>CM031243.1:523516865-524175588 GCA_018340775.1 Taxus wallichiana var. yunnanensis | reverse complement strand
AAAGAGTGAGATTGAGAAGATAGTTCAAGAGATGTTAGAATTAGGACTTATTCGTCATAGTCAAAGTGCTTACTCTTCTCCTGTAGTGATGGTACGGAAAAAAGATGACAATTGGCGCATGTGTCCAGATTACAAGGAACTCAATAAGTACATAGTTAAAGATAAGTTTCCTATTTGTAATTGATGATTTGCTAGATGAGTTACATGGTGTTGTTTACTTTACAAAACTTGATCTTCGTTTTGGATATCATCATATTAGAATCAGGGATGAAGATATTCATAAAACAACCTTTAGGACACATGAAGGACACTATGAGTTCTTGGTAATGCCTTTTGGACTAACAAATGCACCCTCTACATTTCAAAGCTTGATGAATTCCATATTTAAGCCATTTCTTCAAAAGTTTGTTTTAGTGTTCTTTGATGATATATTAATCTATAGTAAAACATGGGAGGAACACCTGCATCATGTAAATAAGGTGTTGGAAACTCTTAAACAACATCAACTTTATGCAAAGCCTTCTAAGTGTTCTTTTGGTGTCAAGGAGGTTGAATATTTGGGTCATATTGTCTCTTATGAAGGTGTTAAAGTGGATCCTAACAAGATAAAAGCCATGCTTGAATGGAAGGTTCCCAAAACCCTAAAAAATCTCCGAGGATTTTTGGGGCTTATAGGTTATTATCGTAGATTTGTAAGGAATTATGGTAGCATCGCAGCACCACTCACAACTTTATTGAAGGACTCTTTCCATTGGAATGAGCAAGCTATTATGGCATTTGAGAAGTTGAAGGAGGCCATGTGCACCACTCTAGTTCTATCCACCCTAGATTTTTCAAAACATTCATTGTTGAATGTGATGCTTCAAGGTATGGTATGGGGTAGTACTCATGCAAGAGAATGACCCATTCCTTTTCGAGAGCCACCAATTCAAAGGTAAGAATATATCTAAACCAGTTTATGAGAAAGAAATGTTAGCAATACTTCATGCAGTGAAGCAATGGAGACCATATCTAATGGGAAGACATTTCAAAGTAAAGACAAATCATGATAGTTTGAAATACTTCTTAGAGCAATGTTTATCATCAAGAACAACATAAATGGGTCTCAAAAATGTTGGGTATGATTTTGAGATAATATACAAGAAAGGGAAAGAGAATGTAGTTGTTGATGCTTTATCTCGAAAGGATGAATCTATCGAGGCATTGTTGTGTGCCATATCTATATTACATGAGGATTGGATAGAGGATGCAAGGTTTGAATGGAAAAATGACCCAGGTACACAAAATCTCATTCAAAATCTCCAACAAGATCCAAGCATGTCATAAAAATTTGTATGGAAAGGAGATGCTTTATGGTATAAAGATAGATTATATCTATGTAAGAATTCAATCCTTAAAAATAGGGTTCTATCTGAGCTCCATGCTTCTCTAGTAAGGGGTCATTCTAGCTTCTTAAAGACTTATCATCAAATCAAGCATGATTTTTTCTGGGAAGGGCTAAAAGGAGATGTCCAAAATTTTGTGGAAGAATGCATGGTTTGTCAGCAAAATAAGGGTGAAATAATTAAGTCCCCAGGTCTTTTACAACCTCTATCTATTCCTAGCCAGAGGTGGGAAGAGGTGTCCATGGACTTCATCACAAGATTGCCTAAATCAAAAGGTAAAAATGTAATCATGGTGGTGGTGGAAGACTCACCAAATATGCCCATTTTTGTGCTTTATCACATCCATTTGTTGCGAGTACAATAACAATGGCCTTTAGGGATACAATTCAGAAGCTACATGGGACACCAAAGATTATAGTAAGTGATCGAGACCCTATCTTTACTAGTAATTTTTGGACTGACTTGTTCTCATGCTTGGGCACACAACTAGCTCGTAGTTCCTCTTATCATCCCCAACTTGATGGGAAAACAGAGGTGGTAAACAAGTGCTTGGAGGGATATCTTCGTTGTTTTACATCAGATAAGCAAGCGAGATGGGTCCAATGGTTACCATTGGCAAAATGGTGGTATAACACCTCCTTTCATACTTCATCTAAAATGTCTCTTTCTTAAAGCATTATATGGGTACCATCCACCATCTATCACTTCATCTTTGAGATTCCAATGAAAGGTTCAAGTAGTTTAAGAACATATTCAACACCAACAAGAGGTGCTTTCTAGTCTCGGTGGAGAATTTGGCCATGTCACAAAACCGCATGAAGCAGTGAACATACCAACATTGCAGTGAAAGACATTTTGAAGTCGGTGATTGGGTTTTTGTGCGTTTACAACCATATAAGAAAATGTCCTTAAAACAACAAAAAAAGGATAACAAGCTTTCACCTAAGTATTATGGTCCTTATCAAGTGTTACAAAATATTGGCAATGTAGCATACAAACTGGAACTTCCTCCCATTGTTACTCGAATTCATCCATTCCATGTATCTTCTTAAAGAAGGTAATTGGGACAGACAATATCAACCCAAGCATAGTGTTACGAGCTTGATGAAGAGGGAAGAATCATCTTGGAACGTAATGCATCCTTCAGACACGCACTAAGCGATTGAGGACAAGGGTCATCACTGAGTATTTGATCAAGTGGAAAAATCTAGACAATGAAGACGCAACTTGGGAGGATGCAAATTTCCTACAGCAGCATCCAGATCTTCTCAACATTGGGGACAATGTTGCTTCGAAGGGGAGGGGCATGCTACGCCCTTAATCATATATCTTACATTGGATGTATATAGCCAACTTGTGGCTATCATAACTTCTTATCATTATGTATCTCTTTCATATATGTTATATTTTCATTAGTGGGTCGGCCTTGGTGTTGGCCATAACATAGGAATAGTATATATAGGGGTTAGTAGGTAGTAGTTGATCATCATATTCAACATTTGAGTCTTATTGTCTAGTTTGGAGGTTGCCCCCTCGAAGTGGCTAAGCTATTCTTACTTGCACATTGAGATCATTTATCTAAAATATTGTGTTCATTGGTGTTATATTGCTGCTAATAATCAGATTTATATAAGTAATTACATTACAGTGTCATGTCCATTTCCTTGGTGATTTGTTTTGGTATATGGTGAACCACATCTTCTGGTGGTGTATAATAAAATTTAAAATTTAGTGAAATCTTGCATTATCAACATTGTTGATAGTCATGTTTACATGGAGCTATTTTGAAAATTATAAATGCCAGTTATTTTATTTTATGTAATCGAAGTCATGAAAACCACTATTGTATTGGGAATGAGTTTAATTAAACATATGTCTACCAAAAATTCTTATGGTTCAAAACTTTAGCATCTTGGGAAGATTTGGATTTTGACTTGCAATGTTTTGTAAGTTTGTATCCCCATCACCTATCAACATTAGTGAGCTTGTAGAACATGTGTTCTCATCGTATTTTTTATTTCTCAAGTCCATTTAGTGCATTTATGCTTTGATGGGATTCATTCCATCCAATGCACCTATTTTAGAATTTTGTTAGTCGTGAGTCATTGCTTTTGGGAATCTTTTTCAGATCACAAGTTCTCGCTCCACTTTAATTGTTGTGTTAATGGTTTATTGGGTGCTTTGCATTTCACATCGTGACATACATGATAATTCTTTTGCTAGTTATTTTGCTAAGTTTTTTTATGAGCCTCATATAAAGTATCGATTGTTATATGACTTGGTGGTTACAACGACTCAGCTTCCATGTATTCTACTAAGATGGGCTTATTCATTAGGACACTTAGATTTCATGATGTATTTGTACATGCGTATCTTATCGGACGATTTTCGAGACCCATTAGTCCCTTTGTTTCCTCTTTTATCACTCCTTATTTTACATTGAAGGGAGGGTGTTGGAGTGGTCATGTTCACATTGGCTAGTGATTTAGGTCATTTACAAACCAATTTTGTAAATTAGCCATGCTCACACCCATCATAATAATTAAGCTTGATTGGGGATTTGTTAATTAGTTGTTGTGTTTCCATGTACTATTTAGTTAGTGAAAATATTTTTCACAACTAATGTTGGTTCCATGCTAACAAAAATTGTGACACGAGACAAACTTTTGGGCCTATTTTTAGGCACCCCCTTTACATTCTCTTATAGTACATGGAGAGAGGATCTATGAATCAGATATTGTTTCGTGAGGTAATAATATGTTAGAATTATTATATAGATTATTCATGTGTGAATTCATGTCTTTGTTATGGTAATGGTGTGTAGGTGAGATCTTATGGCATGAGAAGTATTTTCTTAAAATTCAAAAAAAAAATCTTGTATATTTCCTATAATAGTGTCATTTTTTCTATATTTTTCTTAAGATACATCTGCCTCCCAATACCTTATTCACTATAAGACCATTCAATATATTTATTGCTTCTATAAAATTTTCACTTGACCCTTCCCTCCTTTTTGATTTTTCATTATCTATTAAAATCTACATCAAACAAGGGTGAATTATCTCTTCACACTCTCCATTTTTCAATTCCCTCATAATTATTTTTATGTCCAATGCAAAGTAGCTTACATAATTTACTTTCTAATTGTTTTTTCAATAATACCTAGTACTAAAAAAACACTTGTATAAAATGTGCCAAAATGTTGTTTTTGAAAAACATATATTTTTACCATCGCAATAATTGCCTTAGGAGAGGGTAGATTTGCACTATAATAGCCTTAAGCTAGTGTTATTCCCTCTACTTCCTCCTCGGTATGAAACACCTCTAAAAGTAGCCTCGATTGAATAGATTTCTCCTTACCCTCTTAAAATTTATGCATATATTGTCCGTGTCATTGGGAAAGTTTGTAGTTTTAACAATACTCTACATAAAATTCAATGGTGACTCCTTCCACATGTCTTGTCATCTAGGAGTCTTCCTTTCGTGTGGGGATGAAATTTTATGCTACAATAAACAGTGGACCTCATTTTCATATCAAAGTCCACAACCTTCATAATGAATTCATATAAACTAGCCTAATTAACACATCCTCATTTCTTTTGAACTATGAATTTATGTCCTACCATATTCTTCCTTTTTGATTGGATGTAGCCCTATTTTCTCTTACAAACTATTATTTCATTCATCGACATTATGGCACTTTCCTCCTGCTTATTCTTCCCTATCCTTTTCCCATTTTTTTCAACCCACCCGAGGTTAATTTTGGATTATATCCACAATAACACGAACTTTACATGATAGCTTGACATTCATATTCACTTTATATGCACGTAAATGTAGTATTTTATGTTATTGATTATGCAATTTATGTCAATTTTATATGTGTTAAAAGGTAATTAAATATTTATGAATGCATTTATTACTCTACATAATGGATGTTTCATATCTATAGGCCAATATTTTTATAAAATTAATTATGTGATGTGCTCGCTAATAGGTGAATGCATTACATTATAAACATTTTTATGTGTCCATCTACAAGTAGGTGAATATAGTACATTTGTTATGTGTCTACAATAGGAAAATAAAGAACATTTGTTTTCTACATAATAGCGTATAGTATAATCACCTTTCGGCATTATCTAATTTGTTAGTTGGTAGGCTAATATAGTACATTATAACATATTGTATAATATAATCACCTATCGGCATTATCTAATGTGTTAGAATAGGAAAATACACTACATTATGAATATTCATTATGTAGTATATAATAAATGTTATTAATTACATTTTCGACTTGTATTAATGTGAACCCACAATGGTGGTGAATACATTACATCATGAAAGGTCCATTATGTATTGCAATAAATGTTAATATTACATTATGATGTGTGATGAAGTAATATAGGAGCTTTTGCTAGTTTGTGAAATTACATAAGTCATCAATCCATTCAAGGGTAGACATCACAAGCCATTAAAGCTAGGAAGCCATTTCAAGCTTAGAATTAATGTACACCTTTGAAGGAAGCCATTGAAGTGTATAACTCATGTTCAAGGATGTTGAGCCCTGAAAACGCGACGAAGAAGAGTAAGGTGTGGTGTCGAAGCCATCAATGACATATGTGGATGATATTGGGCCTCCAAATAGGAAAAAAAATTACATCAAGGGAAGAAATACATGAAGTCACACAAGGAAAGAAAATTGTCTGTGCTAGATAACAAGAAAACAAACTGTTAAATAACTTGGAAACGAAATGATTATTACATGTTTCATGAATATATTTCCATGGTAGTTGCACCCTAAGATGAAATAATTTGTAAATCTATTATAGTTGAGTTTCTAATTGATCAAACATGTCATTTACATGTTTGATGACAAGTAACTTAAGATGATGATTGGAAATCATTATTTGAAAGATGGAGTTGTGAAGTTTGAAGGTATTTATTTAAAACTTACTCCCAAGTTGTTTCATCAGGTTTTTGGTTTACCCATGGATGGTGAACCTATTGTGGAGTCATTTTTAAGCAACCAAAATTTAGGAAAAAAATATTGCAAAAAACTTTTGATGGTTTTCTTGCTAAACTAATTAAGGATGGGATTTTTAATAGAGTATTTTAAAAAATGTAAACACAATGGGTGAGTTTGTTCTTGCAAAATTATTCCTTGTTGAAAGGAATAATGAGATAGCCATGTGGATGTTTGTCTATGTTTTTAAACTTTTGAAAGGGGAAAGGTTAAATCGGGATACAAATGTTTCTTCTAAATTCAAATCTTAATCAGACAAAATATTTCAATCGGGGTACTTTTATTTGTTCTTTATATGCTAGAATTATTCAATTCGGTGAAATTTATTAGATAAACAAACACCAAACTAGTAGTCCATGTATGGCTTAAGAAAGATGTTAGTACTCTTACACCCGAATAATTGGTTGTAAATTTTGATGTCAAGACTACTAGAAGAGTTAACAATAACCTTTCTACTGCGTGCATAGGATGAAGGTGAAGCTTCACCTGTGATCTCATTGAAAGGTAGAAAAATAATCTTCAAAAATATTCAAACTTTACTTGTAGATGATATTAGTTTTGGCAATTAATATGTCAAAGGTGTAAATGAAGAAGATAAGGAACCATTTAGTTATGAGTTTTATAAAGATTTAGAAATATAAATTCTCACATTGACAAATGTAAACATCATTTATGTCGGTTCCATCACACATTGTGAGAGAGGTACAAGTGGATATGGTCAAGAAGGTCCAAGTGGACATGGTCAATTAGGTCCTATTATATATTTTAGTTCATATAATCCAAGAAAAAATACAATTGGATGAATGGGGCAAAAGTACAAGGAGAGACTCTAGTCCAATTACGGATACAAAACCTTATGAGGCCAACATCTAGGAATATGATTTTTTTTAGGATCCTAAATAGATGAATATTCCCACTTATACATTCATCGCAATCACATCAAAGACGACAATTTCTAAAATAAGAACACAAAACATGGATTTAAATCTAGAGATGAAGATGTGGCTACACCAATGGTGGTGTGTGATTTGATCAACAATTACATGAAATTTCTGCTAAAATGAATGCAATAATGTTATTGATGAAATTCATGTTACGTGCCTCGATTCAACATTAGATTTGGATGTTCAACTTTCTACAAAATGATCTGTGATCGAGAAGATCTTACCAACTTTTAATGCCCGAGATTAAGTGAATGAAGTTTTGACAGGGGTTTTGGTCACAAGGCGGGATCGGGCACAAGATAGAAACTAGGTGTTTCAAGGTACTCCTTCAAGAAAATCAAATAGTCTCATTTTACTCCTTAAGTTCATGAAGATGATCAATAGACTAATGACCTAATTCGTAGGCTTATACTTGTTTAAAAATTGAATTATACTCCAAATCAAGGTTTCTTAAAAAGATTACGGTCAAGCTATTATCACTCATGATAGTGAAATAAGGTTTCTCATACCTCTTTCTCCTCATAAACATACTAACAAGATTGCACTAGGACTACGATTATTCTATTAATAACTTTCCATGTTAGAAATTGGTAAATGGGTTCTTAAAAGAGTTGAGCATAAAGTAATTATCGAGGTCAAAATATAGGTATTTCAAGGCATTCAAACCCACTCACTCTAACATGATTATATTAGACTCCTTCCCTTTTACCTTGATCAAGAATAAGATATTCCAAGTCACTTTTAATGAATAAAAAAAGCCTAGGATGACAACAAGGTTCAAAATAAGGTTGCAGTCATAAGAGACTGCCTAAACAGGTATAGATGATTAAAGATAAAAGTCTTCTTAATATCTTCTTTCATAGGGCTATATTGTGACCTTATTCTAACTCTAACGAAGGGTTAAATGTTTATACTATGACTTTTCAATACAATATACTAGACAATGTGGAACACAATCATATAACCTTAAATCGGGGTTTATCATACACGAGACAAGAGAAAGCATGGATTTGACTAAGATTAAACATGCATGGACATTCACTATACCTTGTGCTCTTGTCAATTCCACCAAAAAAGGTTAAACAACCTTCCTTTTTAAGTTGGACAAATATTCTTAGTAATAAACATTAAAAAAGCAACACTACAGTTCCATTAGATTGGTACAATCGGGTGTGGTTTGTGACAGGGTTCTTGTTGAACTTATGTAATCAATAACCCTTGTATCATACCTCAACGTACTTCACCTTGCATCCATATATTATCAATAGCCTCCACCACAATTATGCACATCCGATAATAGTCGACAAATAAGGAAATAACCTTGCGATTTTCTAGACTAACACGCACGAGTCGCAAAGTATAGTTGAAAACTTCAAATTTGTGGCATGTCACAAGATTCCTATCAGTTATTTATCCAAATGTTCACTAAGTCCCAAAAAAATCATTAACACCTCTTTTATCATAAGATATGAGAAAATTCATAGGATCAACTGGTATTCTTGAAGTATAGGTTTCAATCCAAATTAGAGTGTCGGCATAGAATCAAGAACAATTATTAGGTTGAGGAGATTGCATTCATCATTTAAGAAATCTCTAACATCGTATCGAATCTATAAAACTTGAGAATACAAGTAGTCATGAGGAAAACTCTTGTTTTCTGTGTGTTTCTTAATGACAGTGAGCATAGGGAAATCTCCAAATTTCTAACATTCAACTTTGTCTTTCTTTTGCTAATAGTTATGTCACCTTCCTCTTTATATCACAATGGCTCTACCATCTTCCTATTGCTCCCATTTATTCAAATGCATGAGTTCTCCTCTACTAATTTGTCCCATATACAATTATGAAACACAACCACACCGATTTCCTTGACCCAAAGTTAACAAAGATAATACATTTTGGCTTGGTTAAACATGTGGTCAAAATCACAAGGTGAAAAAAATAGTTTCTAATATGTTTCAAATTCTCTCCTAACCTCCCATTAAGGGTTATGCTTAAAACATGCAAGAGAGAACAAGAAGAAACATCTACATGCCAAATTGAAGATTCAAATTTTAAATGTGGCTTTTGGCGGGAAGGAAGAAATAGAATGATGCTTAAGAGAATGAGGAAGGAATGGATTAACAACCATTCTTATTGATCACAACTAGGGTCCAAGAGCTTAAGAAAGCTAAAATTGCAAAGCATTTCTCCATGAATGTTCCTGCATCATAGAGTCACTGAAATTTTTTTCTTAAGATTCTATCAATTGTGCAATGAAGGTGAAAATTACCCTTAAGAAGTTTATAACAAAGCATGGAAAAAAAAAAAAAAATTATGTACAGTCTACGAGTGATGGAAGTTTGCAAATATACAACATTTTATATGAGAATTTATCAAGAATTTTGAGGTACAAAAAAATGTTTTTAATATTCTTTCTTTAAGGTGTATTGACCATATTAGAACATAGAAAACATTGATTAACACATACATGGGTGTCTATAATCTATTTAAGAAAGATATGGAAAATGTCAATTATGTTTCAGTTCTTAATGCAATGAAAAATGAGAAGATTGAATTGAAAAATAAAAATGATGTATTGAAGACAAAGAATAATGAATTGAAAAATAAAAAGTAGCAATTGAGTGATGAGATTTGAGAAAATGATAGTTTATTAAAAAAGTTGTTCCATGTGAGAAATCTTACAAGGATTACAATAATAAGTTGCAAATTGGTTACCATGAGGTGATAAAATTCATGTGATTATAAGAAAATCAAATTAGCACATTGAAACAAGAAATTATAGATTTGATGAAAAAGTATGTAATGTCCCCTTTCCATAATGTCCCCTTTTTCCTACACCAAATGGCCCAAGGGCCAAGTCGAGTCCATACCGTGGTCGACTCGGGGTCATGGATGCCGGAATTTTTGGGAAGGGGCCTGAGGTTTTAATATCCCAGTTTTGTGTTTGGAGGGGGGGTCACTTTTAGACGGGCGACTCAAAAAGGAGAAAGGTAACTATAGTTACTCTTATTTTATTGGCCCCTCTGTGGTATGAAATGCGCTTAGGGTTATGGGGCTCGTTTGCCGAGGTAAAGTATATAAGGAGCCCGGGGAGGAAGAAAAGGCACTTTTTGTCGCATACTCTTAGCCTCTTCTCGTGCAAGTTGTTGTTGTTGCGTTTCTATAGCTTGTGGAGTCAAATCCCACAGGGACCCTAGCTTCGGTGGTGAGAGACCCGTCCCTAGCTAGCAGGGCATTCTTCGGTAGTGAGAGATCTACCCTAGTCTGTCATCTTGGATCCGCTTTTTGGGCCGTGCTACAAAGATATTTATAGAGGGTTCAGAGGAAGGGTTTCAAGGATTTTTGGGGCTTTTGGGAAAGACAATCAGAGGGGCTCTAGATCAAACTCACGGCGGCCATCTAGGCTGGGCGTGGCAACACGTGGAAGGCGCCTCCCTCATTTCCCGACTCCATTCCTAGCGAGGTGACTTGCAACCTCTATTTGGGGGTTTGTCCAGTCGGTCGTTTCAGATCTGCAGGTGGCAGTACTATTTCCTATATCTGCCATTGTTATTTCCAAAGACCCTTATTTTGCTCTTGTATTTAGAGGGTCACGAGACCTTTGAAGTTGTCCACCACCTAGGGCATTCAGTAATTTTTCGGCAATAATTTGACTTGTGTAAAATTCCCAAAACAATTTTATTATGTCCTCTATAATAATATCAACCTCTCTTTAATTTTTCAAGTGATTCGAGTGGATACTGGAAGATATTGTTTTTATTTAGTTGTTGTCCTCACTATAAAAATCTGCATAAATCAATATTTTATTTGGCTGCAAGTTTTCAATAAGCTGTCCATTTTTAAGGGGTATCCCACAAGGGATATTTCAAAGTAAAAGTTTGATGACTCTATTTTTGAGCTAGCACAAACTAACTTGAGAATTGATTTAATGCACATGCCTCATTCTATGACCGATATGCAACTAAGAATTCAATCTGAAGCATTGATTTCACCACAATCTAGAGTCAAGCTACATTATGAGACATCTACAAATATGATTTTGTAAATCCCAACAAGTTCATGAAAGAGAGCAGTCATGTATCAAGTAATGTAAGAAGAAACCAAAGCATCTCCATGTCAAGTAACAAAAGGAACCAAAGAAGCAAAGATGTCAACTAACTTAAGAAACCATAACAACAACTAAAGGTGGATATAGGCAAGGAAGAGCATAGAGAAATAACCATGGTGACTAGGTGGCTTATCATAGTTGTTAATTGTTAATTGTGACTTATAAATATGACCAATTATAGTTGTTAATTGTTAATTGAACTTATCATATTATTAATTAAGACTACTTCAAGGATTTTCATTATAGGTTATGCTTCGTTATACTCCATGAATGCAACACATTTCAGTTACACTATTTTTGTTTATGTGTTTGTTGTGATTATGTGATTTTTATATTTTTGTGATTCTTACCATGCTCGTGTCTATCATTGAGCTTATGTACATGGCATGCTTATGTGCATATTGTGTCGATGGGATTACGTGTTTAATGTTCTTATGTGTATGTCATACTTATGATACTTAATCATTTCTCTTGTATAGATTTTGTTTCCTCATTAATATACTTTTCTAAGTTTATCGTATTATAACATTTGTTCTTAATCAAAAATCTAAAATGTATCACGTTACATGATATTTATATGATAGGGGATTCTAATTGTTTTTAGATCAATTAAATCAACTTGGCTTTCCCAATTTTGTCTCTAGAATAGCAAAAACAATGTATGCTCTCAAACATTTGGCTTGTTGTAGGGCTTATGTTATAGTCAAGACCAAGGTAGTGTTTAACTCATAACAACTCTAAAGTAGTGTTTTTATAGGATTGTTATTACCAAGTCTTAGTCCAAACACAACAAGAAAAAATCCTCATGTTACAGTCGTGTAACAAGACTCCCAGGTCAAACCCATGAAAATTTCATACACATGCATCAAGAATAAAATGATAAAAACAAAGTGCTTATAGGAGATATGTAATTCTCTCGTGTATTCTTGAATCGCATCAATGTTTTTCAAATGAACTAATTGTTATTTCAACATATAATAATTGTTGGAAATATGTTTAAAATTTAGAAATTGACAAAAATGTTCATTTTTACAACTTGTGAGTGTTATATAAGTGTTATATGATTTCAAATGTGTAAACATGATGTTATAAATCTAACTTGATTTTCATACTACATTATTTCTATGTTATAAAATTATTATGACATGTTGTTATTCATGTTTATCATGCTTATGTACTTCTTGTGACTATGTGAATTTTATGTTTCCATGATCATTATCATACTCATGTTCATTGAGCTTATGTGCATGACATGCTTGTGTGCATAATGTGTTTGATGGGATTATGTGATTGATGTTCTTATATGCATGTCGTACTTAGGATAATCATTTTGCTTGCATGTCTTCTATGATCCTTATCATGATCATGTTTATTATACTTATTTGGTTCTTGTCATATTGTTATGATACTTATCGTGCTCATGTTCATTATGTGTTTCCTATGTTTTCATGATCCTCATCATATCTATTGTGCTCATGTTCATTATGATTGATATGATGTCATGATCCTCATCATGTACATATATCGGGAGAAATCATTTGCTTTTCTGATGCTCCTCATTTATATCTCTACTGAGTAATGATTTAGTGTTACAACAGTTCCAATGATTTATAAACACCTAAGACAATGCCTTTAAAATGAATTAAAACAAATTGTCTTTAAAATGAATTGTAATAAAACAAAGTGTCTTTAAAATGAAATGTTCATTTTTGCAAATATTGTATTTACTAAGTAGTATTCAATTACCAATAACTTGATAATTCCTACATGTTGAAAAAAGTGTACTTATGTCGAATTTGATAAATTTGAGGTCATGATTCATTCTTAGTTTTGTTTGCATCTTTTTTCTTGTTTGTTTTTCTTTTATCGTAAACAAAGTCTTGTTTCCTTGATGTCTTCTTTGCCCTACTCATGAAATGTGTACTTGTTCAATTCCAAGCATTGGTGTGGGGCACTATTTGTCTCGGTCGGCACATTCTTATTTCCATAACAATGGTATTGACAAATGATTCGACTCTACTTGTTGTCTTTTGTTTGGCAAATATTTGTCGTTTTATTTTCTAAAGATGATAATAATGTGGTCAATGTAAATATGCAATTAAATAAGTGTTAAAACTTTACAAAATGTTATTTAAAATAATAAATATCACTTATTAGTTGATTGAATTTTTTTCACAATAATATTTTTCGATAATTCTTATCCTTCTTGTCTTTTTCTTTCAAAAATGGTGTGTTTCGAGATGGGCCTCTTCGCCAATATTGCTTTTGAGCCTTGTTCTTGAAAGATAGTTTTGTTGGTGCAATCAATATTTTCCTAGCTTATTTCTATTATGACTTAAAGACTCGTTTCACTACTTTAGTTGTAACACCAAGGAAATTGGATGGCATCTCCATTGCCCTATTCATAGTAATTTTTCTTAGGGTCTTTTCATATTCGACCTTAGGTTGGGTTTTAATGTTTAACGGAAAGATTTTTTTACACCATCATTGGAAACTTGTGTTCTAATCTATTGACCAACTTGAAGAATTGTGTTACTATCTCATTAACCAAACACATTTTATCATGCTCGAACGTATTTCTATATTCCAAAGGAGTGTCTCTTCCTCAACCATAGTATTCAAATTTTTCTTTTCATCTCCCTGTGTTTACGTTCCTTAACCTCATTTCTGACCGACCCAATGTAAAATGATGAATTGATTCTATCATTTGTAAAGCACGGGCTCCTTATACATACATATAAGGGACCATATCCTCTCCTAGACATGAAGAACACAACCACTCATTGACAAGGTTTCCAATTCTACAAAAAGAATACTCAATTTATTTCATGTATCTCATATTGTGAGTCTCTCTTGGTAGAAAAGTTGAATACACTTTACATATCTTTCCTCGTATTCAATTGTATCATCTCCTCTAGACAATTCTCACAAGCTTTATATACTTTTGATCATATGGAAGGCCTTCAATCGCCTAATTTAAAAACAACATGGCGTGAGTTCCCAAATGAAGTCTCTAAAACACACAAATATTCCTAACAAAATGTGTACAATTTTACAAAACTTTCAAATGATTTCATGCCGAATGAGAATCCTATCATAAATTTAGTCATTTGATTGTCTCAGTAGTTAAGATTTGTATAGCCATGCAACCTCTATAATGGTATTTTGTCCCATCCTACATGAAATCCTCGTTTTTTTTTTAATTTCATCCCAAACCATAATACAATGTATCTTTGTCACGATTCTTTGATGGATATTTCTTGTCATAATCTTGTATTGTTTTTTGAACTTCATGAAGCATCTTCACAATAGTTCGAACTCCAACATGGCAAGCACGATAAACAAGGTTAACCATCATCCCAAGAGTAATCTATAATAGTTTCCAACAAACAACTACTAGACTTGTAATGGCCATGATTACATGGCATTCATACAATTGCATATTGACAATCCTATCATCAAACATCTTAATACCGTTTGAGAGCAATAGTAATTGATTCATTATGTTCTTTCGATCTTCAAGATTAGTAAAGCATGTGCCAAAACTTGTTTATACTCCTTACAATCAAATTTTGGCAAAGCTTATACAAGACATCAAACCATTATCGATAGTATCTCAAGTAATACCTTACACACATGTCCACCTATATCATAATGGACACGAGAATCTATACCAAGTTCGAAAGCAACTTCAACTTTTTACTCTTCTTCTCATAAAAATCAGCCATATAAGCAACATAGGCATTTACATACTTAATTTTAACACATGTTATAAAACTATTTGTTCGACCCCAACCCATATTTATTTTCTCAACTTCTTTGGCCCACAACTTCATCTCCTCACAAACAAATGTTTAATCAACTCCACAAAGTACTCTATGAGTTTCGATGTGTTTTAAAAACGTCAAGGTCTTGCGGGACATACTTGATTCAATAAACACCGACTCTTAAGTTATGAGGCTTAAAGTCACTACAAATCTCATCCATAACCATTGGTTAAAGTTTTTCCAACACTATGAAAGTGAAAAGAACGTTTTCCATTTTAGACTTTTCATCATAATTCTTACTTATGTAGTACCTTGTTCTACCAATAATGTCATTTTCTTCACATCATCACGCATACATCCCTAAGAACCATGACCCTACATTTGTAAATAATTCAATTTCTACGCCCATTTGACGATAATACCATCTTGACATTCTGTTAGGATTAATATTATTGTTTAACATTATTAATCATTATTATTTGTTAGGTCTGTTATTATATTTGTTTATATGTGATGTTGTTAATAAACAACTCACGTGAATAGGAGTTTGGCGAGAGATTTAAGGAGAGGTTATAGATACCTCCTATCTTTTAGGAAAGCTATTTTCTATATAAATGGCTGTGTGTAATATGAAAAGAGATGGAATATATTACGTATTATTATTTGTATTTATTGTATGAACTGGTGCTGTGCTTACATTTGGTGTCAGAGCGATCTCTGGTTTTGGCCTGTGATGGGAAAGTAAATGGTTTGCAGGGGCGCATATTATTCTTCATTTCCCCACGATGAGAGTTCTCCTGTAGTCATTGGAACGCAGCTCAGAACAGTTATTAAACAGATCGTTCCTTTCGCCTAAATCTCATCTGCACTGAATTGATTGACGCCATCCTTCTATGATCGCACCACCCAACCTCATCGACGTCCTCTGCCTGCATCGGTTTTGGTACCCAGCAGCGGGCAATCAAGATATCGATTTGTCATTGTTATTCATTATGCACCGAAGATAACAGTTCGGCAGTGTGGCCGAGTTTCTTTCACGGCTAAGACAAGTTTCTTTCACGGCCGGTGGAAAAATTGTAAGTCTTATTTAGGTTTTGTGATAATGGTCTATAAGAGTCAAAAGTTTGATTAATATTTATTTTTTGTTTTAGTCGGTCTATTAGTTTTGTATTAAGATATAATATTCTTTTAATTCAAAGTCTTAAGATTGTTTGTATACGTGGTTAGTTACTTTGTCTAACAATGTCATTATAGGTCTACATATTGTTTTTTAGAGTCATTTTTATATGTTTATCAAAATAAAA
Organism: Taxus wallichiana var. yunnanensis; assembly: GCA_018340775.1. NCBI lineage: Eukaryota > Viridiplantae > Streptophyta > Pinopsida > Cupressales > Taxaceae > Taxus > Taxus wallichiana. The sequence continues at coordinate 524,159,048 of CM031243.1, read as the reverse complement.
AGAAATAATGTGGCATAGTGTCTTTTATGTGAAGTAGTGTTTGTCGTTAAAAGTTGTGGTTGTATACAAGTCAAATGTCATTTGTGAATCACTATCAAAATAGTTGTCTTCAAATAAGTCTATAGTTTTATTTGTGTTATTTTCAATATGTCATTTAACACACTTTCCGTAAGAGTTTGAAATAGGTCTTTTATTTCATGTCAAACGTTTTAGTCAAGTCAAAAGTCAAAAGTCAAAAAAAAAAATTAGAAAAATTGTCATTGTCATTTTGTGTCTAGGTGAATAATAGGTTGTATCTTTTTTACAATGGAAATGCCATTGGAAAAATTCAATGGTCTCAATTTTCACACATGGAAAGTCAAGATCCAGATGCAGTTGATGAACAAAAATCTTTGGAGGATAGTGGATGGAAAAGAACCAGCACCTTCAGATCCGACCAGATTGGTAGAATGGGAAATACGGGATGATAAAGCCAAAGCCATTATTGGCCTTGCCCTCTCAGATTCTGAATTACATTATGTTGATCTAGATAAAAACTCGAAGGACATCTGGGATAATCTGAGCAAATTATTTGGTTCAAAAGCAGTCAATGCAAAGTTTTCCCTGAAACTTCAGTTGTTCAAGCTCAAAATGAGTGATGGAGATACGATGTCTAGCCACATCAACAATTTACGATCTCTTTTGAGACAACTTGCAGAAGTAAAAGCTCCAGTGGACGACGAGGATGCAAAAGCTATTCTGCTGAATAGTTTACCACCGAAATACAGTAATGTTGTTTTCACCCTTGGTCAGATGCCTTCCAACTCATTGGAAGATATGATATCAACTCTTCTGTCTGAAGAAAAAAGGACTAAAGAAGATATAGAAGAAGAAACGGCAATGTATGTGAAAAATAAATACAAAAAGTTCTTTAAAAAAGAGGACTTAGAATGCTTTTATTGCAAGAAAAAAGGACATATGTCTAAATTTTGCACAACTCGAGCCAAAGATCTTCTCAGTGGAAAATTGAAGCCACATGAAGCAAATATAGTTGTAGAAGAATCTTCTGAATCAGAAGATGAACGAGTGACTGATGAACCTGATTATAATTCTGAAGATTACTTGTTTTGAGTTTAGATAATGGAGGAAGGAGGCATCGGAGGAAGGAGGTCGAACAACGACCTCTCGTCAGTCGCCAACGACGGGGCCGCATACTGATCTGGTGACATGTGTGCAGTGTGGTTTTTCATTTTTAGTGTTCTTGTTTTGCAGAGTGATGGTTTTCTGAATAAACCCTTTTCAGAACTTTTTGGAGGAATCATGTTGTCAGAATACTCACTTTTGGGAGCAGGAGAAGATTTGAGGTAGATTCAAGGGATGGTTGTCCAGCTAGTGTGAAGCTTGTGGATCTTGGAGATTCAGAATTCGGGCGCCCAGAGAAGAAGGGAAAGTCCCACAAGAACCCAAAGAGGAAGGAGCATTCTGCATAATTCACTTGACACTACGCCTTTACGAGGGTAAAGAGATAATCTATGGAGTCTGTACCTGGTCTAAGAAGTGCTTTCAGGAGGTGGTTCAATTTCTTCGGATATGGTTCTTTGCCGTGTTCACATTAAGGGGGTGAAGATTAGTGATTAATAATGTTCACACTAAGGGGGTGAATGTTAGGATTAATATTATTGTTTAACATTATTAATCATTATTATTTGTTAGGTTTGTTATTATATTTGTTTATATGTGATGTTGTTAATAAACAACTCACGTGAATAGGAGTTTGGCGAGAGATTTAAGGAGAGGTTATAGATACCTCCTATCTTTTAGGAAAGCTATTTTCTATATAAATGGCTGTGTGTAATATGAAAAGATATGGAATATATTACGTATTATTATTTGTATTTATTGTATGAACTGGTGTTGTGCTTACAGACCCTTTATTTTAAGTTCATGAAGCCCCTCCTTGATCAACCAATATTCAACTTGTAATTCTTTATCACAAGTTCCTTAACTGCATCAAATATATTTTGTTTGTTACTTGCAAATTTGAATTCACTACCTTCAATTTGCATTAAAGTTTGAACAAGTGGAGAAATCTTATTTGCTTGACTTTTGTTGTGTGACAGTGCATTATGAATGTGCATTTTACGTTCAACTATTCTAACTAAACAAAAACATGAATTTGTGGTGTCCTCAAATTTTGTTGAGGTGTAGTAGGATCTACTTCCAAATATTGGGCAGCACAATGGTCATTTGATCTATTGTTTGTTTATTGAATAGGAACGGTTTTGTCAATGTTTTGAATTTGTTATAAAGATGAATTATTGTGAACACATGGAAATAAAAGTCATCAGCCAACTTACTTCAAAAAAAAAAACATCCATGTTAATAGTTAGACAATTTGAGATGAAGAGAATTGATACCTCATCATTTTGAATGGAGTTTGATACCCTACAATGAAAGAATTTTAATATGAAGAGGTTGTAGTAAATGCTCTTGAAAGACTTGAATGCAATCCACATTAATCAAATTTAAAAGTTTCTTGTCATTGGAGTGTTGACTATCAATGTTAACCATTACATCACAATTTGTTGATGATACTAATATCTAAAATTAGTAACCATGTTTTCATCAACATTTTTTTCTTGTAGGAAAGCAACACGACACAATCTACAAAAGTTTTTTTCCTCCAAAGTTAAATGTATTACAATTGAATATTATTTGGTGGGAGTATGGCAAGATGATCAAATGCATTAGCCACATGTCTTCCTCTTCTTGGCGAGAGGAATTTGCGATGCATGTTGGTTGTAGAGCAACTACGAAAACAAATTAAACGAAAGAGTCAAACAATATATATATATATATATATATATATATATATATATATAACAAAATACAAGGAAAAACATATGATTTACAACATATAAATTGTGATTGCCTAGGCTTATTTGTTAATGGGCCCTTACAAATTATAATCTTGAATTAGATGCCAATTTGAGACAATTTCTACATTATAAACTCGTAAAAACAAATAACTAAAAAAAGTGTGTTAAAAGACCAACAAACACAAAAAGACAATTCTATTGTGTTTTCTACGGTAAACTACCAAGAAATAAAAAATAGTTTTGTGTTTTCTATGATAGACTACCAACAAACATGCATTTTCTCTAGTCGACTATCGGCGAACAAAGACAACTTTGTTGTATTTGTTTGTTTTCAAGGTGACCAACAAACCTAAATACACTGTTGTTTATTTTAGATGACCGAAAAACATAAATAATAATAATAAATGTTGTTTCTTTTAGACGAACGACAAACATATACAACAAAAAGATTATTTTGCATTTTGATTCACGACCAACAAAATAGAACAACCAATAAAAAAGACAAAAATAGAAAACATAAAAGCTTCCTTATCTTTGCTATGTTGTTTATATGTATAGGTCTAACAAAACACAACAAATACGAAATACAAAAAGGATAAACGCCAATCACTAAATTCACCAATAAAATCTTGTTATAAAATTGTTTAAAAGCGGGAGAGTTTCACAACATTTACCAAGATCTAACGCACATTGGTAGGTGAGGGCTTTGAGTGAAAATCTATTAATTGTATGACGTGACCAACAAATGGTAAAGACAACTTAGAATAAAATTAGGATAATTATAAATATATATCATGTCTAAAACAATGGAAAAATGTAATTTGCCGCTTTTATGATCAATTTTGTTTTTGAGACTTGAAAAGCATCAAGTAAGCATAATGTGTGTATAATATCTAAAATATGTGCCACATTCCAAACCAATTTTAAAATTTAACAAGTCTTTGTAAGTGTTTATTATGAAACAAAAAATTTTAACAATTAAGTTAATAAGCTCAACTTTAACTCACCTATAACCCAATATTGGCCGATAAAATGATCAAAGTTTCTTGTTTTCCAATAGAAGGGTAATTAAAAATGGACAATGTCACGTGTAAATAATAAAAATAAATAAAATAGAAAAGTTCGACCAATAAAATAAAATAAGTCTTTTGGGAAAAAATAACCCTATGCAAAATTGAGAACGCGGGAGGGGTTTTACTCTTGGCTTGTTTCTTATTATATGCCTGATTTTAGCAAGGTGTTTCAAGTTGATTGCAATGCAAGTGGAGCAATTGTTAGAGTTGTGACAAGTCGAGCAAGCCAAAACTTGGAAGGCGAGAATAGCCAAGAGTCAAGTGTCTGAATAGAATTGTACTAGAGCTCCATTTTATAGAGACGAGTTTGGTTTTATGTCGACCTTCATTATAAGGTTATAACAAGATTGCAATGCTCTGTGCCTGAATCTATTATTTTCCTCGTGATTAATAGAAGCTGTTTATTGTTTCTTATAAGCTGTGTAGGGATCTTGGTTGTGAGAGGTCTTCCTCTTACGGATTGATGGGCTGCATGGTCTAAGACATCTTTTTATTGAGAACCCTAACTGTGATCGCATCACTTTTAAACAATATTGAACATAGTTCTTATCCAGAACTTTTTTCCTAAACAAGAATGGCCTGCAGAAGTTTTGAGTCTTTAATGGTTCGTAACTTTGACAAGTTCATTCACATCAATTTTAAACAATATTTTACACAGTTTTTATCCACAAATAGAAAATTTGAAACAACGATGGATTGCAGAAGTCAAGTCTTTCATGGTTCGTATCTTCAAGACATTGACAAGTTCGTTCTTAACATGTTACAAGCAATCATATTTAGCACTAATGCCTCCATGATTCCAATGAAATCTCTTCCTACCATAAAGCATTACCGTTATTAAACAAGGAACCCATAGAAACAAGCTTAGCTTAGCTCCTTGCAGAGACCGCTGATATGATTCCTATGATGAAGACAATATGAGATAAAGCACCGTCTGGCATGACACTAATCTGTAAAAAGGGTCAAGCCACAGCAACTTGCAATTCCCCAATATTAAATTAGTAGTACCTACTGATGAGAGAGAAACTTGTTCATGTTTGCCCATAATAAAATTCGACGAGGACGACCTAGAAACCTTGCTCTCCAGGCAGGCTCGTCACTCTCATATATAAAACCACTCTTTTCATATAGGCATCTTGCAGCATCATTATCCACAGTTACATGAACATAAAGGTCACTCATACCTGCACGCATCCACACAAATGTTCAATGTTACACAAAAACAGTCTGTAGCTGAGATTGCACCCTAAATATTGAGTATTGAAATTTTTATAACAGAGAAACTAAACTAGATAGAAGGGTTAAAGCTAAAATTGAAGTGTTTCAATTAGTCAATAAATACTTTGAATTTTTGTGATATTAAATTAGTGGTTGCAAATGTGTATTTGATGCAAACAGTAGAGATTGAAAAGCAACACACAGATTGTTTGTGAACTTTGAAGTGCAAGCACCTTTTAAATTACTGATACTGAATGCTGCAGATGCTTTTGAAGATGAGTTCACTGGCACGTTTTATTAGGGTTGAGGAAACTGTTTTGGCCTACATTTCTATGGCTAGATGAAAACACCAAAGATTTCAAATAAATATTATATCACGAAAGCTATTTTTCAACAGTTAAATTAGTTTCTTTAATTCAATGACAATAACCAGGCAATATTTCATTAATTTACCAAAAAAAAGAAAAGATGCTAGAAGAAAGTTCACATTTGAAAAGATAATATAAATGGAAGAAACTACAAGAGCAGCACTTAAATATGCTCTGTGCAGGTCTAATTTTATGTTGGTCTCGAGAATTACTAAACATCCAGTAGTAGACATGTTTACTCCAAAGCAAAAGCTCAAAAAACCATAGACTGCACACATCAGTTGTACATGCCAGTTCCCCTTTCTACATAAAGCAAGGTGCACGGAGAGAATGTGTAAAAATCGTTTTATGACTGATAGAAATTTTGCTAGTATCTTTATGAAATTGGGACAGAAAAGTCTTCCTAAACCTGAAAAACATGAGAGATTCTTCTACTCTTGTTTTACTTCTAGTCTGAAATTTATGTCCAATTTGATTCCATAAATACATCATAAGATTTACAGGACTACAAACTTTTAGTAGCAAAACTGGAAAGAGCTAAAAAGTATCATAGCATTGTACGTCCCCTTTTTCGAAATAATATAAATTGACGGCTTCTTGCTCATCTTCCTTTCCATGGGAAGAAGAAGTTGAACAAGGGGAAAACTTGAGCTATATTTCAGTTTTCTTTATTCATATTTAAGTTTTTATTTTGTGTTTTGCCTTTCCAAGCAGGTTGACTGGGTTAGGGAGCTCCTAAGATGAAATTAGAAAATAAAGCAAGCTTCCAAAGAGGTCGGCCTTGGGGTAATTCACCCCTTAGACCCAATGTTTTAAAAATCGGAACCGGACTTGGAACCAATTGAGGGTCAGACTGGAACCAAACCGGAATTGGACCGGAACCAGACAGTTTAAAACTTATGAACCGGTTTACTAAAAAATACATCAAATATTACAATTATAAAGAAAACAAGAAATTTTAAAGATTCCAAACCATGATTACAAACAATTAGAGACAAACCACGCGAAATTTTCTCATGAATATACCATGTAAGGGTAAATATAACAAAATGGCACCGAAAAGTGCACTACATATTCGAAACAAAATACATAAGCAATGAGGCTCTAAATGGCCTATAGAGTCCAAAAACAATATGCTACAAGCTACTACATGTTTGATATCAATCATCAAACTCAACACCACTGCTAAGAATGGGATCCTCATCCTCATCAATGTCATCATGTTCCTTTGGCTTAGACACATTGGACTCCTCAGGGACATCTGCAGTAGTTGTAGTAGCACGGCTAGTGTTTGCCATGTTTAGTGCTACTAGTGGTTCATCATCCAAAGCCATCCACCCCAAGTCATCGGGATCAAACTCTGTCAGTGACTCTCCTCTACCCATTTTGAGGTTGGATCAATATCATCCAAGACAATGGGATTTGTATTAGGTATCCTATTTAGTAATTGGTTGCGCCTTAGCCGGAGGTTGTATTGCACGAAGACGAGATCATTTAACCATTGTTCCAAACGGGGTCTATATAACATCATTTTAGGGTTAGGGTTGGAAAAAGGTAACTTAAATTGGAAAAAAATGTTTTAAGGCAAAACCTGCCCCTCAACTAGTTCGCAGTGGGCCTAGCCGGTTTGATCTGGTCCAATACGGAAGACAATTTAATATTGAAGGCTGCATCAATCGGCGATTCCTATAGAACCGGTCATTGGTTCGGTTTTTTAACGATTTGCGGAAAAATTTAATGAACCAATCAAACTAAACCGAACATGAACGGTTTTTAAAACATTGCTTAGACCTATGTCGCCACCATAAGGGCATAAAGGGAGTTGCATAGGCTCATTTTTATCATCTTTGGCATTTATACTTTTATATACTTGGTTCTAAAGCTAGTTGCTCACTAAGGGGTGAAAATCCATTAGTGTGGCATCCAAGGAGGACGAAACCCTTCCTTGTGGAATATTGGAGAGTGAAACTATCCAATTTGGTGATGCTTGAGGACATCTTTGAAGACTATCTTGCTGGTTTACAACTAGGGCTTGGAGAAGAAGGAATACCAAGGGTTTTGGTATTATTTTATGCCCCTCTCCTAGGGAGCGACTTGTATAGGAGTGTGATTGGGTCCTTTCTAGGGCACGAATCTACATTCTAAGTTGATATTTGGACTTCTCATATTTTATAAGGCTGATATATTGCATATTTGTCATTTGTTGGGGTTTGGAGACCTCATTTTTAGCTCATTTTGTGGACTGCACTTCTGTTGTCATAAAATTAATTGCAGCTGGGTATTATTTCATATTTTGGCACATGTTTGGGTTGTTTTGGCTTGGTGTTTGTTCCATTAATTAAATATAATTTGGAGAAGGATTTGTACACTTGTTTTCAACTTATTTAGAGGAGCGTTTGATGCCCTAAAGTGCAATTTTCAGTTCGCTCATTGGATTTCAGTTAATGATAGAATTCTTGTTATAAGAATCAGATTTCATTCATTATTGGAATTGTGTGAATTCTTTGTTTGTATGTAATGTCCCTTTTTCCCACCTAAGAGGTGATATTTGGTCTTCTTGCCATTCCTTCTCCGTGGCAAAGAAGTAAAACTGGAGGAGGAGAACCTTGAGCACCTTTAAGATATGTTTTTATCTAATATTTTATATTTTTTTTAGTGTTTTCCTTGCTTATACAAGTCGGCCTTTCCTTTTTGTACTTTGGCGCCAAAAGGAGGATATAAAAGAAGATTAGAGGCACCATTTGCTATCTAGAGTTGGCGCAATTTATCTTATTGGAGAAAAAAGTAAGCTTGGAGCTGCTTGTTCTTGCATTTGGGGACGAAAACCTCCTTATGCGACTTGCCTAGAAGGACGAAAACCCTTCTAGAGGTTAAGGGAAGGACAAAAACCCTTCTCCTAGCTTAGGATCGATTCAAGAGGCTGATTTGGAGAGATACTTGTCATTTCCAGCTTGTATTTGATTTATTAAGGGTGGAGCGACCTACCTTGGGTAGGTTTGGAGCATTTGGTGAAGTATTTGAGAAATTTGGTTTGATAATTTGATTTGTAATATTTTATAAGGCCGGAATCTGAAGTTTGGTGAATTTTGAGGGTTTTTATGCCCTAATTCTATAATTTTCTTGTGGCTGCAATTTCCAGTTCATAATTAATTTCCAGCAGTGAGATCTTCAACATTTCTTTGTGTTTTTGGCTCTAATATTCCATAAAATATATACATAATTGTGGCGAGTTGATTTATGGTGTTTTGTGGTGTTTTTGGCATATTTGGTGATAGATAAAGTCGCTGATTTTGTATTTACAGTCTGCTGCAATTTAAAAATCAGATCTGCATTTTGTGTGTTTGGTTAAAACCCTTGAAAGGGTCATTACAAGTGGTATCAGAGCTCGGATCTTCAAAAGGCCTAGGGTTTATGGAAGAAGGTAACAAGGGTTACATCTACTATCAAAGGAGGAAGAAGGCAGACAAAGAGGACCAGCCAAGAGAAGAGGGACATATGGCTGATCACGATTCTCAGGAAGCTAAGGTGGACAAGCTAATTGCCGGCCAAGAGAGGCTCGCAGATACCATGGACTTCCTAGCACTTTCCCTCCAAAGAATCATTGAACCAAGGGTTCAAAATGGTGAAGGGAGTTCGAGTGGAGCAAATAATGCCAAGCGACCCAATGGATCAGCCCGAGGATCGAGTTGGAAGCCCACTTTCATCCCTAGAGAGGAGGCCATTCCGGAAGAAGAGCCAAGACCGATGGGAAGAAGAAATATTGCAGTGAGCTATGAGGAATATATGGCCTTGTCTAGAGAGATCCGTGATGCCATTTCTCTTGCCGAGTTCATGGGGTTGGATAGAGGAAGATCTAGGCCCGAGCCTAGGCATGCCATGCCACAAAGAGAGGTACAAAATGCTTTGGGTAAGTTATCTTTTCTACATTTGATGGATCTACAAAAGGTACCGCTAGGGCTTGGATTCAAAAGTTGAATACTTATTTGTCTTTGAAGCCCATGGTAGAAGAAGATGCAATTAAATTTGCCACTTTACATCTTGAGGGCATTGCCCATGAGTGGTGGTTTCATGGACTTGTGACACAAGGGCATAGTGAGATACATGCCTATGATGAGTTTTGTCAAAGGCTCATTGATAGATTTGATAGAGTGGATCCGAAGGTACATTTCATGAGCTTGCACAATTGAAACAAAGGTACCGTAGAGGAGTATGTGGCTGATTTTCAGAGGCTTTTCGTCATGATTACGGATGTGTCAAAAGAAGACTTATTGTGCTTTTTGTAGAGGGTTTGATTGAGCCCTAAAGGGGTTAGTTCATGCATTTGATCCTTTGTCTCTACAAGAGGCAATAAAGAAGGCTCTTGATCTTGAAGGTGCTGCCCCAAAATCAGCAGCAATCAGCAGTGTTCCTAAGGCCAATTGGAGAGGGGAACAAGCCCCAAGCAGCCTAGAAGCATCCCTTTGGACCAGCCAAAGAGACCTCTTCAAAATGTGCCTCATGCTCACACGGATCTGCAGAAAACCAGCCATGAGAAGGAAGCAAAAATGAATTAAGAAGGAAGAATTTGTGTTTCTCATGCAAGGAACCATGGACTCTGGGACATTGTTGCTTGGGAAAAGGTAAGGTTCATTATATTGAAGTAATTTCAGATTGTGATGATGATGATAGCAATGAGGATGAGACTAGGCATGATGGTATATTGGAAAAGATCCGGAAGAGGTAACTAGCACTCTTGCTACCTTAGTGGGAGCACCAAGTTACAACTCTTTTCTTATTGAGGGTGATCTACAAGGGCACAAGGTCACAATTTTGATTGATGGAGGAGCTACTCATAATTTCATAAATGCATGTTTGGTTTCAAATCTGAAATTGAAGGTTGAGGACTTCAAAGGCTTCATTGTTAGGATAGTGGATGGTTACTCTATGCAATGTACAAAAAGGTGTTCTCAACTCCACATCACCATGGGGTTATATGAGGTATGTGCTGATTTTTTTGTGATTAACATGGCTGAGTTTGACATCATACTTGGAGTCCAATGGTTGTGCTTGTTGGGAGAGCTAACTCTCAACTATCAAAACATGGAGATGAGCTTCATGGACCAAGGGAAAAGAGTCTCCTTGCAAGGTATACTTCCTAGCACTCCCCAAATTAATTATTTAGTAGAAGAGGACATTTCATGTGAATCATATTTCTGTTCCTTATCAAAAATTACAGCGGATTGGAAAGCATTGATTTCAGTTGAGTATGCAAAGAATAAGTTTGCTAGTGATGTCTTTGAAGGAGTAATAAGTGATGGAAGGTATAAGGTGGTAGATGGGCTGATTCTATACAAAAACCGGGTCTATTTGGTGCTGGAATCTAAGGTTAAAAGCAAGATTTTGAGGGCTGCTCATGATGACCCTTCAGCTGGTCATCCGGGTTATTTTAAGACCTACAAATACATAAGAGAAAGGTTCTATTGAAGGGTTTAATGGGGAAGTGCTCCAATACATCCGAGAGTGCCTTACATATCAACAAAACAAGGCAGAGCACTCATTTCCAGCCGGTCTTTTCAACCACTTCCCATTCCCACTCAAAAATGGGAAAGTATCTCTATGGACTTCATTACGGGGCTGCCCATGGTCCAAGGTAAGAATTGCTTATATGTTGTGGTTGATAGACTCACTAAATATGCTCATTTTTGTCCTCTTCCGGCTAAGTACAATGCTCCTATAGTGGCTGATGTGTTTTTCAAAGAAGTATTTAGACTTCATGGGCTGCCCAAGGAAATAATAAGTGATAGGGACAGCCGGTTCTTGAGCATGTTTTGGAAGGAGTTGTTTCATTTGGTGGGTACACAACTTGCTCATAGCACTAGTTACCATCCCCAAACGGATGGGCAAACCGAAATAGTGAATAAATGGGTGGAAGGGTACCTACGAAACTACATTGATGGGCAACAATCAACGTGGATAAAGTGGTTGTACATGGCTGAGTTTTGTTACAATACTACCTTCCAAATGTCCATTGGTATGTCTCCATTCAAGGCTTTGTATGGGTATGATGCTTCTTCCTTTGTTGATTTGGTTATGACTGATAGTAGAGTGCCTAAAGCTCAAGATTTAATTCAACGTAGCCAAGATATTCTTAAGGAGCTTAAGGAGAACCTTCTTCGTGCACAAAATCAACAGAAATTATATGTGGATCAACATAGAAAGGAAAGGACATTGAAGTGGGAGACATGGTGTTCTTGAGATTGCAGCCCTATAGGCAATCTTCCATCAAGCAAAAAGGTGTGGAAAAATTGAAGCCACGTTTTATGGCCCATACAAGGTAATAAGCAAGGTGGGTAAGGTTGCATATGAGTTAGAGTTTTTGGAAAATAGTAAAATACATAATGTTTTTCATGTCTCATGCCTTAAGAAGGCACTTGGGCAGCATCTTACCCCTTCACATGAGCTGCCCCCATTGGATGAAGAAGGTAAATTGGTCCTAATTCGGAAGAAATCCTTGAAGTTCGTGAAAGGAAGTTGAGGAATAGAAGTATCAAAGAATATTTGGTTCGTTGGAAGGATCTTCCCCTTGAAGATGCTACATGGGAAAGTGCAGCAATTTTAGAGCATCCACAATTGCAATTGCTTGGGGACAAGCAATTTTGGGAGAGGGAGGACTGTAATGTCCTTTTTCCCACCTAAGAGCTAATATTTGGTCTTCTTGCCATTCCTTCTCCATGGCAAAGAAGCAAAAATGAAGGAGGAGAACCTTGAGCACCTTTATGATATGTTTTTATCTAATATTTTATATTTTCTTTAGTGTTTTCCTTGCTTATACAGTCGGCCTTTCCTTTTTGTACTTTGGCGCCAAAAGGAGGATATAAAAGAAGATTAGAGGCACCATTTGCTATCTAGACTTGGCGCAATTTATCTTATTGGAGCAAAGTAAGCTTGGAGCTGCTTGTTCTTGCATTTGGGGACAAAAACCTCCTTATGCGACTTGCCTAGAAGGACGAAAACCCTTCTAGAGGTTAAGGGAAGGACGAAACCCTTCTCCTTGGCTTGGGATCGATTCAAGAGGCTGATTTGGAGAGATACTTGTCATTTCCAACTTGTATTTAATTTATTAAGGGTGGAGTGACCTACCTTGGGTAGGGTTTGGAGCAATTGGTGAACTATTTGAGAAATCTGGTTTGATAATCTGATTTGTAATATTTTATAAGGCTGGAATCTGAAGTTTGGTGAATTTTGAGGGTTTTATGCCCTAGTTCTATAATTTTCTTGTGGCTGCAATTTCCAGTTCATAATTAATTTCCAGCAGTGAGATCTTCAACATTTCTTTGTGTTTTTGGCTCTCAATATTCCATAAAATATATACATAATTGTGGCAAGTTGATTTATGGTGTTTTGTGGTGTTTTTGGCATATTTGGTGATAGATAAAGTCGCTGATTTTGTATTTACAGTCGGATGCAAATTAAAACTCAGATTTGCATTTTGTGTGTTTAGCTAAAACCCTTGAAAGGGTCACACGCTTTTTCAACTTTTGAAAACAGAAACACTTGATTTTGAAATTGCCATCATTGAACTGGCAGAACAATTCAAGTACAGAGCTCAACTGAAGCAAAAAAACTTATGTATTTTATAAATGAATCTTCTAAGAGATGAAAATAGAATTTAAGAAACTGAAAGAAAGAAGTAATACAAAATGAAATGAGAACAAAATATCTGGCACATTATTTGACAAGGAAATTACCCCACTGTTGAGCAATTTTCACGGCCTTTATGATCAAGGCACTGCCGATGCCTTTTCTTTGTAGCTCTTGTGCTACACATACATTAGTCAAGTAAGCTCTTGTAAACTGTGCTTCAATCCCCTGAATGAAAGAGAACCAAAGGTTCAACAATTAAGGAAGATACTGATTGCATCTCATAACGCCTAACATCGCTCTTCAATCAACACAATAAGATATGTGGAAACAACATGGAATCCAAACATGTCTATTAAGAAAACAATTTCTGGCATTTGAAGTAAAATATCATTGAAATGTAAAACAGGTTACAGGTTTACAGGTGGAGGATAAACTAGTAAAATACTAAAATCCTGATGACAGTATCAAGTTGATACTAATATTTTTAAATTGTAAATAGCATCTTTAGAACAAAGAATATTTAATGGCCACCTAGTTGAGCCATCCTTCAGAGCTGGCAAGACAAGAGGTCTTCACAAGAAAAAATAAATCTCTCTGGTAATATGTATATTGAAGGAAATAGGACAAGTTTATCTGTTAGCACAAATAAGAATTGTGGAAGCTTACAGTTGCAAACCTTGCCAACAGATAGAAAGCTATAACAAGCTAGATAATTACCTATGCCTATGCTCAACAATCAACCATGTAAATCTTTCTCAAGGAGATCACTGAAGCAACAGTGACTGTTTTCATTGATGAAAACAGCTATCCAGCAGAAATATGATTTGATTGTAACCCTAAAGATATCCAAAGTATTGTGCAAATTAGAGTAAATTCTAGTTAACTTTTCCCGAGATTCTGTATATCTGTTGAGGCTAAAGCCAATTATATAATAAATTCATGCACAAATCAAAGATGCTTAGCATACTCTTAAATTAGTTTGCTATCCTACTCGATGAAATTTTTATTCTGACCCTAAACATGTTCAAAATATTTTAGATATATTCTTGTCTAAGGTTTCAATCTCTGAAATGGCCCTACAGAAGAAAATGCATTTAAAAGTTTTACATTGCAATTAGTCTCACATTATCACAAGCTTTCAGAAAACTTACTTTTGGAAGAGATCCTGATATTTCATCTGGAAGATCACTAGTTTGATTGAGATCAAGTGTTCCAACTACAATTCGTTCTTCTCCATTTATTATAGCCTATTAAAAACACATAGCTTGAGTCAAACAGAACGAATATTTGCTGTCCACAAGAAAACCAGTCAGTACTTTTCAAAATCGTCTTATGCACTGTCTTATAAAAGCTGCAAGCAAAATGGCTTAAGAATTTGATTCCTGGGAATAGATAAACAGTTCCAGCCATTATTAGAAATCAAATAGCTGTCAATCCTACTCAAGCATTAAGCTATACACGTTCTACATTTCCAGCTAGTTTTTTTATGAATTGATAGTCAGCATACACTGTACCCAGTAGTTTATCTTAAAATTCACTCACCATACCGTAAAGTACAATGTGAATTTAGAAAGTTCATATTTTTGGATTATAAACAAAAATTATGATCTTGAACCAAGAACATCAAATCAGATATTACAGAATTGGATCGTGAAGAATGTTGTAATTCAGTTTTATAAAGCTAATCAGACCAACTTATAATTTTGCATGACTAATTAAGTATCATAAGACATGCTCACACTCAGTCCATGAAGCAGAATTGGACAGAACAGAAGTGCAGAAGTTAAACAGAAACAGAAAGATTTGGTGATGATCTGCACATCCTGGTGCCAACAGCTAATGTGGAAACAGTTAAAAATGGGTGAGTTCTTCAGGTGCCAATCACACCACCATATATGGTGCATGTCAAATTCACCTAGTTAAAACAGAAAGATGGAGGCTAGTTTGTCACATGCCGAATCCACCTCATATGAGACAAAATAACAGATCCAAGCATCTCAAATGGAAGGCAAAACATTTCCCCATCAATCTATTCGATGATTTTGGCTTGTGAAGTTTTTATCCAATTCAATTGTTTGTGTATTGGTATAAATATACCCCTTGGGGTCATGTATTTTCAATCTTGGGGCTGCAGGATGCGTATACAACTGAACAGAGTTGCCAAGAATGTTGTTTGGGCAAGGCAAGCTTGTCAAACATTGTAATCGAGCTGCAAAAGTCCCTCAATGTTCTTGGAGGCTCCATTGGAGCAATTGGCTTGTGAATCTTGCATGACAATAGTAGGGATGAGGCGGCACAACCACACTTATGGAGTTTTCCTATGTTGGGATTTTCCAAGATAAAATCTTTGTGTTGATTCTCCCTTGTATGTGTTGTTTCAGTCATCTACTTGCTTTATTTTAAATTATGCAACAACTACTACAATTTTTGGCACTTAAAGCATCACAATTTTAAGGATAAATCTGTTTTTGAGTAAAGTACTTAACGGACAGGAATTAAAATCAGTAATAACAGATTTCTAGCAAGTTAAGATTCGTGTTGATGAATAAGGAATGAACTATCTATCCTAATTACAGATCAGATTGGTATCAAATAAATTTTGTTTCTTGCTTCGTATGGTTTTTGTGGTGCAATCAGGCTTACTGATGTATGACCTTGACTAAATCAGCTAGAGCACGAGGATTCATTCAAAACAGAGATATCCACATGGCGGTGGAATAGAGAAGTGAAAAGAAGCATTGGCCTAAGAAGAGGAAAGTTTACCTCAAGAGTACAACAAGTCTCAAGGAGAGAGGGAGATTCTTGAAGTCGAAACTAAATGTTCCAAGCATCTCCCATTCAATGGAGAAGCCTGAGAGGATGGAGAAGATAATATAGGGACTTTCATGGAAATACCCAAGGCAAGAGAGGAGTCAAGCAAGAGGAGACCAAAGACCACGAGAAAGAGCAGCCTCATTGCATCCGAACACAACGCCAACTCAGCCACCATTCAAAACGGAGACAAAAGCAAAAATTTATTTGAACAAAGGACAGATGGATGCAGTAAAGTTTGACCACAGCTTGTATAACTTGAGATATATTTCAGTTTGCATAGTATTATTGAAGGGCAGAAATGTCCATTTGCACATTTTTAATTTTGCTAATCGTGTTGTTTGACTTTGAAGAATTTGCTACCAACTACCAAAGGGGATGAATTTAAAAAGCTAATCAAGAAACAATTTTATCCTATTTATTATAAAATGGCAATATTTTAGGAACATTTGAAACTTGCTAACCATACACTTACTTGGTATAATAGTTAGGCCCATTCTTTGACTTTGAAGAAATTGCCAACTACTGACTGGGATGAATTTGGAAGACTTCATAGCCATCTAAGAAGTCCCATCTTGATGGCCAAGCCTAAAAACATACATGAAGCATTAATGCAGGCACGTTATCTTGAGATGGACTAGAAGACAGGTCCATCAACCTCTTCGCATGCTTCGAATCAACAAGGCGGTCTCAAGCCAAAACATAAAGATAAATGGAAAGGTAAGCAGAATGCTCTTCATATTATAAAGGAAGAAACTAAAAATGTTGAGGTCATTATGACATAGATGATCACATTGATGAAAAATGTTTAGAAGATTCATTTGAAATTACATCCCAAGAATCAGAATAAGGTCATGTCTTCATTTATTGAAAGGGGAGATAGGGAGTAACAAAGAAGCTATGAACTCACCAAACTCCTTCAATGTCAAGATTCAAATAAAAAGACAATGGTTGATGCATTGCTTGATTCTTGTTTACAAGCAAATCTAATATTCTACATAGTTGGTAGATAAGCTTGGATTTGTTGTATATAATCATCCTCATTCATTGGGTTGGGTGAGACAAAGTAGTAGGAATAGAAGTTACCACACAATACAAAATAATGTTTGGAATAAATGAGTGTTTCATTGATGAGGTTGTGGTAGATGTTGTTCCCTCGATGTTTGTGATGTACAATTTTGTAGTCCATGCATGTATGGGACAATTTTGGATTTGTTGTATATAATCATCCTCATTCATTGGGTTGGGTGAGACAAAGGAGTAGGATTAGAAGTTACCACACAATGCAAAATAATGTTTGGAATAAATGAGTGTTTCATTGATGAGGTTGTGGTAGATATTGTTCCCTCGATGTTTGTGATTGTAATGTCCCCTTCTCGTGACTTGATCATTGGCCTTTTTTTTGGAAACTCGAAGGCTAGTCGGAAGGTAAATTAGGGTTTCCTATTTTTGAGGATGTCTTTGCTCGAGTTGGTGGATTGAGATTCTTTCGGGTTTTCCGAAAGCTTCGATGGTATGTTCATTTCGGCATTCTAAGTATTTTTGGAATTTACTATTTTAGTAAATTCTATTTTTAGCGAAGTTGGGTTCAACTTGGTTGGTTGATTGGTCATTATTGGCTTGAGTATGATTGAAGAGTTAAGTTGATATATTTAATTAAAGGTCACGTTTTAATATTATATTCGAACGTTGACCCCTTGGCCTAGTCTATTGACTTTAAGTTGTTTTGAAAAGTGGGTTTCTTGAGGGAGGCGCCTTCATTAAGATTATTTTATTAATTTCCAAAGTCAAAGCAAGCTTAAGGTGGGCGCATTTATCAAGGTATTGAGTTTAATTAAAATATCAATATTAAGCTTGAAAGGAAAAGGGCGCCATCTTGGAGAAAGGATTAGGGTTTGGATGTTGAAGTGTTTTTTAGGGTTTGGTGAAGTCAACAGGAAGTTATAAAAGGAAGACTTTGAGCATCATTCATCATCTTTGGACTGCCATATTGTTATGCTGCCGGTTTGGCTCTAGGTTTGCTTCGAGGAATGAAGGCCTCCTAGCTCGGGCATCGCTTCTTGTTTGTAAGACAACAACTAGTGGTGATTTTATTTTAGATTGTGAGTTCAGTGGATTTAGTGCTGTGTAATCTGCATTTGTCTAATTAGGTTCAGATTTTACATATTAGAGTTTCCTGGTTTCTGTATTTTTGCTGCAGCAGATTCGAAGTTTTATTCATAAATCCAAAAAGACAAAAAAATTCTTAGTGGGTATTGTTTCATTCTGTCCTTCTTGGCTAGGCGCCCATGTATGCAAGGCTGTAGAATCTTTGAAAGACAATCTGATTTTTAAAAGCAAAATCGACCCCTGTGCTGGGCCGTACCATTCATGGTGTCTTGAAATTCGTGCATTTAATATAGCCTGCATTTTGAGTCTGTTTTTGGGGGTTAGTCTGAGCGCCCTCTTGCTAATAGTGCTTTGTAATCAGTATCAGGTTATTTGAATAAGTTTTACGGAATTTCTGAGCTATTCCAGAAAACTGTGTGCTGCTGGTTATATTCTGAGCCATTCCAGAAAATCTGTGTGCTGCTGGTTATATAAAAAATACAGAACTGTCATAACAGCTCGGAGAAATCTGCATCTTTAATCTGATCCGTATTGTTAGCAAGATCTCACCATTTTTATTGTAAGCTGGCAGTAGTACTGGCAGCAACTTAGATCTCTTGCTTATCATACCGTAATGCACTTCTTACTTTCAGCAGTTAATATTGTTCTAATTTGACCTCCGCCCTATGGTAGCTACTATCCCAACGGGTTAGCAAGCACATTCTCGGGGTGTTGAGTATTTCCAGCTTTCCGCATTTCTTTTCAAGCATAGTTTTCTGTAACACTCCGTCATATGGTCGCCCCTCACTCCATACTGGATTGGGTAGCACATACTTGGCGTTGAGTTCCCATTCAGCATTTAGGTAGAAGATTAGGCTCAACACTCCGTCGATGGTCACCCCTCACTCCATATTGGATTGGGTAGCACATACTTGGCGTTGAGTTCCCATTCAGCATCTAGCGTAGAAGATCCTCTGACCATATGCTCACCATCATCGGCGCCATTCTTGGTTAGAGTTGCTTTCGTACGTTTTGGTTTACCTTCTAGCCTTAAGGGTACTTTGATTGTAATGTTGTAATCTGTTTTAAAAAAAAAAAAAAAAAAAGAATATTTCGGTGATGTACAATTTTATAGTCCATGCATGTATGAGATAAATGCTATCTTAAAGGGAAGAGTCTTGCAAGAGGACGGAGAAAGATTCGTCATCAATGCATATCAAAGTGAATCTAAGGTCTCCCCTGGTGGGTGCTAATCTAGTCAAGAAGTTGATTAATGCTAGTGGGAAGTTTGCTTTACTTCTTTTGCGAGATAAATAAGGCACAAGCGGTGTTGAATATAAAGCTTCTTATAGCATGTCTACTAACAAGGAACAAAAGCAAACAAAAGAGTTGTTGCAGAAGTGCAGGGGAATTTTTCCAAGAGCACAAAGGCGCACCACCCAAGAGATGTCAGAGAGCATGAGATCTAATTGCTAGATTGCCCTCTCGAACATTGATTTCTATCGAAATCAATTATGGAGGAAAATGAGGTAAATAAACTCCAAGCTTTGTAAGATCAATGTAATCTGTCCCGACACTAATCCATGTGGTTCTCCTATTGTTATAGTGCCTAGAAAAAATGGTTTGTGAAGAATGTGTAATTATTATAAAGCCTTGAACAATGTAACCATCAAAAACATGTACCCTCTTCCATGGATTGATGATTTGTTGGATCATCTTCAACATGCCAATTACTTAACAAAGTTCAACTTAAAATATGAGAATCACCAAGTGAATAAATGAAAATATATGGAAAACATATTTCAAGAAAAGACAAGGTTTGTGTGAATAGCTTGTGCTTCTCTTTGGTTTGTGTAAGCTCCGGCTACTTTCAAGTAATTAATGAATGAAGTATTGAAAACATTCATATATTCTTGTGTCATGTATACTTAAATGGCACATTAGGGTTTAGCAAGACTTATAATAAGCATCTAATGCATTTGAGATAAGTTTTTAATGATTTAAGTTGTTTTTTAACAAGAAAATGATAATTTGCACAACAATCACTAGTCTACTTGGAAAATGTTGTTGAAGGAAATGAGTTGTTGAAGGAAATGAGTTGAGAATTGATCTAAAAAGGTTAAGGCTATTGTCAAATGGCTCAAGCCTTCGAATGTGACCAAAAGGAGTTTGGAGCGGTCATCTCATACTTGAAGTTTATAGCATCATTTCCACAATAGTGGCATCTTTGTGTAGACACTTGATTCTAGTCTTTAAAACTTAGCAACATCAATCTTGACACTCTTTGATATCTTTGGGGCTCTAACATATATCTAACCCTTTCACATTTTCCTCCTTTCCAATTACCCATACATCACCTTGGTCACCTCTATCTCGCACACTAAACTTACTCAAGATTAACTCACTCTATATAGCCTTAAAATCCTTCATACACGCTCTCCATTTCACAAATCCCTCGATTATCACCCCTTGGACTCTACATCGATCACCTCAAACAGTCATGCCCACCAATATTGTCCACCAATACTATCCTTGCATTGGCAAAGGCTATTTTCAAATATTGGCACTTTCATTCCGTCGAGACTAGGCTTGATTCATGGGTCGGCTTTGACAAGAAACTAACAAAGAATCGATATATATACAAATAACCCCTTAGGTCATTATCCATCCACACTTGATAGACACCTTGGAGATCACTTTACAAAAGGCTTATACACATCTCAAATCTTCCGAGAGTAGCCCTAAAGTAGTCCACAACATAGTAAGAAAACTTGGCGAGTACAAGCCAAAAAATACCCCAAATGAATATTTGCTAGGAAAACTTGCAGAAAATGACTCGTCGAATATTGGCGAATAATCCCAAAGAATATTCAGCAAGTCCGTGCACAAAACTCGCCATACGCGGACAATATGCGGAAACACGTCAAAAAAATGCCAAAAACACTGAAAAATACAATGTTTTTTTCTTTTTAAGGCACCAAAGCACTTCATTTTCATTCACACAACCATTGAGCTTGCATTGCATGAGTTGAACGGATTTTAGAGCGAATTCAAAGAGGAAATTTGAAGAATTGCATTTGGAGGTAAGTTTTTTTTTTTTAAATTCTTTCAAGTTTTTGCAAATTCGGTCTATATTATTTAAGTTTTATATATTCATATTGTAATTTTAAATACATCTAATTTAATTGCGAATGATTTTAAATTTTTAATAGTCATTTGGAGCCGGAGGTAAGTTTTTTTATTCTTTTCGCAAATTCATTCTAAATTATTTAAATTTTATATATTCGTATTGTATTCGATTCTTTGAATATGTTTTGTAATTTTAAATGCATTCAATTTAATTGCGAATGATTTTAAATTTTTAATAGTCATTTGGAACCGGAGGTATTTTTTTATTAAATTATGGTTAAATAGGGTTATACAAACACGTTTTTTATTTTAATTAAGTTTACGTTTTTTTTTTTTTTCCAATGTACATGTGTGCAGATTAGAGCTTACCAATGGCATCGGAGTTGGCGTCTGGGTCAACATCACTAGTAGGAACCATTCCTGCTAACACCCATATCAATGCTTGGAAGTATGGTGTACATGGAGTAGTTCAGGGAATCATAATTTGCAATTTCGCAACAAAACATTTTCTGGATGCATCAATCGCTTGAAGTATCATCTTGCATGTATTGTTTATCGGGATGTTGTGGTATGCCCCAATATTACAGAAGAGGCAAAACGAGAGATGAAAGCAGAGTTGGCAGAGTTGGAGGAGAAGAAACTAGAGAGGGAAGGTGCATGCAACCATGACAGAGGATTCAGAGGATGATGCGGCAACAATTGTGGGCTCTACTCGCGGTCCACGCATACAAACCGGAAGAGGCATATTTGCTTCATCAAGTTTGAGCAAAGATATACATAGCTTTTTTGTACCAAGGAACATACCTGGAGCACAACCTTCATTGCAAGGTACAGGTTGGAACAAGGATATGCATGAGGAAGTAGATAAAGCATGTGTGAATTTCTAGTACTACAACAACCTTCCCTTCAATGTGGCAAAGAGCCCATATTGGGAGTACTTGGTGATAACATGACGGTTGCAGGAAAGGGTACAAGACACCCTCTCCAAAAGACTTGAGTGGGAAATTGCTCAAGGGTGCAGTTGTAGATGCAACTACAATTCTAGAAGATCAAAAGAAACAATGGCAGAAATACAAATGCACCATTCTTTCAGATGGGTAGATGGATGGAAGGAACCGCACCCTTATTAATTTTTAGTGGCTTCAAATGGTGAGATGGAGTTTTTGAAGTCAATTGATGCCTCTAACATAGTTAAAAATGCAGAGAATTTAGGTCTTATGTTAGAGAAGGTCGTATTAGAGATGGGTATACAGAATGATGTGCAAATTGTCACAGCATAATGCAGCAAAGATATGTGGCGGCTAAAAGACTATTACAAGAGAGACATCCATCACTCTTTTGGACTCCTTGTGCGGCTCATTGCCTTGACCTTCTTTTGGAGGACAGGAAAATTGATTAGGTGAGGCCGAGTTATAGAAGATGCAAGAAACATAACCAAGTACATATATAATCACCCTTGGGTTCTTAGCTTGATGAGAGAACACACAAAGGGGAAAGAGCTTGTGCGAGCCGATGTCACAAGGTTTGCAACTAACTTCTTGACATTGCAAAGTATTTCTAGTTTGTTGTCATCATTGAAGCAAATGTTTATGAGTCAAGCATGGCTAAACTCACAATATTCAAAGAAAGTTGATGGAGAGAGGACTGCAAAGATAGTTTTTGATGATATCTTTGCAAAGAGAGCTATAGAGATCATCAAGGTAATTTCAAACTTCAATTTATATTTCAAGTTGATTCTTTTATTTTAATTTGTTAAATTATAAATATATTGTTATTTACTTTTTTACTTTATTTGTAAGTTTGTAACCTTAAATTTTAATTTGTGTGTAGGTGTCAGAGCCGTTGGTGAGGGTTTTGTGTCATGGTTGATGGGGAGCAAAACCCTATGGGGTACATTTATGAGGCCATGGATAGGGCCAAAGACGTTATCCAACACTATTATAGAGGGGATATTGTCAGATATGGTCCCTTTTGGGAGATAATTGATCGGAGGTAGAACAATCAACTCCACCAACCTATTTATGTAAAGCAGGTACTACCTCAACCCCAAATTTTTCTTCTCCGATGGCTTCACAGATGTGAATGGGGAGGTTATGGAGGGCCTTTCAACATGTATTGAGAGGACGATACTAGAGGTTGAGACGAGGGACCTCATTATTTTAGAGTTACAGAATTACAAACATGTTAGGGGGAGGCTCTTTTCTTCAAAGCATTAGCTATCCAAGGGAGAACCACGCAATCACCAAGTAATAAAAATTAGAATGTTTACTAAGTTACTTATATGTGTTACAAGTTACAAATTTGATTTTATTAATTACTTATAAACTCATGATTATCTTGTTTGTAGGTTCTTGGTGGGAGGATTGGGAAAGAAATACCCCACATCTTCAAAAGCTATCCCTCAGAACTTTATCTCAACCTTGTACCACTACGGATGTGAACGCAACTAGAGTTTTTTAAGGCCATTCACATGAAGAAGCGCAACAAGTTGACTCAAAAATGCCTCAACGACTTGGTTTTTGTGCAATATAATTTTCGGCTCCACACATGAAAAGTGGAGGCCACATCGCAAGAGCTTATTGATTTGGATGAGATAGATCCATACAGCGAGTGGACTGGGCAAGAAGAGGAAATCCATGCATTCACAAAGGATGAGATTGCTTCTTTCGAGAGGGAAGCTATGGAGGGAGAAGCACTAGTAGAAGATATTGGATTGGATGACATCTTTGGAGGTGATCTCAAACATGCAGCATAGGAGCCACCACCGTCTACTACCAAGTTGGAATCGGGGTCGCAACCTTCTAGGAGAAGTGAGGAGACGCAGCGGAGTGTGGGGACTAATAGAGGCAATAGACCCTCTCCCAATATTTCTCTAGAACGGAAAAAGGAAAATGTAAATTATTGTATATTGTAACTTGCATAAATATGAAATTTACGATGATAATTTTCAATGACAATCATCATAAATTCATAGCGCTTATCAGCCGGTTGTTGTATTCACATGATGATGTGATTTTGTATTGTATTTGTATTCAAATCTAATAGAAAATACTTCTCCAACATTTTATAGACTTGTTTGATACATTTTGTAGCTATATTTTGCATAAAATTTATGTTTTTAAAGAAATTTAAGTATTGTTTAAGTTGTTGAATATTCCCAAATATTTGCCGAGTTTTTGCCAAGACAAATTTTTTTGGGTTTGTCCAATATTTTCCGAATACGAGTATGGAAACTATGATTTAGATAATAACAAAATATACATCTTAGAGGTGAAATTCCTAAGTTAAATTTTAGATTTCATCCTACATTAAATACCTAAAACATTTAAATAGGTAAATAATTTTACCATACTATTTAAGAGGTAAATAGATAGCTAAATAGGTAAATAGATATAATACAGATGTAAGAAATTAAAGGTAAATAAATACCTTAGATTATAATGATGTACATGGTATTATCTATATACACTTAAATTAATACTAATTCACCCATATTTATTTTATTATTTAAATTAAGTACCTTATTTATCTTGTTATTTATAAGATAAATAGGTACTTGTACCTAGTTTATATTAAATTTGTTATAAATCTAAATTCATAATTATAATAAATTATATTTACCTAGATAAGAATACTTGGAAAGTAATAGTAAAAAATATAGCATAACAATACCAAATGTTATCATTAACTTTAGAAAATAAGGTAATCATTTAATAGTGAAGCAAGGAAGCTGTCCTATTTGTATGCCATGGTCAAAATTTGACTATTCACACAAACCTTAGAATAACAAATCATATGTAATTATTTAAAAGTGCAAAGCAAGCAAGAAGATACCTTTTTATTTGTTTTGATTTTCAAAAGTTGAGTCCGCTAATACAAATGTATAATTTTTACATATTAATAGTTGGAAACTAATAGTTAAAAATATAGCATAACAATACCAAATGTTATCAAAACTTTAGAAAATAAGGTAATCATTTAATAGTGAAGCAAGGAAGCTGTCCTATTTGTATGCCATGGTCAAAATTTGACTATTCACACAAACCTTAGAATAACAAATCATATGTAATTATTTAAAAGTGCAAAAAGCAAGAAGATACCTTTTTTATTTGTTTTGATTTTCAAAGTTGAGTTTTGATTTTTACATATTAAAGTGGAAACTAATAGTAAAAAATATAGCATAACAAACCAAATGTTATCATTAACTTTAGAAAATAAGGTATCATTTAATAGTAAACTATTTGTAATCAAAATTTGACTATTCACACAAACCTTAGAATAACAAATCATATGTAATTATTTAAAAGTGCAAAAAGCAAGAAGATACCTTATTTATTTGTTTTGATTTTCAAAAGTTGAGTCCGCTAATACAAATGTATAATTTTTACATATTAAACTAAATATGTAAAATAATGTCAGCCTTAGTTTTTCTTTCCGCAACACGAGAGTCCTCCACTCTGTGCTACAATTGGAGAATGCCTCTCGGCTTAATAAGACGAAATAAAGATACAAACATCCAAAATGGAAGGGAAAACATTTCCTCTTCTATCTCTTCGGTGACTTTGGCTCTCAAAGTTTTTATGTAGTTCAATTGCTAGTGTATTTGTATAAATATACCCCTTGGGGTCATGTATTCTCAATTCTTGAGCTATAGGATGGGTATATAAATGAGTAGAATAATGAGGCATGTTGTTTGAGAAAGCTTTCTGAACATCGAAAGCTTGTAGAGCACTGTAGTAGTGCTACTTAAGTTCCAGTGTGTTCTTGGAGGGTCTAATGGAGTGATTGGATTTTAAATCTTGCATGATGAAGGTGGAGATGAGTAGGCATAACCAACTATCCTAGGGGTTTACCAAGGTTTCTCTAGGATAAATTCTTGATTGATTCACTTAAAGCATCACAATTCTAAGTATGTATCCATATTTTATGTTAAGTATTTAAGGGACCACAATCTAAATCAGTTATATCAGATTTATAGCATGCTAAGATTTGGGTTGGTGAATTAGGAATGGAATATATATCCCAATAATGAATCAGATAGAAGTGTCTTAAGGAAATTGGACAGTACCCAAAACAATTCTGTTAATCTTCAATGGCAGAATTAATTGTGCATATATTTTTTTATTGCAATGAGAAATTCCAATAGAAAAAAAGTAGTTAAAATTGTTCATCAATATATATCCATGTGATAGTCCTAAACTTGGGTGTCATCTAGGTACATATGTTTTCTAAAATACTTGTGATACGCATTTGATAAACAATTGTCAATAGACTCGAATCATCTTAGCCCCCATACTAATAAAGCTTGTTTGTGTATGGATCATGATGGAATTGAATCGAAAACTGGGGGATTGAACAAATTCTCGCCATGGGAAAGAATCCTAGGCAAGATATTTTAAAAAAATATTAGGATCGGTGTCCACAAAGGTGACACCGAACATCTGCATGGTTTAGTATTTACATTGAGAGATACATTCTGTGACGATTAGAGGTTCTTCCACCTCAAATAGAATAGGTAAATAATATCTAGTTGATGAAAGGGCCTAAGCCATGTTTCAGATGGAAAGATCCATTGATGAATACACAACATAGTGGCACAAGGACAAGAATCTCCTGCTGGTGCGTATGTTTTCTGAATTAATTGTGATAAGCACTTGATAAATAATTGTCAATAGACTTGAATCATCAAGCCCCCATACTAATAAAGCTTGTTTGTGCATAGTTCATGATAGAATTGCATCCAAACCTGAGCAGATTGAATAAGTTCTCGCCATAGGAAAGAATCCTAGGAAAGACATTTTTTTAAATCATCAGGATTGGTGTCCACAATAGTTACCAAATCCGGTCAGATCCAGATTTTTCAGGCAGCACGGATAAATACGGTTTTCAGCCCTGTTTTCCCCAAAAAAAATCCTTTTTTTGCAATAAGAAGACATCCAACACCCTTTTATACTATTTAATATTAAATATATTAACAAATAATGCATCTTAGGCTTTCTTCTTCAACGAGATGCCTGCAAAATTCAGCAAAAAGGGTTGGGTTACAATAACTAGCTTTGACCATCGATACACCCAAAATATCTTAAAGCCCTTTTGATATTCTCCTACCAGTTGAAACATCAAAGGTCACATAATTGGCTTCCCAAGACACTTCCAAGTCTAATCAAGAAGAAAATTCACACCATAACCATTATCGACTATAGTGTTTGTCAAATTCCCACACAAAACTCCATATGCATAATTGCCAATTGTCAAGCTACGTTCATCACCAAGAGCATAGGATCAATCACTTGATCTCTAGACAAGGGGGTTCGACTATGAATTCATTCTTCTACTTTTTGCTCTCCCCGTCATCTAACATTAAGCATGTCATTGTATGCTCCATGTTAAGGCTAATGTCTTGATAGATCGTAGTGAGAGCATTCTTAAGTTTTGGAATGCTTTGCAATAAGTCGGCTATCTTCACAAGTATAGCGGTTTGCAAGACATGCCATGAGATAGCTTTGTCGGACTCTAGTTTACTCATCGTGTTCGCATGTTTATTGGTGACCGACATTGTTCTCTAACCATGGCCCTCTCGACTTCCAACCTTGCTTTGGACAATTGCGATCTCCATGCTCCTTGGGCCAGCAACATATGCAAAGAAGGCCCATAATATTTTGGTTTAGGACCAATCTCTTGTGAAATGGCCCTACTTATTACTCCTAACATTATAAAATTGGTCCTCCTTCGGAATCATGTACTCAATCCAATTCCCACCACCACTATTATTCTATCGTTGGTAGTTTTGTGGTGGCAAAGTGGTATTTATTGATGGCTCTCCTTGTGTAAACAATAATTGGCCGCTCCTATTCTACAAATTGTATATGTGATCCTTCATCAATGCCTTGTAACATGATAAATCTTACACAACAAATCTTTGCCTTCATTCTTAGTATCTCCCTTTGGTTCCTTTATCATTCGGAGCATGTCATTTCTCAAAGCTCACACCAATCCAATTTCATTTACATCATTGGAGTTAGGATCATCTTCTTCATGTCCTTTGCAGCAAAAAGGGCATCGTTGGCTCCCTTTCAATGTCCATGGCTCCATCGCATGCATCTTCGCACAATAAGGATGGAACCACCTTCATCATCCTCCACAAAGGGGTACCAACCCTTCAATAAACCGTCACTTCTTCAAGCTTATTGGTAGGTTACTTTTCAAGTTTTCCCAATGGTTCTTCGAGTCTTACGTTGTAGACAAACATTATCGTGTTTACCATGTCAAGTTTCATAGATTTTAGCAACAATCTCATTGTCATCCCTTAGGAGTTTCAAGTCTTTCTTGAAAGCTTTTCTAAGTGGTTTCCATGTTACTTTCTCAAAGCTTGGTACATCTATATACTAGTCAATAGCCTTTCCCCATTCGATGGTTGGGAAATAGCTTTACCACATACATTCATTTGTATGCATATTGACATTCGATACGGTAATGCACATTTTGCAATGTCATACAAGATCCTTTGATTCCTCACCGGTAAATTTTGGCACCTTTTGCTTTTTAGAGATGGTGTTGATGGGGTAATTATGGCTATGGCATGGTTTTTCAAATACAAGTTTCCCCCTTAAGAAGGTCAACGTCAAACGTTCCTCTACTCTCTTAGCACTATCGGACACATCACTATGCTTGAGCCTTCCTTGATGAGGGATTCGTAGACTATCTTACACATTGTCGAGTCCCTTTTTGACGCTCCAACTTCTCGTTCAGGCTGCCCGAGACTTTCACGTGATTCCCTTATAACACACTCCGACCCAAACTACTTGAAAAGGTCCACACATCCTTCCTCGGACTAGTCAATGAACCCCTCCTTATTGAGAGTGACGTAGGTTCCATCAGTTCCGACTGAACGCTTCAGCTTTGGCTTCGTACTTCCCTTGATGGAATTTTTTGAATTTGTTGCTTGTGACAACCTTTGTGATTTTCCTTGTTGCTAGCCAATCGAAGAGACCATTTAAATTATTGGTCCCCTCCCTAACTATATGTCTCTCTCCCACCTTTGTGCATGAATTATTTTTTGTACACATTGGTATTCTTCTTCGTGAACTATTTATGTCGTCATAATATCATTTTCGTTGTGTTTTACGGTTGTGTTCAGCACATAGATCTTAGAAGATAATGATGTGCCTCGTCACACTTCTCTTTGAACCAACTTTATCTTGACCAGGCGTTCTTTAAGGCAATGGCACTAAAATGTAGACTAGTTAATGTCTACTAGATATCAATAACAGCGTACCCAATAGTAATTGCATAATATACCATTGCAAAAGAAGCATCCAAACAATAGCAGCTTGTATTCATAAAAGATAAGTCTCAATACAATTCATACAGTACAGGGAGGACTTGATACAAGCACACTTTCCTCGATGTATATCCCTCTATTTATAAGACAATAGACTTACAGTTGTCAATTGACACAACCACCAAAACTCAAACATAACCAGTGTCATTACAAACTAAAATATGTAATTATGTTGATAACCATGACAATATCAACATGCCGGTCTACAGTTAAAATAGCTAATCAAGAATGCTAAACATAAACTCTGACTGGTAACAACCAAAATTAAAGTCTAGAACTAAATCTAGGAAGCAATATAACCGAATGCAGCAAATCAGAAATTGCAAAAGCCAAGAAATCCAAATCAATCATATGAAAGTAAGGCCCCTTTCAAAAGAACCAAGAGAAATGGCTGATTGAGAACAAAGATGTAGTATGTATCAGAGTCACAAGTGGGACAAAAAAAAGGCCAAAATCCTCATCAATCACCACGGAAGGGCCAAATTTGAGTCCGATGATGTCCTGATAAGAATTCCTTTGGCAAAGAGGTTCCAGCTGAATAGTCTTAAGAGGAAGCAGGATACTCTTCCATAATATCTCTCCTCAGCCTATGATCCTGGGAAAGAGTAAATCATAAACATCAAGACAAAAATCCTCTGGCAATCAAAGCTCCCATGCACCCAATTTGGAGGCCTTACCTACTGCAAGTCATAGTAATATTGATGATTAGTTTACTAAGGTGTTATCAATAACCTTTAGAGTAGTCATGTTGATTAATCTTCTTCAAAACAATCATGCTGGCTTATGTCAGTTTCTCAATTCAGCCTGGAATCGGAATTTGTGATGATCTAACATCTGATTGATAACGCTTTTCTTAATGAGCTCAAGCTCAACCAGCTTCAGCGGCATGAAAAGAGGCTGATCAAGAAAAATAGCATTCAGCATTACAGTGTAAAGATACAGAACTTAATTGGGGATCAAATTGATGTTCGGCACCAAAGCTACATAGTTTTGCTGGACCAATAAAAGAGTATGAAAAAAATTAATACTATGGCCGATAAGTTCAATCAATGGTCTACTGCAATGGAAGGAGTATTTGCCAATCCAAAACAAACTCCAGATAGCATCAACCAGGAAGGAAAGCTTTGGTGTTTGTCTATTTCAATTCTAAAAATCAGTAACTCTGTTTTTAGCCTTACTTATATGCATGGGCATGTGCCTGTACTGTATGAGGCACAGAATACTTTATATGGTCAGTGACATGCACTCTCAGGATACTGTTGGCTCAGCTCCCACCTATGGGTACACAAGAGGATAAGGAAACTTTGGAATCACTGGTGATGTTTTAGTTGGCTTAAAGAAACTTTGGATTTTGTCGTTTATGTCGATATTTTATAAGGCTCTAGACTTGTTTAATGATATACAATTTACTTCATCAAACAAACCCATGAAGCAGATTTTGGACAAGCAATCCAATGCGCATGAAAACAATGCCTATCGACTTTATTTTTGTAATCCCAAAAACCAAAAGGTCTTCGCACATAGCAAATAACTGATTTAAATTTTGTAATGGAGAGGTCAAAGCAATAGTCAAGTTCAAATGGGAAGAGGTCAAATAAAATGCCAGGAAATGATACGTGCTGCCATTGACTATTATTCAGGCACCAAAAGTAATGCCAATACCATGAAGCAGACAGTTGGAAGAAATGATCAGTCATTTTAACCCATTAGACCACCAAGCAGACAGTTGAAACTCAATAATTATCTACCCATATTCATTACTGCAGAACAACAAATGGATAACCAATTTTGAAAAATGATTTGCTCACATTGATAAGAGATCAACAAAAATCCTAATCTTGGCATTCAGCTCTTAAAAAGGAGCACTACAAATGAATCAAATTTAAACTGCGCACCTTGCACAAAGAGCAAAGATCATCTGTAAGGGACAGGGACTTAGAAAGGGGTATTGTAGCAATCACACATGTGACCCGCCGGTATCCATATACCTTTCCTTTAATCCTACCTTTAAGAGCTTGAAACTCCAACTGCGACTTATATCTCCGGTGCTCCTAAGGGAACTTGAAAAGCAGACGAAATAATATCAGTATTAATATTGTCAGACTAAGAATATAAAATATCAATTTTGGAAATAGCATGTTTATATGACAGGAGGAGAGCACAGTTTATCATCTACTCTTTAGATTCCCAGCTTTATCTTGATTTTCTGAAAGAACACTACCAAATTCCAAGAAAAATAATTGCTAAACACAGGAGAACTGAACAAAAATAAAATTTACTGAATATTATGACTAAGCAAGCACTTACATAAATCAGAAAACTACATTCAATCTCTACGACAGCAATTATTAAAAAGGCAGTCAAAAATGTTGGTATCAAATCAACCCTACATATCAATTGGAAACTTAAAATATTCTTAATAATATATGCTCAAATACACAGAAGCAATGTCATTCAATTTTTTATCACCGTCGTTCTTTGTTATGCCTACCAAAACAACCATTGATTGGCAAATACTCCTTCCATAATACGGTGCTATCTGGAGTTTTGGATTGGGAAAGAGCGAAGGCCTTGACTTCATAAACAGCAATGACAAAAATCCTCTGGCAATCAAAGGTCCCATGCACCCAATTTGGAGGCCTTACCTACTGCAAGTTGTAGTAATATTGATGATTAGTTTACTAAGGCATTATCAATAACCTTTATAGCAGTCATGTTGATTAATCTTCTTCAAAACAATTATGTTGGCTTATGTCAGTTTCTCAATTCACCCTGGAATCGGAATTTGTGATGATCTAACATATGATTGATAACGCTTTTCATAATGAGCTCAAGCTCAGCCAGCTTCGGGCGGCATGACAAGAGGCTGATCAAGAAAATTATCATCCAGCATAACAGTATAAAGCTAATGCAGAACTTAATTGGGGATCAAATTGATGTTTGGCACCAAAGCTACATAGTTCTGCTGGACCAATTAAAAGTATGAACTAAAATTAATATTATGGTCAATTAGTTCAATCAATGGTCTACTGCAATGGAAGGAGTATTTGTCAATCCTTATCACAGATAATATGGTGCTGCACACCGCGGAGAATGGATAACATTTACACAAGTGCCCTAGACTGCTCGGTTATAAGCGAAGCTAGCTCTACTGTAATGTTTATCTGAAATAGAACAAGTGAAAAGGAAAGGAGAATAAAAAGGTGTCCAATGGATAAGGAGCAGAGCTGATCCAAATGGCAGTTCAATCCAGAGGCCTTTTAGACGTATGCTACCACCAACCAAGACATTTGGACCCAATGTAGTGCCTTTTTCCATCCAGTGGCTTGCATCTTAGGGCCCAGCCCACTATCGCATTTAAAGTATAGATGCTTTTGATTCCAACCTTAATTTGATGCCTTGGACTGCCACTTGAAGCCCTTTTCCTCCCTTTTTGTGAAGCCAAACAAAAAATCATATTATCTTGGTCATTTCACGAAAGTTTTGAGCCGTTATGGTGCAGCTTGATGGATGCTCCTTACCTCCTATTCTAGGGAGGAATTGTGGGATGGTAATGGGTTATTACCAGGACGGGAGTGGCATACCCAAATAAGAGCCCTCAAGATTGTTGCCTCTCAGGCTTTGTGCAAATCGGTGTATTTTAGAGGTATGTACAAAATTTATATATATTTTTATATATATTAATTTATTAGTTTGAAGGGTGTTAAAAATTTACGTCCATATAAATGATAATAAGTAAATATATAATTATTGTTTGAACTTTAAGTCATTTTTTTCAAATGTTTCTGTTCTGGCAAACTCGAACTGATCTTTATCCTTCTCAAACTCAAACCTGGGTTGGGTGGGGGGAGAGAGGGGGCAAGAAGGCAGTGCTGAGTATATATATATATATAAACAAATAATGTGTGAGAAAAAAAGTTATTTTCAAATATTAATAATAATAATAAACATTATTAAATTTTGTTATTTTATTACAATGTTAAATGGAGTTATGGCAGTAAGGCAGTGGTTTGGAGGAGCAAGCAAGGGATGGTGGGAGCTACTAGGCATGGGCACCTCACCTGGCACCGACATTGCAGCGCCAAATGTTGCAAACAGGAGCCCAACATGCTCATCTTGCCCTCCCTAGTATACAGTCAACCGGCACCGAGATAAGAACTATGGAATAGGGCAGGGACATGGAGAAAAGTAAAATGGGAAGTAGATTTTTGCCAAATGTTGCAGCTGCAAATGCCCTCATAGTCATGTGTGCAAATGTGGGTGCAAACACGGGCGTGGGCTGTGACTAAATGCCTCAAGAGGCGTGGCCACACGGGCTGCATTGGTTGCAGGATCTGCACAAAATGGATTTGTTGAAAAGGCCTTAGAAACTTTCAACCAAATGCTATTAACAGGTGTAAAGCCTGACTCCTCCACTGTTGCTAGCATCTTCCAATGTTGCTGATATGGGAGATTTGAAGAGGGGTTTGGACATTCATCAAGCATATTGGAAAACCGATTTGACAACAATTTCTTGGAATTGCCTCCACCACTTGCCAATAAATGACTTAGATGGGATTCAAAATTGTGACCTTTGTCACAGGATCAACATCTGAACCAAATATATTATTCACCCACACAAGGAGCTGTGGGGAAATTAATTTTGCTTCCTTGTTTTCCTGTTTGAACTTTTCCCTTTGTGCCCATTTCACCTTGCTCCACCAATGCTGCTATGCATGGATAAAGAGTTGTCGTCTTACATGCGATTTTTGCCTCATTCAACCTTCTTCACTCTGTGGCATTTCCCTTCACCAACTGTGCCTTCATGGACTTAAAACTCCTGCCCTCATGCATCTCCTCTCCTCGTCGTACATGCTTCGCAGCCTCTGCATGCCTTCTTGTGCTCTCCATGCCCTGTCTCAACTGATTGCCCAACACTTTGCTCTGCCAGAACCCGGGATTCTCACGCTTTGTCGTGGCCTACCCATGGCCTTCCAGCATCTTCTCCTTGGCTCCATGTTTTCCCGGACTGTTTGCTTCCCTCCATGCTCCTCTTACACCCTATGCATGCCGCATGATGCTTTTCTCTGTGGCACAACCCACCCTTGGTGATGGTGCTTCTTGCATGGAGTTCCTTGCAAGGATGCCCCAATAGCGGTGGATCGTTCATGGAAGCAAGAGTCACTACCATCTGCTTTTCCTTCTTGGATATGACTAGGTGCTGTTGGTGGC
Source organism: Taxus wallichiana var. yunnanensis (assembly GCA_018340775.1). Classification (NCBI taxonomy): domain Eukaryota; kingdom Viridiplantae; phylum Streptophyta; class Pinopsida; order Cupressales; family Taxaceae; genus Taxus; species Taxus wallichiana. The sequence goes on along the minus strand of CM031243.1, from coordinate 524,124,328 downwards.
ATTGTTGGTGGCACGTTGCTGCAAATCAATGTGGGAAAGTTTTATATTCCTTGGCCCTAGAAAAACTAGCCCTGTTCTGAATATTTGCTATTTTGTTTTTCTCATTTCCATATTCCCTCGTAAAGGAAGCAATCCAAGTTAAGGAGCCATTCCACCATTTGGTCGAGTGCAATCCATGGCAGGTCTAGGAATTAAAATCTATATTCCTTCAATATTTTGAATGCAAATTGGGATTTGCAAATGAGACATCTTAAGCAAAATGTGTAGCGGCTCATCCAACCAACCCTCTCCAAATTATGTTGTGGGTTTGGTCTGAGATTGACAGTGGATAAGCCTTGGAATTTGGGTCAAAACGGTGCATCGGAACACGGCATGTCTCCTAGTCCTTTCTATCAGGCATGGACTTCTTCTTCCGCTTGTTGAGCACCCACTTAACAGCTTTTGATTATTTGGATAATTTAAGGAGTCCCTAATTTTCTATTTCATAATATATATAAAACGTGATGTGGATTTTGTATGGATGTGTTTGCTTGGAAATTGTATCATGTATGAATATGGTGATAAGTAAAATTTTACTTTTGGTAGACCTTTTTGGCCGCCTTGAACATCTTAGTGAAGCTTAGTGTAATATTAAAATGCATAATAAACATGACATAAGAGTGCACTGTCTGCTTGGAATGTGGTGTCGAGTAAGAATTTCCTTATTTATATAGCTCGTGCTTTTGAATTCAAGATTGGATCCTTAACACTAAAATGCTCTTTTGTCGCACTAAAACAACTCTTTTGACCTAACGAAAACCATTTCAGATCACAATGCAATAAATAACCATAGTCAGTATTTCTGTAACCTAATGTCTTGAATGCCTTCTCCTTGGATTTAAATTGACAGATCATCAGCTAGATAAATTTAATCCAATGGGCAAATATTTCTTTGAGCCCGATTTCTAAGCCACTTTTGTATGTTGTTTGCAAAAACTGTCCTAACCTTGTGAATGACCTCTCGAATGGCAGGGCTAAATGAGCATGCCTAGGTGGAAAATTCTTTTATCTACTTCTCTACTTTTTCAATAGATACGAGAATGTTGGGGAAGTGACGGTTTTGGGTTTCGCCTAGAATGGTAGGGCTAAATGAGCATACCTTGGCGCAAAATTCTTCTATCAACTTCTCAACTTTTTCAATAGATAAGAGAATGATGGGGAAGTGACAGTTTGGATTTTGCTTATCCGGTGATTTATTTGGCGATCATTCCATAGGCATTTTATTTACCTAGACTTGGAATTTCCTTAAGTTGTTTGAAACTAACTTTTGACTCCTCAACTCAACCTTCACCAGATCTTTCAATTTGACTTCGAGGGGTTGTCATTAGTGTTAGTGTCACATTAGAACCTTCTTCAAGCTTGGCATTCTCGATAGTCACACAATAAACAGTTATTACGGTCCTAACAATGCAACATGGTAGGTCACGCCGTCACGGTTCTTGGTTATGTAATGTTCCCTTTTCTAAATTAGAAATACTTAATAATATTTTTAAGTTGAGCCCAGATAACTCTCTATTCATGGACAACTTAACAATACCGTTATTAAAATATTTATGGGCCCAATCTTACTTCCGAGGGATATAAGGAAGTTGTTAGGGGAGTACTTTAACGTTATATTTTGATGTTGCTTTATTACTTTGCAATAATTTATTGAAAAAAGTAACTTTAAGTTATAACGTAGAATTAGGAGGGGAAAAGTGTAATTTTGAATTAAGACATACAAGGTGGTGACTTCATGTTTTAAAAGCTCACCTAAGTTCTAACACATGGAGCGCCCCACTTGGAGAAAGGTGCCCAAAAAAAGTGGATCATCTATTTTCTTCTATGAGAAAGCATTTTGCTTCTTTTCAGTTGTCAAGGACGAAACCCCTTGAGAGCAAACTATTGAGGACGAAAACCCTCATTAGAATTCAAATTTGAGGACGGAAACCCTCATTTCTTTCACTTTGGAGCTTCAAAAAGACGGATATCAGCAAGGGCATCGAGTTGGAAGAGTGTTGCAGCGATTGTCAATGGTTTGGAGGGTTTTTGGATCTGTTTTTGGCCATTGCCAGCCTAGGCGCCCCATTTTGGGAATTCGGGATGGAATTTCTATGTGTTCCCATTGTATGCATGTATTAGATTAACACTAAACCATGGAATGAACCTAACACCAAGTAGATTCTAGCTTAATCTAATCTAAACAAAAACATCATGATAAAGCATAAAGGAAAGTTTATCTAACTATACATAAAACATTAAATTAAATATTAAATACAAACCTCCTTTGATTGTTGGATGTGCTTTTAGATTGTAGATACTTCCTTTATGAACCGAACGCAACTAAGCACGATTAAAGAATTTCTCCAAGATAAGATAGATAAGATAAGATAAGATACTTTTATTAATGTCCAACGAATAACCAAGGAAGAGCAAAAGATCTCACCTATATGGCTTGATTGCCAATTTTGGTTCTTCTCTTACTCCTCTTGGCCAAGTAGAAAGGGGGTTTGAACAAAGCTTTCCAATAACATGAAAATGCTCTTATCAAGTGCAAATGTCTAACAAGGACATGGTGTAAATTGAAACATGGTGTACTAGGTTCTTTATATAGCTTTCTAGTTTGGGAGAAGTTTGCAACCTAGTGAATGTGGGATAAAGGAAAAGTAGAATTAGAAAGAGATTAATAAAATATTAGCAACTCATGGGAGTTGGGGGTGATTTAATTAATCAACGAGGATTAATTAATAAACTAAGTTATCGCATAATAACCATTTAAAGATGATTTACAAGGAAATTAGTAGAATTTGACGGGTTTGAAAGCGGGATTTAACTAATAAGAAGGTTTATTAGTTAAATACGAGATTGAAAGACTTAATTAATTAATTAATTAAAAGATATTAATAAAAGATTAATAAAAGATTAGCAACTCATGGGAGTTGGGGGTGATTTAATTAATCAACTAGGATTAATTAATAGACCAAGTTATCTTATAAAAGCCATTCAAAGATGATTTAGAAGGAAATTAGTAGAATTTGAAGGCTTTGAAAGTGGGATTTAACTAATAAGAAGGTTTATTAGTTAAATACGAGATTGAAAGACTTAATTAATTAATAATGGTTAATTAATTAATTAAAAGAGGATTATAACTAACGAAGCGACATTAATTGGCATCCGAGGATGAAGTGTGAGACTAGTTAATTAATGAAGTGTCGTTAATTAACCGAGACAAAAGGGAATGTTAGCTAATTAGCGGAAAACCACTAATTATAACAAAATGACAAGAAAGAGGATAATTAGTGCAATTTTAGTATTAAAACTGCATAGTCAGATTTAGGTGTCTACATTTTCCCCTCTTTGATGTGGTGTAGCGCAAGCGACACCATTTCAAAGATAGTAGACAATTTAGACAATTTTATTTTGAAAGAATAGAAGAAAGATTAGTAAGATGGATGATGATGCCCTCGAGTGTCAATGGGGTGATAGAAGAGGTCGATGGACACTCGAAAAGAACAAAAAAATAGACCATGGCAAAAGAAAAGTTCATCGCAGCATCAGGGAGTTGAACTTGGTTGGGTTGGTCATTGTTTAATTTGATTGATTGAGTCGGATCGTGTGCCTCAAGCGGGGGAAGCAAGGGAGGGGGAAACGAGTCACGGTGATAAATGTGCCTTGGGAGGAATACGTAGAAGAAATGGAAAATGATAGGTAGAAAATTAGTTAAAATGGAAGATAAGGTAGATGATAAAAGGGTAGATCGTGACATAGAAACAAGTCACCTGTGATAATTGTGTCTCGGAGGAATAGTTAGAAGAATTGGAAAATGATGGGTAGAAAGTTAGTTAGAATGGAAGATAAGATAGATGATAAAAGGGAAGATGTGACATAGTATACGTACCATCTTGGTTTGGAAATACCTTTTATTTGATATAAGCATACAACAAAAGGGTAAAATGACATGAAGAGCCATAATATTGATTTTTGTTCATTACTAAAGGACTAACCCAAAGCAACATACACTAGCAATGCGCATGAGTCACAAGTTACGCGGGAGGAATGTAAATATGCAATGGGGCTAATGGAGCATACAAATTTGTACTTGTTTACGCCCCAAACTCGCAGTAGCCTTGTATCACAAATATTTGTATTGTGTGTTATATTCATATTTGTTTTTTTGTTTTATTGGCAAATATTAGAGGTGCACTTATCACAAATATAAAAGTTTTACTTTTTAGAACAATACCTTCTGTCGTTGATGGTGTGCTCAGCGGGGTGTGCCAGTGGCCTTGGTTAAGCCTGTATATTTCCCCCTCTATTTCAATACTACCGCCGCTTGTTGTCCATTTTATCTGATTGTGCATCACCAAAATATTTCAATAATCACCAATATATCGATGGGAGACTAGTTTTGGTCGTTCCCACGGGCACTCCAGTTTTGATGCAGTTCTCCCTAGGAGCTTTGAAAATCCTCCCGACTTTCCAAATGACTTTGGCAGCTCTTTACATAATTGATCACCATAAAAGTTCCAACTCATTGAATTTGGCAATGTTTATAATTTTGGATCATTACTACAATCACAGTAATCCAAGTTGAGTGCCCAAAGATTTTCCATACAACATATCTAGCTTGGCACTGCAAACCCAATTAGCCTTTTCTTGGGTGCATAGAATATTGCAGAATGTTCCAATTTAAATTGATTTGCATGGGTTGACATGCGCTAACTTGTTGGCCAAGCATCCAAATAGCCTTTAATCTGTTATGGCCTTTTGTAAACATTACAGACCATTGTCATTACTGCGTAACAACATTCCTTTCAAATGATATTTTTGTAGATTAGCCAACTGATAAGGAAGCCAAACAGTTCACTCTATCTTTGAGCTGGCCTATGCTCCTCATTATTACTCTGTGACGGACAAACGCCAGTCAGCTGACGGTAAACTACAAAACAACTATAAACACTTATGTCGAAGAAATAGGCCCCTGGTCACATGAGGGGTCACATCTTTACCAGCTGCCACAGGATCCCTTCTTCCATCCTTTTCAATTGCAATTCATGGGTAACACTGAATCATATTTCCTGTTGTTGTGTCATATAAGAAACATTTTCTAACCTTAACAACCCGTCATCCTCTTTAATGGACAATAAATAAATAAATCACAAAGCATTCGCAAAGAGAGCAGATTTAATATTTTCTTTAGCACACAATCATGCAGTCCAAAAAGTAGATACAATCAGAATGTTAGATATTATTATAGGAAATATCTAAAATTTGTGATCATACAATCCAAAAAGTAGATACAATCAGATTGTTAGATATTATTATAGGAAATATCTAAAATTTGTGGATATCTACCATAGTAAATATCTAGGATTGTAGGAAAATATCTAAAATCTGGCAACTTACATTAAAGTTAAGACAACAAATATTAGAGCCACCGGAATTTGACACTTTCCAGCCAAGCCATCTTCAAAGGTGGACGCCTACCGCGAATAAAGCAAAGTAATACAAGAAAGTAAACAAGCGGGAATGCAAACAAACTAGCAAAAACAAACATAAGGGTTAAAATGATGCCTCAAGTAAGGATGCATGCAAGGGAATAGACGGAGGACATTGCAATCCCATGAAAAGCAACGTGCACAATGAAATTGCCCTGAGCAACAATATATGCCAGAAGACAAACACAACAAGCAAACTAACTTTGTTGATGAAGGAAGATCACAATATGATCCGCATGTCGTGCGCAAGAACTAGCAAACGCTGAAGTAGGATGTTTTGTAGTATAGTTTCCAATTTTTAGTGTTTTTGTCTTTTTCACTATTTTGAGGTTTTGTGATTTTGAATGTTTAGGATTTTCAAGGGTTTTGTGAATGTTTAGGATTTTCAAGGCTTTTGTGAATGTTTTTGGATTTTTGAAGGTTTTACCAATGTTTTTGGATTTTGAAGGTTTTACTAATGTTTTTGGATTTTGGAGGTTTTACGATGTTTTTGGATTTTCTAGGATTTTTGAAATTTTTAGAGTTTTTGAAAGTTTTTCTGAAACTATGTACATGAAAATGAAGATGCAAAGATGCCCCCATGAGAGGTGAGAATATACAAGGAAAATTCCATGCATATATACAAGAATAGGATAAGTGGATCAAGGCCAAATGGATAGGTTCAACGTGATGATGAACTCAAACCAATGAAGTGCTAAGGAAGGAGCAAGCATGCCCCCAGTGCAAGATGGCCAAGAAAACATATGATAGATAGAAGTAGAAGATTTTTTATTGAAAGGAGACAATGTTTCCCTCAAACATGGTAAAAGGAAATCTTATACACATGGATGTTCTGAACAAAGTAGAAGAATAGTGTGAATGCTATAGAATGATATGGAAAATGTAGATAGAAGACTTAAGTGATGAAAAGTGATGAGCTAAAGGCACAAATCATGAGACAAAATATAGACTAAAGAAAGAGTCTAAACAAGGTCCAAAACAAGACTTGATAACATACTAGTCTATTTGCTCATTGAGATCCATGTGTGCACATGGAAATTAATTACTTCTTGAAGTGAAGATTTGATAGGCAATAAGTGAAGAAAACTAGCCAATGTGTAGGAATGATTGATTTGGAAAGTTGATTGGTGAATGGAGGGTGGAAGGAAATCGCATACATTGATTCATTCCATCCCAAGTGTCCATAGCCCCAACGAAGATGTATCTGATTCTAGTTGCAACATTTCTCTACTTGCCAGCCAGGCATCCATAGCCCTGATAGAGATACTAGAAATACCCCAAGAGAGAGTTTTATATCTTTTTTTTTGATTTTTTGATTTTTTTTTTTTTTTTTTTGAAAATTATTTCAGCTCTCTTGATTATTTTGATAAGGGGTTAAGAACCATTAATGGCTTGATGGAAGGATGTGAAGTGATTGTGATGATGACATTGGCTAGTGTCAACAAATACACCCAAAAGGTCTTCACAACAAGTTTATTAAATGTATGATAGTGATAGGATCTCTAAGAGGTTAGTCGTTCTTTAATTTACCAAGGTAATGAAAGACCAAGGTCAAACAGATACAATAGAGATAAATGTCACATAATGAGCGTGAATAGACTAACCAAAAGATCATCGAAGGGATGAAAATGGTGGGTGATTTGCAGAGGAATGGAAGGAAGGAAAGAACATCCATGTGTATGCAAAAACCTGATTGCAATGTTTGATCTTTGTATCTTTGATTTTTTAATGTTTTTTTAATTTTTTGATTTTTTTCATTTTTTTTTTTTATTTTTATTTTTAAGTTTTTGAAAGGGAAAACCAAAGAGAGAAGAGAAGATGGGATGAAGATGAATGATAGGAAGGGATAGATGGGAGGTTGGGACCAACAATGTCACTCCATGTGATAGGATCCAACAATGATGTTTGTGATTTCTTTGATGAGGGAGACTAGGAGTTTTGCTTATCAAGAGTGATATTATCTCCAATCTTGATGATTGTGAGATCATACTCGATAAGTGATTGTGACTTATCTTGCAACATGGATTTTGTATGTGGGAGCTTGAGTTCCCTATCCATATATTTTTGCACTTTGCACCACACTTGGCAGTTGCATTGGTGTGTGTTTTTTAATCATTTGTTTTTTTTTTTGATTTTTGGATTTTGATTTGTGGAGAGCTTTGGAATCTTTGGATTTTTTTATTTAGCTTGATGAAGAAAACTTTTGTTTTGGGTTTCATATAAGCTAATGTGTGATTTTGTTGATCCCAAGAAGTGGGAAGAAAGTGGATGTTTGGGATTGATGATAGGAATGTAGGGATGATGGTGGGCTTTGCCATAAGTTGTCAATAGAGGATGATATGATGGATGAAGAGGATATGGTCCAAGGATTGAAGGAAATGGACTAGGAGGTGGCCCAAGAATAGATGGTAATGGGCTAGGAGGTAATGAGAATAAAGAGATGAAGGGGATACCGTAGAGGTGTCCCATATAGTGTATAAGAAGATGGGCTACCTGGAGGTGTCCCAAAGATAAGATAATAGGGCTCCCATAAATAGAAGAGGATGTCCCATAGATAGAAGATGATGGGCTACTAGGGTGGCCCAAGGTGTCCATAGAAAGATGATGGGCTACCTAGGAGGTGTCCCAAAGATATAGAAATGGGCTAATGCAAGGTGTCCCATAAGATAGAAGATGATGGGTCCCTTAGAGGTAGCCCATAGAAGATGAAGGGATACTAGGATGTGGCCCAAGTATAGAAGATAATGGGCTACCATAGAGGTGACCCACAGATAGAAGATAATGGGCTACTAGGAGGTGGCCCACATATAGAAGAAGATGAAGGGATACCTGGAGGTGACCCAAGGAGAGATTGTGATTGAGGAGGTGTGATATGTAAGGAATGTTTGGGTGATGAGAAGATAGGCCAAGGATCAATGATAGACCTAGGTGTTTCACCATGTAATGGGAAAATGATGAAGATGGAAGAACAAGAGGAGGATTAAGTTTGATGATCTTAGGATTTTCCTTTGTTTGTTAACCATAGGACTCAACCTCTTCCCCAAAATATGCGGACGCATTGAGGTCAAAAGAGAATCCTTGCTCATGATCCTCTAGAGGAATGTCATCGTGTAGCCCCATGAATTCTCCAATTGCTTCTTCATTCTGAAAGAAATCAATCGATATGGGTCATTGTTGGTTGATGATAGAAGGTTGATTTGATGGAAGAGGTCCAACAAGTGTTGAAGATTTAGAAGATGTTTGATGATGGATGATGGATGAAGGAATTTTGGATTGAGGGATTAAAGAAAGATTATTTGGATCAAACATAGAAGAAGAAGACTCAAGAGATGAAGTAGATTTAGATTTGAATGTCTTGAGAGTGGAATTAGATGTGATTTTGGGATAATTAAGTTTAGAAGATTTTGCTTAGAAGATATAAGTATAATACAAGTAGAAAAAGAGGATTGGATTTGATTAAAAGAAGAAATGGATTAAGAGACGGGTTAAGTCAAATTAGGATGGTTGATTAGAGGAATTTGGAGTCATACAGATCTTCAAATAAGAAGACATCATTTAGGGAATCGATTAAGGGGTCCTATGGAAAAAGAGAGGACCGTGACTCAGGAGTTGAATTGGATGTTTGATTAGAGGAATTTTGAGTCACATGGATCTTCAAAGGAGGAAGACGTCGTTTGGTGACTGATGAGTATTCCATGGAAGAAATTCAAGGATGAGGCTCAGGAGTCTGAGGAGAATGAATGTTTGAAGAGGAAGAACTAATTAGGAGAATATTCATAAGGAGTCATAGGAGATGAATTGATTATTCCATTAGAAGAAATTATGAGAATAGAATCATAGGAGCATAGAATGATTAGGAGAGAAAATATAGGAATGATTAGGAGATGAAGGTGGGGAAGTGGAAAATAGAATAGTTCCCTATTTTCAATAGTATGAGGAACCACCTGAGATCTAATTATGATTGGCATCATTTTATGTGAATTTTAGACCTAGGTTGTTTGATTGAACTCCTTCATGTTGAAGGAAGTTCCATGTCAATTCGAGTAATGTAATGATGACCAACTAGACATTTTGCAAATATAGGGATGTTCATGTGATTTTCTAAAGGGAATCTAAGGAAAATAGACATCATAATGACACAATTTTGACAATCAAACAAGGTTTGGAAAACAAGTTGCAAGTGTGAATGTCAAAATGGTTGATGAAATTTTGCAAAGTAAAGTAATGGTGCGAAGGAAGCTTTTCCTAGGTGTGAATGTCACAAAAATTGTTTAAGGCAACTAGGAAAATTTGAATAATGCAACAACACAATTTCAACACTTAAATCAAGTTTGAGAAAACAAGATTTAAGTATCAAAAAGGGGTTGATATGATTGGTAGCATAACAACAAATTTCAACACTTAAATCAAGTTTAAGAAAACAAGGTTTAAGTATAAAAATGATCGATATAATGGCAATAATAGCAGTAACAACACAATTTCAACACTTAAATCAAGTTTAAGAAAAACAAGATTTAAGTATCAAAAAAGGGATTGATACAATGTGGAGTAACATAACAATGCATTTTCAACACTAAATCAAGTTTTAAGAAAACAAGTTTAATAAAACAAGGTTTAAGTATCCAAAAATGGTTGGTACAATTTTGGCAACACTTTAGATAGTGTGTTTTGATAAAAGGGGAGCCAAAATTTTGTGAAAAGGGGATATGTTAAAATGTTTGTAACCAAAAAAATATGCAATGCACAACTTTGGTAGAGTTTTCCTTGTTTTAAAAACAAGGTGGAAACTAAGAAAATTTTTTTCTTAGTAAGGTTTGATACCAATGATAATGGATATGGAAAAGTTGGCCCCGATGCCAAATAGCTTCCTAGGATTTTGTTCTCAAAACTCACCAATATTTGTCTAAGAGAGGTACAGGATTTTTTTAGAATAAATTCTAAAAAAGGACCATTACCCCACAATCAAATTAATGAAAGAGGCCTCATACATGACAATATTTGATATTCCTCACGGGTTTTACTAGTCAAGTAGGTGTTTGGGGCACTTCCCGTTTTTCGCCAGTTCCCTCAATGTGTTGACTACTTTGGGGTTCATGTGGTACTCCTCACAATGAGTTTTATGGCTTAAGCCAAAGCACTTCCCATAGTTTAAAGTGGATGGGTTTTAACCCTTATCCGAACCTGCAAATACAGTGTGAGTTGTTTTTTATCTTGATTTAAAATGTGATTGTCTTAAACGTCTTTCTTTGACCAAGGCAACCTACACAAAAGTATTAGTAATTTGTTTCAATTTTTTCTTTGACAAGTGTAAATGGTCCTACACTCAAAGGATTAGTAGGTTTCCATATTACCACAATGTTAGAAAAATATCAAGGATCTTAACCATTTTGTTTCTCAAGATCACTCGAAAGCGCAAGAGAAGAGCATATGTGGTGTTTGATCAAATTAAACCAACATGGAAATTTTAAACCAAAATATCAAGTGTTAGCCATATTTTCAAATGACAATCAAAATGTTAGAAAAGCATCAAAAATCGTTGTCATTTTTGATTCTCAAGATCGCTCGAAAGCGCAAGAGAAGAGCATATGGTTTGATCAAATTATAGCAAAAAGGAGATTTCTAACAAATACTTGAAATGTTAGCACTAATTTAAAAAATAACATGCATATCGAATAAAAACATGTATAAAAAAACAGTAAGAAATTGAAAATTAGTGTTGAAAACTTTCAGAATTTTGAAAAAAATTGGCACACTACGCAAATTAGAGCACATACATGAATGCAATAATGCGCATGGAATGGAATGAAAGCACTGTACATAACAACATAAATGAAATCATAAATTTTACAATGAAAAACAAATGCAAATGCAAAATGCGATGCAAATATAATAAACATAACAAAAGTGATTTATGCTTACACACGCAAAAATGAATGAACGCTAGCGCATGCAAATAAAAAATCCCAAAAATGAATGCCACCACAAACAAGCCAATGCAATCAATGAACACTATGCACATAGAGAAAAAATAGAAAGTGCACATGTAAAGGAAACAAAAGCAAAATTAAAAGAAAAAGAAAGAAATGCTAAAGCAATGCAATGAATGGAATGAAGATAACACATGCAATGCATAAATGAAATGTAACACTAACAATGTGTAATGTAACGAAATGATGCAAGACATGCGGATATGATACATGCATATGCATGCAAAAAATGCACAAAGCACAAATTGAAAAGAAGGAACTTGTTTCTACATAGAAGGAATGTCAAATCCGAGCAAAAAACAACACAAAGCTTAATTTTTCTCATCAAGACTCAAATTTTGAACATTTTGCCTCCTAAATACCTAAAAGAACACTCAACACTATCAAACATCATGATACATGCTTAAAAACAAAATAATTTTAACAAATTGAAATAATGAGCATGTAAAATGAAGTCTAAACTAAGAAAACATAAATAATGTGCATGAGACAAAGGGGTGTCCCACCAGGCGTGCCATATGTATGCATGTATTAAATTAACACTAAGTTAATGAATGAACCTAACACCAAGTAGATTCATAACTTATCTAATCTAAACAAAAACATCATGATAAAGCATAAAGGAAAGCTTATCTAACTATGCATAAAACATTAAATCAAACATTAAATGCAAACCTCCTTTGATTGTTGGATGTGCTTTAGATTGTAGATACTTCCTTTATGAACCAAACACAACTATGCATGATCAAGGAATTTCTCCAAGGAAGAGGAAGAGATCTCACCAATATGGCTTGATTGTCATTTTTGGTTCTTCTCTTACTACTCTTGGCCAAGTAGAAAGGGGGTTTGAACAAAGCTTTCCAATAACATGAAAATGCTCTTATCAAGTGCAAATGTCTTACAAGGACATGGTGTATGAAGGTGTAAAAGATGTAGGAAGGTACTAGGTTTTATATAGCTTTCCATTTTGGGAGAAGCTTGCAACCTAGTGAATGTGGGATAAAGGTAAAGTAGAATTAGAAAGGGATAAGTATGATTAGAAGAGATTAATTAAATATTAGCAACTCATGGGAGTTGGGGGTGATTTAATTAATCAACTAGGATTAATTAATAGACCAAGTTAAGCTTATAGAAGCCATTTGGAGATGATTTAGAAGGAAATTAGTAGAATTTGAAGGGTTTGAAAGGGGGATTTAACTAATAAGAAGGTTTATTATTAAATACAAGATTGAAAGGCTTAATTAATTAATAATGGTTAATTAATTAATTAAAAGAGGATTATAACTAACGAAGTGATGTTAATTGGCATCCAAGATAAAGTATGAGACTAGTTAATTAATGTTTGGGCAAATCCAAATCTGCAGTGTTTTTTTATAAAAAGGGATATTACATGTTATAAGATAAATTTGTGAATGTAAATAAACTTGACTCTCTATGAACACTATCGAGTGGCCGTGATGTAGTACTTAATGCTTGAACATGAATATTATGATGTTTTCTCTCAAACCCTCTCTACTTGAATGGAATGATGCTAGTGTGGAAGAAACAAAGAAACAAATTCTCCATCTCTTCTTTGCCTCTAACCTTGGATATTTGAATGATTATGAAACTTGTGTGAACATATGATATTCTCTCTCTTTCTCCCTCTCCCTCTCCCTTCTCCGGACAAAAATAATTCTTATATCTACTTGGTAGGGTGAAGCCCATGCTTGCATCTAGGCTGACCCTTGATATTGTAGATTTGCAAGATGCTAAGAGCAAAGAGTGCAAATAAATGAATTCCCACCAAGATCAGTATCTATAATTGAACTCATTTGTATTTTGTTTCCACAAAAGGAAGAATGAAATTTGTTGCTTGTATGAACTCGAGAATGTGAATTGTGCTTGGTTGAATAGCCTTGTTTTAGAATAATAATTAGCATTTGTAGTAATCAGAAAAAAATGTTTGAATTGAATTGTAACATTGAAAATGTGTATTGGCATTTAGCTATTTTTCTTTATAAACTTTATGTACATGTTCTAATTTCGGCTTAAATCTTAAATCATAAACTGTATTCCTTATCCTTATGGAAAGTAACTTGTTTGTATTCTTGTAGAATTAACCTATTACATTGTAATAAGGAACATGCTTGCATCTAGCCTCGGGTTAAGAGCACACCTCCCTACCCTTGCCCTTGAAGCTTAAGTGAAACCTGAATGTTATGTCTTCTTTCAGCCTCACGAGTTGTTGAATACGTTGTTACTTTTCCTTCGGATGGTCTCTAACCGATGTGGCCTCACCTTTTGATTATGTTGAAATAGTTACTACTCCTTAGTTATGACTACAGTTATCTTGGAACCTTGGAAATGGTCATTAAGGAACACTAATACATTCGGGAATGAATGAAATCGTGGGATTTCCATGTATAGAAAACCCAGCTGCAATAGTAATAAATGGTTTCATCGCCGTATGGAAGGGTCATTTTTAATAGGAGAATCCATAGAGGATTAGTCGTATGCCCTTTGTGTTATTCCACCTTGTGATATATGTTTCTCTAATGCCCAGCATAGTCTTGCTGTTTGATGATGTAGTACATCACTAGAAAGGAATCTTGGAGCTAGGTTATGGGCTTTTATGATTCATGAACATTGTTGAAGAACTCTTGGCTAGATTGTCATGCTTTTATAGGAAGTGCCCGTGCATGAATGGCTTGGTTCTTCTTTGGTTGATTGAAAACATCGTAATCTAACAGAGTAAATAATCGGTAAGGAGAAAGAAATGTGTTGAAGCTTAGTAGCTGGTACGAGGGTACCTGATAAAATATGTAAGGGTAGGGGTAAAACTTATAGAACTCAGCAAGTGTAAACCCTTGAACGTCATCAGACACTGGTTTAACCCTAGTTAACCTCCATTATGGTTGTGTATTGAACCTACCCCTTAGTACATAATAGTAACAAATGGTGTGTAACTTTGTATACGTTGTTTCTCTACTGCAAATTAGCTAGTGAAGTGTTTTTTTTTAAATAAGAAAAATTGTAACGGTTTCAGATAAGAATTTGGATTGAAAATTTTGGAGCATTACACGCAAGCAAATTAAAATAAATTGAAGGACTAAAAATGACTAAATCCATTCAATTTTCGGCTAGGTGACGATTATTCTTGAGTCAAGAAACTCAAGTACCTTAAGGCGCTAGTTGGGACACCCCATCAATTCCACGACAACAAAACATGCCAAGAGGTTTATGTAAGCAACAAAAATGGTTGTCTTCCATTAAAAGACGAAGGAATTCAAAAGCAAATGTCAGGTCATCTACTAAAGCAATTTTCAAAATATGGGGTAAAGTAATCAAAAACAAATAAATCCCTAAAGCATTTCTAGAAATAAGGAATCAAAGTGTAATTGTTTTTAATTTTAAATGAATAATTATCTGTATGTATCTCTTTCATTGGCATTCGTGAAGGAATAAAAGTAATCCCAAATTTTCTTGGCATTCATGAAGGAATAAAAGTAATTCCAGATTTTCTTGGCATTCGTTAAGGAATAAAAGTAATTCCAAATTACAGTTTTCTACCCCAAGAGGGTTTCTCAACATAAAATATGCGTCTTTCACGTGGAAATTCCAACTAGGCTCTATCCTATGAGGGATATTACTCAAGATATAAAGAGAATGGCAATAGGTAAGGCACAAGACATAGATAGGCTACAAGCAGAGTACCTAAAGTGGGTTTGAAGGTTCTCAGTCCATACATCAAAAGCATATTTAATGGAATCATTCAAGAAGGTTTCTTGACTATTTGGACAAACAACATCATCATTCTTCTCTATAACAGCAGTGATATCAACAATCCGTCAAACTATCGCACCATTCTGGTCAATCTTCTACTCAGAAAAACTCTTAGGAAGCATGGTAAAGTGCAAACTTAGCAGTTGGACAGAAAAATAGGAGAAAAGAGCAAAAGGACAGACAAGCTTTAGACTGAAACATTCCACTATCAACCATTGTATCACCCTTAAGCTTTTGGTTGAGAAAGCATGGGATATTCAAGGAGAAGAAGCTTTTGTTGGTTTGTAGACTTCAAAAAAAAAGTTTGACAGTTGTCCTAGGAGGTAAACTTTGGAGCAGGATGGAGGAACTTGGGGTCCCAAGTGAGTATAGAGTGGTAGTGCATAGACTTTATGAGTAGATCAAAGCTAAAATCAGAACAGGAGAAGGAATGTCCAAATGCTTTGAAAGTGACACTGGGGTCAAACAAGGATGTTTGTTATCCCCCACTTTGTTTGGGTTATACATTGACAAGCTAGAGTAAACAAATAAAGTTGGTGGAGAGGGTGTTCACCTGGCCAACTACGTGGTAAAGCTTCTTATATATGAATGATCTTATCCTAATCACAAAAACAATGAATAGTTTGAAAGAACACTTGAAGTCCCTAGAGCTCTTTTGTCAAGAGGTTGGAATGCAAGTGAATACCAATAAAACCAAAGTCATGATCTTCTCTTTATGACAGAAAAAGAATCAAATCACCTTTCTCTTTAAAGAGAGCTCGTTGGAGGTAGTGAAGGAATACAAATACCGAGGCTTGAGTTTCACAACATGAGAATGTGTGTTTACTACCTCAGTCTGTCCATCAGCTTGGGGATGATATCATGAACTACGAGGGAGTTGAGTGCCCGGACATGAGAATAAATCAATCTAAAAATTGTTGGTAAATGTAGGGCCATGGTCACTCACTATAATCTTGGGTGTACCATATAGCTTATGAATTGTATCTATAAAAGATATAGCAACTATATTTGTTGTAAAGGGATGTGACAAGGCACGAAAATGAGCATATTTTGTGAGCTTATCCACAACCACCATAATTACACTTTTCTCTTCAAATTTCGGCAATCCCGTGATGAAATCCATGGACACCTCTCGCCTAATGCTCACTAAGAATAGATAGAGGTAGCAAAAAGCATGGCATCGCAATAGTTTCTACCTTATTACACTAACACACCAAGCATTCTGCCACAAATTTCAAGACATCCCCTTTTAACCCTTACAGAAGAAATCCTACTTAATTCTGTGATAAGTTTCCAAGAACCCAAAATGGACACCCACCTGGAGAAGCATGGAGCTCGAGAGAATCCGACTTTTAAAAGTAGAGTTCTTACATAAGTACAATTGATCCTTCTACCACAATGCATCCCCTTCCATACTGACGGGGAAAATTTTAGTGGCTAATATTCGTAATTTGGCTAAAAGTAGGAATTCTAGAATATGAATTTGGCTATTTTTACGACCATGGAAGTGACCACGTTTCGCCCAAAAATTCCACAAACAATAATTTTTCCCATGTGAATAGCCAATGGATCTCCAATCCCAACATATATTTTTTATTGAATTGTCGCGTGATAGATGGGTCGAGGTTTTAAAAAATTCTTGGATCGCCAAGAAATCTATGGAACCTTCTTATTCATTTGGTCTCATTCACCAAAGTGTTTAGAATTTTTTAAAATTTGATTAAATTCACCACATATATATAGGTGTATATATATATATGGTCCTATAATAATGGAGGGATAACACATGCCCCCATTAATATCCCCTAATTTATGGGTTTTGCAAGGAATTGGGGGATTAGGGTTTTAAAAATGAGATCGAGCAGAGTTAATACCACATCTTTTATTATACCCAAGACTTGCACTATTGATCCATCAAGTTGTAGAACACCCTTGGAAGTTGGATTGTACTCAATCCCCAAAATGTTTGCTATTTTCTTTGGCATGACTAAAGTACTAGCACCGAATCTATCATGCAATTATGAACAAGGTGTTTTCCAATTATGAGAGACATGTAGAAAGGAGGGGATTAGCCATTGAACTTACATGTTCATCCTTTGACTAACATGTGTTAAACGCGGAATATGTTTTGTGTATGGTGGGTTTTAGAGGTAGAAGTTGCTTCAATGCTTCCCAATTCCAAGATTGGATGATATGATGGACGTGCTAGCAGGAGCCCTATATTTTAGTAAGATTGACCTACGGAGTGGGTACTACTAGATCCGAATCCGTGAAGGTATACACACACACACACACACACAAAAAAAAAAAGATCTAGATTGGAAGTCGTTAAACCTTTAAAAGCCTGCAAAATTTAAAAGACTCCAAAGAATTGCCTAGGACGCCGCTAAAACTTTTGATAAGCCTGGCACATGAGTGGTGTCACCCATTCTGGGCACCTAAGTGTAAAGGTATGCAAAAGGATCCCCAACACCGGAATTGGATATCAAGCAAACATGTGGCAGGATTTTGGGCATCCTCAAGGAAAAGGCATTCTATGGACTCCAAGCCCGTGGAATGAACCAATTCAATAAATTTTCAAGTCCGCAGTTACGAGAGGTAGAGTGACAATCTAAGGGAACATGTGGCAAACCTCCATTTGGACTTAAAATGTGTTTTGTGCAAGAAATATCCTTCATGCCAATGAATTATCCTTCATTCGCCACTCCATCTACAATTTCCTTCAAAAAATATTATATTTCGCCAATGCCATACACGTTGATTTTAGATAATTCACCAACCCAGTGAATCTGGTTCCAACCATATTTGCCACGATTTCTATAAGTTTTTTTCAGGCAGTTCCTTAAAATTTTCCCCGCCATACAAAGTTTTCTAACACACTCGGATCTTGTTGGAGATTTTGAATGAGAGTGTGGGTCTCTATGTCATTTTGCCATTCTAATCTTGCATGATCAACCCAATCCACTATAATATGGACATGGCATATAACAATGCTTTTGATCAACCACATTTTCCTTTCCTTTCTTGTAAATGATCTCAAAGTCATATCTTAGCATCTCTTTATGTTCATCAAATGATAGTCGTTGCTCCAAGAAGAATTTCGATTGTCATGATTTGTCTTCACCTAGAGGCTCAAGTGATGACCCTTGAGATATGGTCTTCATTGTTTGACTGCATGAAGAATTTCAACAATCATGATTTGTCTTCACCTTGAAGTGATGACCCATGAGATATGGTCTCCATTGTTTGACTACATGAAGAATAGCCATCATTTCCTTCTCATAAATTGGTTTTGATAGGTTCTTACCTTTGAGTTGACGACTCTCAAATGTGATGGGGTGGCCCTCTTGCATGAGTATTGCACCTATGCCACACCCTGAAGCATTGTATTCGACAATGAAAGCTTTTGAGAAATCCATGCAAACAGTAAATGGATTGGTACACATGGCCTCTTCAATGTCTCAAATGCCTGGGTTGCTTCCTTATTCCAACAAAAGAGTCTTTCTTCAATAAAATTCTACCATAATTCTTCACAAATCTGTAATAGTAACCTATAAGCCCTTAAAGTTTTCGAGGGTTTTAGGAATCTTCCAATCCACCATGGTATGGATCTTGTGAGGATCCACTTTTACACCTTCATGAAACACGATATGACCCAGATGACTCCAAAAGCACACTTGGAGGGCTTGGCATAGAGGTGTTGTTCAAGAGTGTCCAAAACCTTATTGACGTGATGTAAGTGTTCCTCCCAAGTCTTGTTGTAGATTAATATATCATCAAAGAATACCACGACAAACTTTTGCAAAAATGGCCGAAAGATTGAATTAATCAAACTCGGAATGTAGAGGGTGCATTTATAACACCAAAAGGCATTACTAGAAATTCATAGTGGCCCTCATGTGTCCTAAAATGTCATCCATATTTATGAGTATCTTCATTTGATGATATCCAAATTCTAATTTGATGATATCACAAATTCTAATTTGATGATATCCCGATCTAAGATCTAATTTTGTAAAATAAACAAAGACCATGTAACTCATCTAACAAATCCATGCAATAAAAGGAATAGGAAACTTATCTTTCATTGTGTATTTGTTAAGCTCCCTATAGTCTAGACACATGCGCTAACCTTCATCCTTCTTTCGTACCATCGCCACTAGAAAAGAGTAAGAACTCCAAAATATGGTGAAGAAATACCGCTTTAAGCATCTCATGTACCATCTTTTCAATCTCAGTCTTTTTGTAGATTAGGGTATCAGACGCACCCAAAATTGCATGGTCTATATATATTGGAGCAGTGAAAATCCCCGATGATGATAACTTTCATTTCCAGATTAAATGATGAATCCAAGTCCAATTTCCTCGCTTTCCACTTGCTTGTGTGACTTAGTTTACTTTGCTTCTTAGTTTCTTAGCCTTGCATGCTTCCTTCCTTTTCTCCCCCTTTTCCTTAGCTTTTACCTTAAGTTACGAAACCACACCGGTGGTTGCGTAGCCGTCGGCCTCATCGTGAGTGGCGCTATGCATGGCTACTACGCGGTTGGTTACAACCGACCGTCTGTGCAGAACCAGCGATTTCATGCACATTAACTTGAGACTTTAACAACGTGTTTTGTACGCGTGTTGCTTCTTCCCAAGTTGATTTCTCACACATTTCTTGACCAAATCAGCTGCCTTTGAGCTTGTTAGATGCGTATAGACTTCTTCTTCACTTACTATTCTTAGTAAGTTAACTACCCCTTCCCATGGTGATTTGGCACTTCTTGGTTGCCAAGTGTGTTGCACCATTTCTCTAGCCACTTTCTATAAAAACCAAGCTTTTTCCCAAAGCATTGGTTGGAGTCTTTTGAATTGGAATTGCATTGTTATGCTACTGAATCTTGCCAAGAAGCACACAAGCAAACACAAAGCCTTTTCCTTGTTACTCTCTTGCCTGCATTGCTACTGACTACCTGCAAACCAGCTAGCTCCAAAGACTTTCGCATCTTCTTCTACATACTAACCAACACAGTTCCCTGGACAAAATTGGAAACTTCATTGGAAAAGAAGCTGAGGGGATCTACAAAAGCACAACCAACATTGGAAACTGTCTCAGTTCTACATTTCCAGGTTGGAGGTGTACTTAAATTCCTAGAAGCTTTGTTTCAGTAATTAGATTTCATTTCATAATCAATGTAGAATCTTGTTTTAAGGGAAGCAGAATTTACACAGTAGTTTCATTGCTTGTAAGTAACTTCCGTTGAAAACTCCTTAGCTTATCCCTAAGGATTTACCTGGGAAGGTTTGGAGGAAGTTCATGTGCACAGTGCTTTGCATTTCTTCATTTATTCATTTAGAAGCACCTGTAACTACCATTTTGGTTTATTAGTTAGATTGTCAAGTGCATTATTGAAATAAACCTCGAATCGGTTGTGGAAGTCGTGGGAATCGTCCTTCGTTCTCGTAAACTACTCTCGAGAGAGGGTCATGAATATGAGATGAGAGATGGAGAAAGGACAATCCTAGTCTCTACTAAGTTGGTTTGCCCAGAACTCATTGGCGTTATACGCCTCGTCGTTCAAAGCAATCAGTTGTTGTATGATGCTAGGTGGGACAGAGTGGTCTGAAATATGAGTTTTCTAAGGCCCTGATCAATGTCGGTCAATTGTGTAACGGTGTTTGGTTGTGGTACTCTTGGATCACACACTCTTTGTATTGGTTGTTTGGGGCCTTGGATGGTCATGTGGACATGAAACAAATGATCTATGGAAATAAACAAAGCACGCAAAGAATTTGAAAGGGGCTAAGGCTAATGTTTCAGGTAACCTAAGCCACTAAGGAAACGTAGGGAGTTTGTATTAATCCTCGTCTAATTAAATCTATGTTCCTAATTTAAACAAAGAATGCAAATAGATTCAAATTAAATAAAGTTGATTACTCTAATTTAATTAAATGTACGTGCAACTAATTAATTTAAAGAAATGAAACTAATTAATAAAAACAAAGAAATCAATCTAATCTATTTGTTTTTGTATTTTTCATAGACTTTTTAATATGAAAGGGAATAAGACAAATAAATAAATCTAACTATTCTAATCTATATTTTTGAGGATTTTCTGATTTTTTTCTGAAATTAAATAAACAAAAGTTTCACAAACAATGAAATTGTTTCTAATTAAAAACGAAACTACTTCTACTTGTAAAATGAAATAAACTAAACAAGTGAAATAGCCGAATGTGGCTATTTCCTTTACAGAGTGAATTAAATCTAATCTAATTAAAACAGAGGATTTTTCTAATTTGTAAATGTGGATATAATTTCCTCTGGTTCTACCTTAGAATCACTGGGAAGATTTAAAATCTTCTCAAAAGCAATTCTTCCCCTAAAACTTCCCTGGTAAAACACTAAAATTCCTACAAATACTTTCTACTGTGAAGAAACTCAACAAAGTGCACAGAAACAAAACTTCTTCAAACTTACTTCCCTTGCATATCCATAGGGATAAGAAGGAGAAGCTTTCAAGGGAAGCTTTTCCCGTATGCACATACAATCTAACTAATAAATCAAAATGGAAGCTACAGTGCTTCTAAATGAATAAATGAAGAAATGCAAAGCATTGTGCACATGAACTTCCTCCAAAACCTTCCCATGAAAATCCACAGGGATAAGCTGAGGAGTTTTCAATGGAAGCTACTTACAGGAAATGAAACTACTATGTAAATTCTACTTCCCTTAAAACAAGATTCTACACTGATTATGAAATGAAATCTAATTACTAAAACAAAGCTTCTAGGAATTTAAGTACACCTCCAACCTGGAAATGTAGAATTGAGACATTTTCCAATGTTGGTTGTGCTTTTGTTGATCCCCTAGCTTCTTTTCCAATGAAGTATCCAATTTTGTCCAGGGAGCTGTGTTGGTTAGCATGTAGAAGAAGATGCGAAGTCTGGAGCTAGCTGGTTTCTGCAAAGCGGTCTGGTAGAATGAATGCAAGAGAGTAACAAGGAAAAGGTTGTGTTTGCTTGTATGCTTCTTGGCAAGATTCTCGCAACAAAACAAAGTGCAATTCCAATTCAAAAGACTCCAACCAATGCTTCGGGAAAAAGCTTGGTTTTTATAGAAAGTGGTAAGAAATGGTGTAAGCACACTTGGCAACCAAGAAGTGCCAAATCACCATGGGAAGGGGAAATTAACTTACTAAGAATAGTAAGTGAAGAAGAAGTCTATACGCATCTAACAAGCTCAAAGGCAGCTGATTTGGTCAAGAAATGTGCGAGAAATCAACTTGGGAAGAAGCAACACGTGTACAGAACACGTTGTTAAAGTCTCGAGTTAATGCACACGAAACCGTCGGTTGCATGTAGAAACCGGTTGTTACACAACCGTCGTAGTAGTTGCGTAGCCGCCACTCAAAGCAGATCGACAGCCCTACGCAACCACCAAGGCGGTTTCGTAACTTAAGGTAAAAGCTAAGGAAAAAGGGGGCGAAAAGGAAGCATGCAAGGCTAGGAAACTAAGAAGCAAAGTAAACTAAGTCACATAAGTAAGTGGAAAGCGGGAAATTGGACTTGGATTCATCATTTAATCTGGAAATGAAAGTTATCATCATTGGGGATTTTCATTGTTCCAACAATATAGCACCATGCAATTTTGGGTGCGTACAATACCAATAAGGTCGAATATGGGTGGCTTGCTTCTGGTACTAGCTAAATAGCATGGCATGGTCATGATCTTTTAAGGAGGTAATCTTTTAGGCGTATCCCAAAAAAACTAAGCACTCATTAATAATTGTTTGTAGATCTGATGGTATAGGACCTTTTGATGGTTGAGCTTCTAGTGAAAATAGTTGTGCCACAAACCCATCTACACCCTTCTTAAGCATTTTCTGCATTTGATGAGAACTTACCAATTGTGGAGCTTTTGCCTTCATCCCATGTAGCTCAATAGTCCCGCATTCATAAAGGAACCTCATAAGCAAATCCTAGAAGTTCATATCAACAAGACCTAAGGTAGTAAGCCACCTGGACCCTAACACAATGTCTCGCACCAACATTGAAATGGCATACATGGGGACCTCTAGCAGTAATCTCCCATGGATAACTTAATCTTATGGCACTATCTCTGAACAACTAACTTTACCTCCATCTACAACCATGACTTGAAACTCTGGGGTTGGATAAACGAAGCAATTTAAGCATAAGGCCAACTTATGATTGATGAAGTTGTGAGTACTTCTAGAGTCAATTAATATTGTCACCCTTTGTTTCTTCATGAACCCAACAACCTTGAGGGTTTGTGGGGTGTTAATTCTTGAAATGGCATGGCAAGAGATGGTTGAGATTCTTCAACCTTGATCTCAGAACCTCTTCCTCTTCATCAACTACTTCCTCCTCATCTTCTTCCTCATTAGGACCCTCAATGTAGAATAATTTCTTCTCAAGACATTTGTCCCTTGCTCCACTTACTATCACAACTGTAACATAGACCTTTTGCTCGCTTCTCTTCAATTTGTTGAGGATTCAATCGTGTTGGTTGGGGAAATGATGATGTTAGAATCATGCATTCCTTGTGAGTAGTGAGACCCCTCTGCTTTTACCAGATCTCTTTCCTCCACATGACGAGTAACTATCATGGATTCCGATATTGAACATAGATTAGGAAGGCAAACATCAAATTGGATGTTATCCTTGAATCCACCCAAGAAGAGATCATTTACATGATCCTCTCGAGATATCATCCACTCGTAAGGATAGATTTTGGAACTACTGGATATAATCTTTGACTGTCCCTATCTATCGTAGCTTGGCTATCTAGCTAAAATAGTTCTCTGTGACTCTGTAACACTATTATTGTAGTGTGTCTTAAGCTCATAAGTGAACATAGACTAAGTAACAGGAGACCCCGCTTTTTCTTCTACTCACACATCCATCTATACTAAACGAAGTGTTCTCGTTATAGATACAAGAATGCCATTACCACTTTTTGTTTACTTGGGACTTGATGTAAATTAAAAAAAAACTCGATTTAGTTGATCTAGGTGATCAGATCATTCCCATTGAACTTGCACATTTCCATTTTGGGAATCATATTCCTTCACTAGCTAGAAGATCCACCGTTAGTACAAAGATCCGCCTTGGTTGGTGTGACTTGAATCGAGTGTGCATTTATTGAGGAACCCATGTGACTTGAATTTGAGTGTGCATTAATTGAGGAACCCAAGTGTCTTGAATGGTACTTGTCATTTTCATTAATGAGCTAATGAACATCAACTCCTTAATGATTCGAAATCCGTCGTCATTTCACCCTTCACCGATTCAAATTCCTCCTATATTGATTGAAGATCATGGTTGAGGCCACCCTTCGATGTTTGAAGATCATGGTTGAGGCTACCTTTGCATTCTTCAAGATCATGGGTGAGGTCAACATTCAAAGTGCTTAAAGATCCTGGAGGACATTCTTATCACCATATTTTTAACTTGTTCCTAAAGTTGGGTGACTACCTCCAATACCCTAGAAGTTGAAGATTCAGAATCCATATCTTCCTTATTTGGGGTCAATCTTGGAGTAACTTGCCCCTTCCCTTATGCTCTAGTTTGTCTCCATGTCATGATCTAGGGTTTGGGTCTTGGGGTATAGGAATCAAGGTAGGAATTTAGGGTTTAGGGTTTTGTATGGTAGTTAGCCAAATACAAAAAAACACAGAGAACAAACCATTTATAATTTTTGGCAAGATTTCCCAAAATATAAAAACTCAGTAAAATTCCCAAAATTGCCATTGTCCATCACTCACTATCTCCATCACTCGATTTTTGCCATTGTCCATGTGGATGCATTCATAAAGGGAAGGGTTTCACCCCATAGTATCTTTTTGGTATTGTTTTGGACCTTCAAATGATTCGGTTGAGATACTCATTTAATGGATTTTTTTGCCTACTTTGCATTGTAATGGATATTTTATAACGTATATGATGTGATAATTTGGTAGGTGAAGTGACGAGGCAAGATGAGGTGAACCAACCTTGAGAATCCTTACATATCTTTCAATGAACTCAAATGTAATATATATCATGTTGGAGCTAAATGGCAATTCACATGGTGCCACCTAATATATACAAATGAAGAAGGTGATGTTTTCTATTTGGGAAATGAAGAAGACTTCAATCAAGAGGTTAGATAGGAAGTAAGCCATTTGGATCATATGAGTGGAATGATGGAATATGTGAAGGCATAAATGTAATCATTATAACCATGCATTCACATTGTTTGCATTCCTTTCAAGTGTATTATGCCATTTTTCTTTAACATGTCACGGAAGTTTGTGAGACGCAATTCATATTGTAAGTAATTAATATACGCCTCACATGTTCTCACATTTATTTCCCATCTAATTGTGTCTTTATAGTTGTTTGGAATGCATATTAACTTCAAATATCCCATTGAGAAGCGTGAAAGATAAGAAGAGATACTCCGTATTTGTCTACGTGAAATGGAATATTATTTAAGGTTTGACATTCAAAACTAATATTAGGAAATATTAGTTGTTTGGAGTGAGAGAATGGATTCCTTTTCAAATTGATATTGATTGAGAGGTTGTGTTTACGATCAAGCTAGTGTTGGATAATTGAATTCCATCTCCCTCATAGTACACCTGCTC
Organism: Taxus wallichiana var. yunnanensis; assembly: GCA_018340775.1. Classification (NCBI taxonomy): domain Eukaryota; kingdom Viridiplantae; phylum Streptophyta; class Pinopsida; order Cupressales; family Taxaceae; genus Taxus; species Taxus wallichiana. The sequence continues at coordinate 524,098,423 of CM031243.1, read as the reverse complement.
TAATAAGTGGATCTATATTTTTATCACCTGGCATAGGAAACAATATGAGTAATTGTTTGTATATAATTTTGGGGTATTTTTCTGTGACCCAGTTTAAAAGTCATTTAATTAATATTATGAAATGGAGAAGCTAATGAAGTTGTTTGAACAATAAATAAAAATACACGTGAATCTGACTCAGAAGTGATGATCATTTTGCTGTTATAATCCATGAATATCCCATTGAGGGATTTGTCATACAATGGTGAACAAGTATCCTTTTAGTCATGGTTAAAATAAGCAATGTGTATATGCCCCACATGATCTCACATTATTTTCCAATCTTATTATGTCTTTACTTTTGTATGGTATGTAGATTTAGTTTAATATCCCTTTGAGAAATTGTAAAAGATAAGTAGCTACTCTAGAGTTGTTTTTGGAAAATGGACTATCATCTAAGGTTTGATGTTCAAAAGTAATGTTAGTAAATACAGGTCATTTTGAGTGAGAGACCGGATTCCATTTGAAACTGATATTGTTGGAAAACACAAGCACTGAGAGGGGAGGGGTGAATCAGTGCTTCTTCAAACTTTGAAAACAATTCTAAACCTCAGCAAACCATTCAATCTTGATCAACCTTTACCATGAAGAAACAATGACATTCAAGCATAAGCAATTAACAAGTAAACACACATGAAGACAATAGTTAATGTGGGAAACCCTTGAAGGGAGAAAAACCCACTGAAATCAATGCACTATGGTGGACAATTGTCCCATAACAGATTACAAGGATTTCAATTTGTTGAGCACCCACTCAACTTGAAGCACCAACTCCAACAATCTAGTCAAGCACCTACTTGACAACTTTTGCAAGCTACAACTTGCATGGAAGCACCAACTCCCTATTTTGCTAAGCACCCACTTAGTCTTTACAAGGTTTTGATCACATTCATCTGACCTAGTTGCTTGCAACAACAAATTTGTGATCTCTTATTCAACTCCTATATGTTCATCCTTCTTCTTCCTACACTTAGATTCACCTATTTGCTTGTCTCCTCGTACTTATGAAATTGTCTTCAAAATTTATTTTTCATGCACATTAAGTCATTCATATACACTTGGATGGACCCTCTTACACCTCTTCAACTTCATCATCTGACCCCTTCAACTTCTGACCTCTTCAGCTCATACAAAAGGATCTAAATGACATCACCTTAAAACTGTCATATTGTAATTATTACATTTGCAGGCATGTCAGTTACAAGTGCAGACCTTCCTTGAGTTGTCATAGCACTTCTAACACCTATGAGGGACTAGAAAACATCCCTGAACTCGCTGCAACTCTGAAACAACTGAAAATATTCCATACTGACATCTGCAGTCTTCATTTGTAACGGTTTATTCCTTTTTGACTTCTTCTCAACATGGATTCCTTTGTCTTCTAGCTAACAAGGATCATGCAACAAGTGTTAAGAAGGTTTGTGTACGTTACAAAGATCCTCTCCTTGCCTTCTAAAGCCTTAACAAGCTTTGTAACTCACCATTTTACCGTCAAGCCTCCATTAGAGCTTATGTGCTCTACTAGGTGTATGAACTACAAAACACAGTCTTCAACTTGAATGTAAGAGACATACTTTTAGCTCATGTCAAGCAATGCAAATAGGATGGATGACTCTTCAAGATGTTCACATCATAACCATGTGCTTGGAGTGTTGCAGGTCAGGGCACAAGACTCCATTATTCCTCTTCTTCTCAGCTGGGTATACACACAGTCATGGCAGCTCAAGAACACAGTCACAAGATTGGTTAACTCACACTAATGCATGGACTTGCAGAGCTTCTTGATGCTTGTAGAATGTTATATGTGACCTTCAAAGACTTGGAGCTACCCTAGCATCTTCATTCTCTTTATGCAACATTGATTAGGACAAGGTCCTAATGGACTTGTATGCTCAGAAAACCAGTCTCCATAAAGTGAGTTAGTTCACCCATGAAATCACCTGGTCATAGCTCTTATGACACCTTTCTGGAAAGCTATGCTCCTTGTGCAACTTTTCAAACCAACAGCAAGCATCATTTCAAGGTTTATAGATTCTATATTCATGCATTTCTGAGACTACTCACACTAGGTGTTAAGACACCAAAAACCAGTCTTGTCCTAGAGGCTTCCAACACACAAAACTTCACTTTCATGTCCAACAAATGCCTTGAACACTTCACTAGAGACCTCTACTCCATCTTCAAACACTTACTTGCAAGGGTTATGTGGAGAAATCCACATTTGCATTCTTGTTCCTCAGCTCTTCTTGGCAGACCTAGTGAGGCATTTTGAACCATTAGAACTTAGACACAAAGTCACTTCACCAGATTAATTCATGGGCTCAAACATGTCATGTGTAGGACCTCTAGCAGCTATCCATACTTACCTTTCATTTTAACAACAAGATTTCACATCAAAACCCTTCCAAAGTAACATGACTGGTTTTTCCCTATATAGGCCTCAAGCGGTAGATCATTTTGAGTGACTAGTTTCACTAAAATCATATAAGTAACCCACCTGAAACTTCTCGTGGACACTTGGGGCACCTCCTAAGCTTTCTCCCACAGTTGGCCTTTCACCATGAAACCTTCTATGCATGACTGTACCAGCAAATTCTTGCAAAACAGAGATATTTTTGTACCTTACCAGCTGACCTAGAGAATGAGACCACAGCCAAAATGAGCAAGAGTTCTCTGCAAGCTTGAATCATCACTTTAGCATTTCCATGCAGTTTGGAGACAAGAAACTTCATATTTTGCCTATCACTTAAAACCTAGGGTTTTGGGAGGGTTTAAACCAACCTAGCTTCTTAAGGATCGTTCATAAAGCTTAGGGCATCATTTTACCTCATTCCAATTGCAAAATGATCTTGACTCCATGCCCCAACATTGATGAAAAGCTTAGGTCACCATGCAGAGATTTAACATATGAATGAGCACTTCAAACTTGACCTCGAATTGAAATGGCCATTTTGAAAGCTCGGTAGAGCCAAAAACCAATTTTCTTGCTTCTCCCTTTGAGTTTTGACTTGAAACTTTGTCCACAACACTGCATTGACCTTCTTCACATGTCCCAAGGCTCATTTTACTCTACACCTATCTAAAACTCATCATCCACCATGACTTGTGTCTACTTACTTGGTTTGTCCTCAAGAACATGCCTTCAAAGGCCTTGAACATGCCTCTACCAACTAAATTGTGACCTGTAGCACCTTTCACATGCTCTCTACAATGTCACAACACTCTCCTCATGTTTGTACTCACCCGCCTCAGCTTGTTTTGCTTCATACCCAAAGCCATGTTTGCATTAGATCTTAGAACTAGGTCTAATTGAGCTTGTTTGCACCATGGTTCTTAAAACCTGACCTATTCTTCATCATGAAAGGCCTTGCACGCCTTTGAAACACTTAATAGGACCTGTCGGACACCTTTGGAGTTCACACCAAGCACCTAGTTGTTTGCCAATGCACCAATACCTTGTGTATACACCATGACACGTCACATCAAGCACTTCAAACACACCATTTGAAATCTGAGGAAGGCACTACCAATCAACCTTCATGCCCCTGAATGGTTTACACCTCACCAACACTCTTTGCCATCAATGCCACATGACATCAATGACAACATCAATGAAACAGGGTTCAACAAATACTTATGGAGAATTTTTGGGGTTTACCGTTGAGCTAGTGTTGGATACTGAATCCATCACCCTTACGGTGAACTTGTTATAGTAAGTGTATCTATATCTATTTATTGTCGACATGGGAGAACATATTCTATGGTTTTTGAGCTAATTATAGGGTCTTCTTCTATGCCCTGGTTAAATTTTTTTATTAATATTATGGAATGTGGAAGTTAATGAAGCTAACCAAACAATTTAAGAAAATGTTCATGAATTTTGACTCGGAAGAGACGACCATTTTGCAACTATAATGCATGAAGAACCCATCGAGGGAGTCGTCACACTACAAAAAATAAATACACTTCAATTATGGATTGAATAAGAAAATCATGAACACCTCACATGTTCTCACATTATTTTCTAGGACCTTACTATGTCTTTATTGTTGTATAGTATGATCATTCAATTCAAATATCCCATTGAGAAAATGTGAAATATTAGCAGCTACTTTGTAGTTGTTCGTAGGAAATGTACAATCATCTAAGGTGTGATGTTCATAACTAATATTAGAAAATATGGTTTGTTTGGAGTGAGAGATTAGATTCCTTTTGAAATTGATATTTATGGAGAGGTTGTAAGGTTTTATAGTCGAGCTAGTGTTGGATACTTATACTCTGCTATAACTTCTATAATTATTTATCACTTGGCATGGGAAACAATATACATCATTTTTTAGCTAATTTTAGGTGCTTTTTCTGTACTTCGGTTTAAAAATCTTTTTTAATTAATATTATGGAATGCAAAAGCTAATGAAGTTGACCGAATGCTTTGTTGAAATGCACATGAATTTAGACTCAGAAGTGACAACCATTCAACTGCTATAATCCATGAATAGCCTGTGGAGGGAATCATCAAACGGCGGTGAATAAATATCAATTCATTCATGGGCTATAATATGTGGATATATATTTATCTATTGTCATGAAAAGGAAACAATATTAATGGTTTTCGAGCTGATTTTGGGGTCTTTTTATTTGCCCCATTTTAAAAGTTTTTTAATCAATTGTATGGATTTCGGAAGCTAATGAAGGTGACCAAACAATTAATGAAAATGCTCGTGAATCCGCACACAAAAGTGACTACCATTTCGCTTTTATAATCCATGAAGATCTCGTCGAGTGATTCGTCACAAGACGACAAACAAATATAATTTCAGTTAGGGGTTAGATAAGCAATTCATATATGCTTCACATTCTTTCCAGTCTTATTATGTCTTATTGTTGTATTGTATGTATATTTAGGTTAAATATCCCATTGAGAAACTATAAAAGATAGTTGACTACTCTCGATTTAATTGTGGGAAATGAAATATCATCTAAGGTTTGATGTTTGAAACTAATATCATAAAATATGGGTCGTTTGGAGTGAGAGAATGGATTCCTTTTGAGGTTGATATTGATGGAAAGGTTATTGGGTTTTGCGAATGGGATAGTGTTAGATACTTGGATTCCATTGCCCTCACAGAACAATTGTTATAATAAGTGGATCTATATTTATTTATAATTTTCTAGCATAGGAAACAATATGTATACTTTTGAGCTAATTTCAAGGTCTTTTATTTGTGCCCAAGTGTAAAATTTTGTTTAATTAATATTATGCAATGTAGAGGCTAATGAAGAAAACCAAACAATTTATGAAAATGCACATGAAGTCAAACCTAAAAATGATGACCATTTGGTGCTGTAATTCATGAAGAGCCCGTTGAGAGAGTTGTCACACAACAGTGATAAATTTCATTTCAAGCAAAAGGCTGAATATGACAACAACCTATGTCTATCAAACAATTTTTCAATGATTGTAATTTTTCAATATTAGCCCTAATAATACAAAATACAATTATTTATATACTACTAATAAAATATATACAAGATCAACCTCTATTTATTTAGCTTTTCTATTATAGATTCATGTATATTTACATTATTAATATAAAAATGGCATTCAGATTTTAAATATCATATGTGACGGTCATTTCAAAAAAGTTCAAATTTTTATAGCTAAAATCATGAAAAAAATTCTTATAAATTTATCTACTCTTTATCACAAACAGAGAGAAAAACAATAATTAAAATTTAATATTAAATTCTTACAGAGAAATGTAATAGTAAATTGTGAAAATAAAGACGGAACTTGTAAATAGCCATCATGTTTAATTAAACCCCGGAAATTGAGAAGAGTAATAGGTTGTGCAAAGATGCTTATATATTTAAGTGTATTTTTGTGTGAACTACATTTTAGGCAATTGCAAAAGAAAAAAAAATGTGCTTATATTTTATACAACAAATTATTTCCATTTAAGTAAAAATTTTACACGTAAGGTGGTCGAGCACCACAAATTAGATTTGCCAAATCTTAATTTTTTTGAAAGGAACTATGAATACTCTATACAAATATTTTTTACAATAAAGGTGTCATAGTCGCTATTCAATTTTGGGATCAATGCCACAACAACACTTCTTTCATGAAATGCATCAAAATCATCCATTATGTCACTTATTCCTAACCTCAAACAACAATTGCCAAGGCTTTTGCAGGTTGCTTTTGGCAATGAGAATGTGGTTACTTTGGCTGCGCGACCTCTAAATGAATGAGCCTTATTCTTCCATCGAGCATCCACTATAGAGAAAAGTTGTGTAGAACTTCCCCACGACCACCGCCTTCCCGGAGGCCTCTTTGAATTGGAGGGTGTTGCACCTCACCTCCCTTCATCCCTCTTCATGTATTAACTCCTCACTACCCTTTCCACCACCTCCTTCATCACCCACCAATTGGGCCCCATGTAATGCCACACCCAATGTCGCTCACAAGAAAGAAAGCATCGCCTCTCTACTTTGCCACAACCGGCCACGCGAGCGAAACCCCACACGAGACACTCTCAAAACAAAATTCCACCCGCTTTGGCTCACGAAGCCCCTCGTCGACAAGTGAGAAAGAATGGCTATTTGCGGCGCCCACGACATACACGCTCGGCCTCAATCGCCTCGGGAGTCCGCGTCCCAAACCTAGGGGAGGAACTCCGACTAAAGCACCACAGAATGCCACCTCCAACCCTAGCGCCAACTCTCTCGTATGCTCGCCGCAAGAAACACCACAAAGATCACCTACGCCGCCGATTTAGTAATCGTCGACCAAATTATCAATGACTCGAAAGCAGACAAAATAAAAATAAATAAAATCAGCTCTCCTTAATGACGCGCCTGTGGATGGCGAAAAATGTGACGACGTCGACGCCCAAATGCATCTCGGTGGTTACGATCACTATCGATGTCGAGCTGCGAGTGGAGGACATGTGGCTGTGGGGCCGTGGCTGCGAATATTCGTGATTCAAAGGCCAATCTTGGTAAAAGTCGAATTAGATAAGTCAGTTTCTCAAGTAGACCCACCAAACCTTTTCATTCTCTGGCAGACTCTTTATATATTTCTGTCAAATCTGGTTTCAACAAGGCATGCAAACCATGATTAAACATGAGGGTTTCAAAGACAATCCAAATATGGCACTACAGAGATCTATTATCCAGAAACACATACAACAATAGAAAACAAAATTTGGGGAAAGGTAGAAGTCTTCCAAAATCATACATGGGTACAACTAAAAAGTTGGTATATGTGAATGCAAAACAGTACAAAGGGATTCTACGGCGTAGGCATGCCAAAAAACTAAGAAGAACCTAGAAGAAAAACCTCACTCTGATTCTACCGAAGGCAACAAACAACAAAGAGAAATTTTTTTTCAGAGAACATAAAATGGAAGAAAAACAATCAAGTCGAAGGATAATAAAAAGGATCCAAAGCTGAACAAAACCGACAGAACTGCAACATACAAGGAGGAAAGGGAAGACGCAGTCCAGGACTCTAAATACCTATACAGTCCTACTTCAACCCCTCTTTTGTGGTCTTCAGAACTATATGTGAAGGAACTCATGAACATGAAAGAAAGGCTTGGAATTTTAGAAAACCAGAAATTGCAAGAAAACAGTGAGAGGAAAGAACTCACAGAAGTCAGATACAAGTTAGAAAGAGAAAATAAAATTCTCAAAGAACAGGTTCTAAATCTCCAAAACCTCATGGAAAGAGGGCAACAAGAGTTAACCATGCTAAAACAAGATCTAGGACATATGAAAACAGGGGAGAAAAAAGACCGAAACGGTAAAAGGGAAGGAAACAATTCAGATAGATGAGATCCAATCAGCAATTAAAGACATGGAAATAAAAGAAAATCAACTAAAGGATCGGATAGAAGAAGCCAAAACTTGGTCTCAATTAGTAAGTGGATCATCAAATGAACAAAGGCAAGTCATAGAGAAACACATCAAAACACAGATAAAAGAAGAGAAAGATCAACAAGACAGAGCAAGTAAATTTTATTATCAAGGGTCTAAAAGATTTTGGTGAAAATGAGAGAACTGACATATTGGCAAGAGACTTTCTTAAAGATGAATTGAAGTGGACAGGTTACATACAACAAGCAAACAGGATTGGCAGGAGAACAAAGGGAGGAAAGGACCGACACGTGCGAGTGGTCATGAGAAAAATAGAAGACAAACATGCTATCCTAAAAAATAGGGGACTTCTTAGAGGCACACACATATATCTAGATGAGGATTTGACATTCGCTCAACAAGAAGATCGAAGGAAAGAATGGGAGAAAGTGAGAAAAGCAAGGGAAGCAGGAAAATGGGCATAGATGAGAAATGGGAAAGCCCAAATCAGCGATCATTTATCAAACAAGAAATAGGAATTAGGGGCCCCACGGGAATTCATGCACATAGTAAGTTGGAATTGCAGAGGATATCCATGGAGAAGAGGACCGGGTTTGGGGCCCATAGCAGAAGGGAAAGATATTATTATTCTTACGGAAACACATGAGCACGAAGGTCTGCAAGGTTCCAAAATTTGAAGGCTACAAGAAAATTTCAGTTTGGAACGAAGGGAATGAAACAGGAAAGGCCACGGCGGAATCACAATGTTAATCAAGGAAATATGGCTCGAAAATGTCAAAGTTGAAAAAGAAGATCCAAATAAGCAATACATATGGCTGAAAATAACAGATGACAAGACAACAATCAGATTAGTCTGCCTGTTACTTTGCACCGAAAGGTTCAAAGACATATAAGAGAAGAAATCTAGATAGCGAAGATCCATACGCTTCAATAAAAAAAGACATTTCTATTTTCAGTGCATCTGGAGAAATAATTCTATTGGGTGATTTCAATGCAAGGACTGCAAATAACCAATCCCTTCAGTTGACCAGCTTAGAAGGAGGTGAAGACAATCCGTTGTGGCTTAAAGAAGAAGAGAACAAGCTTTGGGAAAGATTATCTCAAGACGGTAGTGGAGGGGTGTCACATTTTGGAGTTGAGCTTCTAGGCCTATGTAGCTTATACAACATGGTCATTTGCAATGGCATGAGGGCTTGGCCCAGATCAGGCAATATCACTTGTAAAACATACAATGGTCAAAGTGTAGTAGACTATGTAATTTGTTCTCAAAGTTTTATCTCCACGCTACTTGAGTTTGAAATTGGAGATTGTCCTATCGAATTAAAATCAGATCATAGTCCTCTCTTGGTAAAGCTTGGGACCGTCTTCAATCAGCAACAAAGGAATCAGGCTCATCACATGCAAAAGGCATCTCAAAAACAGGGAAAAATCATTCTCAATAAAGAAAATCAGGAATATTTGTTGCAGCCCTTAAGCAGCAATTTCAGATAATGAGGAAGGATATAGAGAACACGACGTCCAAGGGAATGAGTGGTTATATACGTAGTAATCTGCTGATATCCTTAATCCAAAAGGCTCTAAGTGTTTGTGAGAGATCTAAACCTAGAAAGAGAGCGGCAAATACTTTTCCGACAAACCCGTGGTATGATGAAGAGTGTAAAGCTGCCAAGAGAGCTTTGAAAGAAAGTGGGATGAACAAAGAAAATAAAAAGACTTATGAGAGATTGGTACAACACAAAAAAGAAAGCTATGTGTGCAAGAGAAGGACAAAATTAATTTCTCTTGGAAAACACAACCCCAAAGGTTTTTGGAAGGAGCTACAACAAAAGAAAAAATACATAGAAAATAATATCACAGGTGCTCATTGGTTAGAATATGCAAGGACCCTTTATGAACGTCCTCAACAAAAAGATATTCCTCCCATAATCGAGACTTCGATTGAGCTTTTTTCGATATAAGACATCAGGCAGGGCATAAAGAATCTAGCAAGTGGTAAAGCTCAAGACATCGATGGTCTACAGGCTGAATTTTTAAAATGGGGGGTTGAGGTCCTCACGCCACACATCAGAAAAATATTCAATGATGTCAACCAGAATGGCTTTCCGACAGAGTGGACGACTAGCGTTGTTATTCCTCTATTTAAAAGTGGTGACATTAATAACCCGTCCAATTATCGCACCATTATGATCAACCCTCTTCTTGGTAAACTCTTTGGAGGCATGATAGAATGGAGAATCAGCAGTTGGGCCGAAAGAGAGGGTAAAAGAGCAAAAGGGCAAGCGGGATTTCGACCTAAACACTCAACAATTGACCATTGTATCACTCTTAGGCATTTGATTGAGAAGGTTTGGGACACCCAAGGAGAAGAAGCTTTTTGTTGTTTTGTTGATTTCAGGAAAGCTTTCGACACAGTGCCCAGAAAGAAACTTTGGGACAGGATGGAGGAGCTTGGGATTCCAGATGAGTTTAGAGCAGCAGTTCATAAACTGTATGAGCAGGTCAGAGCTAAAATTAGAACCAGAGAAGGTATGTCTGAGTGTTTCGGCAGTGACATCGGTGTCAAGCAAGGTTGCCCTCTTTCTCCCACCTTATTTGGGCTATACATTGACAAGCTTGAAGAATGGTTAAACAAAACTGAGGGAGGAGGTATACAGTTAGCAAGTTACGTGGTGAAGTTACTTCTATATGCTGACGACCTTATCCTAATTTCAAAAACAGCCCAAGGATTGAGGGAACAACTAAAAGCGCTAGAGCTCTTCTGCCAAGAAGTCGGGATGCAAGTGAACACTAGCAAAACAAAAATCATGATTTTCTCCTTGAAAAGGAAAGAGAGACAAAGTATCTTTCTTTCTTTTGAAGGAGCCCTTTGGAAATAGTCACTGAATACAAATATCTTGGGATTGACTTTCACCACAAACTTAGCTGGGAGACTTGTAAAGCAAAAAGGATACAGGGAGGTTGGAAAGCATCTTACCTACTTCAAAACAGGTGCAGGAAAGCTGAACTTTGGGACTGGAAAACTAAGAAAACCCTTTTTGGATTGTTGGTCACTCCGGTTGTTCTCTATGGCTGCGAAGTTTGGGGAAGTAGCATGTCAAATCACGGGTGGAGACAGATAGAAAGAATCCAGAAACATCTAATCACAAGCACCCTTAAAGTCAAATCAACTGTTCCTTATGAGATCTTGTTGGCTGAAGCGGGTACTTTCTCGTTGGAAGCTTCGGCAATATCTCGGATGATAAGCTATCTGAAAAAAGTTGAAAGCATGGACAATCTTCGCTGGCCCAAAATAGTTGTGGACGACACTTTGGAACGCAAAAAGAAAACCTGGATGAATCAGAATACTAAATGGATGAACAAATGGGGCATCAACTTGCAAGAGTGTCCTAACAACAATAGGGAAATAAAAAATTATGTGATAGAAAAGTTCAGGACTGCCATGTGGACGGGTCAGATTGGTCGAAAGAAAGCACATTATATCAGAGAATTCAATCCCAATGGGGAACATGATGAAAAAGCTTATCTAGGGGCAGCTATCAAGGGTAAAGCAAGGATTCTAGTGGCACAGTTAAGAACCGGATCGCATCATCTTCGATGCGAAACTGGTAGATGGACTATTCCAAAGGAAGATTGGGAAAGGAGAATTTGTCTTTTCTGCAGCAAAGGGGTCGTCGAGACAGAATGGCATTTCGTCATGGAGTGTTCAAGCATATGATGATATTCGTATTCAATACGAAAACAACCTGAGGGTGGACAGACTAGAGGAACTCTTCGAAGGAACAAAGCTTCAAGCGACCACGGGTTTCATCCTCAAGATTCACAGCCGAAGAGCAGATATTGAAAGGAGTCTGAAATCTGATTAAAATCTCAGTTTTTGTGGTCCCATAGACTCTTCAGTCTCGTGGACGTCATTAAAATCTTTCATGAGATCATACATATCTAGAAGAAAATCTCCTAAAATTAACTCGGACATATGGCATAGATATGTTTCCAGCTAACAAAACTATATGCAATATCTGACAAACTAAAGCAAAATTACTAAATGATTTAGACGATTAACATTTCCGACAATACTTTCCAGAAGAATCTCTCCTAAGATTAAACCTGACAGATAAAATAACTATGCTTACAATTACCAAAATTATCAGCAAACTCTGATAAATTAAATTATTAGGCTTTCATTTTACACAATGACAAGCTCAAATTTAAACATAATGATAACTCATTCCTTCAACACAGCCTGCGGGTTTACAGTTAACATAAAATGATTATTTAGGTAAAATCGGCTGTGAAGATCAGCTCACCTCCACGCCAAAGCTCTGGTTAAACTCGTAAAACGTCCTAACCCGCAGATTCGCCGCAGCTAAAAGCGCATCCTCCGAAACCGCTTCCAAAACCGCTAGCGGTAAATTTTTATCCTTCTGTTCTTCTTTCAAAGTGGAATTACACGGGCTACAGAAACAAATGTCGACGGGATACCGCTTTCGGTTGAGCAGTTTTGCTTGAAATACGGAGGACGGCGTTGAAATGCAGGGGCTTAAAATGGAAGGCGGTTTTAAATTGATCGGAAAAAGTCGTCGTCTGTGGATGTAATTTCTGGGGTTCGAAGCCGAAGCGGTGTTGGAATATTTAAGCGGTTTTGGTGAGGGTGGATTTGCATGTAGCAGTGGCACGCAGGAAGCCATTTTTGCTGCGGCGTGGCCGATTGGCGGCACAGGTTTGGCATTTCGTTATCTTCGATTATGTGTAATTTAGGTCCAGCGAGGGAAAGGTTAAAAATGTTGATTTATTAATTTACTATTATAATGGGTATAAACATGAACATAATCATTGAAAAAGTTTGGGTGGAAAAGAAATAAGTCTTTTGTTGTTTTGTTGATTTTATGAAAGCTTTTGACACCGTCTCTAGGGATAAGTTATGGTGCATAATGCAAGAGTTTGGCATACCAGTGCAACTCAAAGCAGCAGTGCATAGATTCATAGACTTTATGAAAAGGTGCATATTAAAATTAGAATTCAAACAGGTATTTCAGAGAGCTTTAAGAGTGACATTGGTGTTAAGCGGGAATGTCCATTATCACCCACACTCTTTGGTTTATATATAGACCAACTTGAAGAATTGTTAAATATAGAGGGTGGCGATGGTATCGATTAGGTGAGTATGTTATAAGGCTTCTTCTATATGTTGATGACCTTATATTGATTGTTACGTCTGTTCAAGGATTGCAAAAACATTTGCTCACACTTAAATTTTTTTGCTAAAAGTGGGTATGCAAGTTAATATCAGCAAGACCAAGATTATGATCTTTAGCAATAGAAGGAAAAGAAATCAGCAACAATTTTCCTTTGAGGGTAGTATTCTAGAAGAAGTAACTAACTACAAATACTTGGGGATTGACTTCAACAACAAACTTACTTGGGAGACTTGCAAAAAAAAAAGAATAGTAGGAGGGTGGAGAGCTCTTTATGCTTTACAAAACAAATGCAAAGAAACAGAGTTATGGGATTTGAAAACTACTCAAACCCTTTTTGAATTATTAGTTACTCTGGTTTTACTTTATGGGTGTGAAATATGGGCCAGTAGCATTCTAGTATCAAAATGGAAACAAACTGAGAGAATTCAAAAACATATGATCACAAGCAAATTCAAGCTAAAAGTTGTTAGCATGTGGTCTTATAGGTGTTGTCATTGATGCAAAACCACATTAATGACAAGGTGGATAATGGAGTAGGGTTAGATGATGATGTTGACATGATGGTTCAGATGTGTACATGATGCTACCAGGTGATTCTGTGAGGATTGTTTCCTCTTGCAAGCGTATTTAGGTGTTCTAGTTAGCGTATGTGATGTTGCATGGTGGTATGAGCTTCTTGGTTGCTTGAGAATCATGTTAGCACGATGGATAACATGTTTGGAGAGTGCTTGGGCACTCACATCAATCGGTGCGTGGTGCGGATACGTGGTGATTGGCTATGTTCCAAGTGCTCATTTAGAGCAGGTATGGATGTTAAGGGGTATGGGATTGAGCTTTGGAGCTATATGAGCTCATTGATGCATGTATGCGCAGTGTGTCGTGGTATACTAGGTATGATTTTAGTCATTTTTGGAGCATGTGATGATGTTTTTAGCTAGGTCGACCTACTTAAGTCACTTGTGACTGTTATGATTTGAATTTGGGATGTTTTTATGATGCATGGGTCAAGCCAAAGGAGGGAAAAGGTTTGTGTTTGAATTTGAAATGAAGAGGAACTTATAAAAACATTGTTTTGGGTGCTTTTTGAAGCTAGTTGAGTGTGTGTGAGAAGTGTGACCTAGGTGAATTTGTTTCTACAAGTGCGTGAGCATGAATTAAGATTAAATCATGTGTATAACAGGTCAAGGAAGATCAACAAGCATGTTACAAGTGTTTGAAGACTTGAGAAGTAAAGGAAGAGCTAGATTGTGAAGGATTTGACACCTAGGGTTTGAATGAAGGTTTGAAGAAGTGCAAGTTGAACCAGTGGTCTCTATCATTTGTGATAGCAATAAATCATAGATCATATCATCATAAGGTAGTTGAGTGGGTGCTTGATCATCTTGAGGGGTTGTAGCCTCCTTGTGGAGTTGGTGCTTCACAAAATTAGGGGTTGGTGCTCCTTATAGGGTTGTAGCTTTACTAAACTAGGGGTTGGTGCTCCTTGTGGGGTTGGTGCCTCACTAAATTTGAAACATATCAATATAAGGATTGTGTTTCAGTGGGTTTTCTTCCCCTTGAGGGTTTCCCACTTATATCTTGTGTCTTGTGTTGATATCTTGCTTATGGTTTCTTGCACATGTGATAATTGATTGTATGCACACATATATGGATGGTTGAATGTTTATGAGTATTTGAATAAGTAAATCTGAAATCTAAATTTAAAGTTTTGTAAGGATTGATTCATCCCCCTCTCTCAATCCATTGTGCTTCTAACAATTGGTATCAAAGCATGTTCTTTTGGAGAAGTTTAACCACTTGAAAGGAGATCTTCTGAAGCACAATTATGGAGTATTCTAAAGAGTGAGTTGGTATGTTTCCATTGATCAGTATGAGGGCTTATTTGAATCCATTAGGGTTTGATATATGGTATGACATCTATGGGGTTTGTTCATCCTCTTTGCAACAAAATGAAGTTTGTGGTATTGCTCAAACTACTTTTCATAGTCAAGATGAGAATCTGATTTGGTATATTGACAATGGTTGTTCATCTCATATGACAAGTGACAAGAGTAAGTTCATAACCCTAAAGAAAAATGCTTCAGGGTCTGTGAGATTTGGAGACAATTCTGCCATAAATATTTTAGGAAGAGGTACTTTGAGTTTGGACAATGGAAAAACTATCACCAAGGATGTCTTATATGTTGAAGGCTTGAAGCATAATCTACTCAGTGTGAGTCAAATGGTTAAACAAGGGTATGTTCTTACCTTTGATGTGAAAGGTTATAAGATAAGGAAAGGAGAATTAGGTAAGCTTGTCAGAAAGGCAAAAAGAACTAATAGTTTGAAATAAATCAACAAAGAAAAATGTCTTATGAGCAAGATGAATGATTGTTGGTTGTGGCATAAGAGGTTAGGTCATGTAAACTTTGATAATCTTGTCAAAATCAGCTCTAACAATTGTGTAAGGAACATGCCTAAACTCAACAAACCAGAAGATACATTGTGCAAAGCATGTTTACATGGAAAGCAAACTAGAAGGAGATTCAAGACTAATGAACATGAGTCTACCATAAGTCCACTTCAACTAATTCATATTGATCTATGTGGGCCTATGAGGACTGAAAGTACTTCAGGTGATTACTACTTTATGCTTCTTATTGATGATTTCACTAGATACACTTGGGTTGCATGTTTAAGAAACAAATCTGATGCATTGGATGTTTTTAAATCCTTTAAAGCTCTTATTGAAAATGAGAAGAATGGAAAGATAAAATGCATTAGATCTGATAATGGAGGAGAATTTTGGTTTGATTCATTTGATGAGTTTTGTAGTGTTCATGGCATTAAGAGGCGTTTTTAGTTTCTAGAACTCCTCAACAAAATGGAGTAGTTGAAAGGAAGAATAGGACTATTCAAGAGATGTCAAGGACCATTCTTAATGAGTCTAAATTACCAGATGGTTATTGAAAGAAAGCAATTTGTATTGTTGTTTATATTCTTAACATGTGTCAGCTAAGGGTGAATAGTGATAAGACTCCTTATGAGCTATGGAAAGGAAGACCAACCAATGTGGAGCATTTTAGAGTCTTTGGATGTAGATGCTTCATCAAGAGGACTGAAGACAATCTTGGTAAGTTTGATTCCAGATATGATGAAGGTATATTTTTGGGTTATTCATCAAGAAGCACAACTTACATTTGTTATAACAAGAGATTGAAGACTATTGTTGAAAGTGCTAGTGTAAAATTTGATGAATCTTATCCTATGAGATCTTTTTCTAAGGCAAGTGAAACACTTCATGAGGATAATTCTAAAGAAGAAGAGGATGAGGTTGTTCAAAAAAAAAAAGAGGATGTTGAGGAAGAAAGGCAAGATACCAAGGCTCCTTCTAAGCATTAGGAGAGATCATCCTGAAAATCAAATTTTGGGGAAGAAAGATGTTGAAGTCACTATAAGAAGGAAATTGGTAAGTTTTCAAAATCAAGAGAACTCAACTTTCTTTCAAAAATTACAGATCTGGGACTATGCAGCTAGACTAGGGTGTCGGAGAGGGATAAGAACGTCATGGGCGGCCCGATCTAAGATCCAGGCACCCGGTGTGCGAAAAATGTCAAGAAAACCTCCTCTAAGGTGTCGTTGAGTGTTCTTCTATATTCACTTCGTATCGCATGAATATCGATGTATGAACGCCAATGTTGTCAGTAGACCTGCAATGAAGAATCACCTGCAAAACCCTAGACAAAGCATCGAAACCCTAAAAAAAAGATGCATATGAAGGGTGATGTAGATGAAATAGCCTTGTGTGCTTTATGATGGAGCTAGATAGATGCAAATGTAGTTGTGGATGCCTTTGATGGATGCAACCTTAGGTGGATATAGTTAGTGCTTAGTGTTTGGTCCCTCTTTATGGTCACATAAATTTATATTTATATGGTTCTCTTGCTTTAATTTTGTAACTAACCCCAGAAAAGGCCGACCACCAAAAATATAAGAAGCTCAAACGGCTAGAAAGTGCCCAAAAAGTGAGAGGAAAGTGTAAAGAGGATCAGAGCGCCTAGAAAGGACCAGAGTGCCTTGGGCGCCCAATCCTGGCTGGGCACCCCAATCAAAAATAGGAAAAGTGCAGTATGAGATTACAAACTGGGCAAGTACGGGTGCAAGATCGAAAGTAGCAACAGAAAACAATGCAAAATGGCCAAATACATGGGTTGATTATTACTCTTTTCACTTGAGAACCATATGAATAGTAATATGAGACCGAGACTAAATAATGACTCAAAGTGTGTGATTTTGTGTCTACACTTTGTGAATGAAGAGCTAGATCAGATTTAAAAGAACAAAACTTGGGAACTTGTACCTAGACCAAAAGGTAAGAATGTAATTGGATCTAAATGGGTGTTTAGAAACAAACTAAATGAGAATGGAGAAGTTATAAGAAACAAAGTAAGATTGGTTTGTAGGGATATGCTCAAGTTGAGGGAATTGACTTGATGAGACATTTGCTCTTGTAGCTAGAATGGAAGCAATCAGATTATTCTTAGCATATACAGGGTTCAAAGGCTTTAAAGTTTATCAAATGGATGTAAAATCTGCCTTCTTGAATGGATATCTCAATGGGGAAGATTATATGGAGTAACCTGATGGTTTTTCCTTGACTGATAAAGTTGATTATGTGTGCAAATTGAATAAGGCTCTTTATGGTTTAAAATAAGCCCCTAAGGCTTGGTATGAAAGGCTTGACAAATACTTGTGTCATTGATAACAACTTGTATATCAAAAGTGAAGGAGATCATCTACTGATTATTGTAGTCTATGTGGATGATATTATATTTGGTGGAGGTAGTGATCAAATGACTCACAATTTTTTTGAAGCTATGAAGAAAGAGTTTGAGATGTCTATGTTAGGAGAGCTCTCCTTCTTCCTTGGACTTCAAGTAAGTCAATCTAATAAAGGTATATTCATCTCTCAATCTAAGTATATCAAGGAAATTCTTAAGAAGTTTCAAATGGATGATTGCAGACTGTTGGTACTCCTATGATTACAGGATGTAAGCTTTACAAGGAAGATGATTCTCCTAAGGTAAATCAATCTGAATATAGATCCATGATTAGAAGCCTACTTTATGTTACTACTTCAAGACCTGATATTGTGCAAGTTGTCAGTTTAGTTGGAATATTTCAAGAGGATCCTAGAGAGTCACATTTACAAGTAGTGAAAAGAATCTTTAGATACCTTAAAGGCACTACTGAATTTGGTTTGTGGTATCTAAGAAGTGAAAACTTTGAATTGAGGGCTTATTCTGATGTTGATTGGGCAGGTATTATGGATGATAGGAAGAGTACTAGTGGTGGTGCATATTTTGTTGGAGAATGTCTTGTTTCTTGGTCAAGTAAGAAATAATATCTTATGGCACTCTCAACATGTGAAGCTGAGTGTGTTCTTCACGCTCGTTGTTGCTCTCGAGTTGCTTGGATGAGGGAGACCTTGGAAAACTGTAAGATCAAGAGTGATGGACCTACACCTATTTTTTGTGATAGCACTAGTGCAATCAGTGTATCAAAGAATCCAGTTTTGCATTCTAAGACAAAGCACATTCCTATTAAGTATCACTATCTAAGAGATCTTGTAAGCAAAGGTTGCATCAAGTTGGAGCATGTGTCTACAAAGGAGGAAGTGGCTGATATACTGACAAAACCTCTTCCAAATCCTACCTTTGAGTACTTAAGAAGTATGTTGGGAGTGATCTTAGCTCCTGATAAATCTTGATTGGTCTAAAATGTGTGTTAGGGAGAAAAAATGAGATAAATCTGCTCCAAGCAAGTTGGTAATTATCATTTATTTGTGAGATGTCTTGGTCACTATATAAGAGGTATGTGTTACATCATGTGTACAAGATCTGTAGTGAGTCGTTTGTCGATGGTAATGAATGTAGTTATTTTTGAGTCATCTTAAGATGTGTAATCAAAGTCTAAGTGGACATACTGAGTTTGTCATAAGTCTAAATGACATGAGTTTGTGGTCTGTGAAGTCCCTTGGTGATTGTATTGTGTCTTATGAAGTGTCATGAGTGGTGAAACAAGTATTAAGCATAACTATGTGTCCATGATGTGTGTATTGTTATGAAGTGTCTCAATACATTCATTTTTCTTCTTAAAGGTATAATTTTGTCACTATACGTGGTCTGGGAATGAGTTCTTGTCTATGTGTCTCATTGAGTTGCATGTCATGAGTTCCAAAAGGTGTATATGGATCTCTGAATTTGTTTGAAGGTGCTTCGTAACATCATGTATAATGTTTTGATCAATTAAGCATGAAGGTGAAGTTTTGTGCAGAGCTATCAAGGGTGTATGAGGTAAAATCAAGAAGAATTCGATAAGTTGATGACATAGTTTGTCTCCAAATCATGGAAAATTGTGCTCATGATGTTGAAGGATGTATCTACAAAGTGTTTATGGTCTAAGATGAGAACATGAGAACAAAATTATGCATTTTTGTGGTCTCTCTGTCTTAACTAGCTTTGTCACGGTGTACTGAGCGATATGAATGGAAAGTGAGGTTTGAAGGTTAAAATGATGGTGTCTAGGGCCATTTTTTGTGGAAATCATATACACATGGAGGGATACAAGATTCAAAAGGTTTAAAGTCTTTAAAATGTCTAGATTCATGGGAATTTCTGACAGTTGGTGAGTTAACAATATAAATGCCAAAAAGGCCTAATTTGATGTTTTTGCAAACTGGGTTTGTTGAGCTCAAGGACATGGTAAAAAGCTTATAGTTTAGATAATATAGCCTAATGGGTGTCTACATCAGGAAAGAAATCATCATGAAAGTATATATATCAAAAATTATGAGTGCATCTCGAGGTAATTAGGGCTAGTAGATTGTAATAGAGCAAGTTGATGGTAAAAAGAAGGCATCGTGAACTTTTAGTTGATTCTCAGAGTTTTGTTGACACAGTAAAGGTGTGTTGAAGTCTTCTTATGGACCTTTGATGGTCAAGAGCATAATAAGATGCATTTAGACATTTGTGACTTATGGAACCCCTGATTGTATTGAAGAAAGTTGTTAAATGATACAAGTTACCGTGAACTCAGATTGAATGTAAGCTCCTTCAAGTATGGGTATTGGAAATTTTGCATTTTTTAATAAGCCTAAGATCTTATGAAGAAGGTATATGGTTGCATGAAGATGGTTTGAATCATTTATGTCATACAAGAAAGCAGATTTTGTGTTTTAGTTGCATCATGAGTAAGAATGATGAGCTATAGGTGTAGAAGGCGAGTATGCAATCATTTACATGTATGTGTGTCTAAAGATGTCTTTGAAATCTTCTAGGTAATTTTGAAGGTATGGCATAGAAATTACAAGGTGATTGAAGTTCATGATTGTTAATGTCAAGTGTGGTTGAGTGTTCAAGTAAGCTAAAATGACAATTTAACAAGCTACAAATGTAAGATGATGGTATGTTGCACTTTTTAATGTATTCGAGCCTCGAGGAAGTGATACATCCATGTGTGAAAGGGTGGGTCATAACCTCGAAGATGATAAAGGTAGAAGATCTCGATCAGTATTGTGATTTGTTGCTCCATGTGTGATATTAGCCAACTACAGTACAATTTTTGCAAGAAACAAAGTGTCACTTTGCTTCTCAGCCATAGGTGCCTAGTGAGGTATGATAGAAGTCTAAGTAAAGAGATTCAATATTATCCTTAGCTCCACAAGGACAAACTTGATGGTGAAGGTGTGGAGAAGTGGGTCTCTTGGCTTAAGTTGATCATGTTGAGCTAAAATGTTGAATCAAGACCCCAAATTAGACTGTTATAGTGCTACAGTGGTCCATAAGACTGCATCTATAGGTGGATTGGTGTGTATGGTCCTACCAAGATAGGGGGAGCACGTGAAAATTGTTATAAATGAAGGTATGGATGACTTCAAGGTAAACAAGACATGATACACGTGTTTAATTCTTTGGTTGGTTGGTTCTGAACCTTGAATGTTGCATTTCACCTATTTTGACTATCAAGAAATGAGAAAGTTGTTTAGGGCTGGGCAAAAGTGTCTCAAGTGATTTCTTCTCAAAAACTCAAGGTAAGTAGCTCATTGTTGTACTTGATTACTAGATACAGTGGTTTTGAGGCCAGGGGGAGTATTGTTTTGATGATTTAAAGCATAGATGACATGTTGTAGCATGACAAAGTTGATTGAAAATGCACTGAGAAGTTTGATTAGAGTCATTATTCCTAGTATAGTATGGAGAGCAAGAAAATGCATTGAAAAGCCAATGATATGCCTAGACAAGTTGGTTTGTGGTCAAGAAATAAGGTATGATAGTTTGGTATGCTCATTTATGACATTGTTGCCATGATCCCGAGTGTATGCTTCAAATGCTAGTCTGCTATAGTGTTCCAATGAAGGCTAACACATGGTTGAGGTGGAAATAGCTTGTTTGTTCATGACTAGAAGGTGGAAAATGGTGTTCTTGGCTCCAAGAAAGGTATGATAGTGATTCTTCATGCTTTATTAATGCATTCAGATGGTGTAGATGTTTGGCCTAGGGGGAGCATGGTAATTGCATGCTTGCAAAGAAGGCAAACATCAGGATTTGTTTAAAGTTTCAAGGTTCTTGAGCTTGTATGATATCTTTGGTTGATGTTTATAACCAAAGAATGGTGTTATGAAGCTGTGGAATATGAAGAACATGTTGCTATATGGTATGCCTTTGTCATTAATGTAAAAAGGGGAAGAAGTTCAGGTAGTTTTCCATCAATGACAAAGGGGAGATTATTGGCATGTGGTCTTATAGGTGTTGTCATTGATGCAAAACCACATTAATAACAAAGTGGATGATGAAATAGAGTCAGATGATGATGTGGATGATGTTGATATGATGGTTCATATGTGTACATGATGCTACCAAGTGATTCAGTGAGGATTGCTTTCTCTTGCAAGCATGCTCAAATGTTCTAGCTAGCCCAAGTGATGTTGCATGGTGGCATGTGCTTCTTGGTTGCTTGAGAAGCATGCTAACATGAGGGATAATAGGTTTGGTGAGTGCATGGGCACTCACATTAGTTACATGGTGCAAATACAAGTGATTGGATATGTTCCAAGTGCTCGCTTGGAGCATGTATAGATGTTAGGGGGTATGTGATTGAACTTTGAAGCTATATGAGCTCATTGATGCATGTATGCAAGTGTATCATGGTATACTAGGCATGATTTGAGCCATTTTTAGAGCATGTGATGATGATTTTATTTAAGTGACCTACTTGGGTCACTTGTGACTATTATGATTTTAATTTGGGATGTTTTTATGATGCATGGGTTGAGCCAAAGGAGGGAAAAGGTTTGTGTTTGAATTTTAAATGAAAAGGAGCTTATAAAAGCATTGTTTTGGGTGCTTTTTGGAGCTAGTTGAGTGTGTGCAAGAAGTGTGACCTAGGTGAAGTTGTTTTGTAGGTGTGTGAGCATGAATTAAGACCAGCTTAAGTGTATGATAAGTCAAGGAAGATCATCAAGCATGTGTGCAAGTGTTTGAAGGCTTGAGAAGTGAAGGAAGAGCTAGTTTGTGAAGGATTGGACACCTAGGGTTTGTATGAGGGTTTGAAGAAGTGCAAGTTGAACCAGTGGTCTCTATCAGTTGTGGAAAAATAAATCAGAGATTAGAACATCATAAGGAATTTAAATGGGTACTTGATCATCTTGGGGTTGTAGCCTCCTTGTGGAGTTGGTGCTTCACAAAATTAGGGGTTGGTGCTCCTTGTAGGGTTGTAGTTCTATTAAACTAGGGGTTGGTGCTCCTTGTGGGGTTGGTGCCTCACTAAATTTGAAACATATCAATATAAGGATTGTGTTTTAGTGGGTTTTCTTCCCTTGAGGGTTTCCACTTATATCTTGTGTCTTGTGTTGATATCTTGTTTATGGTTTCTTACACATGTGATAATTGATTATATGCACACATATATGGATGGTTGAATGTTTGTGAGTATTTGAATAAGTAAATCTGAAATCTGAATTTAAATTTTTGTAAGGAATGATTCACCCCCTCTCAGTCCATTGTGCTTATAACAAAAGTTTTTGTCCCTTATGAGATTATTTTAGCTTAAACAGTGCAATTCCAATTGAAGTTGTTGTTATGGTTCAACTTCTAATACACCTCAATAAAATTGAACAGATGACAACAAGCATGTGGCCGAACATAGTCTTCAAAGAGCCATTATGCAGGAGAAAAAGGTCATGGGTGAATCAAAACATCAAGTGGATGAAAATATGGAATATTGAATGGAATGCATGGCCCAAGGACAATAAAGAAATAAAAGCATTTGTAATAGATAAGTTCCACAAAGCTATGTGGGAAAAAATGGAGAGAAAAAAAGAGTTATTACCTCAAAGAATTTAACTACACATGTCATCATCAACAAAAGGCCTCCATAGGGGCTCTCATCCCTGGAGAGTCAATATTCTCATAGCTCAACTAAGGACTAACTCCCATCGGCTTAGATGTGAAATAAGTAGATGGAAAAGGCCTAAAGAAAAATGGGAAGAGAGACTGTGTCTTTTGCTCAGATGGGGCAGTGGAATTAGAAAAACACTTTATTATAGAATGTAATGCTTATAATGACATTCATTTGAGATATGCAATCAATTTCACAACATTGTCATTACATGATATGTTCAGTGAGGAGTTGATAGCTAAAATGGGGGACTTCATCATCAAGATTAACAAAAGAAGATCAGAAATGATGAAAATAAAAGAAACTGGTTTTACTATCTCATAGGCTATTTTTAGCCTCATGGACGTTAAAAGTTTTCATTTCATTACGGTTAGGGGAGGAAGATGAGGAATTAATTACACACACTTGTTTTAGTATCAAGGAATAAAATAATATATTTGTATTAATTTCCAATGGGTTAACATAAATTATCACTAAAATGTGTTAAATATATAAGATATTTAATCGTTGATCGAGTTAATATCGAGTAAAGGTAGTGGCTTATTCATGGTATGTAAACTACAAGATTTCGTGTATATTAAATAAAAAAACACACATTTATCAAAGTGAATAGTCTATGAGATCATAAAAAGTTTAGCATATTCAACTACCACTCAAAGATATTGAAATCAAGGGTGAAGTTGTTTCTTCAAGAGGATTATTCTTTCTTTTATTGGTTTGCTCAATAACATCTCCACTTCCTTTATCTTTGTCTCT
Source organism: Taxus wallichiana var. yunnanensis (assembly GCA_018340775.1). NCBI lineage: Eukaryota > Viridiplantae > Streptophyta > Pinopsida > Cupressales > Taxaceae > Taxus > Taxus wallichiana. Next base: position 524,074,112 of record CM031243.1, on the reverse strand, counting down.
TCATCTAGTTCCAACATGAAAACTCCTCTCATTTTCCTATGTACTTGGCTCGAATGCCTTTATATGTTTGCTTTCAAAGATAAAACACTTGTATGTTTTCACTACACATGTTGTGCTAAAAGTATATGTCCTCAAATGTTATCAATTGTCTCAACCACCTAAAGATGTTGAAATTGACAACAAAGTTATTGTTAGTGTAGGATATTCATTTTCCTTGTATTTGTTTATTTACTTGGATCTTTCCTACACTCATGGGATATGCTTGCTTAGGTGTACCAGTTGTGTTGAGTTAACTTACTAGTTATGTGAAGTCAACTCTACTTATAGTATCAATTAGTGAGAGTTATTCCCCACTAATATAGGAGGAGGTTACACATTCATCTCCTATAAGTACATGACTTACATTAGTCTATCCTATGGAGTATCGAGTTGGATATATTTTTGTATTATTGCAATTATCTCTCTTGTATTTTCATAATTTGTAGTCTTGTATGCTTGCTTTGTTTTGTCTTAGAACAATGCACGTCTTGCATCGCTCATATGTGCATTCTTCCAACCAATAGATATGTGGTGCTTCTCCGATATGGTATCAGAGTGAGTCGGTATTGAGTTTGTCTCGATTATTATTCTATAATTTTTTTATTTGAGATCATTATTTACAAGTCTTTGGGTGTTATTTGGTGCTGATTTTTCCTAGTTTGTGAGTATATAGCCTATTTGTAGGCTTCTAAGGTTTATAGGCCCACATAGTGCATATACAATTCTAGATATTGTTTTTTACTGGGCCATTTATCATTGTTGCAAGCTCCCAGGAAGATTTATCCAGATCTAGAGATTGATTTGTAGACTTGTGAAGAGTGTTTTCACATGTAGTAGTGCTTTGCATGCATGTTCAAACTTGTAAGGGTGTGTGTTGGCAAGAAATTTTTTTAGGTGTATAAATCTATGGGTTTCTTTGTCAATACTCTAGGAGTTGAAGTCCCTCTACTTAGATGTGCAACTTCTTTATTTGCATGCACGTGAAAAGGTGGATTTTCCTGGTGGCCTTACAGCTTGGGATCCAATAGGGGCACTCCACTAACCCTGCGAAAAAGCTAAGAATTGCTTACAAGTGAGTACTTTGCGAGAGACGAGGAAGGGAGTTAGAAAAGAAAGGAGGGGATTAATGTCATGGGTAGAAAATCAAAGTCCCACACCCATTAATCAGAAATTTCCAACACACATTAAATTTAAGAAGAAATAACCCTGTAAATGGCAACAAGACCAATTAGGACTTATGAGCACAAAGAATCAAGTAAATCCCTCAATTAAAAAGGCTATAAACTCCTTCTTGTATTGATGCTCGAGAAAAAATTGTACATAACAAGAATAGAGGAATGCAAGAGTGGGAAAATAGAAGAATTTCAGCTATCTCTTTGTTCCTTCACAAGAATTACTCTCTCATGAGATTACAAGTTGACAACCAACTAAGAAGAAGCCCAAATGAGGGGCTCATTACAATTTATAGGAGAGAGATGCCTCTTCATCTTCCTAATGACACTTCATATGCCTTTCTCTAACTTTAGACTCTTGATATTCCTAAGAAAATATTAAGTCCCTTTTATATAATCAAGGTGACTTAATTTACATTTAGCTTCTAAATTTGTTTTCGAATAACTTAAAGGCATATCAAAAAGTGCAAACCCCAACAAAGAATTAGAACATTTTGAAGAGAGATAAAGTTGGGGGAGGAAGAGAGGAGAGAGAGAAGGAAGGAGGGGGAAGAATGATGTTGACGACAAAAGATCTGCCTCTAATGAAGTCCACAGTTCCTTCCAAATGGCTTGATGGAATGTCCCAATGTGACGATTTCTGAATCCCTGAACTATTTGTAGCCTAAGAAGCTCCTTTAGATGGTCAAAGACACCTTGATTTAAGTGTTCAAAAACACTTGTTAAATGACTTCACTGATGACCATGAACACTGACTCATAAAAATCCTTTTCAAGAGATAGGAGCTTAGAACCGATCTTGTCAAGTTGAATGAACTTGTTTCTCTAATGACCGAAACTTCCACCTCGCACCTTCTATACCCGTGTCCCGAACTATGAAGCGAGTGTCAAAATACATTGTCGAGTTCCCGAGATGGATCTCAAATGCCCTGTGAGAAATGCCTATGATGATCCCGAATGATGATGTTGACCGAATGATCATCCCTTTATGTCCCATTGTGCCAAAACTACCCTTTGAGTGTGACTTACCATTAATAGCAAGTGCCTAGATGGGAGACTTACTATTTTTGGTAAGAGGTGATTTTGCCTCTTCTTGATCATCCCGATATGCTCGTTTGTGATGGAACACATTTTTTCGAACTTGGATTGTCGTCGTGATTTCATTCCTTCGAATTTCACTTGATTTTTCCCACTAGAATGTTTGAAAATAAAAAATAAAATTTTCACCTGGTAGTGACTTTGGGCATGAAGCTGCCATGACAGCCATTAATGGAGCTTCAAAATTTGTAGGTCTGGTTTTTACCTCCGATTGTGATGAAAATAACTCCATTGTGATAGGTTTTTCATTTGGAGTCCGTGTGCAAGTTTTTAGCTTGATTCCATTGTTCGGATTGATGGGAAATCGATGAATGTGAGCTAGGGCATGAAATGGGGTTTTTATGAAACAAATGATTTAGGGCATCATTCAATCTCCCATTTGTTGCATTGTGATGACCTTCAAAAATGAGGAGTCTCTAAAAAAAATCTCAATCCGACTTGTATTTTGTAAGATATGAAGATTTTTCGATTGGGAGACTTCGTAGTTATCTGGTGAAAAATCTTCATTTTATCTTAGTTCTTCGTCATTTTGATCCATTTATATTTTAAGATCCTTGTATTTTCAGTGTGAGAAATCTGGTTGAGTGTAGACATGGAGGTTGGGATGTCTGGGAAAAATTTGTTAGAGTTCTGCAAGGTATGGAGGTGTGGGGGATGAACTGACATGGAAAAATGACTAAGTCTGGCTTTTGTTCATCCAAGAAGCAAGCATAAGGGGATGGGCACATTTTTGTCTCCTATGTCCCTTTGCTAAAGGGATGAAAGGGACGTGAGATTCCCTATCGCGCCTGGTTGCGACACTTGGCGGGTTTTGACTGGATGTGCGTTTGAGTGAGGGAGCTTGAGTGAAGCACCTGGGGGCTGAGTTTTGTGTGTATAGAGAACCAAGAGGCATAGGTGGGACTAGGTGCATTTTCATGTCCCTTATGTCCCTTTCATCCTAAGACATCAATTTCCACATCACGCCAAGTTGTGACACTTGGCGATCATCCATGCAATGAGAGGAAAGGCTCTGACTAGCTCCTAGGGGCTTAATGGGTGACGCGGGAGGTCATATTGGTGTCCTGGGGCTAAAAAGGTTGGGCACATTTTCATGTCCCTTATGTACCTTTTTTAAAGGTACGAAAGGGACATGAAATCACGCCAAGATCTTGGTTCGACATGTGTCCACTTTAAAAATTGGCTAAGTATCAAACTCTTACCTTGAGCCAACTTGTGATGGCAATAACTCAAGCTTCTATATGAGTTCGGAGGTGAAATTTTATATGAAATTGACTGAAAACCACTCATTGAGTTTAATGGTGATGGTTTTGAGCATTAATTCTGACTTCATCACCTCCAAATGGCCCCTTATTTCTCGGGACCACCAATTGTGCGCAGAAGAGTGAGTTGCCTACATGAAAGTGCATGATGTTTCATGATGTCTCATTTTTTCCACCATTTAGGGCATGGAAAATACCTTCCATAGGAACTTTTTGGTCTATTTTATCTTCACAAATCTCACGGAGTCTTTTCTTGAATTTTAGGCACTCCTTCATGGTGTTTGCTCTTATAGGCCCGAAAACCCATTTTTGCTAAATTGGCTCCAAAACCTTCGGATCTTTCCAAAATCTCCCAAAACTTTTCACATATGTTATTGACACTTTAATGCATCTCCATGTTGAATTTTTCTCCTCTATTCCACTCAAGGGATTGCATTAGTCCCAGGAAGGCCAGTGGTAGCCCTTCCCAAAACTGCTAAAAATTGGCATTCTCCAAAAGCTCCTAAAATCACCTAAGGGGACTGAATTTGCTTTCCTAAATCACATATGGGAATTGGATAGACATCTAATTAGGGACCAAGGTTGACTGAATAAGGTTAGGTGTTAAGGACAAAGTGTGATGTCCCCTTTTTGGGACAAGTTAGAAAATGGAGAGATACTTGTCAAAGATTAGGCAAAGAATGGATAAACCCTTTTGTATCAACCTAAAATATCCCAATGTTAGCTATTTCGAACCCAAATGGGGTTGGAACTAGCCAAGGTGGTGGGATAGATTGGAAGAAAACAATCAAAATTCAAACACATTCAAAACCATTTTTACACAGGTGGAAATTAATTATTATTCAAACCCTGAATTGCTGCAATTTTAGAAAATGCATATCTTTGGCTAGAAAAGTCAAAATGAGCTGAAAATTTGGATCTCGAGGCCAAAAAAATATGGATAATAACATTCCAAAATCAGATTTTGCACATCAACATGAAACCCTAATTTTTCCCTAAAAAGTAGGTCACCCAACACATTTAGGGCATCAAAACAACTCCAAAAATTATGAAATTACTTTCTCCTTATTCCTCCTAATTTCTACAACCAAATCCAATATTAAACTGACCCCAAAATACAGATCTGAAATAAATATTAATTAATAACAACCAGATAGCTTGCAGACAGCTGAAATCTTCTAAAATTCATAACTCATTCAATACTCCATATTTTTGCATGAAATAAAGTGCATAATAAACTAGAAATTAAGAGCTTTCTAATGCACTATAGATCTGAATTTTCTAAACATTAAAACCCCCTCAAAACAGCCCCCAAAATCTGAAACCAAGTCGCTAGGGTTATAATTTATTATATAAATTAATTCCACTAACTTCTAGCCTTCCAACACCCCAAAAATCAACCCTTGCTTAGAAATAATTAAGCACCCATAGTAGATTATAGATCTAGCACATATGACATAAAATCATGATAAAATAAACCCCAATCCAAGTCGCTATGGCTAAATAAATTGCAGTAGCAACAACAGTCAAAAAAGAGTCCAAAGCCTTCAAGGATTACTTCAAAATGAGCAACAAACATGTAAATTTCTCCCATAAATAAATGTGCCACGCTCTATATTAAGTCGCCAAGCTTAAGAGGGTTTAATCATGCACAAATATATTCAAAAGCACCAGCAATTAATTTGCAAATAATATCATCAACAATGGAAGAGAGAGCAGTTAACAACACAAGGTATACATCCTTTTCTCCAAGCATGGAGTAAATTCAAAAGTTCAATCAACATAACCCACTAAAGGAAATGCGACCTCCTTTTATAGAGTTAAGGGGTGCAACATTCAAAAGGACTATGTAAACTTTATTATTTTTAATTAAATAATAAAAACAACTATCCTATGTGCACATTTAAACTAACTTAGAGAGCCCTCCTTGTAGCGCAAGGCATGCCAAGGGGTTACAAAATAGACAACAAACATCTTAGGACCATCTTCACGCTCAATCCTCAAACCCATGAGAAGAGAGAATGGGTTGAGGTCTTCAAGTCTTCAATTTCAACAATGTCCCAAGAAGGGGACATTACAGACAGTTGACACAGGGTGTCTTAAAAAGGTGAAATCTGAAAATTTAGACACGAGGGGGTATCGTTGTCATGCTTGAAAATTGGAAATTTTCTTGTTGCACATTTACATGACAACAACATGTTTTTGATCAAGAGGTGTTTCTGCACTGTAACAGAGCTTCCAACAACCCATAAACGCATTGGAGCACTCCGAGTCAATCATTGTTTTTTGAGTCCTATGGCGGTGTTGTTTGCTACACTTAGATCTGCAACAATTTAAGGGCCACAATGAATATCTTCTTGATCCAATGTGGCCGCAACCTATGTATAGAAAAAAATCTATCTCAGCCTAATAACCTCGCCGAGAACAACCTTTGGCTATGTAGGGTGGCTAACACCAGCCCTTCCCGTAACCCCTATATAACTCCCTATCATTTTTGGGTCAAGTCGTGCCCAACGCATGCAAATCAAAGGTGCTTATCTTGGGTTTGTTAAAACCCTCCTCCTTTTGCTAAAACTATATGTTAGTGAAAAAGGGCATTTCAAGTTTAGTGCAAATTCATTTAAAATAGGGCTTATTTACAAGAATAATTATTGTAAAACACACTAATTTATAAAGTGTCACTTTTTGAGAGGATTTTTTTGTAATGGATGATGAAGAAGACGATGATCACTTGGTTCATTTTCTAAAATCTATTTTGAAGATCGGAGGATGGGGCCCGGTTTGGTAGGAGACCAAACCCCCACAATGACTTGTTTGTTTCATTTCTTCTTTCTGTAATAAGCATATTTAGTGCATGTGTTTCTCTTGAGAAGAATTTTGTACATGCATTATAAATGGGTATCTAAAAAGGCTCCTATTGCTGGAACCCATATTGAGGATCATTGTGTCTTCCTTGTAGCAATTGTGAATTCCTGTAGTACTCTTTGAGCATGGAATGTTCACACAAATTCTCTATTCCTCTATAGTGCCGAATTTGTCTAGTGAAGGTGCATCACTATCAAGAGCTCAATGTTTTGTGTTAGGGTCTAAGAGTCCATGTTTGTGTTATCTTGTCAAGGAGTGTAGTGATCTTGAAAGAAGTACTCAGTCTAGTCTCTTGATTTTTTGGTCATGTATGTCAGAATATGTTCTTCAAGTGGTCAAAGTGCTCGGAGATTGAAACTTATATGTTGGTGTGTCTCTATCCCTTTCATAAGAAAATAAGTATGTGCATCATAAATATTTGTCTCATGGTGTTAAGGGTTACATTGTCAAAAGAGTATGAGTGTGTGTCTCAAAGGTTGAATGAGAAAAGGTATGTCATTACATAGTGTGTAGTCTCAGTTATAGAAGTTTTGAAATTTGAGGAGTCATTGTAGTCAACAGGTGTCCATTGTGTCAAGGAAGGTAAATATGAGTGTGTTATCATATTCAAGCTTATGAAGGAATCAAAGGTCATATGTTGTCTAGGATGGTACTTTGAGTCTGATACAGTAAATTATCAAGAGTGAAGGTCTTGTAGCTGCCTAGAAATATGAAAGATAGGTTGTTTTGATGTATTGAGAAGGGAGTGTAGGTACATGTATGCAAAAATATAAATCTTGAAGGATGTTAAGGTGTTTGGTTATTTATGTTGCATTATCCAAGTCTGAGTTTGGTTGAATAAAGACTATAAAGGTACTCTCCAAGTGAATTTTTGATTTTCGAGAGATCAACTGATGAGTATCCATTCTTGAATCATGACTGAGAAGATTTTTAGTATGATCACCGCTATGTACTAAGTACATAGCATTGCCTCCCTCTTTGACATGTTTCATCCCCGAAACATAAGAAGAAGCCATATAATGAGTGTGCTTTAAATTATTGCACACTTGTCACCAAGCTCGATCATCCAACCACCCATATGAAATCCTAGTGGGTGATGCTGCTCCAAACCTGATTCCATATTCCATTGTGCTTGTCTGATTCCATCTTGGTCCATATGTGTTCCTCCTCGGCATCCATGCATATCCATAATGATTATTCCTGTGATTCCATGTCATACAATTATTGTTCCATTGATTCCATGTATAGCCAAAATTATTACTCCTCCAATTCCCTATATATCCATATAGATTGCTGACCTCATGTGTCCGAGCATGTCTCCATGATGTTTTCCTCTCATGATGATATGGGTGTCTATATGGTGCAACCTTAGTATGTGCAACCTTATCAATCTTTTCCTCTACTTTCTTTTCCTCTTCAAACTTGTTTGTTATTTCTTTTTTCTCTTGAGTAGAGAAATTATTTTTTATTTTTCATCATCCTCTCCTTCTGATTCATCCTTATTCCCTTCTTCACCATCTTCAAATTCATCTTCATGATCCAATTTTACATTATTTTTTTCCTTGCTAAGTGTGATATCTTGCAATGTAATTTTCTTTCGCTTGTACCATAATTTCATGAATTTCTTTTGCACATTAATATTAATTGTTCCCAATGTCTCTAACCAAGGATATCCAAGAACAATATCCATACCATCCATATCTAAAGCATAAAAATCTGAATGTAAAACATATTTATCCATAGAAAGCTTTAAATCTTCAAAAACTTGAATTTTCTTACCATCCATTTGAGATTCCTTGATATGCTTTGTTTGCACATGTAGATTGTGAGCTACATCCATATTGATGAAGTTATATTGGCTACTAGGGTTTATGGAAACAATTACCTTTTTTCTTTGAATGCACCCTTCAAACTGAAATATTGAAGCTTCCTTCCTTGGAGATGCACTATGTTGTGTAGCAGCTTCATCATCAACATCTTCTTCTTCTTCTTCTTCTGATGTTACTTCTGCTTCTACTTCTTCTTCTTTTTCTTTTTTTCTTCTTCTTCTTTTGTTGCCCATCTGTCCATGAAAACTTGTTCCAGTTCCTCCAAAGACCAATTAGACTTTTCCTTTTCTAACTCAGAAAACCAAATCTATGCAGGGCCACTAATCCACAACTTGAATAACCAAATATTTGATGGTTTAGAGAATTTATCCCTAAATTTGTTCCACCATTCTCTAAAGCATCAATCATGTCATCTCCAAAAAAGCTACCATCCCCATGATCCACAAAACTAGGGTTTTAGGAATAGACCCTTTTGATCAAAACTTTTCTAACCCTTTCGGCTAAAGTTAGGCAAAAATCAGAAATCACAGAACACAAACCCCAATTTAATTTTTGAGAGGTTTCCGAAAATGTAAGAAATTCAAGAAAATTCCTCAAATTGCGGCTTATGGAGCAAAATAGTGAAAAACAATAAATATGAAATAAATCGACAAAATAGATCCAAAAATTCTAAAATTTCAATGGTATCACCTTTTAATAAATTACCATCAACCCCCAAAAAAATATTTCCTAATTCGTCATTATTCAGAAGATATAAACAAAACCATAGAATTAGGGTTTCAACCCTAAAACGGACACAACTTTTGCAAAACAACTCCAAAAAATCTAAAATTTTTAGGGAAGATCACTTGAACTATGTATCCACTCCCCACAAAAATAGCTTAAAAATTCCAAGTCAATCTACAAATATAGATGAATCACCAACATTAGGGTTTCATCCCACAAATTGCCCAGATCACTGCTCTGATACCACTTGATAAGAACCTTGCATATCATAAATCAATAAATTGCAGAAGATAACACAACACAAGAGATATGGGGGCCAAGATGCCCTAATATCAATATATGCAGAATAATACCCTTAAGGTAGGGCAACACCATATAATGCTCCTTAAGGAAGGAGTAACTCCACAATCTCCCAAGATGAGAATCCACTTCGAGGGGGACACCTCGAATATACCTCTACCAAGTAGAAGAATCAACTCATACATAAATTACCTCATAAGTGATACTCAAATCCTTTAAATAGGATGGGTAACACCTAATCCCAATGTAGGTCGACCCATTACCCAATATAATTAATCCCTATGTGAGCCCATATAACTAATTAAGGGGATGTGTGCCACATGTCTATGCATCTCCATCAACCCCTATACATTATAATATTATATCCCATGTGAACCCATACATATAACTAATTAAGGGGATGTGTGCCACATGTCGGCATCTCCATCAACCCATATACAATATAATATTATATCCCAAGGTACATAACAATCACTCATCTTGGAGTGGTGAAAAAGGAAGTTGATTAAGTCTCATAGGTGCGCTTGCTCTTATGCTACATTTTTGCCGATGTTCGCTACAATTATGTTGCATTTTGTTGTGAATCTACTACTTCTCTTATAGGTCATAGAACTGGGTTTCTAAGTTGTTGAGCAATCTCTCAAGCCTACATATGAGTGTTGGAGGTCTTAATATGATGACATAGGTTGGGGGAGTTGGTTTCACTCTTCCATTAGGCCATAAGGGTATATGAAGACTTATTTCTCTTAAGATGTGAAGAAGGCTTCTTAATAGGTCTTGTAATGATGATTTCATTCAAAATTACCGGCTACAAAGGTATCGTGATCGAGAAATAAGTGAAAAAGGTAACCTACAGGTTTGTAGGTGGTGTCTAAGGTAGGGGAGCAATTTTTGTGCTCAAGATCATGAGCAAGGTGACATGAAAAGTGCTTGGGCAGAGTTAAGAGTAATGCAAGATCTACTTGGTTGATTCTTTGCTTCTAGTGTGTTGGATTGTTGCTTGATAAGATGTTGCAAGTTCATGGTAGTCAAAAGATGTTATGGTACATGTTTTATTAGCTCACCAAGATGGGGGCTTGAGTTAGTTCTCTAGTAGAAGTTTGAGATGTCTAGAAGGTGATTAACTAAAATTGAACTAACTATGTAGTATGGGGATAATTAATCTCATTGCTATGGACAACTATAATAAAGTAAATAAATGTAGTAAAAAGAAGTATGTAAATGATCTAAGTAACTATGCAAAAGGAAATGCTAACCCTAATGTGTAAGAAGGAAGAGGAAATAACTCAATTTGAATAACAAATGCATGTTGGAGAGTGTCGCAGAGGTGACTGGAAAAATCGAAGCGAGAGCGTGGTAGGAGTCACGAAAAGGATCCATCTGGAGCATCTAATTGACTGTAGTACCTAGAGAGGGACCGGGGTGCTGCGGGCACTTTGGTATGCAAACTCGGCTCCCTGTTCTTTGAAAAAGCTGAAATTGATCTTCACAGGGGTTGAGAGATGATTTGGAACTTTCATTGTGTGTCACATCGATTCATTGTCTCATGCCGGATGTTGCTTTAATAATTCAAAATGAGAGAAAGACCGTAAGTCCCAAAACAAGCATCAAACCCTAAAAATAATAATGCACACGAAGTGGTTAGATCTGACTCGAATCGCCACAATGGTGGACTTACTAATCGAGCATTGCACTACATCTCAGACTCGATGTAGTTCTATGTACAAGTGTGTGTGAACATTCCCTATGTTGCTCTTGTGTCAGTCGCACTTTGTGAAGTAGCGAACAATAACTATGTGTAGAAAATGTAATAGAATGTGTGCATGGAATAGAATAGAATCCCCCCTATGAAGTGTGATGCAGATGTCCTAGCCTTGTGCATTGATTATGGAGCTACGTGGAAGCAAGTGATCTCGATACAATACACAAAGATCTCAAATTGTAAGAAAAATACCAAATGGTAAGTTATGCTATGTCTCTCATTATGGTCTCATAATCGTATATTTATAGGGTTCTCTTAGTCTAATTTCGTAACTAACCCCAAAAAGGCTAACCACAAGAAAGATTAAGATCTCAAACGACAAAAAGAGCCCAAAAGTGGCGGGAAGTGAAAAAGAATCGGGGGTGCCCACTGGTGGGACCAGGGAGACCATGGGTGCCCCAATACTAATATGGGCGTCTCGGTTGAGGCTAAAATGATGTAGGATGACAAAAGTCGACTAGGCATATAGGGGCAAAAGGTCGTGTAATGACGAAATAAAATAAAACAAGATGGCCAAAAGACGGGGGTTGATTAGTCTTGTCTTCACTCAAGAACCTTCTAAATAGTAGTATGAGACCAAGATAAATAAATGTTTAAAGTGCATTATTTTGTGACTACATTTTCCCCCACTTTATGTTGATGAGCGAAATCTCGGTAAGATGTGTACACGATGTCAATGTAGAGTGATGGAGAAGGCGTGTCAAAGGACTAGACAAAGCGTGGAATGACAAAAAGATGGAGGAGTGTGGAAAATAAATATGAAAAATGTACAAAGAAAAAGTGATGAGAGTAAACCTAGGGTGGAACATGTGTGTAACTACTTTGCCGTGTGTAGTGTACCCGCATGGTTAGTAAAGCATGTGTCATTGTTGACGTTGTTGTTGTTATTGTTGTTATTGACATGGTATCGTAGTAGGTATTGTCATTTATGTAGAACAACATTAATGATAAAGTGGATGTTGTAGGATGATGGTATAATGTTGTTCATGGTGCTAACATTTTGGTTGAGATGTTCATCGATTGATACAATGAGATATAATGATGCATGTTTGCTCTAACAAGCCTATACATGTGCCTAAGAGGTGTTGCTTGATAGTGTGAGATTCTTGGATGCTTGGGAAGCATATTGGCATGATGAATAATGGTTTATGAGGGTGCTTGAGCACTCATAGAAGTGACATAGTGCAGGTAGAGGTGGTTCACCATGTTACAGGTGCTCATTGGGAGCAGGTATGTTTGCTTGGAGGTGTGAAAGAGTGGATTGTAGACATTTGAGCTCATGGAATCATGAAAAAGGTATATCATGGCTTATGAGGTATGTTTGGGTCATTTTTAGAGGTTTCTTGTTCAATTCTTGCATTATTTCAGTTGACCCTAGTTGTTATTATGAGGATCTAACATGCATGCATAGGTAAGTCTTAATGAATGGAAGGATTGGGAAATGAAATTAATTTTATGATTATTTGAGATGTTATAGGGATGAGTCATAGTTATCTCAACAAAATTTCAAGTTCCCATTAGTTGTATTTTTCTAGATATGATAGTTTATGTGTCACAGAGTCTAAAACAAGGCAAAATCCAACTCAAAATACAACTTGATGCTCGTTGTGAAAATTTTGATTTAAATGGAACATTTTTTATGGATTTCAAGGATGATTATAAGGTGAGTTTATAAGGTTTCAAAAAATAATTAGGTTGTTTGATAGTCACTTTTTATGAACGAATGTTAAGAAGGTAAAGTGGTCTAAAACCCTAGTTAAACCCTAGCTAGAGCAGTTTGCAAAAGATGAAGTAAGTGGTGTTGACCCATTTTTTGATTGGTTAATAAAAAGTTGATGATTTTATGTTGTATAGTAATCCCTATTATTTCCATAAATGTATGGTTGAGGTCATGGTGATATGTGGGCCCCACCTAAAAATAGAGTTTTTGGAGAAGAAGGTTTTAGGAAAAGATGGTCCAAAGGAGTAGCATGAAAAATTGATGTGCATGATGTATGGGAGTTTTTATTGATTACATGGAGTGTTTTAGGACATGTTCATGTAGGTTTATGGTGTTTTGAGGCTCAAACAAGTTGATTGGTCAAAGGGTAGTTTTCGGGTCTCAAATAAGCGGGTTAGGTTAAAATGTTTTGGTCATAACTTGAGCTACAAGTGGAATTTTGAGGTGATTCAAGTTGTTTTGGAAAGTATATTAAGATATATTTCTAGTGATATATTTATTTCCTCATGATGAGGTCATATGATAGGGTTTATAGGGAATTATTTGAGCAAGAAGATTTTTTTGGTAGTTCAAGACATGATCTTTTTTTGGTGAAAGTTTGATGTTGTTTAAAGCATGAGATGGATTGGGTGATGTTTCCTATCACCTTGAAAGTGAAGAGGGATGAATTTTCATAAAATTAATCCATTTTTAGGTATTGAATGCATGTATAAATTATTTTATGAGCTAACCTTTGGAAACAAATTTTTTGGAAAGTTGATTTGGTGAAGGAAAATCTTGTTGTGGTTTGAAGTAGAAGGATGTTTCATGACTTATAAATTGCTTAGAAGTGTTATAAAGGTTATAAATTTATTTTGAGTTGTCACATGACATGATTTTTTTATTATATAAGTGATTTGGTGATCAGATGAAGTTTCCAGGGTGTTGAAGGGTGCAAGAAACAACTATTTTGAGAATTACAAAAAAGAATTGGGCCCATAAATGAAATAATTTGATTGGATGAGATAAATTGAGACCATATATGATGTTTAAATGTTATTTTAAACATGTGTGATGATTTTTAGATCTTGAAAAAAATAGTTTTGGGATTAGGAGATTTTTGTCATCCCAATGCAAGGGTTTTTGGGATTTTTGGTGCATGGATGAAGTGTTTTAGCTAGGCTGACCTATATGGGTCAATTTTGAATGTTATAGTGATTATTATGGGATTTTTTAGGCTGGTATGGTCATGAAAGTGGAGGGAAACTGACCTCCTTTGAATTTTAATCAAGGAAAGGGTATAAAATGGAGTTTTTGGGTACAATGGTTCTAGCTTTTGAAACCCCTTTTATCTTATTTTGAAGAACCATTTTCTAAAAAAAAAAACCTTTGGGCCTAGCCCAAAACCTTGGAATATCATTCTAGGACAGATGTTGGTTGAGTTTTCATGAGGATAATTTGAGCAAGTGCAAATGTTGGTGTTGTTTCTTTGAGAGCGAGTTGGAGAAGGAGGGAAATTTGGTGCTTGAGTTTGGATGTTATCTTCATAGCATGTTGATGTTATTTTCAGGTTTCTAAGGTGTTTTCAGATCTGATATTGATTTGTGTAATCATTTGAAGAAGTATATCTTCTTGGATATTCATGAGACTATATTTTTCATCTTGATACATCTTTATTGCATCTTGTTGATCTTTGTTGAAGGCATTACTCTTGTGATCTGATTTGATATATTATATAAGTGTGTGGATATGATTTTATCATCAATATAAGTGGATTTATATGTTTATCATATTATGTTCTTTCATTGTGTATATTTCATTGAGAAGACTATATGCTTTGATGTGATCTATTGAGCATGTGTGGTTAGGGTTTGAAGCACAAGTGTGAAAAAGTTTTATTGGGGACTGATTCACCCCCCTCTTAGTCCTTGTCACCTCCAAAATTGGTATCATATCAGGCCCTTGGAAGTATCCTAACAAAGCTAGAGGGATATCTTTGGTGACAAGATGACACCTCCATCATTGGAAACAATTGAGGGTAATACCTTCAGGATAAGGCAATGGGTAGCTGAGAATTGTGATAAGATTGATAGGATGGTTGCATCTCATGAAGAAGTAGTCAAGGTTTTGAGAACTCAACTTGAGGAGGCTCAAGATGAGTTGAAGACCAAGAGAGAAGAATGTCTCAAACATGAAGCTGAAAGAGAAGAAATAGTCAAGGTCCTAATGAAGCAAACTTGAGGAGACACAAGATGAGTTGAAGATCAAGAGGAAAGAAATAGATGATTTGAAGAAAGATCTAGGCACCATGACAAGAAAGGTACTATCTTTTCAAGGAAGTTTACAAATCTAAGTAAGATGTTGGAAAATCAAAAGGCCTATGGTGATAGGACAGGCCTAGGATTCAATGAGGGCTCATCCAAATCAGAAAATAATGAAGAAGAGTCAAGTCAAGGATCAAATGAAAGAAGCAACCAAAGCAAGGGAGAAATTTCAAGGCTTCCACCTCTATAAGATCACCTATCAGGAAACCAAATGCATATAGGTATGGTGTTTTCATGGTAATTATTATAAATGTGGTGCTTATGGACATAGGGCTAGTTTTTGTAGTCCTAAGGTTGAAAAGAAGGATGATGGAAAAGGAAAGGAACATTGTGAAGAGAAAGAAGGAAGAAGAATGTCAAGACAAGAAGGAGAAAAAGGTAGGTCAAAGATATGGAGCTGAATGCTATCATTTGCAAAGAAAAGGGACATCTTGCAAAATATTGCAAAAATGAGCCATCAAACACAAAGAGGTATGTAAGCAATTCAATGGGTATTGTTATGCTTGTAATGGATATGGACATAGGGATTTATGAGTGAAAAGGAAGGCAAGTGGAATGTTTTAGGTGCCACAAGATAGGGCACATTATAAGGTTTTGTAATGTAGGTCAATTGAAGAAAGAAACTCAAAGACCTAAGCCACAAGCTCAAGTATACAAAAAGAAGGATGAGCTAGTCAAAGTGGTCAAGATGTTTCCAAGGATGTGACTGAGAAAAAGGAGAGGATCTACTATGAAAAAAGTTGAATCAGAAAAGGAGGAATCAGTTAAGGTGCAAGAAGAGGGTTTGAGACCTACTTAGGTCTCTCATCAAGCTCCTCCATGGTGACATATGCCTCTATTAGGCTTCATAGAGGTGTATAGGTGAAAAAGAAGTTTTGGAGTGAGGGGGAGCTGTCTTAGTTATGTCAATGTGTGTCTTCCATGTGTAAAAGGTATGTTTTTCAAGTCTCTAAGTGTATGTTTCAAGGTTTTATTTGTTAGTTCATTGAATATCAAATTCATAATGATCTCTATCATGTATTATTGTGTGTGTGTTGTGAGTTGTTCTAAGATTTGTGTTTGTGTCTTCATTGTATTCATATTAAATGTGTCTATATGAGTTGTGTAGGATGTTCATAAGTCATCTCATCATCATGTACAAGAAGTCATATAATAAGTGTTGAAATCATGAAGAGTATCTATGTGTAGTTTCTATGTCAAAAGTTTGACATAATGTTGATGTGTGTATGAGCAGTGAAGAAGATCAGAAGTGTGATTGTATGTCATTCATCATTGATGTCTTCTAAGGAAGTCATCATATGTAGTATTAGTGGCAAGTATTAATGAATTTCCATGAAGTATCTTAGTGTCATCATAAATATAAAATGTGTCCATAAAGAAAATGTGTATCTTATAAGGTCATGTAATAAGAATGTTGATTCTTAAAATATTCATGAGTTCTTGTATATGTGATGGTCAAAATATAGTAATCTATATGTCAATCAAGTGAATATGAAAATGTGTTCTCAAAAAATCATGATGTAAAGTATTGGTCATGTATTTGTATTTTGATGAAAATTTAGAGTGAAAGTGTTTGAAAAATCAATCCTTATTTATAGTTTGTAGTGTGTGACAAGTGTGAGTCAAGTCATTAATTAAGATGATCTAAATCAAGATTATTATAAATCCTTATAATGTAAATCAAATCTAAAGATTATGTAAAAGTGGATTAAGAATTTGTAAGTCTCATGTTGAAGTTATGTAAGTTTTTAAAGTTTCAAAGACCATTTTAAGATTTCATGATATTTGATTCTTCAAATGCAAAATGAGTTCATGTCAAAAGTTTGAGAAATAAAAATGAGTTGAAAGTAGTGTGATCATGTGTGTTTTGAAGTCTAATCAAAAGTTTGGGATGAGAAATGTGTAGTTCAAAAATATCAAATGAGCTTCATGAATGCTATTCAAATTCTTGAATGTTCATGATATAGTCAAATTGTATAGGTGATAAGTGTTGTCATGTCTTGATGAAAGTTTCATAAATATAAGGATGAATGGAAAGTAAATTCTTCAAGATCATCTAGTCATGTTCCAAGGTACTTATGGGTGATGGCTTGAAATGGATTCAAATGTGATATGAAGAATGTGTGGTTTAATCTAAAGGAATGATCTTTAAGTGTGAAGTCATAAATCTAATTATTGGATTATGTTTATGAAAATTATGAAATTCAAAAGATGAATATCCATAATTATCATCAAAAATGTATCAAGTTAAAATAGTTTATGAGATCTCTTTAGAGTTCAAATACATAAAATTCATGAAAACTCTAATTCAATATGTGAATGTATGAGATTATTTCAATGCTAATCAAATAAGATGGGATAAGGTTTGACTTAATGTCAAAGCATTAAGTCTATAGGTGATGTTTGAGGCTTCAGAGAGGTATTTTCAAAATCATCATATGCTATGTCTTGTGATGCAAACTTGGAAAAAGGTTTATATGTATGAAGAATATGAAGTTTGTACAAGCTCATTTCTCAATGTTATAATGAAAGTCATCAATGATGTGAAATGATGTGTTAAATGAAAGAATGAATCGAATGATAAGAAGTATACAAAGATAGAGGTTTTTCAAGTTATCATAGAACTTATAAATGTAATGAAAAAAGTGTTACTAGAATCAACCAAAATAATATAATAAATAATATAGTGTCTTTGATAAGATCATTCACAAGGTCTTGAAGAATGAGGTAGGTGTCTTAATGAAAACATAAAAAAATTCTAAGTGTGTATGAGAATAAAGTATGATGAAGTTAATGAGTATCTAAATGGTTTTGATGATAAATGGTGTAAGAAATAAGGTCTATTATGATCAAAGATTGCTTCAAAAAAAAAGGCTATATCGAGTAAGTTTAAGTGCATCAATGATCAGAATTAAGAAAAGAAAAGAATAAAGTATATTTCAAGTAAATGTGAAGTCTAAGAAGACATAAGTTTTATGATCTCTGATGTTAAGTTAGTTATTAAGAGAGAATATGTGATAAAATGTAATGTAAAATGATGTATGAAAACTAAAACAATCTAGATAATGAAGGTCTATGAAATGTAAATGAGTAAAGGTAAGAAGTATGGAAATTCTAGTAAATGATCTTATAAAATTTGTATCTAAAATTATATCTTGAAATGAATCTAAAAGGACTTGAAATATGTCATATTTGATGAAATTAAATCACATATGAAAATGATAGTACATCAAAGTGTTAAGGTAATTGATGATGGAAATAAGATCTATTATGTCATAATTCACATTTAGACTATAAATTCAGTGGTCTGATGATAAGTCTTAAAGTATGATAAATAGTATGTTTTGGCTAGTTAATGAAACTATTTATAGCTTCAAAAAAGAAGTAAGATATTTTGAAATGAAAAGCATAGGAATATAAGATTTTTAGAAGAAGTAAGATAGTGTGAAGTCCTCTATAAAATGTCATGAATAGTTTACATATTATAGATCTCAAGGTTGAATGAAAAGTGATTTAATAATGCTATGAAGTATGTGATGAATCCTAAATGAAAATGATTGAACTTTATAGAATGATAATGAGGTAATTTGATAAAGGTGGATCATATATCTTGAAGATTCTAAAGATGCTATGAATGTAAGATAGAAAACAGTATTCACATTTTACATGTATGTAAATATCATAGAGAATGAATATATAAATGTGAAATGATTATTTAGGTTTTAATAAAAATGTAAATTCAAAAGCTTAAAGAAGTAAATAATGAAAATGATGAAGATGAATGATGAGATAAATGACAATGTCTTCTTGTTTCTTCAAGATGTCTCTTATGACTATTGCTCTAATTAAGTATCAATGTTTTAATTAAAATAAGATAAATATGAAGGAAATAATATATTATTTTCAAGAAGGTTTAGATTGTAAAATAAAAGTTAGATGAATTGAAACCTTCAATAAAAGATTTAAGTGTAAGTGATTTAAGATTGATGTTAAAAAATTGTTGTATTTAATGATGTTTATGAAGTTCTTGATGTTACAAAAGCATTTTGATCTACAAAGATGCAACAAGTGCATGACTAGATAAAGGATAATAGTTTGAGATAATTTATTTGAAGATGAAGAATGAAAGTGTTCTCAATGAAACAAGGTATGTTTAAAAATTCAATTTTTTCTAAAGAAGTTAATCAATAATTATTAATGCATATAAGATAGTCATAAAGGTTCTAAAAATGTTTAAAGTTTTACAAAACTAAGTTCAATTATTTTCAAGATCAAGGTAAGGCATGTTTGAATTTTTGTTTCTATGATGAGCTAGAAGTAGGTGTCTTAGTCCAGGGGGAGTGCATTTGGTTTGATGAGTAATGAAAAGTAGTGATGTGTAGAGCATGTCAAAATTGATCTAAAAGCACTAAAAAAGATTGTTTAGGGCCTTTATAGTAAAGTATGAAAAATGAAGAGTATGAATATGCTTGTAATAGCTAAATGTTTTAGCCTAGAAATGATGGTTTGTGGTCAAAAGATGATGGATGAAATTATGAAGCATAATATCTTTATGTTCACATTGTTGGCATATTTAAAGGTGATGTTGAGATGTTAGATCATTGCTAGCTACATGATTCTTAAAGAAGCTCAAAAAAAGGGTATATAGGTGAAAATTGCTTGTTTTTGCATGCCTGAAGATGGTGAAATGATGTTTTGCTCCAAAAAAGGTGAAATTTTTTTTCATTCATGATTATGATGATTTTTTTCAGATGTTGAAGTGCTTATTCTAGGGGAGCTTTGTTGTTTGCATGCTTGAAATGAGGCAAAAATCAATTTTTGAGAAAAAATCAAGAAAAGAGTCTTGTTTGAGACCTTTGGTTGATGTTTCCAACCAAATCATGAGGTATGAAGCTGAAGAAGGTGAAAAAGGTAAGCTACAAGTATGCATTTTTCATTAATGTAAAAAGGGGGAGAAGTTCAAGGTGTTTTCCATCAATGACAAAGGGGAGATTGTTGGCATGTGTCCTAATAGGTGTTTCATTGATGAAAAACCACATTAATGAAAAAGTGAATGTTGTAGGATGATGTCATGATGTTGTTCATGGTGCTAACATGATGGTTCAGATGTTATCAAGTTGTTACATACAATGGGATTAGTGATGATGCATTGCTTGCTCTAAGCAAGCCCATATAGTGTGCTAGGAGGATGTTGCTTGGAAGTAGTGTGAGCTTCTTGGATGCTTGGGAAGCATGTTGGCATGATGAATATCATGTTTTGAGGGTCTTGAGCACTCACAGTAGTGGCATAGTGTAGGTACAGTGTGGTTCACCATGTTATAGGTGCTCATTGGGAGAAGTATGTATATGCTTGTTTAGAGGTGTGAAAATGTGGATTGGAGCCATTTGAGCTCATGGAATCATGAAAATAAGTATATCATGGCATATGAGGTATGTTTGGGTCATTTTCAGAGGTTTCATGTTTTTAGTTTTGCATTATTTTAGTTGCCCTAGTTGTTACTATGAGGATCTAACATGCAAACATAGGTAAGTAATTAGTGACTGAGAAATATTTGAGATATGGTATTGACATTATGATGATTGGATATGTTAGAGGGATGAGTCATAGTTCTCTCAAAAAATTTAGGTTTCCATGATGTGTATTTTTCCAAGATATATGTGATTTTTGTGAGACATGGTGAAAAACAAGTCAAAATCCAGCTCAAAGTGCAACTTTAGATGCTCATTGTGAATAGTGTGATTTGCATGGGACCTTTTGGATTTCAGGATGCTTATAAGGTGATTTTAGAAGGTTTCAAAAAATAATGAGGTTGTTTTATTATCATGTTTTTATGAACAAATGTTAAGAAGGTAAAGTGGTCTAAAACCCTAGTTAAACCCTAACTAGGAGCAATTGCAAAAGGTGAAGTATTGTGACCCATTTTTGATTGTTCATCAAAATTTGATGATTTTATGTTGTAGAGGACTCCTCAGATATTTCATAAATGTATGGTTGAGGTCATGGTGATATGTGGGCCCCACCTAAAAATAACATTTTTGAGAAGAAGGTTTTAGGACAAGATGGTCCAAAGGAGTAGCATGAAAAATTGATGTCTTGCATGATTTATAGGAGTTTTATTGATTTCCATGGGTTTTAGGACATGTTCATTTAATTTCATGGTGTTTTGAGGCTCAAACAAGTTGACTGGTCAAAGGGTAGTTTTGGGGTCTTAAATATAGTAGAGGTTGAAATGGCTATAACTTGAGATACATGTGGAATTTTGAGGTGATTAAAGTTGTGTTGGAAATTAGATTCAGATATATTTCTAGTGATATATGTATTTCCTCATGATGAGGTCATTTGATATGGTTTCTAGGCATTATTTTTGAGCAAGAAGGTTTTTGGTAGTTCAAGGACAAGATCTATTTTGTGACAAGTTTGATGTTGTTTAAAGCATGAGATGGATTGGTGATGCTTCCTATCACTTGGAGAGTGAAATAGGGATGAATTGGCATATAATGAATCCATTTGTAGGTCTTTAATGCATGTATATTTGATTTTATGAGCTAACCTTTGGAAACATATTTTTTGGCAAGTTGATTTGGTGAAGGAAAATATTGTTGTGGTTTGAAGTGAAGGATGTTTCATGACTTATAACTTGATTATAAGTGTTATAAATGTTATTAAATTTCTTTTGAGTTGTAAACATGGACATGTTTTTTAGTTTATTATAAGTGATTTGGTGATCAGATGAATTTTTAGGGTGTTGAAGGGTGCAAGAAACAATTGTTTTGAGAATTACAAAGAGAACTGGGCCCAATAAACATGAAATAATTTGATTGTATGAGATAAATTGTGACCATATATGATGTTTAAATGTTTATTTTAAACATGTGTGATGATTTTTAGAGCTTGAACAAAAAAATTTTTGGGATTAGGAGATTTTTGTCATCCCAATGCAAGGGTTTTGGGATTTTTGGTGCATGGATGAAGTATTTTTGCTAGGCCGACCTATATGGGTCGATTGTGAATGTTATAGTGATTCTTATGGATTTTTTAGGCTTGAATGTTGTGAAAGTGGAGGGAAACTGACCTCCTTTGAATTTGAATCAAGGAAAGGGTATAAAATGGAGTTTTTGGGTACAATGGTTCTAGCTTTTGAAACCCCTTTTATCTTCTTTTGAAGAACCCTTTTCTAAAAAAAAAACCTTTGGACCTAGCCAAAAACACCTAGAATATCATTCTAGGATAGCTGCTAGTTGAGTTTTCATGAGGAGAATTTGAGCAAGTGAATGTTGGTGTTGTTTCCTTGAGAGCGAGTTGGAGAAGGAGGGAAAATTTTGGTGCTTGTATTTGGATGCTATATCCATAGCATGTTGATGTATTTTTCAGGTTTCTAAGGTGTCTTCAGATATGATATTGATTTGTATTCACTTTTGGAAGAAGTATATCTTCTTGGATATTCATGACTATATTGCTCATCTTGATACATCTTTAGTGCATGTTATTGATCTTGTTGAAGGCATTACTCTTGTGATCTGATCTAAGTATCTATACGTGTATGGATCTGATTTTATCATCAATATAAGTGGATTTATATGTTTATCATTTTGATTCTTGCATTATGTATATTTCATTGAGAAGACTATATACTTTGATGAGATCTACTTGAGATTGTGTGGTTAGGGTTTGAAGCACAAGTGTAAAGTTTTATTGGGGACTAATTCACCCCCTCTCAGTCCTTGTCACCTCCAACAATTTTTTCCCCCATTTGACTTCTTATTTCTCATACGGTCGGACCTACAAGGAAAAAATGATCAAGTAGTCAAATATGTATGTATGCATGTGTAAAAACGCAATGTAAAAGATGCATGTATATGAAAGCATGTAAATGTAAAATATGCAAATGAAAAAGTGTAAATGGAACATGTGCACCTGATCCATGTTGAGAAAAAAAGTGTAGAAGGATATCATGTACTGCGAGTTTTTTGGGCGATCTCACACCACCCTGGCCAAAGAAGTGTAGGGAGGAAATGCTCTATGTCCTCCAAGCTCTAACTTTTTCTTGAATGTGTGTTAAGAGATCTCTGCATTGTCCTAGTTTTTTGGGTGATCCATCCCCACTAACGAAGTAGTGTAGAGAGGCATACCCACTGTAATCTCCAAGCCTATAACTACTTCCCAGAATGCTAAGGACACCATGTCTTGTAAAATTCGATGTGTATGGGGTTCGTAGACTGGTCTGAACCCACTCACTGCATGTAACTAAAATGAATCGGTGTAGAATTTGTGTTAGTATGTAAAACCCCCAAATGATGCCACCCTTTTTGGGGGTGCATGCAACATCACTGATAGGAGAAATGCGGCCCTAAAAGAGGAACAACCACATGTACAATGTAACCCTAGAAAGTTCTTGGTAAAAACCAAGGCACACACAAACAAGAAGGCTAGCCAAAGACAAGTGTAAACATGCATGCATATAGAAAACAATGTTCATGCTATGCAAACATTGTAAGCTACCAAACAAAGTAGTAATGTAAAGATGCAAGAAGTCAAAGTAAGGCACACAAAGAAGGTTATAAACATGGGACATCACTCACGATGTCGCAAGACATGCAAAGCCATCATGGCCACAAATAAGAAAGTGTGCACATCAAACAAAGGGCAAGGCCCGCATACAACAACAAACAATAACCAACATTGTAACAAACAAGTATGGAAAAAAATATCCCTGTATAACAAATGTTGCACATGAAGCACCCGTTAGCATGTTAGAAAGATAACCAAGTATGTCAAAAGCGTGTATAAACAAGTAATGTAAAGTGCTAAGTAAAAATGAAACAATAAAACCTACGAGAGACAAATGTGGATTCCCCCTAGTGACCAGTGTAGGAAGGGTAGAAGGCGAGCATCCATGCTACGTGTGAGAGACATGTATCGTGATCACAACTAGAAAAAGGCATGAACGTGCAAGTGTGTATGATAGAGATAAATGACATACAAGTAAGCTAACTAACATGTGTAATAAAGTAACCATGAACAAGCATAAGTAAGCAAGAATAAAAGCAACCATAATATGTAGTATGTTGTGGATGGATGGAATGGAATGCAGGATGGAGTGATAGGAGCCACGTTCCCCCTGAGTGGATGGAAATGTATGCAAATGAGGTTCATTTTGTTTTCCCCTCAGTAGTCAAGAATGAACCATAAACAAGAGTGCATCATCGGGAAATGGTAGAAGTGTATCTTGTGTCTAACGTGCTATAATGAATGTGTAAGTGTAGTGATGAGATGTGACCTAGAAATGACATGTGTGTGAATCATATAGCCGAAGCGTATATCATGACCAAGTGATGATTTAGCCTAAATGTATATCACTATAATATGAATGGATGAGTGATGATTTATCCCTAAGAGTATATCACTACAAGATGAAAAGAGGGAGTGGTGATCTAACCTAAGGTGTATACCACTACAAAATGATAGAATAGGTGATGATTTAGCCTAAAGCGTATGTCACTAACCTATGATTGTTGCATGATGAAAGGTCGAATAGTAAATGTGTGATGAGTGTAAGGTCCATTTGATTTATAAACCCTCAGTAGTCGAGTATGGACCGAGGAACTAAAGTGCATCACTAGATAGTGAGTGTAGCACATAGAAGACAATGTAGTCTATGTAATGATGAAAGACGACCATGTGATAAGTAGAATATATAAATATGCAATGTGTAGAATGCAATGAAATATGTGTATGATATGTAAAGTGTAACATATAGAGTGACATGTAATATAGGTAGATAAATTAGTAAAGTAGTATGTAAGATGATGGCAAGGCTAGACTCATATGTGATGAAGACTAGTATAGTATTTAGAACATGTGTGGAAAATGTACGATGTAATATGTATGACATGTAGATAAACAAAAGATAAGTAATGTAGGATGTAAGACACATATATAATGGTGTATGCCTAATGACGACTAACATGATGTATGATGTATGAATGCACAAATGTCAAAATGTAGTAGAATGTATGGTGTATGAGGAAAAACATTTGAATAGGTGCGGTGTGAAGTGTGTGGGGTTCATGTGTAGTAAGCCCTCAATAGTCAAGTGTGAACCGAAGCACAAGAGTGTGTCATTGGGTAATGACACTAGAATGTATGATGAGTATGCCTAATGTGAATATATGAATGTATAAGGATGTAAAAGATGATGAGTGTAGCTATGCTAAGATGAGTTGGGGAATGTGAAGTGTTATGCCCCCAAGCGTGTGTGAAATAGGCTATCATGTAATGTCATCTAAAAGATCATTGCTCTCAGGTTCATAGTCAAATGGGTAAGCATTAGTGACTTGATAAGCAATAGTGTCGGGTGGGTCACGTAATGATCCATTAAGGCGTAAGTTGTACATGCCCATAACATACTCCTCATCGGTGAATGGAGGAAGTGGACAACCATGTGCATACCAATGAGTGATATTTTGAGTGTATCCTAGGAAAGAGCTATTGCAAATGAAAACATGTCCAAAGGGCATAGGAAATGAAATGTCTATATGATCCGGATCTAGTGTACCTCCAATATAATCAAGCCATGATTGTCCTAATGTAAGTGATGACGAGTGAGGAGTACGTGAGAGATAGACTATAAGATGAAAGACATGCAAACCATAAGCAATAATGATACGAACAAAGCCATAATAAAGATGAGGAGCACGTGATGTAGGATAGAGGTCCTTAAAAGCAAACCCTAAGTGATCTAGACCCTCATGTGTACATATAGTTTCATCGCATGTAGGATCAAATGGAATGTGTTCCCTAGTATGAATCATTCATGAAGAGTGTGTAAGTGAATGGTAGGTGCACCAAAGTAGGTGTTGTATGTGGAGGTGTATGGGATACATCGACGTCCATAGACTGGATAATCCACGATAAGGAATCATAGCAATAGTAGTAATATGTGGCATAGAAGAAACTACATCTATCACACAAATGGTGTCATCAAGTGGTGGTAAGTGAGGTGGTTCTTCCCTAGGTTGGGGATCATCTGTAATATCTATGCATGGGATAGGAAGATTAGTATTAGGATCCTTATCGCAATACTAAAATGGATCGCAGTCACAAAAACAATATGCTCCATGTTCTCATGTAAGAATTTGACACAATTATGTACAATGGATGTGACCACTTGCATGGCATGAAGCCATGGCCTTCCCAAAAGACAGTTGTAGGAGATTGGGAAATCAACAACAAAAAAGACAACATGGATAGTTTTGGACCAAATAGTGATAGGCAATGTAATGTGATCGAGACAAGGACGGACAAAACCATCATAAGCATGTAGTGAAATACTAGATGGATTGACATCTTGAGCGGTAAGACCTAAAACCTTAAGGAATGACATAAGACACAAGTTAAGATTAGGCCCATTATCAATCAAAGTACACTTGACAACTACGTTATGAATGCAAGATATGATATGTAATGGTGGATCATTATCAAAAGTGTGAACATCAAAGGGAAGGTTAGACTTAAATACTATATGTGAGGAAAAGGTGTCAGCAAAGGCTCGATAAACCACGTCTGGGTGCATGTCAACATGAATGCGAGTAGTAACAAGAAAATGTTGGACTCTATGTAGTAAATCAAGATTAGAAAGCAAGTAATCATTGATTGAGATACTCATGATGCCTGAATGCAAATGCAAGCCCTAGAAGGTGCAATGAAGAAGGGTTGGGTTCACCAAAATGATTAACTAAAATTGAACTATGTAGTATGGGGATAGTTAATCTAAGATATGAACAATTGTAATAAAGTAAATAAATGTAGTAAAAGGAAGTATGTAAATGATTTAAGTAACTATGTAAAAGGAAATGCTAACCCTAATGTGCAAGAAGAAAGAGGAAAGAACTCAGATGAATAACAAATGTATGTCACACAAAGTGTCACAGAGGTGACTGGAAAAATCAAAAGCATGAACGATTGTGTAGGAGTCCCAAAAATGATGGATCTAGAAGATCTAACTAGACTGGAGCATCTGGAGAGGGACTGGGGCACCTGCGAGCGCTCTAGTTTGTAAATTGGGTGCCCTGGTCTATGAAAAATATCTAAAACTAATCTTCACAGGATTGGGAGATGAACCTGGAACCTTTGATGTGTGTCGCATTAGATTCATTGTCCTATGCCGGATGTGCCAATAATCCAAAATGAGAGAAAGATCTGCAGGACCCTAAAACAAACATCAAACCCTAAAAAAAATAATATTGCATATGAAGGGGGTCGAATGAATTTATCTTCCACAATGGTGAACTTACTAATTGAGCACTACACTACATCTTAGACCCAATGTAGTTCTATGTGCAAGTGTGTGTGAACATGCCCTAGGTTGCTCTTGTCTAGTCACACTTTGTGAAGTAGCAAGTAATAACTATGTGTATAAAATGTAATAGAATGTGTGCATGGAATAGAATAGAATCCCTCCCCTATGAAGTGTGATGCAAATGTCCTAGCCTTGTGCCTTGATGATGGATCTATATGGATGTAAGTGATCTCCAATAGAATAGATGGATGTAACTTTAATGGAGTGATAGTAGTAAGTGATGCTAGGTCCCTCATTATGGTCTCATAACTTTATATTTATAGGGTTCTCTTGGTATAATTTCATAATTAACCCCGAAAAGGCTGACCACAAGAAAGATAAAGACCTCAAACGATTAGAAAGAGCCCAAAAAGTGGCAAGAAAGTGCAAAAAGGATCGGGCACCCTTGGTGGGACCAGGGCACCCACGAGTGCCCCAATACTAATTTGGGCACCCCAATCGAGGCTAAAATGATGCGAGATGATAGAAGTTGACTGGGAATATGGGTGCAAGAGGTTGGTAATGATGAAATAAAATAAAACAAGATGGCCAAAAGACGGGGTTAATTAGTACTTTCTTCACTCAAGAACCTTCTAAATAGTAGTATGAGACCTGGGATAAATAAATGTCTAAAGTGCATGATTTTGTGACTACATAAGGTATGTAAGGCAAGGTGATTGATGACATTCAAGTCCATTCCAAAGGTAGATGGTTTCTTGACTCAAGAATTTAAAGGTAACATGTTTTTGAGGTTGAAATGACTGATAAAGTGCTTCAAGAAGAGTCGTCTTTATGACTCATATGCAATGTAAATGGTTCTAATTTGTGTTTTTAGTTAGAGAAGAATAGTATGGTTCCGGGAAGAGCTATAAGGAGTGGATTCATGTTGTGTATTGGTTTTCATGGTTGGAAAAAGTTGGTCTAAATTGCTTTGAAGATGTGGTTTAAGGACAATGGTCCTAAATGAGGGTTTTTGCAAGTATTAGAGGTCAATTTTGTGATTTCTTGCATGGTTCAGACCTAGATGGAGATGCTTAGCATGAATGAAGACAAAGTGAAGGGGATATCTTCTCTCAGGGGGAGCTGTTTTGAGGCTCATTACAGGTCCATGGATCATTCATTGTTGTTGTTGAGGTCAAACAAGAGAAACTATAGTCCAAGGGGGAGTCTTTTGAGCAAGTAAGTTGAGTTTGTGCATTGTTTCCATTGTGTCATGTTGTGTGTTGTCATTTTCCATGTCTTGTTATCATTGTATCCTTTTCATATATGTCAAAAGGGGAGAGAAGCATTAGAAACATGGAAATGAAGTCATGTAGGTGTTGGTCTTGTTGGTTTCCATCAATGTTTCTGAAGATGGTTGTCATCAATGACAAAGGGGGAGATTGTTGGCCATTATGTGTTTGTGTTGTCATTGATGTCAATGCATTGAAAATGGTTTCATAGTGTCATATGTATGTCCATGTGGTGTTATTAAAAGTCAAACATGATGTATTACATTAATGAGTGGTGCTTGGGTGTTGAACATGATGTTCAGTTGTATTTGGTGCATGGTCTAGTGTGCATGGTCATTGTATCAGTTATATTGAGTAGGTTGAGTGTTTTCATGAGTTCAAACATGGTTGGTATGATGTTTCATGGGCATCTAAGGGTTTTCATGACGTCGCAAGAGTCGGTTCACGTGTTGTTATGGTTGAGTTAAGTCATTCAGGCCTATTCCTAGTATTGGTGCATGCAAAATGAGTTGGAGTCATTTGTTTTGGAGATGATAAGTATTTTTGGAGCATGGTAGAAACATTTTGAAAATGTACATGAGGTGTATGGAGAGTTTAAAGTTAGTATTCGGTGATAAAGTGTATTTATGAGATCTTTAGGAAGAAAGCAAGTGAGAACATGTAGTCTAACACAAGTAAGTCTTAATGGATGGAGAGTTTTAGAGATATTTGGGATAAATGGTGAGTATGGAAATTTATAGTATGTTGTATTGATTCTTCATGACAAGTTTCAGGTCAAGATGAAGAAGATTTTGCAAGATATGCAAGTTTTGGCAAAACCGGGTAAGTTACAGTGTGTTTTTGAAGCAAAAGTGGACCTTCTGATGCTCGTTGTGAGTTTTATGCTTTGCATGGGGACCTGAGATATTTGGAATATCTTCTTAGGTCAGTTATGAAGGTTTCACAAAAATAATGAGGTGGTTTGATTGTCATGTTTTTATGAACGATCGTTAAGAAGGTAAGTTGCTTTGAAACCCTAACTAAAAGTGACTTGGAGGAAATTGCTTGTATCAGCCCAATTTTGATTGGTTTTACAAAATTTATGATTGGATGTTGTAGAGGACTCTTCCATATTTCTAGAAAGGTGTATTAGTGCATGTGAGTATATGTGGGCCCCACTTGAAAATGCTAGTTTCTAAAGAAGTTCAATTTGGGACAAGGTTGTCCAAAGGAGTTGCAAAATAAATGAAAATTATTTTTAGTATGGAAGTTTTTATTGATTTACATGGTGTTTTTAGGTCATGGTGATGCATATAAATAGAAAAGTGTACCCTATTTGTGAAGACTAGTCAAAGGGTAGTTTTGGGGCAGTTTCAGGCAATTTTTAGAGATGGTCTTGGTTGAAGGCCTTAAACTTGGAGTTGGAAGGAGTTATAATATGTTATGGAAAGATGATTCAAAGGGATTTATAATGGTATAATTTTTGTCTCATGATGATGAGATTTGATGGGTCATTTAGGTCAGTTTGTGAGAAAGAAGATTATTGGTTTTCTAGAACAAAACTTCTCAGTGAAAGAATAAAGTGAATGAGGCATGAGATGGACTAGATGATGATTGTTATTAGTTGGAAAGTGAATGGGATGAATTTTTTTCCTAATGAAGGCCTTTAAAGGTCTTGTAAGTGGCATAAAGGGTGCAAACTAGTTGAGTTTGCAAAATTGGTCTTTAGGCAACTTGATTTGGTGAAGAGGAAAGTTGATGTGGTTTGAAAACATGGATGTTTCAAGATATCTAACATGCATGGATGTTTTATAAATGTCTTGTGTATTCCATATATTTTATACATGCCATATTTTAGTTGATCTTGGGTGGTATTGATGCCCAAAGGTGAAGACAGGGTGCTGGAAACAATTCTTTGGTGAAGGATATGAGCCTTTTGGCTTATGTTATGAATTATTTTATTGGTAAAATATAATTAAAAGCATGGATGATGTTTTTATGATATATTAAACATGTGTGATGAATTTTGTGGCTTAAATAATAGGTCTTTTGGTGTTAGTAGATTTCACTCATCCTAGTGATGGGGTTTTGAGTGGTTTTTGTGCATGTTCGGTGGTTTTGGGCATGTCCGACTGAATATGGGTCCAATGTGAACTTTTTATGATTTTTTTGGATGTTATTAAGTTTTTTTGTTTGAATTATTCATGATGGACCGACCTACTTTGTGTTAGAGAGATAAAGTGCATATATAAGTGAAGTTTTGAGTTCATTTTTGAACTAGTCATGCATGGGGAAAAGTGTGACCCAAGAGAGAGTTATTAATAGGTGTGAAGGCATGAATCAAGATCTGAGGATGTTTTTGACATGTTGATGAATGATGAAAATATTGTGTGTAAGATCTTGAGACCAAGACAAGTCCATGAAATACCTAGAGAGAGCGAGTTGAAGAAGGTGTACTTGAATGAGGGTTTGAAGGAATTTGGAGCTGAATTTTGGGATCACAATCAATTGTGGTATCAACATATTTTTAGTGGTCATACTTCTGCAAAATATCTTATGATGAGTCATATTCATAGGAGTCTCTTTTTTTTGAGTAATATCAACAAGGGTTTAGGGGTTGGTGCCTTACTAAAGAAATCTCTTGTGATGTGTAATATTCACTTGAGTCTTTATTATGAGTAATATCAACAAAGTTTTCAATGGGTTTTCTTCCCCTTGAGGGTTTCCCACTTATATTTGGTGTCTTGTGTACTCTCTCTTTTGTTGTGATATTGTGAATGGTTAATACACATCTAATATGCACATGTATGGTTATGAATGATGTATGGACAACTTAATTGATGAATGCATGGTTTGGTAAATGAAGTAAAATTATTGTAGGACTAATTTACCCCGCTCTTAGTCCATTTTCTTCTAACAACTTATGCACATAGGTTTTTATACTCTCGTGTGCATGGGTATATCGGTGGGGTACACTAGACTCGTAAAATTTTGGTTCTATTGTCGAGACATTCATTAAAATGTAAGAATGAAGTGGATGAAGATGTTTCATTTAATGCAGAGAACATTGAATCCTAGCTACACATCATTGAAGACGCATTCGTTGAACGACACCCAAGCTACTTATATTTTTCGCCACAAGTGTGGGTTTAAGCTAACTATATGAGATGTTTTTCTATGAACTTCATGTTCATCTACATACATGGTTAATTACCTATTGCATGGGAATAAGATAAAATTTGAGTCGGAAGAATCCATGGACTTCGAACACAAGAGGATACTTATGAGACATGACGCAACTTGGACACGCACGGTAGACTATTAGTGGAAAGGGATGTTTCGTTGTTATATCATTGAGTATTTATTTTAAACATTCTCCTATGTAGACAGAGGTTAATTCAATTTATTTAAGGAATTGAGGGGATCATACTTAAAGCAAATTTCTTTGGCAATTGAGAAAATGATGATTGATATGGGAATAGAAACTTTCCTAGTGGGAGGATAAATGATCCTACAACATGGGCGATGCGGGACATATGAAGGACATGAGGATATCATGATCAAGCCATGAATTCCCTAGACGAGTGCACCTTTAGGAGGATGTGATTTGAAGAGAAATGATGCAAGGTAATGGAGAAGGAGCTATTACATCTATGCGATACAAATCCAGGAACTATGGAAGATGACCAACATTGGTTAAGGTAGGGAGAAGGAAGAAAGGACAAGGAGCTTTAGGGAGAAGAAGCACGCCAAGAGAAGATAAGAAATCCATAATAGAAAGAAGGAAATATAATTTAATTGGTATCCTAATCCAACATCATGCACATACTCACATAATTGATCCAATAAATACAACAAAGCAAATCTTAATTTAAAGTGATAGTAATGAAGAGGTCAAAGAAGCTAAGGAAAAAGAGACTTTTAGTAATAGCTTTTCATACGTCCTACAATCATTAAAAATAATTTCAAAGAAAATACAACTCAACCCCCATCTTCGAAAAGCACAAAGATTTAGCATGATGAGTTCCAACACAACATCATTGATATCAATAGATGCTCAAGGAAATGCACCAACACATCAAGTCACTAAAAATACTCCCTCAACTATGAATGAAGTGGGAGTGGGATCATCGCCCAATAATGAATATTCCAATATAGGGTCACGTTGTACATCTTGGACACCGTAAAGCCACACCAAATTTATTTTACAAGTATGTCTTTACACTTACCGAGTATCACGGTGTCAAGAATGCAACAGATCATGTCCACAATTGTGAACTTAAATGACAGTCAAAGGGGATAATTTTGTCCGAATTAAGAGCAAGCCATATCGCGACAACATTGTTTGATTGTGCCCATATATGGTATAGGAAACATGATCCCTCACAAGCTACAGGTGGACTATGATAATTTAAAGGAGGAGTTTATGAAAGAGTTTGAAATTCCCAATTTCAATCAACAAAGTATTTCAACACTCAAGGAGATCAATCAAGAACTCACTAAGAGTATACGTGCTATGATGATGCTTCAATACCCTCATTTCAAAACTCTCATATGAAATACATCCCACACAACACATGCAATGGTTCGTAGGGGGATTACTCATGCCATTCAAGTATGGACTATCACACAAGACCTTTATAGATCCACATGAAGCTTTAGAAGCATCACTGCGTGTTAAGGTAGTGTACAATATTGATATAGGAGTCATCCTTTTCATGGATGCACGAATCACATCTATGATGACCCAGTTGAAAAATCTTATGGAAAATATCATAAAAGAAAATCGGAGTGGGATATGGTGTACTAATTGTGATCTAGAAGGCCACTCCAAAAACACATGTCCGCACAGAATCTTGAAACCTATGCTTCTAACGTGTGGAATATGTGAAGGAAGACATGATGCTCAAAATTGCCCCCTCCTACATCACGCTAAGCGGGAAAAAGTTTTTACTTATTATAAGATATGTGATGCACATATGCATGATACAACCAATTGTCACATCATTGATCAATTTTATGAAGCGCGGTCACTAGGACTTCTCTAAGCCACAATAGACAATAATAATGAAGGACATGATGGGTTTGGAAAAGGAAGAAATGGTCAAGGATGCAGAGGTTGAGGCAACGTAAGACTTCCACTAAGGACTTGCTACAAGTATGGGTCACTAGACCACTACCAACACGACTGTCTAGAATTCTCGGTATACATGCATTGCCAAAAGAAACACAAGGTGGAAGATTGTCAGGACCTATATGTGATTATGAAGGAAAAAATCAAGAAGGATGTTGGAATGATTAAGGTTGACCATAACATGGTAAATAAAGGTAATCCGAAGATATTCCAATGATGGAACTTTTAGCTGAGGTTCGGGTAACTACACGTATTGTTATATGTGCATAAGAGTCATCCTTAGACCCATAGAAATTGAGGTCATGAAATCGTATCCCGATGGAAGGCAATAGAAGGAGATTCTCGAGAGAGGAAAAAGACTTGGTATGAGAACTTCAAGCGGAAATAAAATTTATGTGGGATGCAACAAGGCTACAAAATGAAATGGTAAAATACTATGAGGAAGAAATAATTAGTAAAAATGAGTTTCAAAAGGTCTTTAGATTGTTGCACATATAGGGTATGTTACCCTTACTAGGCAATGGTTGTTGCACACATTACGAAATGCAACACTAGGGAAACAATTGGGAAAGACACAAAACCAACATGTAAGATTAGAAAAGATAGAGGGCTTTGGTAGAGAAATACTAATTGATATATGTATAAATGGTTGAAATATTAACAAAATATTGGTTGACATAGGCACAAAAGTTAACATACTTATGATGGATGCCTAGAATAAAATGGGGTGATCAACATTTCATCCATCCCCACATGTATTATTCATGGCTAAAAAAACATGAGTAGATCTTGATTGAAGTCTTACTGAAAGCCATCATCAACATTATGGGGGTAAAATTTCATAGTGATTTTAAAGTAATACTACTAGCAGAAGTGGATAATTTCCCCATGCTATTAGGAAGGCATTGGTGTTATGCCAATAATGTCGACTTACGATTTAAGAAGCGACATGTGAGTTTTGAAAATTGAGTTTAGTGCGTCATCTTCCGATGAACCTGAACAAAGTGTATCACATGTGGATAATTTGGAAGAATACGAGGATTTGGAGAGCATACAAAATATACAAGCTATAGGGATGGAAAATTTTGAACCAACATTAGAAGGAGAAATTAAGTGTGGAGACAACCAATCAAAGTGTCTAATACAACTAGTGTATTGATTCGAGTGCACGAATCTATTGGCATATGGTGTATGGTTCATAAGAAATGCTAGGGTGAGATTGTGGTATGATTCAGAGTGCACTAATCTATCCAAAATCCAAACATCTAAATACATTCACAAAAGTATTGGGAGAGTCAGTAAAGAAAACACACAAGACCGCACAACTTTCAATGAAAGTAAAACTATCCAAGATTTTCTTGAAGAAATGGAGGTCTATGTGCAACCCGACAAGGCATGACTTAATTATATAACATATTTGTTGAAGGGTACTACGACAAGATGTTGGGCAATGCATAAGCTCATGCTATCAACATGGAAAAACCTAAGAGAGGCCATGAAGGCTATGTTCGAATGAAATAATGGCCCTTGAAGATATACCAACTATTGTAGACAAAAAAATCAAACACATACTACTATTCTACTATACCACCAAGTATTTTTTTTTATGTATGGATCTTGAGTAAGAAAAGTATTCATTGGTGACACACTTACAAGTCCATCCGCTTTATTTGATTGTTTCTATTATTTTTATCTCTCACATTTGTCACTTCTACACCCAATTTTGGTCAGGTCATAGGGTTCCCTTTCCATCAATATTCTCATTTTTGTCGTTAGTTGTCTCAGGACACTAGCACCCAAGATGGACACTACCACCCAGGTGCTCCTTTCCAACCTGGGTACTCATGTCCTCTTTGTTTTTGTTCACATTTTTAACATTTGTGGTTGGCCTTTTTGGTTTTCTTACTCCTATCCCGAGGTCCTAGTCGGGTCTGTCATGTCACTAGTGTTGAAATTCAAGAAAGAGATCCCTATATAAACACAACATACATACCATTATAATGGCGGGTAATTTTATCAAGGGCTATCTATCTACATACTATTAAAGGGACTACATTTTAGGATTATTACTCTACATACACTGCATAGGAAGGGGAAGTTTTTGAATTCCATCCCACACATTTGCATTATATCTAGCTACAACCCGCTATCTTGGCGTCACCGGCGCGAGGACAACCTAGGAGCACTATTGCACACACAAGCACATAGAACTACATGGAGTCTAAGATGTAGTGCAACACTCACTTGTAAGTTCACTCTATTGGGTGATTGCCAAGGACAATCTGATTCCCCATTTGCATCTTTATTTTTTAGGATTTGAATTAGTTTGGGGTTTTGCAGGATATTATCTATTTTGTAGGTTACTAAAAAATTCGGTGATCTTCCAACGACCTATAGATGATCAACAACGAAGGGTAGATAAACCCTTGCGATACTAAAGAAATCAAGTTTCAAGATTTTATGCAGATTTTAGCGCCTCAGGAACGTATTTGGCGCCCTAGGCACCCTCACCCTTGCCCAAGCACCCATGTCCCAACCAGTCTACAAGTTCCAAAATTTACATTGAGCATTTCTAGCATTCTGCCCAACCTTTTCATCAATTCTTCCAATTCAGGTGTACTTCGGGATAAGAAAAAATTAGATAAGTGCCCTATCTCCCTCATTTTCTTACATAATTACATCTATAGAAGTGCTTAGCATTTGTATTTTTATTGTACATCATTGTAGTGATTTCTGAAATTATATTTTAATAAAATATTTAGATTTTATTAAATCATTTGGTGAACCCATTTCTTAGAACTCCTTGCCCTAGGATCCACTAAACCCTAATTGCTAAAAGTAGATCTTCCTCTCCTAGGAAAGCTATGCATCATGAGAGTGTTAATCTTATCCTTGATGATGTTGTTGAGGCGAATTGCTTGATATTTATCATTATGCTCAATTTGATGATAATGTTCAAAGATTGCTTGATGCTTAATGAACACATAGTTCCTACTAGTTTTGAACACTCTACTCTCAGCATTGTTCCTAACACTCGAAGCTTTTCTGGATGTAATCCTTGTTATTCCATAGGCACTAGGACTACTCCACCTTCCATTTATGTTGAAACTCTTGATGATGTTATTATCGATTATATGCTTGGTCTTGATTGTGATATTGTAGATAAAAATCATGATGAAAATGTACATGCGCATGATGTTATTTATCATACTAGTCAGGATGAATGTAAAGTTGTATCTCATGCTTCTCCTACTTTTGAACATGCTTCTAATGATTGTAAATATATATCTCATGATAGTTCTTCTCCTACTTCACTCTATGTTGATAATTTACTTGATGAAATACTTTCATGTGAAACTTTTTCTGATACTAAGTATATCTATAAGCATGATCATATTAGTGTCAATTCTACTTCTCTTATGATTGATGAATGTTACTTTCCACTCCACTTTCATCTACTTCTGAGGTTGCTTCTGACGTTATTCATGATGATTCTTTCATTTCTACTAGCTCACCTCTTATGCTTTCTTTTGATTCTACTGCTAGTATTTATGCTAATATTCCATGTTCATCTCCACCTCTTTCCTCTTCTTCCTCTCATGATTATATTCATGTTGCTTCTTCTATTCCACCTAGTGTACCACCTCTTATTGCTTATGCATCTACACCTAGTGTGCCCATAACTTCTTCACCTTCCGCTTTTTCCTCTCACATTCCTATGATCACTCATAATGGCAAGCTTCAACCACTCAATGTACCTCTCACATCTTCTACAATTCCTCCACATGATATTTTATCACTCATGCATGTTGTTGGTCAGTTGTAATCTCAAGTTCAATATCTTACTCTTGAAAGCAAAGCCTATTATGCTTCTATTGATAATAATTCTCTTCATGGCAATCCTATTCCAAAGAAAATTCACAATTCAACATTTCCTAAGGATTTCATCATGCCTACATTTTCATGCTTTGATGGCACTGACAATCCATATCTACATCTCAAGCATTATCATTTAGTTATGGATTCTTATTCAAATGATCATTTATTGCTAAAAGCCTTCCATCATAGTCTTGTCGATGAAGCTCTTCAATGGTACACTCATTTTGTTTTGGATCTGTAAGTACATATTGTGAAATGGAAGATGCTTTTCTTAGACACTTTATGCTAAATAATGGTCCTAGAGTCACATATGATCACTTGCCTAGATTGCATCAAGGAAAGAAAGAACCTATCCTAGATTACATTTTACGCTTCAATTCTTGCATAGATCAACTAGTATTTCATCCTATTGATCCATAGAAGTAATTTATCTTTTTTGTGGCTTAATTGTTACTTTAAAAGAATGATTGCAATATGATACATGCGAATCATTTACATTCTTATGCTATAAGGTATTGATCTAGAAAAGGATTTAATTGCTACACATGTTATAGATCCTCCTACTTCTTCTACTGTTGCATATTCTACATCTTCACCTCTTCCATCTATTAAGTGTCCTCCAAGGTCTTCATCTCCTCCACCTCACAAGCATGTTCCATCTCCTCCATTGCATTAGCTTCCTCCATCTTTGACACAGCCGTCGCGTCCACCTAAGTCTTCACCATCTCGCTACTTGGGAGCTATTGCATTTCTCACATGTTGTTAAGCCTCATGACGTATTGCATGTTTTACTTTATAAGCACTTAATTCACTTGCTTTCTAATCGACATCATCCTCCTCACCACTTGCATCGCTAATATGATCATCTTTATTACAATTATCATTGCATTAATGACCATTGTGACAATGACTTATTGCGCTCTTCATGAAAAATTTCAGCAATTAGAAGACAAGGGTGTCATTGTTTTTGGCTCTCGCTCTCATGAGAAGTTTGTTTCTCCAATTCTACACAAGTGTGTTGTTTCTTGAGTTCACTTATCTCCTTCTCCCACTTCTAAGGTGGTTATTCATCCTCCACCTAAATTCATTATTCATACATGACCTCTCGGCTCACTCATCATCATACAAGTACTCTTGCTTCACATTGGCTTCCTAAGCCATCGACATTTGTGCTTCTACTACTGCATCTCCCATTGTTGACACCATCTCATTTGACATTCAGTTTGGCTCATACACTCATGCTACTACCACTTCACATGCTTCCACCTTGCTCTTCGTCGCCCTCTTCATATTTGGTAGGTGACTTTTCTCACCTCACTACCCAATGACGCACTTGTGTTCTTATGGTTATTACATGACTCTTGAGTGATCTATTACAATAATAAACCCGCTCCATCTTTACACTATACACTTCATTGATCGGTCTATCTAGCACATACTATCACACCATTTCTTGATGATGCACTCTTGTTCTATGGTTCATTATTGATTCTTTGATGGGTCTTATATACACGAACGTCATCTCGCATACACATACATTAGGGGAATTTCTATCTTCCCCCTCTTAATCATACATATGTGTGATTACATACATTATGTCACTCATTTCAATCACATTACACATTCCATACATACATCTATTACCATTTATCACATCTTTATTCATACGTACAAGCTGATTTTCACACCTTACCTATCTATTTATGTCCTAATCAACATCATCATCCATTTGTTAGTATAATAATTTATGCAATCCAACTTAAACAATCACATATAAACAACAATCATTGCATCACATATCAATAATACATCAACACAACACAAATATTCCAATCATCTAACTAACTAACTAACTAACTAACTAACTAACTATATATATATGTATATCGTCAAATATCATAGTTATAAGAATACAATTGTTGGGGGAAAGCCCCCATACATCACTACATCCATATATGTCATACATCATCATCACTATCACTATATACAACTGCAGGAGCTCTAGAACTAGATGCTTATCTGCTCAATCTATGTCATTGGTTACTACCCCTATATCTCTCCATTTGTGTGCGTAATAATGCCAACTCGAATAACTACTCTACAAAATGGCCCTATAGTTCTACATACTTTGTGAACAAATCATGTGCTAGGGATCCTCCACCTATAACTTCCCTAGCTCACTGAGTCTCCACCCATGCCTCATCACACTCACTCAACAATATGATACATGTACTGCTTTTGCCTTATCAAGCAGCTCGAATAGGTGGGCATGTTTTCCTTCAATGACATCCACTCGCTCCAACATCCCACCTCCGATGAGCACATTTGTAGGTATATTCTGTGTCAATGTGTAGATAGATGAATCAACGAGCAACAAATAATACGCATCATTGGTAATTGTATATCAACACATTAGTTACTACACATCATGAGCACAATCCTTCAACTAAGTGACAATCAACAACTAACAATAAAAAAATATCGCACTCGCTATCGCCGCTTTGCTTATGCCATCTCCATCAAGGGCAATTACATGCTCTCTGCTCTTCCAGTGGCATTGCTCGCCGCATCCACAACAATTGGAAACAATAGTATCGGTCTCCTACTACGCATACCTATCCACCTCACTACAAATATCTTTGGCCTCGCCGATCGGCTCGTGGCCTCACTATCGCAATGTGCTCATAGGCCCATACATGTAACAATGTGGTGGCTCTAAGTCCACCACCATAGTCCTCCTGCATGAACCTGTGTAAGTCTCTATAAAAATGCGCTAATACACATCACGCCCATGCATACCTAGTCCCATCCTCCTCTATACACTAATAGATATCATGCATCTTATACAAGATGCCTACACCTGACCCTCCACTTGCCTCGATGAAGTAATCACGAGTGCAATGAATTTCCGTAAATCGTAGAACACGATCTTAGTATGGTTGTAGACACCAAGTTTTTTTAACTTGCCTACTTCATCTTATACACACATTATTTAATCTAAAACCTATCATTATGTCATTATCCTAAGTCACCCTCTCCTCATCTAGTAAAATCAATTTTTACACCCTAAAAATTACTATTTACCCATCCCAAATTACCTCAACCTCTTTAAAACCACTTAAAACCACAAAACCATCTCAAACCTATTTTATTCTAACATCCTAACCTCCCCAACTCATCCATAACCTCATCCTAACCATTTTCCCTCATCATTTACCCAAAAACCCCATTTATGAAGTGGTTCCAACCATTTCCTAAACGTTTTCTTGAAAAACACCGAATCGTTGGTGATTCTACCTAATCGCCAGTGATTATAAATAGAAAATTTTCCCCTTCCTAGGGATCTTCATAAACATTTTTCTCATACTTGCACTTCATTTTCGAATCAACAAGTGAATCTACATCATTTCTAGAGATCATCAAGGACCTGTATCAACTTCAATCTCTCACAAATACGTCATTTTGATAATCTTTTCATCAATTATCCTTCAACAACTGCTCATCAACTTCAACCAACTCCATCTGATGTTTGGAGGCATCTATCGATCTACTTCTATATCAAAAGGTATTTCTCTATGTTGTTCCATTATTTACATTTCATCTAAGCATAAAAACACTTAAAATCATCATTCAAAGCTTTGTTTATCATTTTGATCAAAGTTTATCATTTTCACAGTAATCACCAATGATTGATTGAATCACCCATGATTCTTCCTAACCGCTTAATATTCCCTAAATCACCAGTGATCCTTGTCAATTTACATCTTTTAATTAATTTATCAGTTTAGTATCAATTTTTGTCAATATTTTACATTTAACTTGTCCTCTACAAGCATGGCTTTACTTTAGATGGCAGTACCTAGCCGGTCTCATCCTATTATAAGCATTTACGATCTTCCAACATTTCAACAACCCTTATTTGGGAACAATACAACATTCTTCACAAACTTAAACTATGTGCAATAGATTTAACACTGACATAGAAGACATTGATGATCATATCAAGTTCTTCTATGACATCCAACAAGAAACTAAAGACTATTAGTATGATTAATTTGAGTCCATCTAGATTGCACGTCCACCCTTTCTCTGGGCCACATTTGAAGCTACACAAGAGTTTCCCTTTAACCTCGAGTTCTAAAGCTTCTTATACATTATCTATCTATCGTTGTCATTTACATATCTTTATCATTATTGTCAATCTACTTAATTATATCAAAGCAAGCTATCATCCTCCAAGGAAGTCCATGTGGATTCCTAGAATTGGCCTTTGTTGAGCAACTCATTTATCCATTTATCTATTCAATTTTTTCAACTATCTTTGATCTATAGGTTTCTTCATCAACATGAAAGAAGGAGCTTTATCACATAGCATCGATGTCCATCATCGTGGGTATTGGTAAACCCTACCATCTTTCAAGGTCATTTTGTTTTTGTTATTTCATTTTATTAATTTAAAGTTGGAAAGTAAAAACTATTTGGTACATTTTGGCACACCATGTGGAACAAGTCCCTTTTCTTTAATTTTCAAATTAATTAATTTCCACCTTTAGGTTCTCGATCTACAATGATCAGCTAACGATCCATTCAAATCACCAATGATTTGGGTGAATCGCTTGATGATTCTTGTGAATCACCGATGATCTCTATAGATTGTTTTGATTGCTTAGTTAGTTATCCTCAACCTTCATTTCTCTTTTTTGTTCTCTTTTTCATCTAACCCTTACAAGTTCTTCGCTTTGGAAATCTTTTTGATTGCTACGTTGTAGATGTGCTAAAAAAATAAAAAATTTAAAAATGTAAAAAGGAAGTGTTTTACAGGTACATACGTTTCCTTTTTTTCTTTTCAATGCATTGCATTTTTTTTGTTATCCTCATCAAAATAAATCTTTCTTTTAGGCTTAAAAACAAACCCTATATTCTATTTGATCACATAGTCTAATCAAGAGGTTACTAGATTGCATTTCACTTAATCTCCCTCACACACAACCAAATCACATAAAATACAACTTGCATTGAAACATTCCTACCTAGGTGGACCTACTTGGATTTCATTACAAGAGGAGAATTGCTTTAGTGTTCAGGCAGTATAAATAATTGATTTATGGTATATTGTCTAAGCACCCAACTCCCTTATCGCTACGGGACCGTAAAGTGAGGGGGTAGGCCCCAATACCAAGCCCCTTTTCGATACACCAACATAGATTCGGTCCTTATGTACCTTCAGGTATATCGAGGTATCCTGCCTTAGAGATCACCTGAAACCATCCTTAAATGGCCATTTCCTAGGAACCTATTAGCCCCTTTTCACATTTCATTCTTCTTTTAATTAATCAATATAATCAAAAAAATTCTTTTGTGTGATTTGTTTTTTGTTTGTAATAAAAAATATAGCTTCATTTTTAGGTGATTTCTTGCTTTCATGGTTCTTATAAGACCACAATCCCATCTCCAAAATTCTAAAATTATGACTGAAAACTTCAATGAACTATAAAAAACCTTTAGACCCATATAGAAGATGCTTCCCACTTAATAGATCAACATCGAACATCTCTATCACCCCAACCAGAAGATTAAGAACCTCCACACTCTCCTAAGTAGTCAATTTACCTCATCTGAAATACCTAATCCACTCAGTCCTCATTTCTTTGATGGTGGGGATCCCA
Organism: Taxus wallichiana var. yunnanensis; assembly: GCA_018340775.1. Taxonomy (NCBI): domain Eukaryota; kingdom Viridiplantae; phylum Streptophyta; class Pinopsida; order Cupressales; family Taxaceae; genus Taxus; species Taxus wallichiana. The sequence goes on along the minus strand of CM031243.1, from coordinate 524,030,809 downwards.
TATATTTTGAAATTTTGGACTCAAACCCCATTGCCCTCAATGTATACCTTACTACCCGGGTGTTCATCTCGCAACCATTCAAACCTAGGCTACAACCTCTTATATCTAATACCTCGTGTGATTTCTACCAAATTTGTGATCCTAATCATGAGCTGGTTATCCAACAAGTACATCCTTATCCCACTATTAGAAAATCAGAAACATCTAACATCATATCCTCACCTCCTGTCATTGCATTTGACCTTAATGTGGTCTCCTCACCAGAAAAAACTAATTAACAACATACATCATTAATGGATCTTTCATCGGCTCCTCGTCATCCCAAAATAATACCAACATATCCTCATCCACATCAACCCCTTTAGTCTCTTATACCATCCAAACTCTTCCTGTGAGTTAAGTATCCATCCCAACAAGTATATATCAACCTCCTCCATCCTAACAACTCACATTAGTTGTTTAAAATGTAGTTATGTCTATCCCAACATCCACACCACTCATTAATACAAGCTCTATTTCTCTTGTCTTTCCTCCTTACAACAATCATTGACCATCCCTACTTCTTCTTAATCCATACCTCAACAATCTCAACCTCTCATTCATACTTCCATTCCCTTTCAACACATACCTCAACAGTCTCAACCACTCATTCACTCATCTATTCCTTTCCAACACGTACCTCAAAAATCTCAACCATTAATATACACATCCACCCCTTTTCAATACATACCTCAATTATCACAACCTCTTATAAACACATCCATACCTTTCCAATATCAAGTACATTCAACCTTCACAACCTTTATTTACAACCAACTAGCTTATAACATTCCCTTGGGTACTCCTTTTTAGAAAAATATCCCACAACCATATCAACAACCAAATCAATTCTCATATAATCAAACCGATCCTTCATCACCCATCATCCAACAACACCCACAAACAAACCCGCTTACATGACTTTAATGAACAAAATATCTAGTCTTGAAGTCACTTCTATGGGTCTTAAGAACACATTATCTTATGAAAAATATGCAACAAACCCATCCACCCATCGTATCATATAAAACATACCTCCTCCTCACTGGGAACTTCCTAAGTTCCTCAAATTCTATAACAAAGAAGACCCTTAACAACACATCTAGGCCTTCCGACATGCCTGTTACCTCATAGCACACGACCAAGACCTTATGTTAAGGACATTCCCTATGTCCTTAGCTAGCCTTGCCTTAGATTGGTATAACAACATCCCATAATATTCACTCTTCTCATTCACCTAGCTTGCTCATCTTTTTCTGGAACACTTTTCAATCAATACATCCCCTTAAAATCACCATCACCAATTTATACACAATCAAAAAATTCAAAGATGAATCCATTCTTTGACTTTATCACCCGTAGAGATAGGTGTTATTAACCAACTATCATTTTATCTCCCATAGATAAGAGCTAATTGAGTTATTCTCTCGCTCCTGTGCAAAACATATTTCATCCACACTACAGATTCAATCCTTCCAAATGTTTAACAAAGCCTTCAGTATGGATCGTAAAATTGAGCTTCACACTCTTGAAAATAGTAGAGTTAAACTTAGATCGAAGAAACTAAAACCTTAATTTTCATCCAAGCCATATTCTAGCCAAAGACAAATCTAAATCATCATCAACGCATTTTCATCAAAACTACACCTAAAAACTTTTGGAATGCTATCGTCGTAACTACACTCCTATCAACGAGTCTTATAGATAAACTCGGTCTTTGATAAACTTATCCACCCCATTGATACATCCATCTCAAATCCCTCTTGGTATAGAGATAATGATTATTGCAAATACCATAGGGTTAAAGGCCATGACATCAAAAGGTGTCATTCATTCTGAAACGTCCTCCAAGATCTAATTGACAAAGGTGACTTACAATTAGATAATCCCAATGCACCTCAAAATCAAAATTTGGACGTCTTTAAATAACCTTTTCCAAATCACTCCCCATCTACTAGTCAGCCACAAACCAATCACATCTAGACCCAACATACTATAAACACAATTAAAGAACAATCACCGACTGACTCTTGTAGAATAAAAATCACATCTAAGTCAACCACTAGTAGCTCTATGCCATGTAGAAACACCTAACATCGAACCAACCGCATCTCGTAGATGCTACCATTAAAAATAAACCACTTTGTTATCCACCTGTCACTTCATCCTCATCTAAAACACATGTAATCTCTTCACAAGATTTACAAAATAAACCTATCTTACAAATTTTGAAGAGCTCGTATGATGACCATGTTGCCCAACATTATCTACACACCTTTCAAAAACGTGTCATACGACCATAACCTCCTTCACTAAAAGCTAATAATAATAACACATCATCACATCACCCCTTCAATGCAAAAACCAAACCCTTTTCCTTCCATTTTAGGACCACATGCATCATCCAAATTGCTTAGTCAAAATCACGAAATCTAAAACCATTCCTCAAACATCCAATCGTAATAATGTACATGAAATCATTCCTCCAATGATCCTACCATAAGAAAAATCACCACTTCCTTTAACTTCCACCTCAAAAGGACATTACATTACTCCTTGAAAGGATCCTTCAACAAACCACCATAACATTACCCCCTCTTAAGTGATATGGCTCTCGAGGTTGGAAGCCCTCCTGGTATAATTTTGAAGTCTCTTGTGATTATCATCACATGTCAAGACATCATATGAAATATTATAAAGACCTCCAGGATGCTATCAAAAATCTTGTTAATAAGGGACTTATCCCCTTAGAATTACAAACATCAAAATCATCCCATAAGATAACTACAACCACTATATCTAAACCGACACCTATGCCCACGACCACTAAAAGCAAGGAGGCTTCTAATAGGGTCCTCCTCACTAAATCGATGTAGTATGAATTACCATCAGAAAACATACCCATTAACCCAACACTTCTAATAAAGATAAATCTCAAGTATCCATTTCACTCACTTCCGAGTCATTAACTCCAACACCTCCTAATAAGGCCAAGGTTTCCATCCTTGTCACCCCTCACACACAATCTACCACGTGAGTTCAAAAAGTTGTCATCAAACAAATTCACCAATATCCAGTCAATATGTCCTTTTATGAACTAGTGTAAACCTCATATTCACTCTGCCAAGCCATGATGAAGCACTTCAATCCATATCAGTGCCCTTAGATGATCCACAACTCTTTGCAAATCTAGTAGGAACTCTCAAAACATCCACTGTTATATCCTTTGATAGTTCTGAGATACCATCCTTACAAAAGAAGATAATGATCTTCCCCTCTTCACCATTGCTCAAATCATCAACATCCTTTTCAAGAGGGTTATGATTGATAATGGTACCAATATCAATATCATATCATCATATGCTTCAACTAACTTTGACTACCTAACACCATTATCACCCAAACACCTGTTGTGCTCCAAGATTTTAATGATACAATCACTCCCACATTGGGTACAATCATCTTACCACTTAAATTCGGTGTTAAAAACTCAATTAACTCTTCTATCTGGTAGAAGGAGAGTTCCAATACAACATACTATTAGGCCGACCTTGGATACACGCTATGCATTGTATCCCATCAACACTCCATCGATGTCTTAAGTACGAACATGAAGGTAAAACCTTTATGGTTCCCAGATCCTAACCCTTTCAAAGCTTGTAACATGACATATCATCCGAATGATGTACTTGTTCCCAAATCAATCCCAGATCCTCTAATGAAGCATCTACTAGTTCATCCATTCCATCATCCAAACTACTAGATGACTCTTCCTTTAACGATGTTATGCAACACCTTTCACTAGGGGAGTATCATCTCCTCACGCTTAATTCACTTCCCACACCAAAGACATATGAAATACCTAACAAACAACCCATGTATGAACCCAATGTCAAAGATGTCATCTCCTATGGCCCAATACCTCTAAAAACAAACCTTGTTTATGGAGGGATCGATCACCCTTCCACACGTCCTACTCATCAGTTTGCTGTGCCATGTCATTCATATCAAACTTCAAATTCTTATATAATCAAGTCTTCACACAAATGTATCTCCACTATTGCGCAGTAAAGGCTTGGACTCTAGCGCTATGAGCAGGTGGTATCCACGACTTAATCATCCAACATTCCCTCAAACCACATGAAAAATATGGGATAGGTTATGAGAAACTTGTTTCGAATCCTCCACACATACCACATCTAGGATCATCATAGAATCAGAGCCATCTTCTTCATCCATGCATGATGACCCTATGGACACAGATGACACCATCTCCATCCCGCTTAACTTTTTTAGTCAATACTATTACATTAGGACCATTGAATTATCAAACTAATCACGATATTAAGACTCTTCCTCTCATCTGGCCTAAAATGATAGAAGAAGATTCACCCACCATTAACATCCTCCAATGTCAAGATGATCAAGCCATTCTCTCTCATATGGGGGCAAAGGATCATTTCCTTCAGAAAGCCTTACCACCTGATACTTCAACACTCCTTAATGAATCCATTATTGATGTTAATATAGGGAATCCACAAGATCCTCATATAGTTAAAGTCGGTCAATCTTTAGACCCACAAGAGTTAAACAACTTCACCACCTTATTATCCAAATATAGTCAAGCCTTCGCTTGGTCATATAGTGATATGCCATGTATCAATCCCAACATATTTGTCCACAACATCGTCACTTATCCAAATGCCAAACCTACTAAACAAAAGTTACGTAGGATTCACCCTCACATAACTCTTCTCATCAAAAAGAGTTACAACATGACATTTTTCGCTAACTTCATAATACCCATTGATTATCCATAGTGGGTCTCTAATATCGTACCTATAACCAAAGCCTCAGGAAAGTTACGCATCTACACCAACTTCTAAGATCTCAATCTCACTTATCCTAAAGATGACTTCCCTCTTCCAAACATCAATAGATCGTCAATCTAATAGCCAATGACGAGTTGCTTTCCTTATGGATGGATTCTCTGGTTACAATCAAATCCTCATCACTACCGATGATCAACACAAAAATTCCTTCATCACTCCTTGGGGGAATTTATGCTATCGTGTTATGCCCTTTAAACTTAAGAATGGAAGTGCCACTTATCAATGTGCCATGACATATATATTCCACAACCTTATCCACAAAACCATAGAAGACTACGTTGATGATATTTTAGGAAATCAAAACAACACATATATCATCTCGCCATCCTCGACGCTATAATCATCCATCCTATTCAATACTTTGTCGCCTTAACCTCGCTAAGTGTGTGTTCAATGTTCTCACTAGAAAGATCTTAAGGTTCATTGTATCTATCGAGGCATTGAAGGATACCCCAGTTAAGATCAAGGCCATCATCGAAATTCCTCCTTTGTCAAATCTCAAATAACTACACAACCTTTAAGGTAAGCTTGATCCACCTTTGCTTTATATCATAAGTCTTAGATTGCTTGCCAACCCTTTCATCATCTCCTTCAAAAGGACATTACCTTTAAATGGGACTATAATTGTCAAAAGACCTTGACAAACTCAAACAATATCTTCTATCATTTTCGGTGCTCACACATCTGCACGAAGGAGCCATCCTAACTTTTATATATATCATCGATCATGCCTTGGGTGATATGCTTGCTCATTGAGACAATCATGGTTGTGAACAAACCATTACTATATTTTCCACACTCTTCATGAATATGAGACATGTTATACCGAAGCCAAAAAAATGTGTTGTGTCTTGCACTTCACAACATCCAAACTATGCCAAGATCTACTCAACCACAAGACTTACGTTGTTACCAATTTCAATCCTCTTAAAACCATATATTCTAAACAGTATCACAATGACCACATCACTCGATGGCTTATGCTTATGACCAAGTTTGACCTTGAATTTATCTCAAAAAAATCTATCAAAGGACAAACTATCACCGACCAACTTACTAAAGCCCATCTCTTCAAGTAACCAACCACCTCACGAACAATTCCGTGATGATTTTATCAACACTATTGTTGTCGCCAAATCACTTGCACCCCGAATATCCAGGATGTGAATAGGACGTTCGGTGTGATTGGGACATGGGATCACCTCTCAAGTTTGTGGGACTTGGGCTCGAGGTGAACCTCCGGAGAAGGCCGGCTTCCTCTTCCTAAACTAAGTGTTGTACTACTCCTAGTGTAACAAAAATGATTATCTAGTCCTAGGCTAACATTTTCATGGGGTTTTAGGGAAAGAGATTTACAGAAATGAAACTATACTAGGGATGGTGATGCACCGAATGAAGGGTGTCTTCAGATTCAGGAAGGGTTAATTTGAAGAGGGTGTGTGCACCACAGGTCAACTTCACCTACTGCAACTTAGAGAGGGTACAAGATACCACAGGCTAAGAGACACGCGTTCCTTTTGTTAAACTTTATCAGACCGAGAAATATACCAGTTTCCCAGTGAAGAAGGATGAACTCAAGAAGGGTGAACAGACACCACAACTCAACTGCATGCAATACTTCACCACTCGATAAACACAGAACTCCAAGAACCTGCAATAGAAACTTAAACTTGCACAGTGTACCTGCAAGTATGAGAAAGGCACAAAGAAGCATAGAAGGATGAAAGGACCGAGATTAGTCACAAAACACACACTTTTATTGCTTCAATAACATGCACAATGCATCATACATTCAGAAGAGGCAATATTTGCCATTACTGGTCTTGAAGAGGAGGCTTGAAAGTTCTCTCAACACACAAGAACAACTTTAGAGAGAGAGGATTCTTGAAAAGTATACACTCTTGCCGAGATATCTAAGCTGTCAACTTATCAAGCTGTTGGAACCCTTTGAAATGAGCTTTCAACTTACATTTATAGAAGAATAAGTGAGAAAGAAGAGGAAATGGTCATAATTACATTCCTAAAATGAAGGCCCATGATGTATTTATTACGAGTTAGTTGAACTACGAGAAGGTTCCATCATGGGTCATTAATTGCACGATGACCAAGTCTTCTAAATTAATTAAAAGAATATTTAAATAAAATATTTAAATAATAATAATAAACATTATTATTAAAATATTTAAATAAAAATATTAATTTAATTGAAAATCTTGTTAGGACCCCCGTTGACCCGTTTGACTTGAAGAGTAGGGGGTCCATGTGGATAAGTCTAGACATATCCCAACCGACGAGCTTCGAGCAACATACCGAACTCACCGAGCTCTCAATCTGCATCGAGCTCTTCTCACCTCTTCTAATGCTCATCATCGGGTCACTCAGACTGCAACTCGGCTCATCCTAAGTCACTTATTTCGCTGACAACCGAGCTTGCATCTCTATTGACCAGTGACTCGGCACGAGTTTAGCTTGTCGAGCTCTCTTTGAATTTTCAGTTTGGCATTAATGCTTGATGAAATAAACAAAGTTAATTAGAATGAATTACTGAGCAGTTGTATGCTCGAGCTATTCACTCGACTTGGTTCCCATCCAAGCGTTCCCGACTGACTCACTCGGTGAATGATGAATGGCTCAACTCGGTTATCTGAATCTTTCATGCGAGCTTTCTCCCGAACTCATTTTTGACGTGAACCGTGTCTTAGGCTTATGCGCAGATGGCTTATGCGGCGAATTCTTTCCTCGAGGAACTTGACACCTAGATCGGTTCCTCGAGCCATTCCAATTTGAACCTCTTGCTTGCTATGGATACCTCACCGTGCGTAAAGTACCGAGCTCCACTGCCTTCATTCTTAGAGTCGTCCTTACACGTTTGTGTGCTCAACTAGCATTTTTATTCTCGAGCCTTTACCGTTTTTCTGTGATGTATCCCATGCAAAACCATTTTCTATAAATTCTTGACCTCACTTGCACACTTTATTTTTCAATTGGCTCTGCAATGATTCTTCTTGATTCAGACTTGGCATTTAATCCGTGAATACTTCACCACAAGATTAGTTTTCTTGTCAATTCCTGAATGAGATCTTCATTCAGCGTGGCTCGATCACGATTCTTCTTGATTCAGACTAGGCTATCCGCCTACTACACTCTTAAAGCAAGCTAAGCCTGACTCCATTCGACTTGCTATGACTGCCAACTTCTCCTAAGCCTCATCATTTTGGTGTTACTGCAGAACATCTCGTCTGTTCCTCTTCACTCCATGTGAGGTGAACTAAAACAAACATGTTACATGAGCCCTCAAGTTCTTTTACCGATGAGCTCCTTATTGTCACAGGATTTTTGACTCAGTGAATTCCATTTGAAACTCTTTCAGTGCCGAGTTATTTCCATCGTAGCCCGGCCGACTCGTACTTATCACCTAATTGACCGAATCGCTCCATGTGATTTGGTTCGCCTTCGCTCGTGTCTTACTGATCGAACATGAACTCAAATGTATTGAATTCCACATTGAAACTCTGGAATCGTCTTTATTAATAGACCGGGATACTCGTTTTGAACCCGCTTTTCATTCTATCGACGTCTGAGTTCATTTTCTCTCTGCACTACGCTTGTCGTCATGTCCCTCCCCTCACATGAAGCTTGCGACTCGAATCCACGATTATATGGCATAGGTAGCTGTGAGCTACACCATATACTCATTTTTCCAGAAACTAAAAGATCCTTTATGTTACAATTTGCAACACATAAAAGAAGCCCTTCAAAAAAAATACGTTGAACAACTGGGGCAACCAAAAGGACCTTGGAAAAATGTAAGGACCATATGAATTCTCCTTAGTCGTGGATCAAAACTAATAGAAATAAAGCTCGATAAGATTAGCTTGAAAGCTATGATATAATCGTCCATTGTTTAAAAACAAGCTTCTCGAACTGGTAAAAAGAATACTTTTATTATGCGATTGGACGTATACATAATGGAAGGGTATAAATATTGCTGCTTTGACAGAGTTTCTCAAACAGACCATTTACGAGTGACAGAGATGTGAGTCGTGACATACAAAACGGCCGACCAGGTATTTCAGAGTTGACCTTCGCATTCGTTTCGTTTCTAGGAGAAGGAATGCTGAGCAATATGAATCGTTTCATTCTGCACCGTTTCAAAACTTCATCTCCTGGTTCGGGCAAACTTTATGAAGCCTTGAATGGCGTGACTCCAATCTATCATACACGGCAGTGAATGTTTGTTTCCTGCAACTGCCCGCTGGAGGCGCTGAAAACGGCTTCTACTGTATTGCAACATGCATGCTGCCTGTGATCTCCATGCACTCGCCGCTCCACTCGGCATTTGACTCGTTCCTCCTGGCGACCCGCACAAAGACTCGGACCTGTTTAAACGGCCTGTGCGGAAATCTCATGACGGATTGCCATTGTAATATTTCCGCTTGGCAATTGATCCGATTTCTTCCCTACGTGGAGATTTGATCATGGTTTGCCAAACCAATATTTCCACGCTTGGCAGTTTGACCGGATTTCTCCCCTTTTTTGGCAGTTTGATCCAATTTCTCCCCTACGCGGAGTGAACAGCATGGCTCTCCATCCCGAAATTTCCACTTGGCGGTGCTGCTCCTTATTTCCCACGTCCGGAATCGGCCAAATTACTTCACGGGCCCCGGCCTTAGCTTTGCCACGCAACCTTGGCAAGATAGTAAAATATTTCCCATTTGCGGGATTACCTACTCAGTCTGCCATGATCGTGCTCCCGATTTTTCCTCCTGCCGAGTTTTGATTCATCAGATTTGAGGATAACATTAACTCTCACTGCAAACATTTAAGCTGTAGCTTGTAAGGTGTGATAATTTCAACAGAATCATTTATGCCTGCCAACTTAGTGACTTGTTGAAGATGCTCATATAATTGCAAAGCAAATTGTGCCTCATGAATATTCTGATATGAAACAGTTATACCTCTATGAGATCCGCTTCCATGAAACTACATCGTAAAGCGAGTAAGATCTCGATAGAGAATTTTTGTAATAAATTTCCTCAGGTTTCCTGGTAACACTCTCACTGTCACTTAATCGATTTTCATAAAAATATCTTGAAGGAAAATCCGAATTTGAGGATGCATTCGATGCTGATCAGATAAATACATAGTTGGATGACCCGCTTGTTGGAAGCGCTCAAAAAAAGGCTTCTGCTTTATCTTGCATGACATGTCAATTGCACATGCACCAAATGCTTGGCCGAGGAAGGTCTGAACACCATTATAATTCACAGCTCTTTTTAAGATGTCGGTTTGACTCAATTTTACATTGGTATTCGATGGTGCTTATACTTTCTTCCTGGGTTGATAGAAGTCCTTCCATTATGTAATTACAAACCCGAGATTCAATGATGTTGAACCTCCCATATCTGCATAATTTCATATCATCTCGGTCAAACAAGATAATTCTCCCAGTGTTGGTCGAGCCTTTGTCTCAATGGATTAAACTGGCATCATGTTGACTTTGACTCTCCTTGACTTGGCCTTCAGAGCTTTTTGCATCGATCTCCACCGAGATCCTTGTACAGTTCCTTTCATTCGTCAATTTTCAACGAGCTATATTTTGCATTAACAAGACCATCGTCGAGCTCTTACAATTGAGAGTCTCTACTGAGATGATTTCCGAGATGATTATCAATTTGACACCGGGTTCTTTATCAACTCGACCCTGAACTCTTCACTGAGTCGAGATCAACTGGGTGCCTTTCGATGCTAGGTGATCTCTTCATATGCAATTTAGGAATTATTTTTTAATTATTGCATCTCGATAATAACCGAAGGTGGGTTCCTGGGACTATTATTTTATTTTGAACGTGATAGGACCCCGTTGTCCAATCTTGCCAGGTGTGCAAAATTGGATAACATTTTTGGCGACCTCTCGGGGATGATTGCCTGCTAAGCATGATTCCAGTAGCCTTAAGTCATCCATTGGGCATGGAGTCTATGTTGGAATCTTGAAAGTAGTATGATTTTCTTTGACACATCCCGAAATCTCCTTGAGTATTGTTGATATCCTGGATCTCCCTGGAATGCTAAGCATGAAGTATACTGAATCTGTTGAATGCTTGACATCCATGGAACACTGCAAAAAATTTAATGAAGCAGATTTTGAAACTCTTATGGAAACCTTGAACCTTTCCTCTCCTTGACACCTTCCAATGATGAAACAATGTGCGAACAACACAAAACACAACAACGAGGAAAGCAAAACAACAACACACAACAAATGCATAAGCACTTGGAGGAAAACACCTAATTTAACTATACGGGGGTGGGAACGCTTCTCAAAAACAAGCTTTGAGATGTATCCCATTCACATGAATGGGCAGTTCTTCTCCATTGAGCCTAGATAGATGAAATGAATTTGCCTCTTTGCAACTTGTGATGATGTATGGTCCACTCCGAGAGCGTCAAACTTGGCATGCTTACTGGTTTGGCCCTGTCTTCATCCCATTTGAGAACTAAATCTCCCTCTTGAAAATGTCCGCTTGGACGCCTTCTTGTCAAAAGATTTCTTAACTTGAGCTGATGTTGCTCCAAAGTTTTCATAGCCTTATCTCGTACTTCCTCTAACTCCATGAGTTCAAATGAACCTTCTTGTCAGGAGGATCACTCTCTATAACTTCAAGTTGATGAGCTAACTCCAAAGAAGGTAACTCCAATGAGAGTGGGAGTTTTGCCTCTCTTCCATATACAAGAACGAAAGGAGAATTTCCAATGGCCCTTTTAGGTGTGATTCGATCTGCCCATAAGGCGGTCTTAAGCTGTGTATGCCAAGTCCTCTTGTTAGTCTCCATTGTGCGCTTAATAATCCTTATGAGGTTTTTGTTGCTAGACTCAGCCAATCCGTTTCCTTGCGGATAGTAATTGGATGAAGTTTTGAGGTATACCCCATTTTTAACAGCCCATTCACTCAGTTTCATACCAAGAAAAGCAGCGCATTGTCTGAAATGATTGTAAATGGAACACCAAACCTCGTCATTATACCCTCCAAAAAATCTAGAACTGCCTTTTCATTGCTCTCTTTTAATGCTACCGCCTCTGTCCATCGAGTAAAATAGTCTGTTGCGGTAAGGACCCACTTATGTCCGTCACTGGATGGAGGATTAATCATTCAGATGAAGTCAACCCCCATTGAACAAAGGGTTGATCCACTTGAACTGGATGCAGTGGAAGAGCTGCCAGCTTCTGCTTACCTGTGAAAAAGGCACATTCCTTGCATTTCCTTACCCAGAGATGGGCATCCTTGAATAAATCCGGCCAATAGTAGCCGGCTCGCATGATCTTGGTAGCTGTTGTTCGTGCAGAATAATGTCCTCCAGATAGGCCATTATGAAATTCTTCTAGTATCTTACTTACTACATTCGGTCCACATGCGAAGGAGAACACCGTTCAAATCTTTTCGAAAGAGAATGCTATCTACCAAAACATATGGGATAGATTGAAGACGGAAAGTTCATCTTTGGTTTTTATCCATGTTTGTTGGGTATGCTCCTGAGAAGATGAAATTCTTCATTTTGGATAACCAGTCAGCTTGATCAACATCCTCATCAGTATTTAGGAGTGTCACGTCCTCATTACCTTTTGATTTCATGTCTGCAGCAAGTTGCTCACATAAACCCTTACCTCTGACAAGTTTAGTGACTTTGATATGCACGTCATACTCCATTACCTTCGTGATCCATCCAGCACGCTTTTCGTTCATTTCTTTGTTCAACAAAAACTCCTTGACACCTGGATGAGACACCATCAGATGAATCTTGTTGTTGGACAACATGTGCTTGAATTTCTTCAAAGCTCGAATAACCGCAAAGACTTGCTTTTCAATGAATGAGTATTTGAACTCGTAGTCTTTGAGGGATTGACTGAAGAAAGCGATTGGTTGCTCCATCAGGTTGTCGTTTTGTTGGGTGAGGATCCCTGAAATGCTCTCTTGACCTGCAAAAGCATAAAGGATAAAATCTTTGTCAAACCTGGGGTTCACAAGCGTGGGAGCTTGGGAAATGGCTGTTTTGATGGCTTCGAAGCTTTCTCGTCCTTCCTTTGTCCATGAGAATGGCATGTTTTTCCTTAGCATGGATGTCAGTGGTTTAGCCAATGTCGCAAATTGAGGGATGAATCTCCGCACAAAATTTATGGTTCCCAAAAAGCTCTGGAGGCCCTTCTTGTGACTTGGGAGAGATAAGGACATAATCGAATGAATCCTGGCTAGATCGATTGATAATCCTTCTGCTGAAACAACATGCCCCAACAATTTTCCCTCGTGCACTGCGAAAATACATTTCTTGGGGTTAAGTGAAACCCCAAATTCCCTACACCTTTGGAAAACTTTCTTTAGATGTGTGATGTGATCTTCTGCATGCTTAGAGTATACAGTTATATCATCAAGGTAAACCAAAATAATATCGTTGATCAGTCCCTTAAATGCCATGTCCATGGCTCTTTGGAAAGTAGCCCCGGCGTTGGACAATCCGAATGGCATTTTATTGTAGGCATATGTGCCCCACTTGGTAGTGAAAGCCGTTTTGAATTGGTCGGATTCTTGGACTAAGATTTGATTGTAACCTGAATATCCATCGAGCAAAGAAAATCTTTGAGCTCCTGCCACCGTTTGAAGGATCTGCTCCATCGAGGGAAGAGGATAATGATCTTTTAATGATGCACGATTCAAATCCCTGAAATCTACGCATAACCGGATCTCTCCGTTCTTCTTCCTCACGGGCACCAAATTGGCTACCCATGAGGAATGCTTGATGGGAAAAATTATACAGGCCTCGATGAGCTTGGTTAGCTCCTTTCTCATTAGTGGCTCAATTTTGGGATTAATTGGTCTCTGTTTCTGACGAACTGGCTTAGCATTAGGATCCAGTTCGATGGTATGTTGCGCAAGACCTGGATCAAAACCACGCAGATCTTTATAGCTCCATGCAAAGATGTCATGATACTCTTGACAAAGTTTGATGAAAGCTTCTTTCTCCTCAGAAGTACACACTTTTCCGATCTTAAGAAATTTTTCATTTGATACTTCGACTTCCTCAAAATATTCTTCTTTGACCACCATGTTAGGGCTTTGTCTTTTGGCTTGGTCATCTGAATTGAAAATGGATTCCAAAGTGACTAAACCTTTTGGTAACTTGTTGCTTTTCAATTGGATAATTTGTTCACCATATGACTCTTGTAACTTATCTTGATTTCTTGCAGCAAACTCCGCCTCTTCTTGTAGGAAGAGGACAATTTGGTTGTCACTATCGAACACTTGCCAACTACTCACATTATCAGGGACTGCTGGTCGAACCACCATTTTAACAAATTGCTGCCCTTCTTTCATGATATCAACTGGTATGTTGTATTGTGAACCAATTGTAGCAAGCCTATCTGCATCTTGATTTTGATCTCTAGGGATTGCATGGATCCCAAAAGCTTCGAAATCTTCAATCAGGTCCCAGACTCGATTCTTGTATGATCTTAAAAGATCATTTTTGGATGCACTACGTGCTGAAACTTGATGAACAACTAACTCACTGTCTCCAAAAATAGTTAGGGCCTTGATTCCCTTCCTTTGGGCTAGCTGAATTCCTTGCACAAGAGCCTCGTATTCAGCAACATTGTTAGTGCAACTGAACTGCAACCGGAAAGATGAGAAGTACTTATCTCCCTCTGGAGAAATTAACATAACACCAGCACCGGATCCATTCTTACTTCTTGAGCCATCGAAGAACAATTGCCATAGTCCTTTAGAATCACTTGGCGTTTTGACAAGTTGTGGTATGATTGTATCTTCTTCATGGATACAGATAGGTACATAATCTGTTTCTTCCAAGACCCAACAAACCAGCTTCTTCTTACGCGATACATCGGCGTAGGGATCATCGATGATCTCTACTTACTTCATCCGTAAAGTATCGGGGACTTCTTCAACAAGGGTGGTTGGTTCATGATCGGCACCTTCCTCTTCGGATCGCCATGATGGTGTAATTTCCATTTATGGGACTAGAAGTGTAGGGTTCTACATGATTATGGCAGATTGGTTACTGCCCTTATAGTTACTTTGGTTCCGTATCGAGTCCGAGAATCATATGCGACCAATCGGTGATAGGTAACCGCCCATCTTGGCGGTGAAATCCCGTGATAGGCGAGATGGCAAAGAGGGGAGGAGATCGATGAGCTGATATGTCTTGGGTGAATGACAAACTTGGGCATGCATGAATGGTAAGTTGAAGTCCTTTGATAACCCCAAGCAGTCAATTTGTGCCATCGGTTGAACAACCCCTCTTGCTGGTCGTGGCGCATATTGTATGCCTAGTACATCTGCAATTTGTTTCGGCATGTGAGCTCACGGCACGAGAATCGATCATGCAATTATGTGCAAGTGGTCGCCAATGATCAGGGAAATGTAGAATGGCGGTGGTTTGTTTGCCGTAGGAATGATCTTCCCTTCCGGTTGACACAAATTTGTAGCATTTGTCACTCCATGGCTTGGTGATCCGTTGGTTGTACTAAAACTGTTCAGAGCTTCTCGCAGCAGGTTTCTTTGGGAAGGGATCGAGAGTGCGTCCCACATGGTAACGCTCAGATTGGTTTTCTTCATTTGTTCTACTATGCTGAAGGGAATTGCTCCAACTTTGATGATGCTTTTTTGGGCATTGGGGTCCTCCTTTGGAAAATGTTTGTTGGGTACCGTGATGCCTGGAGAACCATCTTTCCCTGCGGTGTGGCTAGTCGATGTTTCTGGTGATTTCTTTCCCTCATTTCTATCAACCGCCATTTGTAATCCATGTTGAGAAGTGGATGCTAGATCAGATTCGGGAGCTTGAGGCTCCATTGCTCTCTTCTTGGAACGAGTGTTTGCTGCCACTGATGAAGAATCGGTATTCAACCCACAAAAATCTTCTTCTTGCCAGTTTAGTAAAGTGGATTCTTCAGGTGCCTGTGGTTGATCTGCCGCTTCTTGTGTAGATGAATTATTTGTTAAATCTGAAGGGGAAGATACACTTTGAACCATAAGGGCCTGGCTAAGAACCCCATTGGGACAAAGATTTTGATTGTGAGGTTGAGAGCAAGGATAGCACCATTCGTAGTCTTGAACTAGATTATTCTGAACAGGTACTATAGCTCTAGATGAGCTAGCTGCAAGAGGGTTCTGAAAGTTCAAGGGCCTGACATTTGCAACTTGACTTGTAGTTTGATTTCGAGGCTGATTGTTTCCTTGAAAAGGAGGACGGTTAGCCTGATACTGCTGATTTTGTGGCTGATATGGACGATTGTATTGAAATTGTTGCCTTTTGAGTGCAACAAGCTCATTTCCAAAATTTTGCAGTAGTGATTTGACTTCAAATAGGTCATTTGAAGAGGCAGGGGAAGATTGAGGTGGTTGCTTGGAGTCCATTGGAATAGGAGCAATGATAGGCTGATGATTCGTAAGATCTGGAGAAAAGGGCATTGGTGGTCGTGGAGCTATCTTTCCAGCTTGAATCAAAGAATTCTCTGCACTTATGGCAACTTCGTAAGCATCAGGAAGTGTAGTCCCTCCCATAGACTGGATCATAACTACTACATCGCTATTGAGGCTCATGAAATAGTACAAGAATGCATTATGTGCGCGGAAGGTTTTTACGAGCGTGGAATCCTATTCCAAGTCTGTGGAATCGGAAGTTGAAATCACTCATGTATTCTTGGGAGCTCTCTTTATGGTAGTAAGTTGTTCCAAAAGTGATAGGTGATCACTTTTGTCTTCAAGTGTTTACATAGCTTTTCTCCCAACTCGTCCCAAGTGGTTATAGTGCCAACACCTAGCCCATGAAACCATTGAAGCGCTTTTCCCTTAAAAGAGGTAGCAAGAAGTCTAAGCGCAACGTTGTCTTCGGTGATATTATGTCTTGCACATATCTTTGGCTACATCAAAGATATGCTCCATTTGGAGTAACGTGAGTTTCCCCGTGTAGAAGGGTAAACTTTTGAGTGCGCGCGGTATCGGATCACGTTGAGCCAACATAAGAATTTGCTTGCATTGAAAGGGGGAAAAACTTGGTTCCTCGCCATAGCAATGAAAGGTTGATTGTTCCTGGGTGGAGGAAATCTTCCGTAAGGAGGAGTTGAATGACCCCTACTAGGTAAATCTGCAACTGGGGATGTGGAAATGCCTCTTCTTCTTCTCTTTGGAGGAGACAAGGAAAGTTCGATATGCTGATAATTTCCTTTCTTTGAAGAAGCTCTTGTTTGAATTCTTCGCATAAGTTACTGCACTGAGATTCGGAATCCAGAGATATGGAGTCGCCAGGTACTTTGACTTGTGTAAGTGAGAAGAGAAGTACCAACTCTGTCCCACCGGGCGTGCCAAAAACTGTTGTGTGTGGTCGCACGGTGGCTTAAGATTTCTTGTTTGATAATGAGACACCTCTGAAAGATGGAACTCTAACTTCTGTGATGTCCCACCGGGCGTGCCAAAAACTGTTGTGTGTGGTCGCACGGTGGCTTAAGATTTCTTGTTTGATAATGAGACACCTCTGAAAGATGGAACTCTAACTGTGATGCAAGGTGCCAAAAACTGTTGTGTGTGGTCGCACGGTGGCTTAAGATTTCCTGTTTGATAATGAGACACCTTTGAAAGATGAAACTGTGATGTCGCAGCGTGCCAAAGCAGCGTTGTCGCCAAATCACTTTGCACCCCCGAATGGCAGGGATGTGAATAGGACGTTCGGTGTGATTGGGACACATGGGATCACCTCTCAAGTTTGTGGGACTTGGGCTCGAGGTGAACCTCGGAGAAGGCCGGCTTCCTCTTCCTAAACTAAGTTTGTACTACTCTAGTGTAACAAAAATGATTATCTAGTCCTATGCTAACATTTTCATGGGGTTTTAGGAAAGAGATTTACGAGAAATGAAACTATACTAGGGATGGTGATGCAGAATAAAGGGTGTCTTGATTTAGGAAGGGTTAATTTGAAGAGGGTGTGTGCACCACGAGTCAACTTCACCTCTGCTGACTTAGAGAGAAGTGCGAGGATACCACGAGGCTAAGAGACACGCGTTCCTTTTGTTAAACTTTATCGAGGCGAGAAATATACCGGTTTCCCGGTGAAGAAGGATGAACTCAAGAAGGGTGAGCAGACACCACAACTCAGCTGCATGCGATACTTCACCACTCGATAAACACTGAGAACTCCGAGAACTGCAATAGAAACTTAAACTTGCACGGTGTACTGCAAGTATGAGAAAGGCACAAAGAAGCATAGAAGGATGAAAGGACCGAGATTAGTCACAAAACACACACTTTTATTGCTTGATAACATGCACTGATGCATCATACATTCGAGAAGAGGCAATATTTGCCATTACGAGTCTTGAAGAGGAGGCTTGAAAGTTCTCTCAACACACAAGAACAACTTGTAGAGAGAGAGGACCCTTGAAAAGTATACACTCTTGCTGAGATATCTAAGCTGTCGACTTATGCAGCTGTTGGAACCCTTTGAAATGAGCTTCAACTTACATTTATAGAAGAATAAGTGAGAAAGAAGAGGAAATGGTCATAATTACATTCCTAAAATGAAGGCCCATGATGTATTTATTACGAGTTAGTTGAACTACGAGAAGGTTCCATCATGGGTCATTAATTGCACGATGACCAAGTCTTCTAAATTAATTAAAAGAATATTTAAATAAAATATTTAAATAATAATAATAAACATTATTATTAAAATATTTAAATAAAAATATTAATTTAATTAAAAATGTTAGGACCCAGTTGACCCGTTTGACTTGAAGAGTAGGGGGTCCATGTGAATAGAGTCTGGACATATCCCAACTTGGCGAGCTTCGAGCAACATACCGAACTCACCGAGCTCCCAATCTGCATCGAGCTCTTCTCACCTCTTCTAATGCTCATCATCGGGTCACTCAGACTACAACTCGGCTCATCCTAAGTCACTTATTTATTGTGACAACCGAGCTTGAATCTCTATTGACGGTGACTCGGCACGAGTTTAGCTTGTCGAGCTCTCTTTGAATTTTTAGTTTGGCATTAATGCTTGATGAAATAAACAAAGTTAATTAGAATGAATTACTGAGCAGTTGTATGCTCGAGCTATTCACTCGACTTGGTTCCCATCAGCGTTCCCAGCGACTCACTCGGTGAATGATGAATGGCTCACTCGGTTATCCGAATCTTTAAATGCGAGCTTTCTCCCGAACTCATTTTTGACGTGAACCGTGTCTTAGGCTTATGCAGATGGCTTATGCGGCGAATTCTTTCCTCTGAGGCACTTGACACCTAGATCGGTTCCTCGAGCCATTCCAATTTGAACCTCTTGCTTTGCTATGGATACCTCACAGTGTGTAAAGTACCGAGCTCCACTGCCTTCATTCTTAGAGTCGTCCTTACACGTTTGTGTGCTCAACTAGCATTTTTATTCTCGAGCCTTTACCGTTTTCTGTGATGTATCCATGCAAACCATTTTCTATAAATTCTTCGACCTCACTTGCACACTTTATTTTTCAATTGGCTCTGCAATGATTCTTCTTGATTCGAGACTTGGCATTTAATCCGTGAATACTTCACCACAAGATTAGTTTTCTTGTCAATTCCTGAATGAGATCTTCATTCAGCGTGGCTCGATCACGATTCTTCTTGATTCAGACTAGGCTATCCGCCTACTACACTCTTAAAGCAAGCTAAGCCTGACTCCATTCGACTTGCTATGACTGCCAACTTCTCCTAAGCCTCATCATTTTGGTGTTACTACAGAACATCTCGTCTGTTCCTCTTCACTCCATGTGAGGTGAACTAAAACAAACATGTTCTGATGAGCCCTCAAGTTCTTTTACCGATGAGCTCCTTATTGTCACAGGATTTTTGACTCAGTGAATTCCATTTGAAACTCTTTCAGTGCCGAGTTATTTCCATCGTAGCCCGGCCGACTCGTACTTATCACCTAATTGACCGAATCGCTCCATGTGATTTGGTTCGCCTTCGCTCGTGTCTTACTGATCGAACATGAACTCAAATGTATTGAATTCCACATTGAAACTCCGGAATCGTCTTTATTAATAGACCGGGATACTCGTTTTGAACCCCGCTTTTCATTCTATCGACGTCTGAGTTCATTTTCTCTCTGCACTACGCTTGTCGTCATGTCCCTCCCCTCACATGAAGCTTGCGACTCGAATCCATGATTATATGGCATAGGTAGCTGTGAGCTACACCATATACTCATTTTTCCAGAAACTAAAAGATCCTTTATGTTACAATTTGCAACACATAAAAGAAGCCCTTGAAAAATACGTTGAACAAGCTAGAGGGCACCAAAAGGACCTTGGAAAAATGTACGAGGTAAGGACCATATGAATTCTCCCTTAGTCGTGGATCAAAGCTAATAGAAATAAAGCTCGATAAGATTAGCTTGAAAGCTATGATATATAATCGTCCATTGTTTAAAAACAAGCTTCTCACGAACTGGTAAAAGAATACTTTTATTATGCGATTGGGCGTACATAATGGAAGGGTATAAATATTGCTCTTTGCGCACACGAGTTTCTCAAAGAGACCATTTACAGTGTGAGAGATGTGAGTCGTGACATACAAAGCGGCCGGCCGGGTATTTTGAGTTGACCTTCGCATTCGTTTCGTTTTAGGAGAAGGAATCTTTGAAAGCGATATGAATCGTTTCATTACGCACCGTTTCAAAACTTCATCTCTCTTGGTTCGGGCAAACTTTATGAAGCCTTGAATGGCGTGACTCAATCTATCATACACGGCGGTGAATGTTTGTTTCTACTGCTACCAGCTGGGAAGCGCTGAAAAGCGGCTTCTCTTGTATTGCAAGGATGCATCTTTGTGATCTCCATGCACTCGCCGCTCCACTCGGCATTTGACTCGTTCCTCTGGCGACCCGCCAAAGACTCGGACTGTTTAAGCGGCTGTGCGGAAATCTCATGACGGATTGCCATTGTAATATTTCCGCTTGGCGATTGATCCGATTTCTTCCCTACGTGAGATTTGATCATGGTTTGCCAAACCAATATTTCCACGCTTGGCGGTTTGACCCGGATTTCTCCCCCTTTTTGGCGGTTTGATCCAATTTCTCCCCTACGCGGAGTGAGCAGCATGGCTCTCCATCCCGAAATTTCCACTTGGCGGTCGATTTGCTCCTTATTTCCCACGTCGGAATCGGCCAAATTACTTCACGGGCTGCCCGGCCTTAGCTTTGCCACCGCCCATGACCTTGGCAAGATAGTAAAATATTTCCCATTTGCGGGATTACCTACTCAGTCTGCCATGATCGTGCTCCCGATTTTTCCTCCTGCCGAGTTTTGATTCATCAGATTTGAGGATAACATTAACTCTCACTGCAAACATTTAAGCTGTAGCTTGTAAGGTGTGATAATTTCATGCGAGAATCATTTATGCCTGCCAACTTAGTGACTTGTTGAAGATGCTCATATAATTGCAAAGCAAATTGTGCCTCATGAATATTCTGATATGAAACAGTTATACCTCTATGAGATCCGCTTCCATGAACTACATCGTAAAACGAGTAAGATCTCGATAGAGAATTTTTGTAATAAATTTCCTCAGGTTTCCTGGTAACACTCTCACTGTCACTTAATCGATTTTCATAAAAATATCTTGAAGGAAAGTCCGAATTTGAGGATGCATTCGATCTTGATCGGATAAATACATAGTTGGATGACCAGCTTGTTGGAAGCGCTCAAAAAACCTGCTTTGTGCTATCTGCATGACATGTCAACTTTGCACTGTGCACCAAATGCTTGGCGAGGAAGGTCGAACACCATTATAATTCATGACTCTTTTTAAGATGTCGGTTTGACTCAATTTTACATTGGTATTCGATGGTGCTTATACTTTCTTCACAGGTTGATAGAAGTCCTTCCATTATGTAATTACAAACCCGAGATTCAATGATGTTGAACCTCCCATATCTGCATAATTTCATATCATCTCGGTCAAACAAGATAATTCTCCCAAGTGGTTGGTGAAACCTTTGTCTCAATGGATTAAACGGCATCATGTTGACTTTGACTCTCACGACTTGGCCTTGAGAGCTTTTTGCATCGATCTCCACCGAGATCCTTATCGAGTTCCTTTCATTCGTCAATTTTCAACGAGCTATATTTTGCATTAACAAGACCATCGTCGAGCTCTTACTGTTGAGAGTCTCCTTTGAGATGATTTCGAGATGACTATCAATTTGACACCGGGTTCTTTATCAACTCGACCACTGAACTCTTCTTTGAGTCGAGATCAACTGGGTGCCTTTCGATGCTAGGTGATCTCTTCATATGCAATTTAGGAATTATTTTTAATTATTGCATCTCGATAATACTTAGAAGGTGGGTTCTGGGACTATTATTTTATTTTGAGCGTGATAGGACCCGTTGTCCAATCTTGCAGTGTGCAAAATTGGATAACAACTATCATCCATCAAGAATATACCCCTCTCAAAATGACCCTTTTCTTTGATGGATCTAAATGCTAGCAAGGGGAGGGTCCAATATTGTCATTATACCTCCCAGGGGACTCCTATCCCTCTATCATTCAAACTTAACTTTGAATGTACTAACAACATGGATGAATATGAAGCCTTAATCACGGGTCTTCAAACCGAAGTCATGCTTGGTTTTCAAATCCTAGATATCTATGGAGACTCACAACTCGTCATCAATTAAATTAATGGAAGCCATTATTGAATTCCTCTTAGAAGTCTTTGACCATTACACAATCCAAACAATTTCATGATCCTCTAACAAATTCACAGATACCATGGCTTCTCTAGCATCCCTCATCCCTTTATCAGATGAATACTCAAAAGTGATGAAAACTCTAAGTTGTTCGTTGTTGTCCATAGAATTGATCAACCATCCCACAAAAATGAACTCCCTTCTATCAATATCATCGAAAACAATCCAACTGACCTATGGTACACTCAGACATTTGAATATCTTTCGGAATCCAAAATTCTTCTGATCTATCTAGAAATGATAAATGATCTTTCCTTCAATGCGGTACCCGATACATCATTGTAGGTGGTGTCCTCTATAAACACAAATTTTATGGCCTCTTGTTAAGATGCCTTAAATCTCACGAGTCCATTAAATCCATCCAAGAAGTCCATGTTAGTATATGTGGTGGACATTTTAATGACACCGTTTTCGATAAGCATGTCCTACAATTGGGATACTACTAGCCTACCATCAATCAAGATTATTGCGTGTATGTTAAAAAATGCGTCAAATGTCAACAACATTTGAATCTCACTTACATCCCGATCAATCTTTATCACCTACTCAAGAATTATGGCCTTTCTCGAATGGGGATCAAACCTTATTGGTACAACCAACCCTCACTCATCACAACAACATCATTCTATCATCACAACCACTGAATACTTTACTAAATGGGTAGAATCCATTCCCTTGAAATCTACTAAAGTCAATAAAATCATCGATTTCATCTATCAACATATCATATGTCGCTTTGGTATTTTTCACTTTGGTATCCCTCACAAACTCATCATTGATAACAAAAAGTCCTTAAAAATAAATACGTCAAGAAACTTTGCAACACATTCAACATCAAACTACGTTTTTCATCACCATATCATCCTTAAGTAAATGGACAAGATGAAGCTTCTAACAAAACACTTAACAAAATCCTCATGAAAAATATTGACAAAGCAGACATGAATTGGTATCTCCAAATCCCATTTGCTCTTTGGGCTTATCAAACTAGCATCTCAGTAACCCTATAAGTGTTACACCGTCTCACTCATCTATGGCTTTGAGGCGGTTTTTCCCCTTGAATTTCAAATACCATCACTCCGCGTATCCCTCAGGGACTTCATCTTTGATGAGGACTATCGACAAGACCATTTCATGCGTTAGAGATTTGTTAGACAAAAAACACTTAAAAAATCTCAAACATCATCATGTCTATCAAGAGCGCATTAAACACACGTATAACAAACATGTAAAAGAATGTGACTTTAACATAGGTGATCTTGTTCAAAAAAAATCAAAATGTCACTACTCTAGAAAGGATTAAACACCGAAAGTTTTCCCCTAAGTAGATTGATTCATACGTTATCCCTCAAAAGTATGGGTCGGAAGTTTATCATCTAACCTCCCTTGATGGTACACCTGAAAAGGAACCTCTGAGTGCCTTGCACTTGTGGCCATTATACTATTAACACATCAACCGTCATGCCAATAGTCACATCAAAAATCTTCTTTCATCATCAACCAAATGTCTTATCATTGTAATGATTTAAAAGTATGTGGTTTTCTGTCACTATCCTTGAAACCTTAAAGATGATCACCATAGATCTATTCATCACATCTTTCACATGGACAAGTTCCTCCTTAGTAGGAACCCCACAATCATTACATCCATCCACCTTGTGTACTAACTGAAGACATGTCACGGGTCACATATGTGTAGTTTGTGCACACATCTCTTACCCTCCTCAAAATGGTCTATTAGGTTTTCCCTGAGGTCAAAATAAAGTCAAAAATATCTATGGATACATCTATCAAAATAAATAAACTGATCCATCAAAGGACAACTACTCAAATATAAAAATCATATTATCAAAAATAAAAAGTAGACTAATCCCTCGAAGGATAACTTTTGTTAAAATCATAAACGATCCCTCAAAGGATGGATACCTATGTAAAAAGGCTTCCCACATTGATCAACCTTGAAAAATTCAAAATATAAAAAAATCCTGTGGAAGCTTTCTGCATCGATCAAATTTCCCATTAAACCAAACTTCATGCATCGATTAGTTTGCGTTAAAATAAAATACGGCTTGGGCACTCTCTTGAAACCATTGAAATGAGAACCTACTCCCCTGCGTAACCTACATGTGTCAACCCTTCCCGTGTCCTAGGAAGGTATGCATATCACTCCCATCTATATCCTAAATCCTATGTATGACTACCCATTGTTAGTCATATGTTAACATTTGTAATAAAGGCAAAAGTGCAAGTGCCTTCACCATATATATTCCCATCATGTATGTATCAAATCCCATGTAAAAGTAATAATTCCGTGTTTTATCCTTATTTAAGAGTTAAGGCCCATTTTGATATACATTAAAATTACATTAAAGTCCATAATAAAAGAGCACTTATCTAAACAATCACATCTATCAAACATTTTTACGTCATTTATACAAATGCAAAGATTCATCATAACACATCAAAAAAAAAAAAAAACCAACATGCAAATCAAAATCAAAACCATCATATTTATAATCATATCAAAATATCTATGTACATCATCTAGAGTCTCGAAGCTCAGTATATAAAAACTATACATCAAATCCAAGCTTCATAAAGAGTTGTATACATCATATCTATCCAGTAAAATGGACACCCAAAAATAAATCACTACCATGAACAATGTTCCCCAAGAACCACCATAATCTCCATCTAGCCCTCTATCCATCCCTCCTCCATCTATACCATGAGGTGGATGACCCACACTCGCCACGCTAAAACTAGGACTTACGCCTCTTCGAGCTAGATGTGCTGCATAATGTAGTGTAGTAGGTAGGTTCCGCACCACTAAATCCTCATAGTATGCTACCTCATCCCGTACTCACTGGTAGTTAGCCAAGCTAACCATACTAGGTGGTCCCATTTGACCATTCCCAAGCCCTAACTGCCAACTTAGAACTTTTCACTGAAACCCAATAATCTCAAGACTCCTTTTCAAGGTATCTCATTGTTGTTTATAATGGTCTCAATCGGTTGTAGCTTGTGCTATTTGTTGATTAAGGCTTTCACGCTTACCCCAACCCATCCCTCTCCACCATAAAACCATCAATCTCGGTCCTCAAACTCTCTCTTTGTAGTCATTGTAGCTCGCTCGGCCTCATTAATCTGCGGCCTTCTCGGCCTCAATCGTGCAATAGTAGCATCAAGTGTTCTATATCATCCGAATCATCATCATCATCACCCTCTCCCATGTAGAAAAGGCCCCAAGCCACCATACTAATCGATTGCCACAATCACATCGGTATCATCTATAGGAATTAGATCTCCTTGGTCATTAACACCCATAGCCCCTTGCTCATGAGCCATATAAAAGTTCAACTAATGCACTGGTAATGGAGTATCCACATCCCCATCATTGCATCTATATAAAATTGGAGTCTTTGGCACATCCTCGTATCAAACCAAATTATTTCATGATGCGATGAATCTAATAATTCCCACTCCCCTCCTCGAAGATCTTGTATCCATAAGTCATGCTAAGTGGCATTTAAATAGCTCTCCTATCCCTCCCACACTGGAAATCCAATGTAGGGCCTCCATAGCACATCCCCCACCTGTAACCTTGAAAGGAGTTGCCTATAATACTCCTCATTCCATACTGGTCCACCCTGCCCTGCATCAAAAAGCCATCACATAAAACCAACTGATCTGCCTACCATATCAACACCTCCCCATGACAAACAATGATGAGGGTCATCAATCCTCACCATTAAAAATGTCAATCCAGGTTGGTGTCCAAAGGCTATATGTATTAAGAGAAGAAGATCTTGGAAAAAAATCCTTTAAACACAATCCAAACTTGCATAAAATAAATCACACATGTAGAAATTTAAAAGCACACTTGCAGAAATGTAAACACACTTGCATAAAGGAAATCACACTTGCAGGAATATAAAGGCACACTTGCATAAAGGAAATCACACTTGCATAAATTGAAATTGCTGAATTAAAAGTAAACATAATTGAAAAGAAACACTTGCAGGTTTACAACAGATTGAATTTTCACAATACAAAGATAAAAATAATACAACAAAATGAATTAAAGACAAATGAATAAACATAAACATAAAAACATAGATCCATCTTCCTTGGAATGAGTGGTCAACTCATTCCTTGGAAGAGGATTTAAATCATACTTCTGAGATCTCAAAACTACAAAATATTTGAGAGGAAAGAATAGATCTTTATTTCTTTGGAGAAAAGCATTACATATCTAAGTGTGGAAGGTTGCATTTATAATTTATGCATCTAACCAACTCCTTATTTTAGGAAATACAATCTGATATTATCTTTATTCCAATCCTAACAACTAAAATCTTCATCTCCACAAAATATGGAGAGATATATTATTGAAGTCAAATCTTATCTCACTTATTTTAGGAAGATTTGCTCCCAAATCTTCTCCTTACTTTTCGGTAACAAGAATCATAATGATTTTATTCCTCTACATTATTGGAAGAAGGATTTCCTCAAAAT
The DNA here is from genome assembly GCA_018340775.1 of Taxus wallichiana var. yunnanensis. NCBI lineage: Eukaryota > Viridiplantae > Streptophyta > Pinopsida > Cupressales > Taxaceae > Taxus > Taxus wallichiana. The sequence goes on along the minus strand of CM031243.1, from coordinate 524,003,570 downwards.
ATGATTTTGACCAAATACCTTTCTCAAATTTTCCATTTGACTTTTTTGTTTTTGATTGTGGAACTTTTGATGCTTGTCAAATACGCTTTTTCTCGGACTGCAGTTCACTAAAAATTATATTTCTCTTGATTGGTAAAACATGTAGAAAATATGAATGATTTTTTTAAACACATTTCTATGAACAAAAACCTCTCTCAAATTTTCCATTTGACTTTTCTATTTTTGTTTATGGAACTTTTAGTGCTCGTTTGATACACTTTTCCTCAGACTGCAACTTACTAAAAGTTAGATCTCTCTTCATTAGTAAAACATGTAACAAATATGAATGGGGTTTTTTTAAACACATTTCTATGAACAAAAACATCTCTCAGATTTTCCATTTAACTTTTCCATTTCTGTTTATGGAAATTTTAGTGCTCGTTTGATACGCTTTTCCTCGAACTGCAACTCACTAAAAGTTAGATCTCTCTTCATTGGTAAAACTTGTAGCAAATCGAATGATTTTTTTGTTAAAAACATTGCTATGAACAAAAACCTCTCTCAGATTTCCCATTGGAATCTCTGAGTTTTCACAATCCCTCAAAAATTGTCATTCCGTTGATGCAAGTTCCGGAACTAAAGTTGTCATTCCTTTTATGCAAGTTCGGAACTAAATCTACAAGTTCCGGAACTAAATCTGATTTTTCCACGAATTGAAAGTTCTGGAACTAACTATCATTCAATTGATACAAGTTCTGGAACTAAATCTGTGAGTTCGGAACTAAACCTGCAAGTTCCAAAACTAACTTTGTGAGTTTCGGAACTAACTCTGTGAGTTCCGCAGCTAACTTAAAACAACTATAACTTTTGCATGCGACCTCAGATTGAGATAATTTTTTTTAACTTACATAATTTTTCAAGAGGAATCTAAATATGAAATCATATTTGATTTTAAATGTATTGTTCATGATCAATTCCACTTTTCCCAATACTAGCATTATCTTTCCTTTATGGCTTGCATACACAAGACTTTGCATCTTTTCCCAAATAATCAATAGGATTAGTCAACAAAATAGATAACAAAATATTTCTAAAGAATGAACAAGATATATATCCTATATTCTATCTTAAGAAAACTATAAGTTCATAGATTACATTTAAATCCACTTTCAAAGGTAACTTGGAAGGACAAAATAATGGCAATTTATGGCCAATTTATGGCCTCATCAAACAACAAGGATGAACCATGAAAATATGCTAAAAGGCCCAACAACCTTTGTAGTAGAAAAGTAATATCAATCCTGAATCTCTTTTGGATCCTTCGGGCCCATAACTCCCTATAGGTATGTGTAAGTAAAGTAGGGTCATCCCATGAAAAAACATTCTATACTCCATCACATCTACCACTACACCCATCATCATCCGTAAACCGACCACCACAGTCGAGAAAAGAAAAAACATATAATCCCCATCATCATCATATTCATACAAGCACTACCCTCCCTCTTCAAAGAATATAAACTCTGATAATAAAAACCACCCGATGTATACCTCACATCATCAACATCCTCCTCATATAACCTCGCATCACATCTGACCTCTCAATATCATCAATATAATATATGCCCTCTCCATGCACAGGAAATCTAGTGATCTTGTGAACATCCTCCAGGGTGATGGTCATCTCACCCGTCGGCAAGTAAAAGTACAGATGGCAGGATCCCACCTCTCCATCAATGCTAATAATAACCCTCGATGTCTATGGATGCATCTATAGTGACACATCCCCACAAAACCCACATCCTCTAAATGTGCCCAATCCTCATCTGACATATCCTCTCTCACATCCTCTAAAATCACTGGAATCCTATCTCTGATAGTCAATTTGGCCTTCACCTGCATCCAAAAAACACAAAAACATGGATTAGAACAAATTTCCATCAAAATTTTATCAAAAAAAAAAACATCAATCGCTAGTGATTAGGTCAAATTGCAGCAATCAGCCAAATCGCTAGCGATCCATCATAATCACCAATAATTCTGATAATTTTACAAACATCCCCTTGTATGAACATTAAAAATAAGAAAATAAAAATAAATACATAAAAACACACAAAATGACAAAACAAGGGTTCATAACTCTGCCTGAGTGGGTCTCCTCTCGCCTTCCAAATACTCCTGTAGTTTCCATTGCTCAATTATCACTCTCTAATCACGTAATTAAACTTTCTAAACTCGTAAATCACAAATTAAATATTTCTTAAGAAAATTGAGTATTTATAGCCCTCAATTATCTCGTGCGGGAATCACATACGATTCTTCTAATAGTCGACAATTCACCTTAATCACTTGTTATTCATCTAAATCGCTAGTGATCCGACATTTTCTATCACAAACCATCATTTTTCAATACCAACAATTATTTTCAACCACATCATGACATTTTCCAACAAAGTGTGCCTCATTTTGAGGACCCCAAAAATGGTCATCCTTCCCAAAAATCATTTAATGACCTCAACAGGTAATAAGCCATATGTTTATAGGTCGTGAACCCTTTGGTTCCCCTATCACTTGGCTCTGTAGTATTTTATCTATCCCTATGAATCATACATCTATAGGACACAAACCCTTTGGTTCCCTATCACTTGATTCTATGGTGATATCCATCTTGTTTCGATACCTCGTCTTGGGGAAAATTTAAATGAAACACACATGTCAAACCTATCCAATCAACTCAATCAAACTGGTGATCCTTACACTACATCGCAATCACCCCTAGTTTGAGGGGGGATCACCCATCTAAGCAAAACAACTATCTCACACTATTTTTGTCAGGAGTTTGGGTGACACAAACTACTCGACAAAAAGGGAAAATGTAGATACAGAAGTTTTCGTTAACCTTCCTACTTCATCGTATACACAAATTGTTTAATATAAAACCTATCATTATGTCATTATCCTAAGTTACCCGCTCATCACCTAGTAAAATAATTTTTACACCTCGAAATTACTATTTACCCATCCTAAATTACCTCAACCTCTTTAAAACCACTTAAAACCACAAAACCATCTCAAACCTATTTTATTCTAACATCCTAACCTCCCCAACTCGTCCATAACATCCTCCCAACCATTTTCCCTCATCATTTACCCAAAAACCCGTTTAGGAAGTGGTTTCAACCATTTCCTAAACATTTTCTTGAAAAACCCGGATCACCGATGATTCTATATAATCACCAAAGTGATTATAAATAGAAGTTTTGCTCTGTCTTAGGGATCTTTAGAAACCTTTTTCTCGTACTTACGGTTTGTTTTCGATTCAATAAGTGAATTTACATAATTGCGAGAGATCATCAAGGACTGTATCAACTTCAATCTTTCACAAATATGTCATTTTGATAATATTTTCATCAATCATCCTTCAACATCTACTCATCAAATTCAACTAGCTCCATCGACGTTTGAGGCATCTATCAACCTACTTATATATCAAGAGGTATTTCTCTATGTTGTTTCATTATTTACATTTCATCTAAGCATAAAAAATAATGAAAATCATTATTCAAAGCTTTGTTTATCATTTTTATCAAAGTTTATCATTTTTTCACGGTGATGTCGCCCGCGATTCCTCCGAATCACCAAATGATCCTTGTCAATTTACATCTTTTAACTAATTTATCAATTTAGTCTCAATTTTTGTCAATAATTTACATTTAACTTGTCCTCTGCCAATCACAAATTTACTTTAGATGGTAGTACCTTGCCGGTCTCATCCTATTATAAGCATCTATGATCTTCCCATAGTTTAATAGCCCTTCTTTTGGGAGCAATAAAACATCCTTCACGAACTTACATTATGTGCAATACGATTTACCACCAACACAAAAGACATTAAGGATCAGATCGAGTTCATCCATGACATCCAACAAGAAACTAAATACTTTTGGTACGATTATTTTGAGTTCGTCCATATTTCATCCACCCTTTCTGGGCCACATTTGAAGTTGCACATGACTTGCCCTTCAACCTCGAGTTCTAAAGCTTATTATCCATTATCTATCTATCATTTTCATTTACATATCTTTATCATTATTTTAAATCTACTTAATTGTATCAAAGCGAGATGACATCGTCCAAGGAAGTCCTTTTAGATTCCCGAGAATTAGCCTTTTTCTTAAGTAGCTTGTTTATCCATTTGTCTAATCTATTTTTTCAGCTATCTTTGATCTTTAGATTTCTTCATCGATGTAAAAAGAAGGAGATTGATCACCTAGAATCAACTTCCATCATCAGGTATCGGTAAACCCCACTATCTTTTGAGGTCAATTTGTTTTTTTATTTCATTTTATTAAGTTAAATTTGGAAAGCAAAAATCTGCAGTACAATGACATCTAGGATAAGGTGGGTCTCTATCTATACTCATGTACCTATAAAGTATCATTTGGATTCTCACATTTACCTACGATCATCCTCTACGGTCATCACATGTACTCTCTCACCCACAACTAGTAGCCACAATATGTGATATACATCCTTTAAGGTCATAGTCATCTCCCTAGTAGGAAACTAAAAAGTACAAGTATTTGCACTCCACATCTCACATAATGCAATGATCATAGGCATATTATGGGGTACCTCCCCCAATCTCACTATATGCCATAGGATGGCATGGTCTAGTATATCCCACTTGGCGTCAGATAAGCCCAATCCCAATAACATACTCAAGTGTCGACCTCCACAGAACTCCCTCGATTTGATATCCCTATACACAACACAAATCATTAGCAAAACACAACATTAACACCTCATATATATGCAAAAAATGACTATTCATAATACAAAAATGCATTAAATTTCACATTTATCACATTCTAGGTCAAAATAGCCTCTGAGTTGCCAAAGACTCGGAGAGCAAGACACGGCACCCGGGAGAAGGTCACCAACACCTAGATCGGGTGCTGGTATCCTAAGGGATGTTAGTGCCTTGACCTCTCTTTCCCAAGTCAGAAACACCTAGAAATTAAAAAACTCAATTTTTGCAAAAAAATCACAAAAGTGAGCGCATTTCAATAAATTTTTCAAAAATAACCACACTTACCAACTCATATATCATTTGTGTTACCATGACCGCTACCATCTCGAATCTTCTTAATTTCGCTGCTCTAATTTACGACATCCTCACAAGCTCAGAGCTCAAAATCACAATCAAGTAGGGTTCAAATGAAGTCACTATTCAAATTTTTATCATTACTATATATAACACTTTTCAAAAATTCCAAATTACTATAGTCACTATACATGTTCATTTTCCCAATTAATATGTGACACACAATTTTGTTCATATCTTCCCCATTCATGACATTCGGTTCAAAATTCCTCCTACTATCATATTATCCACATTCCACAACACTATATTCCAATCGGGCACATGTTCATCTCGATGTACACACACTTTTGTGACATCTACTATATTTACTTTTGCTCGCTATTACATCATTTCACTTTTGGCTCAATGTTCATTCTTTCTACCACTCTCCCTTTTGTTGAAGGGGGCATACAATTGGGATCACCCTACGATCCCTCTCAGGCTACTATGTGATCACTACACACTCTTAATACATTGTTATAAAAAATTCACTCATAAAACAAATGAAATTTTCAATAATTTCTATCTATTCCCCCTAATGACCTAATATGGGGGCAAAAAGTGAAAAATCTCTCCATGAGTAATCTATCGTATACATTCAATCTCAAAACAAGCATTTAATATTCAAATCAAGCCCATCAATCAAAGCATAAGCATCACTTCATTATTCCTCCCAGATGACCTAGCTTGGGAGGTACATCACTAATTTCCTAGATGACCTAAGATGGGAATCATTTTTACATCGCTTCCAGATGACCTAACATGGAAGCCATATAGAACTATACATATCATGACACCTGTGGAGTGGGGGCAATGAGACATCATTGCCTTTCCTATACTACTCCTATATGGGCTATTCAACATGGATCAAAATTTTGTACTTATCCATCTACAACGGTTAGACCTTTTGAGGGTGTATTCATAGTTGGAGGGTAAAATTAGACATCTCTCCCTAACACTCTTCCTTTGGGTAGGACACCCAAATCCTTTATTTTTCACAAAAACAAAATCGAGTTGGGGAACTGATCACTCCCTACCCCTTCAAATCTCCATCAACAACAATTTGAAATCTCCAAATCAATCGAAATCAAATCATCAATCTCTCCAAATGCTCCTTACAATGGTTCTCCATCTCTATTTATGCCACATGGATTGTGAGGTTGATCCATGGTTTACCACGCTATATGTTCTCATATTCTACGCGCATTACTCGCAACAAGGCTTCTCCGGACTTCTCACATGTATGTTCCTTACTTCCTTTACACTATTTGAATTTCATTCAAATAACATAAATGGGGAAAATGTAGACACAAAATCATGCACATACTATTATTCTACTATACCGCCAAGTATGTTGTTTTATGTATGGATCTTGAGTAAGAAAATTATTCATTGGTGACACACTTCCTAATCCATCCGTTTTCTTTGATTTTTTCTATTATTTTTATCTCTCACATATGTCACTTCTATACCTAGTTTTGGTCGAGTCACGAGGATCCATGTCTCGTTAGTATTCTCACATTTTTCGCGGTTGTCTTAGGACACTAACACCTAAGACCGAACACTAGTGCCTAGGTGCTCTGTCCAACCTAGGTGATCCTGTCCTCTTTATTTTTGTTTACATTTTTGACATTTTGGTTTGCCTTTTCAATTTTATTACTCCTATCCCAAGGTCCTAGTCATAAATTCATGTCATTAGTGTCGAAATTAAATAAAGAGATCCTATATAAACACAACATACATACCATTCTAATGGTGGGTAATTTAAAAAAAAATTTAACGCTTTTGACAACATCTTAGAACACGGGGATTGGGGCGATCCCACCCAAGTACAACTGAAACCATACCAAACCCACTAGCCAAGATTAAAAAAAATTGTGAAAAATGCAAGGAAACGAAAGAACCCATAAGCTTAAACAATGAACAACCAAAGCCAAACCGACCTAATGAAAAAAACACAACAATACTAAAATTAAGCTTGAGAGGTAGGATGGATAGGTTCAACCATCTTCCTACCTCCCATCGTTGCTCCTTCGCGGTGTCAGCGAGCGAAGTTGTAATTGAACCCCGATTTTCTACGAAGACCAACCAAACCCGCCAAATCCACAAGCACTAGCATCGAGAGCCCTAGTAAATCCATCTTCCCAAGATGACAACCTTCAAAAATCCCTTCAACATAGGCTACATGAACATCTTGACAAGCTTCATCAAAATCACATTCCTAGCCGACAACTCTACAATCACCCTCATAGCTTCCTCCAAGGCTTGCCCTTCCCAAACAACATCCAAAAAAATTGAGCCTTCTTTGAATACATCTAGTGCTTTTACCGAGGTTAGCACAATTCATCAATATTTTACCTCACCAGAGTAGCGGGACATGAACCAAGAAACAACCTTCGAATTCACTTGAGCTCTAAGCGAAGCTGCCATGTATTCTTCCCCCATAATCCTTGCAATGGCCTCTCGAATCAACCCCAATTCTACCTTGAAGATAATGTGAAGATGAGTCTACAAAATATCACCGAAGAAGGCCATTTCATGTTTCTCACCTTACAAAATAGTAATGGTAAAAGGGTGCTCCATTACTAAACCAAAATCCATTCCTCAACCGCCTTACTCTAAAAAACTAGCCAAACTAAAATAAAACCAACATTGCCTAGAATTAAAGACTCCCCGATCATCCTTCTGAGAAATGATTTCTTCTAACTCCTCCCACACATTTACACACTTGGAGATGACCGGGATATCTATTTTAATTATGCCTTGATTAGCCGATAGATCGGCAACACTATTAGACTTTCTATATGTATGCCTAATATTCCAAGTTGGAATCTTGCTCAACTCTTCTTATCATTATGTATCTCTTTCATATATGTTATATTTTCATTAGTGGGTGGCCTTGGTGTTGGCCATAGCATAGGAATAGTATATATAGGGGTTAGTAGGTAGTAGTTCATCATCATATTCAACATTTGAGTCTTATTGTCTGGTTTGGAGGTTGCCCCCTCGAAGTGGCTAAGCTATTCTTCTTGCACATTGAGATCATTTATCTGAAATATTGTGTTCATTGGTGTTATATTTGCTGTTAATAATCAGATTTATACAAGTAATTACATTACAAGTGGTATCAGAGCTTGAACTCGGCCAACACTGTGTCAAACCCTAATTGTGAAGGTTCGTCCATATCTCAAAATCGGTAGTGAATTTTTCTGCAAATTTTTTGTGGTGTGGTGAAATCAGTCAAGTAAGCTTCCCTCCAAATTTTAAGAATTTTTGACTTGTTTTGCAAAAGTTATAGCGGTTTTATGTTTTTTCATAATTCGGCTACCTAGGGTGCAATTTGTGGAATTTTTCAAAGTTATTTACATTTCCAGAAAGAAGATTAAAAATTAGTTTGAGTTCGTTCTTTGAGTTTTATAAAATTTGGCCGAATTCCTATTGAAATCCCAAACCCTAAATTTTGACCTTGATCCTTAAATCTTACCATTTTGGGGCATCATGGTTGGGCCTTGACAAAGAGGAAAAAAGAATCCCATCACTCGGGTAAAACCTGATAAGGATGAGATAATAGTTGAGGAGTTAGAGTCAGAAGGGGGTCTACATAGAGTCCTCGGGGTTAGGGTTTACTTGATTGACCATAAGGTCAGCTATCTTGAGTTAGAGTTGCGAAACCTCGAGGGTAGAGTGGCCAACAAAGAAGATGTAGAAAAGATTGGACAACGATTGGAGGATTTCATTCACCAATTTAGTTCTAATATCATGGGTCATCATATCCTTCCTAATCAGCCACAACTCAATCATACTCATATTAACCAGGTGGATCTTTAGGTCAAAGTAATAGAACAAACTAGCTAGAGGTGGATCTGCGCAAACATGACCAATCCAAATACAAACACTCTGCAAGCCCGTAACATGATTCCAAAAGTGGAAATGCGTAAGTTTGATGGAAAGGATCCACTCAATTGGATTAAACAGATGGAGAATTTCTTTGATCTTCATCAAATTCCATCGGGACAAAAGGTTACCATGGCATCGTTGTATCTTGAACTTGACCAATTCATTTGGTATCGATGGTTATGTGCTCAAAGGAAAAAGAGTGGCCTCAATGTTACATGGACAATATTCATTGAAGAGTTGCAATTGCACTATAGTTCTAGTGTGTCAGAGAATTATTTCAGATCGATTAGCAAAGCTCGAGACAAATAGGACGATCAAGATTACATCCATCAATTCCAAAACCTTTCCTTACGGGTGGAAAATATTCCTGAAGATAATTTGAATGACTTATTTCTTGGGGGTCTTAAAGAACAAATTGAGACTGAGGTGCGTATGTTTAATCCTCATAAGGTTTTCAGACTCTATGATCATGGCACGTAGGGTAGAGGAAAAATTTCTTTCTAGTAGGAAACAAACTATCAGTAATATCAGAGATCGTAGCACCCTTCCACCATCATTCCCTCGGCCAGTTAGACTGACACCTCAACAAATTGAAGAAAAGAGAGCCAAAGGGTTATGTTTTAATTGTGACAACAAATTTGGACCAGGACATAAGTGTGTTAAAAAGAAGTTGTTCTACATTGAGGGACCTATTGAAGAAGAAGAAAATGAAGAAGATGAAGAGGTAGAGCGGAGGAGGAATTAGGAGATCCCGACCAACAATATCATGCCATGCAATTTCGGTATTAGCACTCCCCAAACTCTCAAAGTAGTTGGATTCTTAAAAAATAGAGGGTAACAGTGTTGATTGATTGGGAAGTACTCACAATTTCATCAATCATAAGTTGGTGCGCTTGAACTGCTTTGTTTATCCAGCTCCAGAATGTCAAGTCATGATCGTTGATGGGAAAACTGTTAGTTGTTCAGGAAAATGCCATAACATTAATCTCGCCATGGGAGATTACTTGCTAACTAGCAATATGTATGCCATTGCCATGGGAGGAGCAGACATTGTGTTAGGAGTTCAGTGGCTTACCACCTTGGGAACCATTGAAATGAATTTCCAAGAGTTGTTCATGCAATTTCAGTCAGAAGGGAGGACTTTTAAACTAAAAGGACTAAGAGAAAAGTCCCCACAGATGGTAAGTTCTCATCAGATGCAAAAATTGCTTAGAAAGGGTGCAGAAGGGTTTGTGGCACAACTATTTTCATTGGAAGCACATCATTCCAATACATTTATACCCCAGATATATGCAAGCAATTATAGATGAGCACTCAGTGGTGTTTGGAGAAATGCCCAAGGGTTTGCCTCCGAAAAGAGACCATGACCATGCCATCCTAGCTAGTACCAGGGAGTCAACCACCCAACATCAGACCTTATAGGTACCCCTATATGCAAAAGAGTGAGATTGAGAAGATAGTTCAAGAGATGTTAGAAGTAGGACTTATTCGTCATAGTCAAAGTGCTTACTCTTCTCTGTAGTGATGGTACGGAAAAAGATGACAATTGGCGCATGTGTCCAGATTATAGGGAACTCAATAAGTACATAGTTAAAGATAAGTTTCCTATTCCTGTAATTGATGATTTGCTAGATGAGTTACATGGTGTTGTTTACTTTACAAAACTTGATCTTCATTCTGGATATCATCAGATTAGAATCAGGGATGAAGATATTCATAAAACAACCTTCAGGACACATGAAGGACACTATGAGTTCTTGGTAATGCCTTTTGGACTAACAAATGCACCCTCTACATTTCAAAGCTTGATGAATTCCATCTTTAAGCCATTTCTTGAAAGTTTGTTTTAGTGTTCTTTGATGATATATTAATCTATAGTAAAACATGGGAGGAACACCTGCATCATGTAAATAAGGTGTTGGAAACTCTTGAACAACATCAACTTTATGCAAAGCCTTCTAAGTGTTCTTTTGGTGTAAAGGAGGTTGAATATCTGGGTCATATTGTCTCTTATGAAGGTGTTAAAGTGGATCCTAACAAGATAAAAGCCATGCTTGAATGGAAGGTTCCCAAAACCCTAAAAAATCTCTCGAGGATTTTTGGGGCTTACAGGTTATTATCGTAGATTTGTAAGGAATTATGGCAGCATCATAGCACCACTCACAACTTTATTGAAGAAGGACTCTTTCCATTGGAACGAGCAAGCTACTATGGCCTTTGAGAAGTTGAAGGAGGCCATGTGCACCACTCCAGTTCTAGCCACCCCAGATTTTTCAAAAACATTCATTGTTGAATGTGATGCTTCAGGGTATGGTATGGGGGTAGTACTCATGCAAGAAGGGTGACCCATTGCCTTGAGAGCCACCAATTCAAAGGTAAGAATATCTCTAAACCAGTTTATGAGAAAGAAATGTTAGCAATACTTCATGCAGTGAAGCAATGGAGACCATATCTAATGGGACGACATTTCAAAGTAAAGACAGATCATGATAGTTTGAAATACTTCTTAGAGCAACATTTATCATCAGAAGAACAACAGAAATGGGTCTAAAAAATGTTGGGGTATGATTTTGAGATAATATACAAGAAAGGGAAAGAGAATGTAGTTGTTGATGCTTTATCTCGGAAGGATGAATCTGCCCAGGCATTGTTGTGTGCCATATCTGTATTACAGGAGGATTGGATAGAGGATGCAAGGTCTGAATGGAAAAATGACCCAGGTACACAAAATCTCATTCAGAATCTCCAACAAGATCCAAGCATGTAGAAAAATTTGTATGGAAAGGAGATGTTTTATGGTATAAAGATAGATTATATCTATGTAAGAATTCAATCCTTAAAAATAGGGTTCTATCTGAGCTCCATGCTTCTCAGTAGGGGGTCATTCTGGCTTCTTAAAGACTTATCATCGAATCAAGCATGATTTTTTTCTAGGAAGGGCTAAAAGGAGATGTCAAAAGTTTGTGGCGAGAATGCATGGTTTGTCGACAAAATAAGGGTGAAACAATTAAGTCCCGGGTCTTTTACAACCTCTATCTATTCCTAGCCAGAGGTGGGAAGAGGTGTCCATGGACTTCATCACAGGATTGCCTAAATCAGAAGGTAAAAATGTAATCATGGTGGTGGTGGACAGACTCACCAAATATGCCCATTTTTGTGCTTTATCACATCCATTTGTTGTGAGTACAGTAGCAACGGCCTTCAGGGATACAATTCAGAAGCTACATGGGACACCAAAGATTATAGTAAGTGATCGAGACCCTATCTTTACTAGTAATTTTTGGACTGACTTGTTCTCATGCTTGGGCACACAACTAGCTCGTAGTTCCTCTTATCATCCCCAGTCTGATGGGAAAACAAAGGTGGTAAACAAGTGCTTGGAGGGATATCTTCGTTGTTTTACATTAGATAAGCAAGCGAGATGGGTCAATGGTTACCATTTGGTAGAATGGTGGTATAACACCTCCTTTCATACTTCATCTAAAATGTCTCCTTTCTTGGCATTATATGGGTACCATCCACCATCTATCACTTCATCTTTGAGAGTCTCAACCAAAGGTTGAGCGTAGTTGAAGAACATATTCAACACCAACAAGAGGTGCTTTCTAGTCTCGGGGAGAATTTGGCCATGTCACAAAAACCGCATGAAAAGTGCAAGCGAGACCAACATCACAGTGAAAGACATTTTGAAGTCGGTGATTGGGTTTTTGTGCGTTTACAACCATATAAGCAAATGTCCTTAAAACAACAGAAAAAGGATAACAAGCTTTCACCTAAGTATTATGGTCCTTATCAAGTGTTACAGAAGATTGGAAATGTAGCATACAAACTGGAACTTCCTCTTTACTCAAATTCATCTAGTCTTCCATGTATCTTGCCTAAAGAAGGTAATTGGATAGACAATATCAACCCAGAGTGTTACCCGAGCTTGATGAAGAGGGAAGAATCATCCTGGAACCAGAATGCATCCTTCAGACATGCACTAAGCGATTGAGGACAAGGGTCATCACTGAGTATTTGATCAAGTGGAAAAATCTAGACAATGAAGATGCAACTTGGGAGGATGCAAATTTCTGCTGACATCAAATCTTCTCAACATTGGGGACAATGTTGCTTTGAAGGGGAGGGGCATGCTACGCCCTTAATCATATATCTTATATTGGATGTATATAGCCGACTTGTGGCTATCATAACTTCTTATCATTATGTATCTCTTTCATATATGTTATATTTTCATTAGTGGGTCGGCCTTGGTGTTGGCCATAGCATAGGAATAGTATATATAGGGGTTAGTAGGTAGTAGTTGATCATCATATTCAACATTTGAGTCTTATTTTCTGGTTTGGAGGTTGCCCCTCGAAGTGGCTAAGCTATTCTTCTTGCACACATCCAGCATTGAGTATAAGGTATCGCCTTGCCCCGATCTAGGCGGGATATTTGAGTATTAAATCTGAATAAATCTAATATTTGAGGATAGGGGTGTACATCCAATTGAGTATTAAATCTGAATTAAATCTAATATTTGAGTAACTAATATGATAAATACGGTGAAATACAAATGCTAAGAACTCAAACAATGCAAGACTATGAGAAAATGGGAGAAATAAATGACTTAGTTTATTTTTAGTGTTATCTATAACCAATCCAGATTGTGTATATAATTGATTTGACATTTCGATGTCACATGTGCTCGATTAAGAGATATGGAACTCGCACTAATCTAGACAGGGCACCCATAAGAGGAAAGAGGTGCCTAGGTTCTCGTGTAATTGTGTAAATCTTTAGGATCTCGATTCATTTCTAGGTCCAAAGACTATCACTCTAATGTTTGCTTTATCGCATTACCTTTGATGTTACAGCTTCAATAATACTTGTACCTACAAAATAAACCCTAGCTACATGCATAAGCTCAAAAACAAATCAAATATGAATTAATAATGCAAAATGTGAAGTCGATGACTTCGATACGGTCACTCAAGAGTGAACTTATTACCAAGCACTACACTACATTCCATAATCCATGTAGTTTTGTGTGTGAAATAGTTTCCTTAGGTTTCCCTCACGCTAATGATGCCAAGATAATGGGATGTAGCTAGATTAGATGCAAATGTATGGTATGGAATTCAACAATTCCCTTCCTATGCAATATATGTAGCAAAAAATGTAGTCCCTTTGATGGTAGTGATAGTATGTAGATGTGATTGCCCTTAGAATTGCCAACCAAAATAATAATGTGTATGTTGTGTATATATATGGATCTCTTGTTTAAATTTCAACACTAGTGACACAAAAGTCTAACTATGAATACAAGTGTAGACACTAAATCATGCATTTGGGTACATTTCTAAGACCTAAAATCATCTTAGCATTTACATGATTCCTAAGCAAGAAAAATAGTGGTTAACAACTATCTTTGGCCTATTTTCTTCATCTCTTTCTTTCTGTTTGGTCTTACACACCCTACTGACCTAGTTAAAACTTTACCGATTTATCTTCAATGGCTTGGACACCGGTGCCAGACTAAGATAGCGATTGCCTAGGCACTTTTATCCCTTTTGGTCACCTTTGACACTTTCTTACCTTACTTGCTCTTTTTGGGTCTCTTTTATCTTTTGGGCATATTTTTCTTATGAATGGGCCTTCCAGGTTGTCAATTACAAAATTCAAACAAGGGAATCATATAAATACATAGTTATGCGTTTAAAATCAAGGACCAAGCAGTAAGAATTAGTATCATCACCTTAGCTTGCATTCCAAAGGCACTAAAGCACTCAAAATTCATCCATATAAAATCCATTCAACATACAAGAGCAGCATAAACTATGCATACATTATATAGGAGGGGAAGTCTATTCTATTCCATCCACACATATTATTACATTGTTACATTGTAAGCTACAACTCGCTATCAAGTGCAACTTACATAAGGGCATCGTAGGGCATCATTCTTACACGCACAATAACTATATGGAGTCTCGAGATATAGTGTAACGCTCGGTCGTAAGTTCACGTTTCGGAGGTGACTTCAACATCATCAGATTCCCATTATACATTTTCCTTTTTAGGCTTGACGTGGTTTATGGGTATATACAGATGAAGTTCCTTCTTATAAGTTACAAATATATTCAACGATATAGGGGTGAATATCAGTGATCAACAGGAATAAATGTGAAACCCTTATGACATAACAAAAACTAGATCCCGAGCATTCGCAAATGCACACGGATGCCCCAGATCCAATCACCAACACCTAAGTGCCCTTGTCTACTCGGGTGTCCCTATCCGACATTATTCCTAAATTAGAAAATTTTATAGTGAGCGATTCTGATGTTGTTTGCATCTTATTCAACATTTTTTCTTGCCCCTGACTCACTTCATGTTCACTCAAAAAAATCAACAAAGTCTTGAAATCCCTCTCTTGCTTAGGGTTTCATACTTTACATGCTATTTTGCTCGTGTCTTTACTATATTTTAGTATTTAATATTTATTACTTTAAGTTACTCGTAATTATATTTTATTCAAATTAAATTAAATCATTTGGTGAACCCGACATGTGATCAAACATTTGGATCATCTTCTTTCATGGCTCCTAAAAATCCTTAAATCTCCTTTCACGACTTACTTTAAATACACCCATCTTGCAAAGATGTTCTCGAAAATCCCTAGACACCATGTACCTCCCTTGCAATACGCCACCTACATAAGAAAGTTCCATCTTTGATCGTCTCTCTAATGACCCTATTGGTCCTAATACCACAACCAATCAATCCATTTGCAAGTCAATTCAAGCTTTACATTGTTTATTTCAAGATAAAATTTAGGCTATGGAAACCATGATTACATCTCTCACCGTTGAAATCCAACATCTCAAGGTAACTTCTCAGGCCCATGCTAGTTCTTCTTCTACACCTCATTCTAATCATATGTCTTCTACATGTGCTCATATAAGTGAACCCCAAGTCTTACTACTACCAAAACCTCTCAAGTTTGATCTAAACGCTAAACAACATGATATTCTTCTGAGCTCCTCAGTCACCAATTGATAAACTTGCCAACTACTCATTGTTACCCTCCTTATTAGCTTGCCAAATACCAAGGTCTCCTATTTTGCAATTATCAAAGACTTAATGGACATCATGAAAATGATTGCTATGCTTTAAAACAAAGAATTAAACACCTTGAACATCAAGGTTTTATTTCATTTATTACACAACATTCTACTACATGCTCATCTCCAATTGTTAAACCTTAATGGGCTCCCAAATCCAATCCCTCTATGTCTAATGAGCATCATGCCATAATTACTAATTTTCCTTCTTCGGTAAGTCAAGAGCCACCTATCCAACCCATTCCAACTAAGTAACCACCTCTCAAATTTGTCCTCCATCCCCTCCTCCTATTAAGTCTTCTACAACGTTACCAATTCCAACTAAGCAACCACCTCTCAAAATCCGTCCTCCATCTCCTCTTCTTTTCACACAACCACCTCTCAAAATTTATCCTCCGTCCCCTCCTCCTATCAAGTATTCTACGACATTACCGATTCCAAATAAGCAACCACTCACTAAGAAAGACCAACAAACTCTAGATGACCTCTTTAGACTTCCTCCTTTCAACCCAAAATCCAACCCTAGTTCTACTCTTTCTCCTACCTACCATTGTGATGACAATATGCTTTATTATGATACATTTCAAGCCCCATCACCATCGTAATGTATTTCTTTCATCATCACATAGCTCTGCATCATTGGAACCCTTGGGGGCATCATGCTTTCTTCGCCCCTCCTTTTATCACTATCAATTTTCTTTAATGACTACTATCACATTTTGCACTTCGTGCCTCATAAATTTTACGTACTCTATCATACCCTTTGATACATGTATTGTAGTCTTTACCCTATGAAGCACTCTAGTTATATGGTTCGTACTTGACTATTGAGGGTCTAATTCTAAATGAACCTCACATCATCTACAAATTTCACACTACGTAGTGCTTCATGATACATTTTTCTAGCATCTATTTGCACATCACACTCATTTACCCGATGACACAGTCTTGTTCTTTGGTTCATTCTTTCTTTTGTTGAGGGTTCCTATAAATGAACCTCATCTCATAAACATCCCCCGGGGGCATGTTGCTCTATGATTTTCCCATTTTTCATTCCATTCCGTCATACTAATACTACATTTGCATATCTTGGTTGCATCTACTCTTGATAACTTATTCTATTTACATGTTACACTTTATTTTCCATGTTAGATGAATTCTTAGTATGTCATCATCATTGTATATATACACATGCACATTCACTTGGTCTTTTGTAATGAATGCAGATATCTTATAGGTTCTTACATGCTGCAATGATGCTTGACACTTTACCTTTACCAATCCCACCAAGGCTCGTGATGGCATCTACTTTATTTACTATTACATACTACATAGGTTATATTGCTACATTTTCACTACTTCTTATTTCAGTTACTTTATCTTTTGTTGATTTATACATGCCTTACATACTATTTAAATTTCTAACATGCTAATGTGTGCTTCATGTGTATAAGTTTCCTTACAAGACTATATGTCAATGTATGGATGAAAATTGACATGCAACCTTCAACTACACTCGACCCCCGAGGTCATGCCAAAGCACCCAATGTTGAATGTGTGGATGGATAACTATAGGAGCATCAATGACTAAGATCTGGTAGTGTGATCTCTTAGTAGCTGAGTTGGCAAAGGGGAGATTTAGAGGCTATGAATAGGTAGCGTAAATTCCTTATGGTTTTTCTAACTGAATCTTAATGTTGAACTAGTTTGAAGTGTCCAAATTAACTAAGATGAAACTAACAATCTATGCTACTATTGAAAGGGAAACTAATCTAAACAAATCACAAAACTGAAATATTACAATCACAAACAACAATTTGCTTTTATTCTAAATAATCAAATCTACTTCTACACTAAAACTAAACAAACAAAATAACCCGGTGTGGTTATTCACATGTGTTGAGTGTATTGAAACTAAACTAACTTAAAACAAGAACTTTTCCAAATGATCTATGATATGTAGACAACCTCCTACAAATATTATCTCCTTTAGATCCACAGGCATTAGAAGAAGAGGATCCGTCACCGGGAGTTGTTATTAATGATTTAAACCCTCTTGGAAATTAACTAATTACTTGTAAATGAAAGGAAATTGATTTCTACTCTATTTGATATGATGTAATAATGATAAATTGTAAAAATGAAGGAAATCAAACAAAAAATCCAACCTGGAATTCATATAATAGAGGTAAATCCAGCTGTGTGATGACTTGTCCCCTTAGTTTATCCTTTCTTTCTCTGTGTGTCCATATGAGTCCAAGGAATTGGGAATGTAAAGGCAATAATAGGAGAAGGTGCTTGAGCAATGGTAACTTGAAGGTAGTCTGGTTGCAATACAGGTGGAAGAGGGATAACACAAGTGAACAGAGCTTGGCTATGCAATTTCCAGCAGGATTATGGCAAAAATACTATGCAAGATACACAAAATTCTCAGGGCCTTTGCTTGAATACAAGCATTGAATATATAGGAATTGGTTGGGATGTGCCTTCATGCACAAGGTAGCCTTGGAGTGCCAAATCATTGGGTGAAGAGGTAGTTCAAACTAATTAAATCTATTTAAAAATAGAAGAGGGAAGGAATACCATGTAATCAAGACTATTTTTAGGCAATTTGGTTCACAAACACACCTTGGAAGTCAAGTTAAGTGAAATCACGCATGTTAAAACCACGCATGAAGAGTTCTAGAAAAATCATGTAGGATTGCCACCTGCCGCGGGGTGACGGTCTCAGTTCCCTACCTAAGCTCGGGAGGTGCTCTCAAGACCACCGCCTTGAGCCTAGGAGGTGGTTTCAAAACCTTTGCCCAAGCCGGGTGTGACAAACATGGAACCGCTGCGTAGGTAGGTAGGATTTGACGGTTTTGACACTAAAGGTCAAAACATGCATACAATGAAGCGAGAAGCTATAAGAAAGCATGTAAAATCTAAGTAAGGATGTTTAGGCCACAAATATGTACTGTAAATGGGTTTAGGAACTGGAAAACTTTTGAAAGGACATGAATCATCATTGGGGTCCTTTTTGTAAGTGTTTTTATGACAATATAACACATGCAATTTTGGGTGCGTACTGATCACCATGATTATACGATACATTTTGTTTATTATTGTTTACTACTCTATGCTTTATTGTTTGTGGGCTATGCCCTACGTATTGTATGATTTTGGCCGCTTTGGCCTTGATTTTCTTGTGACATTGTGAGTAATGTCCCATGTTTGAGACCCATTTTCACGGTTGTAGACACAAAATCAAACACTTGGGGTACATTTCTAGTTCTTAAAAGCATACTAGCATTTACATGATTTATAAGCAAGAAAACTAGTGATTGACAACTATATTTGGCCTCTTTTCTTTGTCTCTTGTTTTCTATTTTATCTTACACACACTACATCCCAATCGGGATTTTACCGATTTATCTTTTTTACGGCTTCAAACACCGGCGCCCATCCAAGACAATAGCGTTGATGCAACCTAGAATTTATAGTAAATGACCCAGGCACACTGACACATCACTCATCCATGGTTGAGTGCTTACTCAAAGCGTGCAAAGGCACCAAACCCTCTTTAGAGTTTCTTGTACAAAATGTTAGCATGATGGTGCATATAGATATCCAAATTCATTATCAATAGTAAACAACACACAAGTGCATAAACCAGATCTAGTTCTTAGAATAGATATAGAATGAACTAAACAATGACTATAACAAGATCTACCATGCAAGAACTAGATTTAGTCATATTCAACACCATTATTCACCAATATTATCCATTGTATTGAATACTGTAAAACAAAAAGCTTCTTACACTGTAATAATACCTCAATGAGTCATGCACGTAACAAAACCAACAACATAACTCTACCATCATTTTTCACACTCACTAATCGTGCAAATCAATACATACATACATACATACATACATACATACATACATATACATACATATATATATACATATACATATATACATATATATATATATATATATAGGGGTGGGAATTTCCCTTCACCGCTCATGCACTTCTCAAAATAGGTCACATGCTAATAATAGCCACGTGCCTTTACAATAAGATGCACACATGCAAGTGCTCATATATATATATATATATATATATATATATATATATATATATATATATATATATATATATATATATATATATATATATATATATATATATATAGGGGTGGGGAATTTCCCTTCACCGCTCATGCACTTCTCAAAATAGGTCACATGCTAATAATAGCCACGTGCCTTTACAATAAGATGCACACACATGCAAGTGCTCTAACAATAGACTTCCTATAGTTAACTATGAGTAGAAATCCTATTATTAGCCTAAACTATGCATGACACTTAGCTTTCATTTGTTCCCAAAATACCATTGCATGGACCACAAGTCTTCATGTCTTTGTGTGCTCCGCACGCTATCTCCAAAAATAGCCCTTATCCACAAAATGGCTAAGTCCTGAATTCAAAGTGTTTTGGTGCGTGCATCCTTTATGTGCCTTCACCTTAGAGCAATATATTATCTACTCAACATTACCCCACACTAAAGTACATTACCACCCCGACAATGGGAATTCCTTCTTAGGTCTCCAACAATAAAGAATAAGGAATGAAAGAATGAATGAAGCACTTGTACAAAATAATGAAGTTTACTTTGTAGTACCCTCTTCCTCAGGTAGGACTAACTCTAGATATTCATTTTTGAGTTCATCCTCCAAGGTTTGCTAGTCACTTAGTGCACTTCATGTCTTCTCTGAGATATCTGTTATGATGGCTTTCATTTCATCCTGAGTGATCTTTTCCTTCTCATTTTTTAATACTTAGACAACATGCACCATACTTGAGACCATTCCCTCCATGGAGTCCATTTTCTGCACTATAAGTTTCCCAAGTTCATCGATCCTATCTTTGTGTGGATCTTGGGCTGCTATAAGGGCCTTGCACTTTTGTTTTACTCAGGGCTAACCTCTCTGTGCCCAAGTGTTTCATCCTTCATTTCCTTCAACACTTCATTATCCTCTGCTATAGTCCTGATTCTTATTATGGCATCTGGCGTTGCACACATGTTCAAAGCTTGATCCACTTTCTTCAACTCATCTTTCAATGTTTGGAGCAAGGCCTCAAAACTTAAAATTTTCCTAACAATGGTAGCCCTTGCTCTTGTTGTTTCTTCTGCAGATCTTTTTGTGTGGCCATAATAACAGATGCTTCATTCAAAACCAGACCCACCAGAGTGCACAAATAATACATTGCAGAAGGAAACTTCGAGGAACTTTAGACTCCAAATGAGGCCTTACCTTAAGAATATGATCACCAATTTCCTTAGCCATGCTAACAAAGGCATCATTCTTTTGCCCCTTCGCGTTCCTTCTCTGCTCGTAAGCACCTTATTTCTACAATATTATCCTTGGTATCTTCAAGTAGTGCTCAAATTGTGGTGGCCTTATCAATGTTTCTCTGTGCCACTTCAGAAAATACCTTGACCAAGGCATTACTTACTTTCTCATCAGAAATTACTGGAGGCTTGACAATCACATGCCTCATCTACAGTTTCTTCTTTACCCGATGTGAGACACATGACTCCTTGCACACAACTATTTTCTAGTCCGCGCATTGGCCTTTTTGGGTCCATTAACTCCTAGCCATATAAATCCTTTGGCCCTACCGTGCTCTGGAACCTAGTGTGAATGATCTTTGCTGGTGTCCTCTATGTACCCCATAGCGAGTCACATAGTCCTCACCTACTTTTCCTTTCCTTTCCTTCTTGCCCTTGGAAACCGGGTGCTAGAATCTACAATGGGTCCTTCACCTTCTTATGTGGAGTGAGGCATACCAGATGGCTCGCCCATCTCCTCTTCTGTCTCCTTGACTCCCTCTTCATCATCTTTCATTTCTCCTCATCATGAGGCTCCTCTATATTTTTGGGCTGCACGGGGTTCCGACATGCTTTCACTAGACTCATCCTCTTCATCCTCTCCAAGCTTTAACTTTCTCCTCCTCTTCTTCTTAGGTAATTATTTCGAGGGGAGATCCGAGGTGATCTACGTGGAGGTTGTGATGGCCCCGTGCTTTGAGTCCTTGTCCTTCTAAACACCCTTTTAAATTGGTGTTCCTCATTTATTGGGTCTGCATCTAAGGCTGGCGCATCTGTTTCTAAGTCTTCCTCCTCTTGTTGCTGCCTGGGAGGAGTAACCTCACGCTTACTTTCCTTAGTGTCTAAGGGTTTCCTCCATCCCTTGTGTACTAAACCACCATTTTCCTCCTATTCATCATCTTCTTCTTCTAATGGTGAAGTGGGATTTTTAATTTCTTGGGCTCCCAACTGTATGTTTCCCCTTTGGCGGGCCTGGTAGCATACATTCATTTTCGACATACTTACCATTTTCCAGCCTAGGCTTAAGCTAGATATAAATTAGCGTGGCCCCACTATCGCCAATGGCCAAACTAACAGGCCTCATGGTTATATCATCTGATATGAACCTCTCAATATAAGCAGACTTACCTGGGTATGTGTAAGTCTTCCTCAAGGTATGGTAGTCATAATCTACCTTGTCTGCATTGTAGATTAACTTGCATGCATTGACAAACCTATGAACTACCACTGGAAGAACCACATTATAAAGGCGTAAGGAGTTTACACCAAGGACTCCATGTCCCATCCTTCATTGCAAAATGTGTAATGCAAAAGTGTTGGTACACAACAAATTATACCATCTTCCCAACTACTAATGGAAGCTCCTTAGGAATTCTCCACCCTCTTGAAAGTCACACGAAGTCTGTCATACCACATCTCTGCCCTTTTCCTAAATGGGCCACTCATAGATCCCTCACATAAATACTTCTCAAACCTCTTTGCTAGAGACTTATTCTCTGCAGGATACTCCCAAATCTTGTTCTTTGGCCCATCGACACTCCAATTTCAACAAAAACAAGAGATAACAAAATGGTGCCAAAGCTTATCTTCTCACCTTTGTGCACTTCTTCAATGATGGTATTTGCTATGTATCCTACCAAGTTGTAAATTTCCCCCTGTGATATCTTCTTAGCAATATGTAGCCACATGGTGTTCACTTGTGACCATCTCTCCTGATCATTCAACTTTGTGAGTAAGTGCGCCGCCTGTACCACATGGTACTTCCTTAACTTGTAAATATCCATTCCGTGTGGACCCTTTGAGTAACCCAACTCCTTGTAGGTGGCCAAAATAGCTTCTTTTTAGATAATTCATTGGTAATCTCTGTCCTTGTTCCCTTAAAACTTGTCAGGATTACAATTAAGGGTGTAGTGATCCTCATCCGCCACCCAAAAAAATAAAAGAAGTCCTCGTGGACTCTGCTCATAAGCCATTGGTATAGTTTCTCTGGTTTTCCAAAGTAAGGGAGTTCATAGAGCTGCAAGACCCCTACCTTCTTCAACAATTTCTCTCCAGCATCATCATAAATAGGCATGTCGTTGACTGTGCGCTTGTTTGTCTTTCTGCTTAAAAGCGCTCCAACTCTTCCTTATTTTCAGTTGTGCGATGATTGTAGTCGCTTACCTTGCTCCTGTGAACGTGAGAATCCTAGTCACATCCCACGATTACATCCTCTGGGTACTGCATTTCTAAAAAATTTCTTTCGAGGGCATCCTTGATCTCCACCTTGGTTTCTACCTTCTTCTTCCCCTTTGTTAATGCTCCAAGTGCTTTGGTGCTTTGGTAAAAAACTCCCATGCCTTAGCTCGAAACCATGTGCAAAACCTGTGCCCTAACTTGAAATCGTGTGCCCTAACTTCTTCTCAAACCCTGGTGCCCTATTTTTCCTCTCTATACGCTTCTGCTTCACTCAAACCCTTCTCCAATGGGGACATAAGCCAATTTCATGCACAAATCCACTCTCCTCACTTGGTTTTAAAGCTCTTTGCACCTCGATGCATCTCACACAACTCGATCACAAAAAAATCACTCAAAAACTTGTAATCGCAAAGGTAAAAATGAACCTACATCATGTTATTATATAGATTTTGAAAAATTAATCACATTTATTGCTCCTCCACCTACCACCGATCCTCTCATTAATTGAACATTTTACCACATTTTCGTGTGATACACTTGCGTGCCACAACCATAACCTTCTAGTGCGCCTTTCTACCTTTTGGCCACATACCTCCTTTTATGCGCTTCCATGCGCACCGAAGTACCTTGCCATTGTGCCTTCCCTTAAGTAGTTTCCATCGCAACTTACCTCGCATTATACTGGGCATTTTTTTCAACTATGATCTTCTTTTAGGAGCAATTTTCTTTCTAGCAACACCTTTCCATACCATCTGCACTTTCTAACAAGAGAAATCACCTACACCAGTATTTTTCCTTATGCATACCCATCTTTGAATGACAACCACCCCACACTAAGGGTATGTGTAGTCCTCTGCGCATAAAAACACTTCAAATTACAATAAGCTTCGGTGTGTTAGTGTGCTTATTACACGTAACACCTTGAACTAAATTGACAAAGCATGACAATGAAGAAGTAAACACATTAAATGACATACAATATGTGAAATATAATCTAAATGACAATCGCCTTATTACAAACACCAAGAAGGCTTATTTATAGTAGGGCTTCAACCTACTCCCGTTAAAGTAATCGGGTAATTGTGTTCCATCAAGCACCTCTAAGCTGGCAAGTGCTTGACTCAAGTATATGAGTGATAACATACGATCCCAACCAATGCACCTTAAGCTTTCTTGGGTGGTGTAACAAATTTTGAATCATAAAGAAATACCATCTACCCAACCTCAAGATTCTTGCCCTTGATGTGTCTATCATGCCATGTCTATACGGCTTTTTCTTGCTTCCAAATCTAATGTGCTATGACATGCCTCTCATCTAGTTGTATCAACTTGTCAATTCTTTCTTCCAATGCTTGTTCATCATCAGCTAGACCTCCCATGCACATGATACACAAAGAAGGTAACATGAATTCCATGGGAAGAACTACTTCTATGCCATACACCAACTGAAAGGGTGTTGCCTTATTCAACTATTTATAGGTTGTTCTATATGCCCAAATTACAATAGAAACTTTATCATCCCAATATGTCCTTCCAACATCACAAATATTTATCAAATTATGGCTCAATATCTTGTTGAAAGCCTCAGTAGTCCCATTTTCCTAAGGGTGATACGATTTTGTCTTGTGGTGTGTGACCATAAATTCATCCAATAATATCCTGATTGTTGCATTCAGGAAATGAGTTCCCCTATCACTTTTCAAACTCAAAGGACATCCATACATGGTAAGAATATTTTCCCACAAGAACCTTGCTATTGTAGCCGCATTATACAATCCTTTTTAGGTGTTGCTTCCGCCCACCTTGTAAGATAATATGTACAAGTGATGATGTAGCGCGATCTAGTTCTGCGCATAATTGGGGAAATAAGACCCATAAAGTCTATTGCCCATTTTTCAAAAGGCTCTACACTAGTAATGGGCCTCAAAGGCATTTCATCTCTCTGCCTATGTTTTCCAAGGTGCTAACAGTGATCACACGCCTTACAATACTCCTTGCAATCCTTGTATAAGGTTTCCCACCATAAACCAGTGAGTAGAATATTGCGCATGGTGGCATCACCTACATAGTTTCCTCCTGTAATACCGCCATGAGCCTCCTCCATGATTTCCGTGCGCTCATGCTCCAATACACACCAACACAATACTTCATCTTGGCCTAGTTTGTATAAGTCACCACTGATCAACATGAAAGGTGCGACACAAATTACAAGTTGTTTATTTTCCAAGGCTTTCATTCCTTCTGACGCCATACCTGTGCATAAAAA
The DNA here is from genome assembly GCA_018340775.1 of Taxus wallichiana var. yunnanensis. Classification (NCBI taxonomy): domain Eukaryota; kingdom Viridiplantae; phylum Streptophyta; class Pinopsida; order Cupressales; family Taxaceae; genus Taxus; species Taxus wallichiana. The sequence continues at coordinate 523,977,614 of CM031243.1, read as the reverse complement.
GACAACAATATCCTCTAATTCCAAGGGTGTGTGGTTTAACCTATATAACTATGCATTTGACATTGTATCTTCAATACTCTGTGTGTCCTCTCCTGATTGAATCCTTGATAAGTGGTCTGGGCCAAAATTACTTTTACTTGGTTTTACCACAATTGTAAAGTCAAACTCTTGGAATAATAAAACCCATCGACATATGTGCCCTGTAAAATGGGCTTATTTACCAAGTATTTCAATGCCATGTGATCTATATAGAACACAAAAGGTGTTGCTAGCAAGTACTATCTGAACTTATGCAAAGGCGTAGATCATTGACAAAGCTTCACGCTCCGTAGTTGTATAATTCTATTATGCAGGAGTCAAATTTCTACTAGCAAAACATATAGGATGATCTACAATACCTTCTCTGGGATGAGCTAGAACTGCACCAATGGCCATGCCATAGGCATCCACATGTATGTGAAAGGGGAGATTCTAGGAGGAAAGCTTAAAATTGGCACCGTAGTAAGCCTCTCCTTTAGCGCTTCGAATGCGCGTTGTTGTGGTTCTCCCAATAGAACTTCCCTTTACCTTTTAATAAATCCTCCAAGGGCATGGCAATATTAGCATATCCTTTGATAATTTTTTTATAATAACCCATGTGGCCCAATAATCCATGCACCTCACTCTAACTGGCGGGTTCCTCCAAGCCTAAAATGACCGCAACCTTAGCTGGATCTACTAACAAACCCTCCTTGTAGATGATATGCCCTAGCAGAGTTCTAAAAGGTGTAGCAAACACACACTTCTTGATATTTAAAGAGATGCTTAACTATTTTCACCTCTCAAATATTAACTGCAAATTGTCACAATGATCCTTGATAAGCCCTACATAGTCTAATCATCCAAGTAAACATGTAAGAATTTATGAATAAACTCCTAGAATGCTTGAACCACAATGCGCTGTAAAAAATATTGTAGGCATGTTCTTTAATCCAAAGGGCATCACTGTGTATGCAAAAATTCCCATTCAATGGTGAAAGTTATCTTCTCTTGAACATCCTTAGTAATTCTTAGCTAATGATACCCAAAGAATCCATCTGTAAAAGAGTAAATTTCGCGCCCTGCAACGCCTTCCAATATTTCCTTAGTGAATAGTGTAGGGAAAGGATCAATCACACATGCAACATTCATCTCTCCTGAAGTCCAAAAATATTGATTCTTCCATCTTTCTTTATGATTATTACCTTAGGGCTAACCCACTCTGATTCCTCTATAGTCTCAATAAATCCATATTTCAACATCTTATCTATTTCTTCTTTAACTTTTACATGCAGTTAGGTTCATCCTATAAGGTCTCTTCCTAACTGGGTGCACACCTTCCTTTAACTTAATTTTCATCTTGCCCAAAGATTCATGCACCCCTTTCAACTCATGGTAGCCCCTAGGAAACAAGTCCTAGAAATTGCGTAGTAACTCAATTATCTTAGCCACTTCAGAGTCAGACCAATAATCTCCAATTATGGCCTCCTTAGGTTCAAAATCCGTGCTAATGTTCACTTTCATTTCTTCATAGGACCTTCTCATCCACAATGTCTAAGACCTCATGTGTACCCTCTAAATGATCTATGTCCAACTATTTCACTTCTTCATCATCCACCATATAGACCATCTTTCCTTTCTCCTTCTCTAGGAAAGTGCACTTTCAAGCAGATTCTACATCTATCTCATCTACTTCACAAAAACACACTTCTAGATCCGACTCACCAAATAACTCTGAATGATTTCTTTAGCCTTTTCACTATCTCCCATGGTCAATCGCTTCATGACTGTAACGCCTCTTTCATCGAAGGTTTAGTCGAGAAGTATTCAAAAGTTTGGATAATTCCTATACTCAAGTCTTGCCAATTTCAGTCTCCTATGCAACTCCACATAAACATACCAAATGTGGGTAGCCTCGTAAGGTGAAACAAAGTTTGTGCACCCAAAATGAAGGTGGTAAAACTTCTGCCCCTATGTCAGAGTCTCTCACACCTTTGAATAGGATTATTACCATGATATTCACAGATTTGAGTAGGTGCATTACTCCTAAAAAATTGGGTTGATAGAGTAATTCTCACTTCTCTCCATTCTATGATATTATTCCTATGAACCATCCACCAACATGCTTATGTCCATGCAGGGTATACACTAGTATATTCCTTCTGTTTGCTTGATCCTTCCACTATACTTCCATGGCTCATAGGAATACCTCAGGGTTTCCTTCGCCAGTGTATCGGGGTACAAAGTTATTGCCTAATCTCCTAACACAACGTGACCTACTTACACACGTAGCTACGCTTCTTACTCCGTGCCCAACCATCTCGTAAGTGTCATGTGCCCAATTGTCATAGGTGATACTTGTAGTATCATTGATGGATTATGCATCATCCCACTGGAGAATTCCTTCCTTATATGGCTCAAGCGCTTTTGGATCTCAAATGGTGCACACATAAATTTTGTTCAGGTCTTCTTCACTTAAGGGCTCAACATAAGGTGCAAATTTCTCATCTATCAAAGGGATAATAACTCGTTCTTCCTTGTTCTCAAAATTGATATATCCCTTATTGAACCGTAGATCAACATTATTTTCATAGAACCGAGGGTGCCCAAGTAGAGCTGGGAAGCCATTTGCTTCTCATGCAAGCACTAATACCTCAAAGTCCCCAAAGTGAAATAGGCCCCCTGTATAGTAATAGATGCATCCTTCAATACTCCAATTGGTGTGGCCTTAGTCTGATTTTCTATATAATACATTAGAAGTTGGCTACAATGAAGGTTTTTCATCCGAATCCATTCATCTAAGGTAAGGACATTCATTCTGCGCCTGTGTCAATCAAAATATTGCTCAAAATCCATCCATCTATAACAACATTTAGATTGATCTCCTTGTCATAATCCAAGCTATGGGGAGGGAGATTAGCATGCAAAATCATCCGGTCTCAATACCAGTGCGTGGAGTGTTTCCTTTCAACCAACTCCCTAGTAATGGAATAATGTTCTCCTGACACAACATCTTGCATACTTCCTTTAGATCATCAACATCGATTGGAAAGTCTCAACCGCCATCTTCTACTCTAACTTGCACGACTATTCCTTTAAACATTGTATTTCACCCTCTGATTTCTAAGTACCTCCATGGTTTCTGAGAAACCTCCTTTGATGTATATGGTCTGGGTATTTTACATGTAAAACCTCCTCCTTAGTGATGGAAGGCACATTTGCAACGCTTCTCGGTGCGCGCAGCCTCACGCATGTAGTAATCTTAACAGTACTACCTCGGGATCTAGTGCTAACTTCGACATCCATTGGTTTTCACACACCGCCTTGTTCTCACCCTTTTCTCTGTTTGTGCTTCTTACTTAGATGTTCATATAAATCTAGAAACTCTTCATATTTATGATTCTTCCAAAAAATACTTAGTAATGTTATGAGGATATTCGCACTGTAATGGTCAAGGGATCCGCACATATAACATGTTCTACGAGGAACCGACCTCATCCACCGCTGCGGCCTTGGCCTTGAATCCACCATGATATCCTCTACCTCTACCAAGGCCTCCTCAAAGCAACCTTCATTTTAATCATAGCACTCTTGAGTGTGTTTATGATCATGTTGCTCACCTTTATCCTTAGAGTTATTTAAAACCCCATTTTTCATACACTAATATATATGGTATCATGGATATGATTAATCAACCTGTAATCTTCTGTATTGTGAGTCGTGGACCGGAAAATTTTATAGTAGCAGGACACATTCTTTCTTACCGTGCATTGCAATAATGGGCAAGTAACTTACATCATGGTCCAAATGACATATCTCACATTCCAGTAATAAGGAGTGCACCGATCTATGAGGACAAATATCCTTAGTATGCCCCTCTACTTCACAATATGTGCACTAAATTCCACTGCATGTCTCATGTGTTGTATTGGCTGATAGTTTCTCCAACTACTTTGTCATTGCTACAATTTGAGCTTCCAAGAATGGGCTCACTCAAGTGTTTATGATCTCGACTTCATTAGCGTGCAGAGATGCTTCAAGTGCCTCACGTGGGTCTGTATAAGTCTTATATGAGAGTGCCCTCCTAAAAGGTGTAATCAGGCCTCTGAAGAACCATTGTGCATGTTGACTTGCATGGATATCATATGATAGTTTAGACAAGAGTGTTTTGAAACAAGAATAATATTCCCGGACACTCTCAGTAGTGCCGTGCTTGATGTTCTTGAGCACGCTTATACTTTTAGCTCAAACTCAGGTATATAAAATTCCTTAATGAAAGTATCCCGTAATGCTATATAATCCACACAAGTTTGATCAAGGTCAAAATTTCTGTACCAACTATGCGTGTGTCCTTACACATAGTTATTCAAACCCCGATGACCTTACGCTATAAAGCCATTATTCCTTTCATGTGCCACAATATCTCACACATATGGACATGATCAACAACATATTCTATTCCCCTATACTCTGGGAGATGAAGTGACATCTCCATGTAAATATTCTAGGGCTGGTGAGGACCATGCCCACCAGATCTAGAACCTCATGTGTTACCTCCACCTCCAGATCCACCAGATCCCCAAATCCTGAGTTACTTGTTTCACCTGATCCTCCACCTATAAGCAGAATTAGACCATAGGATACACTGCCTTGTGTGCTAACAATGGTGTTGAACTAAAATCCTATAGTCTGCAAAGTTGTGCTGCTCCTCAATGTGAGTCAAAGTTCGCGCACTTTGTGTTCTATGTTGATGACACGCTGAAAAGGTTCCTCCAACTGGTCCTCCAAATAACAAGGAAGATGTCTTCCCAACCATAAATGCACTTGCTATATGATTCACTCCTGAACTTGTTGATAAGTCAACTCTACCTCTTGCTACTCTATTGCCCAAACTAGCTTGCTAACTACTGGTTGTACTAGAAACTAGAAAACCAAACGCAAGGGCTAGGTTTCCAGGTAGATTCAGATGCATTCCTATGGCCCATGTTGTCTCTGTCGTCACACTCTCATAAGAGGATGATGAGGGTTCCCTGTCATGCTTTCCCAAATGGGGGAGTTATAGATGCTCTAGATCCACATCCTCTGTGTGAGCTCCAAATCCTTCATGATCCATCTCTCTTGTCAATGCCATCAGTTCTGTAATTTCACACTACTTCCCTAAATCCCTCTCACGTGCTTCATTGTTCTTAAGCCTCCTTTCTTTTATTTGCCTCTTTGTCACTAGGTACGCCATTCTTCACCACACATACTCCTACCCCCTGCGTGTGGTGGGGTTTAGCTAGCCATCGACTTCTCTTCCAAATTCAAGTTTACCAACAAGATTTTGATCGCGGTAGAATGCCTTGCAGATAGGTTCCCACGGGATGATGCAAAAAATGAAACTCAACTACCTCCGGGAAATAATAAGTGGAAATTGAGTACTCTAAAATATAGCTATTCAGAACACCACGGAACCAAGTGTCCACAATGCGTGTTCAAATTATATCAGCATCATAAAGGGCCTAAAATTATTCTTGCATCCAAAAAAGTGTACGAAACCTCTAATTCCTTTTATACGTGTAAGCAACCAACCACTCGTATAGCTCTATAGGAAAAATAATGAAGAAGCTCTCATATAAGTAGTCATACATATTCTACTCCACCCACACGCGTGTGTCAAACTCAGATCCGGTGTTGAATCTCCAAGCGTACTCTTCTTCAAGATCTATTATCCACTCCTCAACACTTGCCAAGGTCAACCGGTACGTCTTCATCACGCAACATCCTGAAAACAACTGAAAAAGGAGGTCCCGATAATGGAACCAATGATGTAGCCTAGAATTTATAGTAAATGACCCAGGCGTGCTGGCACATCACTCATCCAGAGCTGAGCGCTCACCCGAAGCATGTAAAAGCACCAGGTCCCTCTTTAGAGTTGCTTGTATAGAATGTTAGCATGATGGTGCATATATATATCCATATTCATTATCAATAGTAAACAACACATAGTGCATAAACTAGATCTAGTTCTTAGAATAGATATAAAATGAACTAAACAATGACTATAACAAGATCTACCATGCAAGAAACCGATTCATTCATATTGAAATCCATTATCCAACCAATATTATCCATCGTATTGAATATTGTAAAAGCAAAAGCTTCTTACTTTGTAATATTATCTCAATGAGTCATGCACGTAAAAAAACCAACAACATAACTCTACCATAGTTTTTCACACTCACTAAATGCAATGCAATAAATCAATACATATATACATATATATATATAGGGTGAGGAATTTCCCTTCACCTCTCATGCATTTCTCAAAATAGGTCACATGCTAATAATAGCCACACACCTTTACAATAAGATGCACACATGTAAATGCTTTAACAATAGACTTCCTATAGTTAACTCTAAGTAGAAATCCTATTATTAGCCTAAACTATGCATGGTGCTTAATTGTCACTTGTTCCCAAAATACCATTGCATGGACCACAAGTCTTCAAGTATTTGTGTGCTCTGCATGCTATCTCCAAAATTAACCCTTATCCAATAAACAACTAAGTCTTGAATTCAAAGTGTTTTGGCACACACTCATTCTACTATTCTTCCGCACCCTCAAATTTGCCTTGCTCCAGCACACACATCCTTTATGTGACTTCAACTTAGAGAAATATATTATCCACTCAACAAGCGCCCATGCGTTCTTGTCCCCTCTTGGTGCCCCTGACCCTTTTCTACCTTACTCAATATTTTTGGGTCTCTTTTATCTTTTGGGTATCTTTTTCATTTATGGGTCATCCTTCCAGTTTTCAATTACAAAATTCAAACAAGGGAATCATATAAATACATAGTTATGTGTTCAAAATCAAGGACCAAACACTAAACATTACTATCATCACCTAAGCTTGCATTCAAAAGGCACCTAAAGCACTCCAAATAATCCATCTAACATCCATTCAAGGGACAAGGGATTGCATACTGCATACATAACATATGAAGGGGAAGTTCATTCTATTCCATCCACACATTCTACTACATTGCTACATTCTAGCTATAGCTTGCTATCAAGTGCAACTTGCACAAGGGAATCCCAGGCACAATTTCTACACACACTCACAAGAAATACATGGATTATGAGATGTAGTGCAACACTCAGTCGTAAGTTCACTCGGGATGACCGCCAAGGTCAGTTTGACTCACCATTATGCATTTTCCTTTTTAGGTTTGATGTGGTTTGTGGGTTTATGCAAGTGAACATCTCTTTTTGCGCAGTTACAAGTACCTTCGGTGACCATAGTGCAAACAACAAATGATCAACAAAGATCAATTGCAAAACCCTTGTGACACAACAAAAATTAGATCCTAAGCATTGTTGCACGGTCACGAGGCACCCAGATCTAGTCATCAGTGCCCATGCGCCCTCGTCCAACATTGTTCGTGAGCTGTAAAATTTACAAAGATTAATTACGATGATTCTTGCATCTTTTTCATCACTTCTCCTTACATAGATCACTTCTAGATTGTGCATATATCATCTAATTCATCCTTCCTCAATCTCTTGCTTAGGTTTTCATATTATGAATCTTATTTTACTTGTGTCATTACTGTATTTCAGAAATTATACATCATTTATTCCAATACTGACTCTACAATTAGATTTTATTAAAATTAAATTAAATCATTTGGTGAACTTGATCGATCAAACCCTACCTTCTAAGAATGTATCAAAATCTATCTCTTTCTTCTACATTGATGGATCAATATTCCTATCCTTCTTTTATTCCAACCAAGGTTTTTGGCATGGCTACTACTGCTACTGATTTTATACAAGTTCATACTCAACATCCTCCTCGCTTCATTACTCCAATGTCTAATCCATCCATAGATGTAGTCACCACATGATGCACTTGTCCTACAACTCCGCCCATCTCTGTCTTATCGCCTATCACTTCTACAGTTCCTCCCACCACCTCTAAGGGTTATGACATCATTAAGTAGCTTAAGAATACACCGGAAAAATATCTCTTTATGATCTATTGCGTAGTGCACCCAATTTTTGTCATACATTAGAGGCCGCCCTTCATTCCATCCACATTGAAAGTAATAATTCACATGTTTCCTTTACTCACCTCATTCAATCCCTCAAAAATCTATCACATGTTATATCTTTTCGGGCAAGGATATGCCTCCTTTCTTCTGCTGATAATCCATTTACACCTTTGCTTATTACCACTACTATTGGCGCCATTTGTATTAAGCATGTACTCATTGATAATGGATCTATTATAAATCTATGTGCTCTCTCCCTCCTCAGGAAAATAGGCATTACTGACAATTTAATTAATAAATCCTCTCAAGTCATTTGTAGATATGATTCCAATACTCATACATGCATGGACACTATCACCCCACCTTTCGCAAGTTGGGCCTAATTTTTTTCCTACTATATTGTTTGTTATCGATGCCATAATCTAGTTCAATTTCTTACTTTGCAAGCCACGGATTCATGCAATGCATGTTGTTCCCTATATAGTTCATCGAGTGTGTTAAAATCCTTCATGATGGCTATGAACATACCATTCTTTGTAGACAATGACCCATTCAAGTTTTTCCATATAGACCCCATCACCGCCATGCCCATTCCTCCATCACAACCTATTCCATATTGCAATATTGGTACATATGATTTTAGTCAATCTAGCGCTCCTACTCATCTAATAATTCTCCATGGATTCCTACTCATACTAATGATATCCTATCACCCACAATGTCCATCCCTATGGCTACTACTCCACATATAATGGATCCTCTCAATTATACATTTAGTTCCATCCCTATTAATATTCTTGATAATGTTATACAATAAGATAATGCTAGCACTAATGATTCTGATGATGAGGCTAATGTCATAAAACTTAACAATGACACGTTACACAATATTAACTTTACTCCCATTGAAATAGATGAATCCTACTTCAGGATAATTTTGTTTCTATTATCCCTGGTGAATATCAATTCAAGAAGCCTCCTCCATACACTAATTCCATGATACATTTTCAAGGGACTGTCAATACATAAGACATTCTACCACCTGCTACATCTCCCCAAGCTCATTATGCATTGTGCCCGGGTCCCTTCACATGCACTCTCTTCATCAATAATTCTTATCGGCCTTATATTCCATTCAACCCTACTTGATCTCGAGACTATTTATGCACACAATGGCTTGACTTGGCTAGGATTCATAATTGTTAATATCCTTCCTCCACCTCACTCTCCTCACCTTTATCATAGATGTGTACTCATTATTGTTCCTTATCACCTCTCGCATCTTCCATTTTTAGTATTCGTTGCATGCACTCTTGTTCCTCTCCACTCACACTTATAAATTATTGGCTTGATTATATTGTGGCACACTCTGGATCCTAATCATACTGATATCACATTTCCCATGCCCTTTCGCCACATCTCTAATTGCAATGACTCATTCTTAGGATATACTCAAAATCTAACTCGTTGGTATGCACACGATTGTCCTCAACCTCCTTTTACTGATGAATAATATGCAATGGGTATGTACAATTTACGCCACACAGGCTCTTTATATGATCAACCTCACACTATTGCTTACCAAGTCTCTAATCTAGATCCTATTGGCTACAACCCTAACACTAATGATCTTCTAGATGAGTTTACTTGATCCTTCTCTACATCACACACTTGGGGAAAAACACTTTCTTCCCTCCCTGGTAACATCATAAGTTGTCTATAATATCTATTGTCACACTCCGTACTTAGCATTTAATCTTTCTCAGTACTCTTACACATATTCATACCCACCTTGTATCATCATTACCCTATGATACACTCTATCTCCACGATTCATAATTGACTACTGAGGGTCTACATATAAAATGAACCTCACATCATTTACACTTCATACTCTATGTTTCATGATTTATATTTCTATCACACATTCTCAAACCATTTCTCAATGACGTACTCTTGTTCTATGGTTCATTCTTAATTATTGAGGGTATTTTATAAATGAACCTCATCTCATACACATTTGCTAGGGGCACACTTATCCTTCCATATTCACACATTACATACTATACCATACCACACATACGCTACATTTGCATATCTTGGTTGCACTTACTCTTGCTTGCTTATACTACTTACATGATGCACTTTGCTTACTATGTTAGTCGATACTTAGTATGTCATTATCTTTCTATATACACACATGCATGTTCACTTGGTCTTTTGGAGTGAATGAAAATATATTATAGATTTTTACACACTTTAATGATGCTTGGCATTGTACCTTTACTAGTCCCACCAAGGATCCGGGGCATCTACCTTTACTACTCTCACACATTACATGTGTTTTGATTTCATCATAGACTACTTTTACTTTATAACATATTATTTTCCATTGATACATACATTCCTTGACATACTTTTTATCTTTTTAACATTCTAACGGGTGTTTCATGTATAACATTTTCCTTGTAGAACTATATACCATCATGTTTGTCCAATACACTTTTCTTTCCATTGTTTGTCATTGTATGCTATTATTTGCAGGATATGCCATATGTCTAAAAGGAATGATAACCCGAGATCGTACCAAGCCAAGAACAAAGATGCTAATCAAACACCACAATCAATAAGATGAAAGTAATTCACCAGAATAACTTTACATAAACCTTTACAAACAAATGAGCAACAATATCATATATTATTATGGAAATCAATGAAATGATGAGAATGGGCCTTGCTTATATAGGCAAGGAATAACAATCTAAGAACAAGTCAAGGTCATAGATCAAGCCATAAATCAGGAAAGAACTAGTCAAAGAACTAGTCAATACTATAAATCAAGGGAAAGAATAGTCAATACCATAGATCAAGGAAGGAACTATACCTAACAACTAGATAATATCCCCGTAATATCTAAATAAATAAATGAAATATCCACACACATAAGTGGGTGAGGATAAATACAATAAAGGTAAATAAATTACCTATATAAACATGAGCTAAGGTAAATAACTACTCTAACACCCCCTCAAGTGAAGCTAGGAAAAAAATAGAAGTGGCATGTCCAAAGTATGAGTCCCAGAAACTAGGTCTGATGAGGTACTCATGTACAATATATCCATGAAGAAATATCGAACCAAAAGAAGGAAAGAATCCTGCTAGAAGGAAAGAGAAAGAAGAAGAAGAAGAAGGAATATGTTCTCACGAACACCCCAAGAACAACTACGGAAACCCAAGCATTCCACGCAACTCAAGGTAGCGAGGTGATGCAAAAGGCTTCGTAAAGATGTCTGCAATCTACTGCTGAGTCGGAATGTACTCTAAGCAAAGAACTCCATCCTAAATATGCTGATGAATGAAGTGGATGTGTATCTCAATATGCTTGGTCCGCTGGTGTTCAACTGGGTTGCGAGAAATGTGAATTACACTTTTTTTGTCACACCAAAGTATAGTCGGTGAATCATGTGGGAATCAAACTCATCAATATCGCCGAAGCCAAAGAATCTGCTGAATCGTTGTAACTACTACCTGTAATCTACCTCACGAAGATGAAAGTGCACTAGCCTATTGATTTTTACACACCCAAGCAACTGGAGAAGAACCAAGACAATAAAGATAATTAGAAGTGGAACACTTGTCATAATAGAACCTACCCAATCGAATATGTATATCCAACCAACCGAGTAGAACCTCTAGTGTAGTGTATGCCAAAGTGGAGTGGTACATGTGGAAGTAAGAGTAACCCTAGACTGAAAATGAGATGGACTTGGCTTGCAATCAGCCATATCAAAGTGCCAAAGAAGATCATGGGTGTACTTTTTCGACTTAAATGAATCCTGAATCTACTTGAGAAATAGGCAAATGAAGGAAATAATATAATAACCCAAGATCTGTCATGTCAAACTATGTAGAAAGAGTCCTCTGAATAGTTTGAATGTGGGAAGAAGAGCTTTTAGTAAGTAATAGATCATCAACATACAAGACAAGTATCACAATATCCTCACCAACATGCTGGAGATACACTGTATGATCGAGTGGAAATGAACAAAACTAGTAGATAGAAGAAAATAATCCATCTTCTCATACCAAGCCCGAGGGGCTTGTTTGAGACCGTAGAGAGACCTTTAGAGCCTACAAACAAGAGAAGAATCCTAAACAAATCCAACCGGTTGCTCCATGTATATTTCCTCTTATAAATATCCATGTAAAAAGGCACTCTTCACATCCATCTGGTATATGGGCCACCCCTATGATGCAACAATAAAAAGTACAAGGTGTACAGAATCCATCTTGGCAATGAGTGCAAAATTATCATAGTAGTTAATACCTTCAACTTGTGAAAAAACCTTTGCAACAAGACGGGCCTTATACTTGTCAATGGACTCATCAACTATGTATTGGGTTTGGTATACCCACTTACACCTAACCATATTTCTTCCTCTAGGAAGAGAGACAAACTCCCAAGAATGATTCTTCATCAAAGAAGAATAATCAGTTGTCATCACATCATCCACTCCTGTATGCCATGAGCCTTTGAAAAATATTGTGGATCCTCAGAAACTACCTGACACAAAATTCCAGAACCTATAGAATGTGCGTGATGATTCCTAGTGGGTGGAAGATCATGTATGAAAGGTGCTTTGCTTCAAAATTGTAGTATGATCCCACTTAGGCATAGTGACAACATCAGTGGGAATAGGATCCTAAACAACATCTATAACCTCCTCATCAACCTCCTCAAAGAAATGATCCTCAAGATGAGATGAAGGAGGCATGGAAGAAGATGAAGAATCATGAGGAGTGAAGTGCTCATCAAACTGAACATGTGTTTGAAAAATAACGTCATGAGTATCAGGATCTAAAATTTGATAAGCTCTCATGTCCTCATAATACCCTACAAAGATCAAGGGTCTTCTCTTCGTATCCAAAATTTTCCTTTTCTTCTTTAGTACAAATGCCCAAGCATGGCTCCCAAAGACTCAAAAAAATGAGACATTTGGCTTAGTGTTGGACCAAGCTTCCTCTCGGAGTCAAATCTTTGAAGTGCTCTGTGTGGTGTATGATTCTAAATGTAGTTAGCACAATTAACTACTTCGCCTAATAGATAGGAGGTAAATCTCTAGAATGTATCATACATTAGCCATTTCCTTCAAAGTTCTATTCTTCCACTCTGCTAACCCATTTCATGTTGTGGAGTATGAGGAAAAAAATCTTTGGTGAATAATTCCTTGAGTTGCCAAAAATCAGAAAACTCATTGCTGAAGTACTCCCCCATTATCAGTGTGAAGGTTCTTTATGCAACTCAAAGATTGTTTCTCGACCAAAGCCTTGAAGAATTTGAAGTGTGAAAAACATCACCTTTGTACGATAAAATAAACCCAAGTACACCTCAAGAAATCATAATAAAGGTAAGTGCATACTTAACTCCATTGAAATAGGGGTAGGAAAAACCATCAAGTCACTATGCACAAGCTCAAGTGGTGAAGAAGCTCTCTTAGACAAATTATTAGGAAATGGATCTCGGTGTTGTTTCCCTAATGCAAAGCTAGAGAAAACTCCCTCAAGAAAAGAAACTCTAGGAAGACCATCTACCATACTATGATTGCTCAACTCCATCAAATATCTGTAATTAAGATGTCTAAATATTTCATGTCAAAGCTTACTCTTTGAATCTAAATGAGAAACCAATCCTCTCTCTATAGAAGAAGTGTCATCAAAACCCTCAAAGTGATATAGTCTAGAACTATGATCAACAATACCCTGAACAACATGTGAATAAGGCTCCAAAAAGTTCTTATTTCTACTCCATGTGGTGTAAAAGTTGTTGTTTTCCCTTGACTAGAATGAAAAATTTGATACATAGAAAGAAAATTTGTAGTGATGTTAGGAACATAAAGGGCATCTTGATATCGCCACCATCAAGTTGCATATCACCTTTTCCCTCAACAAAAAGAAAGGAAGAATCTCCAACCTCAATTTTGGAAGTAGAACTCAAACCTAGAGAAATAAAAGACTCCTTGAAGAATTCATGTGATGAGATGCACCATAATCTATAACCCAACTATTTGTAAGTGGTGACTAAGTTCTCCCAACAAAATTAAGTGCTTTTTCATGCAGATTAGAAGGAGGTGGAGTGGAGATAGAATTTTTTTTTTCATTTGATCGCATCCTCTAAGGTTTGCATTCACTTATAACACCTATGTTCTTCATGACCACCACCCCCACAAAAAGAGCATGAAAGGATAGACTTATTCTTGGATTTAGAAGACTCCTTGGGTTTAGAGTTATTTTATTTGGGTTTAGGATCATTTTGAGATGGAGAAGGGGTGAACTTTTTGGTTTTCCTTTGCCCTCAGAATTAGATGCAACTAATGCCTTTTGAGAGGAGGAAGACTCAAGGTGAGACAATTTGGATTCTTTCCTAGTAAGTCTTTCACAAAATGTTTTTAAATCAGGCATTTTGAATGTGTCACCTAAGGCATCCATGATAGAGAAAAAGGTAGAAGAAAATATTTTAAATGGTCCTCTCAACTTGGATATAATCAAGTAAACACACTCTTCATCTTTCTTATCTCTTCCACTCCCCTTCAACCATGCCAACAAATGTTTGAACTTGGTAAGATAGTCTATAATTGTTGGAAAATATTTAGGATTAAGAGAGTGATCTCAATTTCAAGTTACATGGCTCTCATATGATCCACCTTACCAAATAATTCCTCCAATTTCTCCCATATTTTGAAAGGAGAGCTACATTTTCCAAATGAAACAAAAGACTATCACTTACATAAGTTCCTATTAAACCCATACACTCATCAAATTTGCATTGGTATTGAAATTTCTCATATTCTCTAGTGAACATTGGTTGTTCTGAAGAAGTTAAAGCCCATAATCTTTTTCCGCTTGATTATTTTTTCCATTCTTGGTTTCCATGTGTGGTAATTATGTGTTGTTAATGACTCAACATGATCTAACTCAAAAGTAGATAAAGACGCCATCCTAAAAAAATCACCAAAAGAAATGAAAGAATCAAACAATGCAACAAGACCCCAAGCAATGCAACAAGAGCCCCCTAGATTTTGGCACTTTATAATGAGTGTGTGTTACCAATGATATGACACTTTATGCTCAAAAGATACCAATCAAAAGATAAAAACTTTTCAATATTATGCTCTACTATTTATTTTAGTTGCCACTAAAATAGAATAAAAATGCTCTTACCTTCACCACACAAAGAAAATGAAATGGGGCTGGAGTTAAGCACCTACTAGTAGGAATCACAAGTTTTAAGCCCTCATATGACCAAGGGATAAGGATTTTAATGGGTGTGAAACTTACATATGGAATCTCCTAATCGATATCATGAAAGGAACAATAAATAAAAAAACCCCCTAATATCTAACAACTAACAACTAGATAATATCCCCCAATATCTAAATAAATAAAAAGAAATATCCACACACATAAGTGGGTGAGGATAAATAAAATAAAGGTAAATAAAGTACCTAGATGAACATGGGCTCTCTAACAATGTCTTTGTTTGATCACTATTTTCTTGATTTTGGACGGTTCATCCCTAATTATCTTGTGACATTGTGAGCGATGTCCCATGTTTAAAACCCACTTTTTACAGTCTATCTTGTATGCACACTTTCTTGTTACATTGTTTTTCTATGACATGCTTGCTACTTTTTCTACTAACACATGTTATTAGCCACTTTATTTTCATGTGCCTTGGTTTCTACCATGCACATTCCCTACCCCGTAGGTATCAGACTTGATCAACATCAGGTCCTCTCTTTTGGGCCACATTATCCGTAAACTTTGCATGCACCCCATATGAGGGGGAATACATTGGATGAGTAATTCACCCCTACAAAAGCTCGGATCTACAATTCAAAATGTACACAAAGACAAAACAACACACACAGAACACGGTAAATAAAAGAATGACCCAAAATCGACTTGGGTCCTAAACACAACACGTAGAAACCAACGCCCAACATCGATAGTAGTGCCTGGGAACTTGTGTCCTCCCCTGGGTGCTAATGTCCGAGGGGCACACATAGTAATTTTATCAGATCAACACAATCATGAAGTCTTTAGAGCATTTTTACGATTCTGAGCATAGTCCTTAAGTTACAACATGCATGCAATGTCCTACAATAAATTTCAATCGAATAATTAGTACAATCGGAACTAATTCAGACAACAGGAACAAATCAAGGATGCACCATCTATAGTGGTGCTTATCGACATAGTCACGATGGAGAGTAACACTAGACCTCTCTCCCCAACACTTTCTCTTTGGCATGAGATCGCCCAAAAACTTACCCTTGGCATGAGATCACCCAAAAACTCGCACTTGGTGTGAGATCTCCCAAAAACTCACTCTTGGCGTGAGATCACCTAAAAACTTGCACTTGGCATGAGATCACCTAAAAAAATCACTCTACACAACATTTTCAGGACACTTTTCTATCCTTTACACTCTTATACATCAGGTGCACACTTTCCTTTACACACTTTTACATACTTATGCACATTTTTCTCTAATTTATCATATACAGGAATTTGACTACATTCTTTCTCTTCTTTTGCAGGTTCATCCTTATAAGAAGCAACAACCACAAGCTACAACAACACGGTAAAACACATATGCTTCACCCCTAGGGTCACTTTCCTTTCCTAGTCTCCACGCTTCACTTTGCATCATTCCATGCTTCACTTGTCCACTCGACACATATCTTTTCATGCTCTACATGATCATAAGGTACACATATCCTATCTACTTTATGTTATTGATTATTCACTCAACAACATAAAGTGGGGGCAAATGTAGACAAAAATCATGCACTTGGGTACATTTCTAGGTCCTAAAAGCATACTAGCATTTACATGATTCCTAAGCAAGAAAACTAGTAGATGCAAAAAAAAAGGAAAGCATGGTATGTTTTTATTTTTCTCCACATATGACTGGAACTTTTGAAAAAATACAAAAGGGATTGGGTTCAACGTATTAAATAAATTGGGCTATAATGGAAAAGGCCTTGGAAAAGATAGAGTAAGAATTTAGGAACCTCTCAAAGTGGGAAAGAGACCTAATAATTTTGGTCTCGGGTACACCAAAGAATCATATCAACCCATCATGGGTTCCACATTCATTAAAACAAGCATGCATCTAGAAAATCTGATTACCACTAGTTTGAACTTACCATTCACACATATGAAATGTATTTGATTCATCACACCATATGTAGTCATCGTGGTAGAAAAGACCATGATTTTGATCATTGTTGGAATATCCATCATTGTTATAGTTGTGGGAAGTGCAACCATGATAGTTCTACATGTTGGTTTGTTGATATCCCTACACAGAGGTCTCCCAAAATAGTAAACAAGAATTTTAGGTGGGCCACCCCACTCAAGTGGAAGGAAATCACTTCAGCATTCCAAACTTCCTATGTACATCAGAGGTCAATCCTACAAGCAATGGGCCCCATTTCTTCTCAATTAAGGATGAATGATTTAGATAAGCTCTTAGAGAAATATTGACCAATGTCAACATTCAAAGAAGGATGTATGAATTTCTATTTGTAGTATGTACCAAAATCTATTTTTAGTGATGAATGATCGAGATGAGTATTGATAGAAATAAAAACAATCAAAGCTAAATTTCTAAAAAGTTTTGAAATCTATTTTAGCAAGTTTTAAACATCTTTTACTTTTTTACATATTTGAGGGGTTTTATTGAGTTCATTATGTCATCTTCTAATAGATCCTATGGTTAGCAAATTAGGTCAATAGATCGGAAGATATGAGTCCAACAAGGAACACTAAAATATATAATAGTATTATTATTTACATATTTTTTTCTTTTCTACCCATTTGAATTCACCCCAAGGTGGATGTATGTCATATTCATCTAGGATGATATTTTAGTTCCCATTCAAAATAATTCATTTACTATTCTTAGCAACCTTCCATCTTCTTAATTGTTTGGCTATTAAAAATAGTTTTGAATAGAAACTTAAGTTTGTAAGTTGAAAGTTTTTTTAGGCATAAGTTGTAAGTCGTAGGTTTACAAGTTTTGAGGCATACATCTCTCATATAGAGTTTTTCATTTGTATACATCTTCATTTGCAGGAATTGCTAGGCATATATCTCTCCTACAAAGTTTTCTATTTTTCATAGATTCTCAATTGTAAAGATATTTAGCATACATATCTCCTATAGAATTTGTAAATTTGTATACATATTCAATAAAGTTATTTATTTCTACAATTATATATTTAATTATTCAATACAATTCATTATTTATATAATTTCAGTTATTTTATTATGAATGTATTACCATAACACATTAAATTCTATTGTTAGTGTGTTGTCCATCGAGTTCCAAAAATAATTTGGATCATTCATCTTCCTATTATTAATTTTTATCACCATGCTAGACATATACACCTCCTCATAGATTTCTTGATTAACTATCTCAAACATCATCATATGTAGTGCATTCCATGATATAGACTCACTCTATCTTATCCATGTCAAAGTAGAAAATATATGCATTATCTCTTCCCACCTTTCTTTAGAGGTGTTTCATATACCTATCTCACACCTGATTTGGTATGATATAGCCCTCAAACAAGATACTAGTATCTTCATTTTCCATTTTATTTTTACCACTATGTAAGGGATCATTTCATATTTTTGGGTTGAAAGTGCTTAATATGTCTATAATATATAAGTTGATCACATGTTTGTGTTGTAGTATGAGAGAGGTTGAGATAGAGTGGAAAGTCATTATGGATAATTGTACCCATAATCACATATAAGCTACTCATTTCCATTTTTGAGTTGAATATGTCATTATAACCTTCTTTAAAAGGGAAAGACTTCCATAAACATGGGAATTCTAATATATTTAATAATTGAAGGTCCACACATTGTAATGCAAACTCGAGATTTTGATTCACTACTTGTCAAATCAAGATGCTATATTAGATTGTATATCCGACTTTGTTTCTTTATAGACTATCTTAGTCTCATGGGTATTAACAAAAAATAGTTCACTAATTCATTCATATGCAAAAGTACATGCACATGAAAAACCTACAATGGAAAAAGTTTAGAATATTATGTTAGTTCACAAAATTATATATTGAAGGTACTGTATATATGGAAGTGTACTTAATAGAGTTGAAATATGGTGATAACTTGATCTAATAAACACTCAAATGCAAGGACATAGACAACAAAATGAGAATGTTTATTTTATTCATGAGAGGATGTAAGTTGAAAGTAATATCCCCATGACCAAAGAAATTAAAAATCTTTGTGTTGTTGTTTAAGAAGAGCTTATGGGAGGGGAATAAAATGAACACAATTTAGGAAAATTAGAACATTAATTCATAAAATAAATTACAAGATGCAAAGATTATGTATATCTAACTCAAGGTATTAAGGATTTTTTATAAACTTTGATATTTTCCATAAAAGTTTAAGTATGATGAAGAATACAAAGCGGGGATGACAATGTCATAAAGGATTAATGTAAAGAGGAGGTAAATATAAGGGTATATGATTAAGTAATTTGGAAGGAACTAATCAACATAAAATGTTGTTGAGACCACATTTTGATTAAGTATATGTATTTTGGATAAGGATAAATTTTGGGTAGAGAACAAGGAATTTCAGTCAAGTCTTGAGGAGGCATACGACTTAAGAGTTTTGGACCCTTGGAATTGGTGCGTGCGTGCGTGTGCGTGTGCATGCATGTGCATGTGCGTGTGTGTGTGCGGTGTGTGTGTGTGCGTGTGTGTGTGTGCATGTGCATGTGTGTGCGTGCATGTGCGTGTGCGTGTGTGTGCGTGTGTGTGTGTGTGTGTGTGTGCATGTGCGTGCGTGCGTGTGTGTGTGCGTGCGTGTGCGTGCGCGCGTGCGTGCGCGTGCGTGCGTGTGGCGCGTGCGTGCGTGCGCGCGCGTGCGTGCGTGCGTGCGTGCGTGCGTGCGTGCGTGCGTGCGTGCGTGCGTGCGTGTGTGTGTGTGTGTGTGTGTGTGTGTGTGTGTGTGTGTGTGTGTAGTATGGAGGAGGAGGCTAACAAACAATGCACATTGATATCATTTGAAGCACTAATAACGGTATGCATGGGGATTGGAAGAAGTTGTTACACTTGACATACATGACAATAAGAGAGGATCCCAACACCCAAAGTGGATGGAATAAGCTGGATAAAAATTTAGACACTTGATGTGTGTGATGCTACATAGCAACATCAAATATCACAAAAGTATCAAACTTCAAGTTAAAAATTAGTTACATAGAGGATGGGGATATTTGATAGTATCTTTGATGTAATGAAAAAATTTTGTGAGAAGAGTGGAAGACACCAAGGAACATGTTTGAATAATTATCATGACATGAGATAAGGGACAAGTTGTGCAATCGATCGGAGATTAATGTAGAGTAGGTGGCATGTAATTAGTGATTGAGTATGTGAACGGAAATTCCCCAATAGGTTTAAATACTTCAATAATGATTCATTTTAAATACTAGTAAGTGTGTGTGGAAGATTCATGATAGTGTTTTCATCAATTTTTGTACACTAAGGCATTAAAAAGTAGAAGCCATAGGGAACTATGTACCATGGAGAAATATAAAATCCATGAATTACTAGAGTCTCATTGAACAAGGAATAAAGCCACACATTTTTTAGAATCCAATGACACCACCGAAAGCTATTAAAGACAAAGAACAATCAGAAAACAATAAAAACCATGAAATGAAGAGAAATAATATGAACAAAGATGTGGAGTATACCAAAAAGATTATTAGATATTTCAAGGATTATATAAAAATTATAAAAACCATGAGAAATGAGATAGAGTGTGTGAAAGAGTGTGGGAATAAAATAGGTGTATAAGTTGTGTAAGACAAAGATGTGGAGTGGAAAGGTGTAAGTGTATATGGAAGTGTGTAAGTAGAAGTATGTGAATATAAATAAGCGAGTGAGAGAAAAGGTGAATAAAGAGTGGGGTGTTAGGAATAACTATTTGTTAGTGCTCACATTATTGTATGGGTTAGATAAATATTTGAGTGAGATATTAATATTGTGATATTAATATCATATTTGTATGCACGTGAGTTTATCTCACCTTAGAAATGTGTGTGAGAAATTCTAAGAGATAGAAGAGGATAATGTGGGATTGTTAGATAAATATGAGGGATGAGAGAGATAATAGGAGATATGATTGAAGATGAAGTTTAACTCCACCTTTATAGAGTTCAAACATTATAAAATGTATTCTCCATCAATGAATACATTTTATAATGTTTGAAATCCTAGAAAGGTGGAATAAAAATTCATCTTCAATCCTATCAATGTAAATTGAGCCTCATGATCAAATCCAGATGAGTTAGAAATAGATAGATGGAGGCACGAGGTAATGGAGGAAGGAGGTAAATCAACAACCTCTCGCTAGTTGTATGCGACGGGGCCGTATAATGGTGTTGTGGCATTTTTTTAGTTTTGAGTTTCATTTTTAGTTTGTTTTGAAACAAGAACATATAATCTATTCCTATTCATACTTGTAATAAGTGATCTCCTACGTGAGTAGTATTTATTTCAATTTTCCTATTGTAAAAATATAGTGGAAAAACAAAAAGCACATGCATACATGGATCTTGTAAAGGATCACAATGAACCATAAAACCACATGAGTGAATAGTTGATGGGAACTTGTTCATATCCAGTTTTTGTTAAACCCGTGGAAAACCATGGAAGGTTGATTGGAGGTCCCTTTCTTTTGTATCAAGGTAATGAGTTGTGAGAATGGACGTGACACAAGAGTCGGGCATTATGTTGTTGGATGTGTAAAAGTTTTTTCTACCATGTTCGCACTAATGGGAGAATGTTAGGAATAACTACTTGTTAGTGCTCACGTTATTTTGTGGGTTAGATAAGTATTTGAGTGAGATATTAATATCACATTTGTATGTACGTGAGTTTATCTCACCTTATAAATTGTGTGTGAGAAATTCTAAGAGATAGAAGAGGATAATGTGGGATTGTTAGAACAATATGAGGGAAGAAAGAGATACTAGGAGATATGGTTGAAGATGAAGTTTGACTCCACCTTTGTAGTAGTTCAAACATTATAAAATGTATTCTCCATCAATGAATAAATTATCCTGAATATATTTTCAAATAGAATATTATTTGCTTTATATAAAGTTTTATTTGGTGTTCTTAGTTTGTGAAATTAAACCAGAATTAGCACGGGAGGAATGGTTAGATATATGAAAGATTGAATGATGAATTGTATTTGATTATGAATATTAATATAATAACCAAATTTTGTTCAATGTGTATCTATGGTAATTTTTTTATTTACATGCTATTTTATTATCTCGTTATTAACTTTTGTTGTACCTAACTCGATTACATCCCTTACCAATGAACAAGTTACTTAAACCTAACAATCATGTCGGGGTTTAAGATCTCAACAAGATTGATGAGTAAATTATTTTTATATGTTAATGGAATAAACATTATATATATATATATATATATATATATATATATATATATATATATATATATATATAATAGTTTGTAAAGTGACTCACCTTTATGATTCAAATGATTTTGTGATAATTTTGACCTACTTATGAGGATACTTTTATGTTGATGTTATCTCTATTAGTGAATGTGTTCTTTTGCACTAATTCATTGATGTATGAATGTATTAAAAATATCATGACGTGGCTAAAACTAAATGGGACAAGTCATCTCTCATGCCTTGGGTGAGTGCACAAAATGACCTTGTGTGATATGACGGTGTGAGGGAATTGGTTATATAGGGTGCATATAATGACATATTGAGCTTGCATGTGTGACCTTGAGATTGAGGATTAGTGTATAATTAGAGAAACATTTTGGTTCCATTTTCAATATGCATCACATTACATTGCCATGATGGTGTTGAGAGATGATGTTTTGAATTAATCAAGATAACATAGAACATTGGATAGAAAGGGTTAAAGAATATTTTTCACAAAGATATCTCTCTTGTATAAATTATTTTCCAATAAAATGGGTGGAGAGGCATTTGCATGGTGTTTTATACAAGACATTATTCATAAAATTTCTAACACATTTGCATGTTTGGTTTTCGCGTATGCTATTTTTGAGGCTTGAACGTAAGGCAAAAGTACACTTGGATCGAGGAACACATCAAGAGAATTATATAGTTAACCATTACATGGACCCATGTAGTTAACATCTAGTGGAGTGGAACACTTCATAATTATATCTTGCACAATGCTATTTTTAGATACTCTTACCCCGAGGAAGAAGATTTTGAATTCCTCTATGATCCAAATGAAACCTTTTTGAGACACCTTCCTATTGAGATCAAAAATATCATGGTAGATATTGACTTTAAGAATTTTCCTATGACCAACTAAATCCTGATGTGCATAAGCAATGTGAAGGATTGAAGAAAGGAGGGGTGTGATTTATTATTAGTTGAACGTGGATATATCATGTGAGTGAAATATTGGGTGGTGGCAATATAAGGAAGCTTGATATAAGGTTATAACCAAAAGAGGTTTTTGATAGGAGGGTGATACAAATTCTGGAAGTGTCATGAAGACTTGGAAAGAATGATAATTACATGAGGATGACCATTGCAAGGAAGAAAGCTTCGGGGAAGAACACACATGTACCATTGGAGAGGATCAAGCTTTAGATAATGTTGAACCATAATATAATATTGAAGGCCTTGTTTTCCAACTTGAAGTGCATGTTCATGTGTTTGGATCTACATATTTGAAGGCATTGTAAGTATTGAAAATGAACGTGACAAGAATTTAGACAAGGGGAAAGAGAAGGCATTTCTAGATGGGGTGTCTCCCTTCATGTGAATTCAAGGCAGGGTGTAATTTTGAGCTCCAACTATCTCTATTACACATGCTAGCCATAGTAGGTATCTTCAATGCATGACCCCTCCTAGGTCTCCAATTACACATGCCTACCTAGTTATTTAATCCCTTGTGGGACTTTCTAGATAGTGTTTTATACACACCTTGAAAACACCCACAAAAAGAGAGGGCAAGGAGTTTTAGTATTTCTCCCTTCACTTATTTTATAACATATTTATAATGGCAGTTCTAGGTATAGAATACTCAAGACTTATAACTTCAATTGGAGGCTATTTGGATTTATGAGGATTGGTGTGTTTGGGAGAACCACCAAGTAGATTACATTCAGATCTAAGTGACCCAATCAATAACAAAATTATACCAATGATATTTATAGTGGCCTATGGAATGAATCTTCATCAAAATAAACTCAAAAAAGAAAGGGGAGGCAAAAATAAAACTCAACTATATTTTCAATCACTAAGTATATTAAGCACATTTAGGAAAGTAATTCTCACAAAATCAAAATTAATAAGAAATAGTTGAACTCATTCCTATATCAATTCTAGGAAATTAGTCTAAGGGAATTCAAAACCAATAATATAGAATGATTATTCATTAACACTATATCTAAATACTCAGATAACCAAGACTACTTTGGCACATATAAGAAACCAAGTTTTTAGAAACAATAATCCATGAAGGTAGACCAGTTTGGATCAATCTACTAACTATACCAATTTAAACCAAAAATAAAGGTGCAAACTCTACTTAATAAGTATAATATATCTATCACCTAGGCATCAAGACATAAATTAAACATTGAGACCATCGGACACATTGAGCTACAAATTCCTCTTTACATTGAATTGTCAAGATGATATTTACAATGAAAATGAAGGTATTTCTAGGAAAATGAAGTCTAGGCCAACGTCTATAATCTCTAGATTCCCCAATTTGTAAAAGAGAGGAAAAACCATCTCCTAAAGCAAAAACAATCACCATCGAGACTTCTAGAGGCATCTCGTGGAAGCATATTCGAAGAAGTGATGATTCATCACTATGGGTGCAAAAATGTTTGTTAGAAAATTAATCCATGTGAGAGGAATCTAGTTATCCCATGAGATCAGGAGGCTAAATGGAATTCTGGTTGACACTTTTCATAAGATTTCCTTTATAACTTAATTTTGATCTAACATTCCATTTTCTATGTTGTAGTGGGTTGTGATAAGGAATATCCTTCCTTTGGGAATCTCCACGAATGAAAAGATCAACCAAAAGCATATAAAAATGATTTGAGATAAGTTAATTGGAAGGAATGAAGTAGAAGGTGGTAAAATTCTCTACTAAAAATATTGAAGATATCTTCATCATTCCTCCTCAAACTGGTTTCTATGTGTAGCCCTTAAAATTACAATTCCAATGGTTCTGTCATGTGCCGGATGGTGGTCTCATTGGGAGATATGAGAAAAAAATCCATGTCTCTATCATGCCCCTTTTTACTCAGTCCATTGAAATATTTAATCAAGTTAATTATTTTGACAATTTATTTTAACACATTATTATCCTCCACGTTTCTCATTTTGATTTAATTTGGGACTTACAGCTTTCGGTGACTTAGATTTAACAAAAACAAGATCCACATACTCGCTTCTCGAGATTTCGGGGTCTCAAGACTTTCCTTGCACTTTTTTATTTTAATTTTCCTTCATTAATTGTTGGGACATGTGGCTTGTTAACATTGGTCCAAGTAGTACCATGACTTGTCATTCGTAACTCATTCCTTAGTCACTTTTCCCACCTTAAGCTCATGTCTTTGGGTTCTCGGGATTTTGGGACTTAGGATTTTGTTTTAGTTGACTTCATGAAACTTTCTTGACCACATGACTCGGGGTGAAATGTGATTTTATCCCTAACTCTCAGGATCTTGGGACTGTCAAGTTCCTTCTTTAATTATCCATGTGAATTTCCATGACCTCATGCTTTTATTTGATTTGATTTGTTTCTTTAGAAACCAAGGGTACATGGATTAGTCCATGTGCCTCCTCGCCATGATTTTTTTGTTTCTTGTGGTCTAAATCTATCTCATAGATTTTCCTTTATGAAAAATCGTGACTAAGTGGCTACGAGGTCGCCTAAAATTTGAGTCTCATAACTCTTGAGTTCTCAGGATTCCCTTTTTTTTTTGATACTTCTTCGTGAAAACTCTCTAGAATGTGTGGTTTCGAGGAGGAACATGATTCGATCCATAAGTATTAGGATCTCAGGATCGTAGGACTTTGAATTCTTAGTCTTATTTTATATTTTCTTTTTGAATACTTTGTTTGGGTTATCACACCAGTTATATAGATATATATTCAGATCTAAGCACAAACAATAAATATAGAAATACACCGAAGAAATAATACACAAGATATAACATGGTTCACCCAGTGTGGGCTACGTCCACTAAGAAACAACCAATCTATTATTCAAAGCTTCATAGAGGATATATAATGAAGATTTGCAATCTTCCACACCTCTCCTGGATGTATAGTACTTTCTTCCTCACAAGTTTTTTTTTTCTCTCTTCAAGAATTCCTTCTTACAATTCTTCTAAATTTTTTGCTTCTAACCCTAGATTTCTAGCTTATATAAGCATATACAAACTTAGGGAACTTTAGCTATGCAATTACAACCATTAGATAACCTTTTAATCAAAGGTTAGATCTAATCCCATGACTTAAATAAAAACATTTCACGCATAGGAGACCGATGCCATTTCCTTGACCGATGTCAGTTCCTACTAGTTGACCGGCACCAATCATTTGATTGATGGCGATTCATCGTGTAAACTTGCAAGTTGTAAAACATGTTATTTGTGAAGTAATTTGGCTCCACAACTCAACAATCTCCCACTTTGAGATAAATTGCTCGTGACTTTGTACCATACAACTCCATTCTTGGATCCTTTCCTTGGCATGTTTCTTCCTCTTCAAGTCTCAAACTTGAAGACCAATAAGTGGAGTGAAGCTCCAACTTCTCCTTTGCCAATGGCTTTGTTAGCATATCTACAAGGTTTTTATTTGTATGATTTTTCTCAGTTTCAGCTTCCCATCCTCCAACACCTATTGTATGAAGTGATATCTCAACTAAATGTGTTTTTTTCTTGAATGAAATGCTTTGAGTTCTTTACCAAATGAATCACACTTTGACTATCACTGTACAATTTGCAATCCTCTTGCTCCTTTCCCAACTCTTCCACAAACTTTCTCATCCATATCATCTCTTTTCTAGCCTTTGTAGTTGTAACATACTCTACCTTTGTAGCAAACAAGGCCACAACCTTCTGTAATCTCAAAATCTAACTAACTGTCGTGCCACCACATTGTGAATACATATCAAGTGGTGCTTCTCCTACCATCCAAATTTATAGCCATATCTTAATAAACATAGCCGCTTAAAATAAGTATCTAACCCTCCATAGCATAATTGTATGCTAGATGTACCTCTCAAATACCCGAGAATCCATTGGACTATTTTCCAATGCTCTTTACCTGGATTGGCCATAAATCTGCTCACAACTCCCACTTTGCTGTGTATTGTTTGGTCTAGTATAAACCATAACATACATAAGACTTCCAATTGATGAAGCATATGGAACTCATGCCATGTACTCAAACTCCTCATGTGATGTAGGACACGATATTTTCTCAATTTAAAGTATCCACCATAGGTGTACTTAAGATTTTGAATTATGCATATTAAAACTTTCTAACACCTTATTGATATAATGTTCCTGAGACAAATACAACTTCTTGTTCTTCATGTCTCTAAGAATTTGCATGCTAAGGATTTTATTTGCAAATCCTAAATCCTTCATTACAAATGTATGAGCTAACTTTTCTTTAAGCTCAATAATTTCTTGCATACTAGATCATGTAATAAGCATATTATCTACATATATTAACAAAATAATATAGCTTCCATTTTCAAGATTCTTGAAATAAACACAATGATCAGATTCGCATCTCATATAACCATGCTCATGCATAAAACTATCAAACCTCATATACCATTGCCTTGGGGATTGTTTGAGCACATACAAGCTTTTTTTTTCAACCTCGCACACAAGTTTATCCTTACCTTTAACTTCATATCCATGCATTGATTGCATATATATTTCTTCCTCTAAATCACCATGAAGGAAAGTCATCTTAACATCAAGTTTCTCTAAGTGAAAATATTCTACTATAAATAAAATGAAAACAATACATATGGAAGTCATTTTTACTACAGAGAAAAATATCTCACCAAAATCAATACACGATTTTTGTGAAAACCCTTTACCATAAGCCTTGTCTTATATCTTTTCTATCCACCCTCTTCTTCCTTGATAATGTAAACCCATTTGTTTTGCAATGTTCTTTTACATGATGACAACTTAAACAAATCCCATGTTTGATTTTGTTCCAAGGAGTCCATATCCTCATCCATGCCATGCTCCCACTTCTTGTGGATTTCATCTACATTTCTTATTCAAAACTTTCTGGTTCACCCCTATAAGTTCAATAACATATAAAATAAGGAAGGTGTAAATCATTCTAGAGGTCTACTTACCCGTTGTGACCTTCTTACAGAAATATGGGGTGTCATAGGCTCAATCTACTCATTTTATAAATTTGTATCAATCTCGGAGCAGGTGATCGATGTCGGTCATCTCAGTAGTCAAGTTGGTCAGGTGACCAATTTTGGTCTAGCTCTTCTGTAGCCGATGTCGATCCCCTTCATGTGGATTTCTGCCGACACCAGTTTTCTTGACCATTCGTACCTGTAGATGACTGTTCTAAATCCAAGAATGCATTTTATTTCACAAACTCTTCCATTGGTTCATCCTTGGGTATCAAAATTTGATCCTTGTAAATTATATTTTCATTCCATTTAATATCACGACTCCTAACAATCCAATAATCATCTAAATCCCAAAAATGGAATCCAAATCCTAGATCCATAACCAATAAAAGTTCGTCTCATAGATTTTGCATCCAATTTATTCCTATTTTCTTTATCAACATGCACAAAAGATTCGAACCAAATACTATAAGAAAATAAATATCTACCTCTTCTCTAGTATAAGTTGTTATCCCAAATTCACCCCCCAAAAAATTTGGTCAAGACAAGTCCTGCACTTAAGGAAATTATGAAGAAAACGACTGGAGAACCATGAGCTCACGTTTCCAGGATGACAAATAAGGTTGCAAAGGGACTTTACAATGGAGTGGTGGGGCTGTGAAAGATCAAACGACCCCGTGTAAGAAGAAATTCAAGAAATGGCTCTATCGAGCGAATCTATGCCTCAAATCCAACAAAAAAATTACAGGTGGGCTCAGAAATAGAATATAGGGTCAGAGAAGGAGGAGCAGCATCACAAAGAAACCAGGAGCAAGAAAGAGAAGAAACGATGAAGATCCGAAGTCTTCAAGCTCAAAACAGTTTAGAACGAGTCCAAAAATTGACTAAGTATGGAGGAGGTAGTAGAGAGAGCCACGTGTCAGAATGACGCTTCTCCAAAGTTGAATCCAAAAGGGGAAGCTCAAATGAGTGTCAGGATTCCACACATCTAGAGCTCTAAAAAGTTACATGACCATTGAAAAGTCTCGACTCGGCGAAGGGGCCAAGTGTCGGCCCAACGCAATTCCAAATGGGAGCCCAAGGCAGAGACTCAAACTTGCACCATCCCTCCACGTAGTAGATGGTCAACAAAGGTCAAAAGGTAGACATGGCAAGCCTTAAAAAGGGATAAGTATAGAAGTGCTGACGGAGACTGCCACGTGTCCAAGCGGTGCATCTCTAAGGGTAAATCCAAAAGCGGAGGCTCAAACAAGCACCAATTCACCACATAGTCCAAGGTCTGAAAAGGTAAGAGGGATGCTTTGAAAAATCCAAATACCTATGGAGGCTTCCAAGTGTCAACTCGATGCTCCTTCAAAGGAAAATCTTGATTGAGCTTTTAAGCGAGTGCGGAGGCTCCACGCATCTAGTCTCAAAAAGGGGAGAATCGGGTTGAATAGCCAATGCATTGTGACGAGCCGACGGAGAGTGCCAAGTGTCCAAATGGCGCTAGTTCTAGAGAATAATTAAAGGGAGGTTTCCAAGAAAGTGCCAACCCTCCATGTGTCCCATATTAAAAGGGGGCCCATTTTTCGAACTAGTTTTCCCACCTTTTTGTACGGACCCAATACAAACTTTGAAGGGGCATATCTTTCAACTCGGGGCTCGAAATATTACAAATATGACACCATTGGAAAGATATCGGCCTCATCTACACCATGGAGATTTGAAGCTTTAAGTTTGGGGAGGTTAGGTGGGAGAAAAATGGAGAAACATCTTCAAGGCATTAATGCAAGATCTATTTTTTCCAACAACCAGATCGGATTCGATCTGATCCGTTGTTTCCTCCTCCTTCGAGGCATCAAATAAGAAATTGATGCAGTCAAGACATATTTGGGGGAAAATTTTGTGAAAGGAATTAATAGCGGTGGTTGAGCTTTGGACTATTTTTTCCCCACTTCTCTCTCTTTCTCCCCTCTATGTTGAATCTATAAAAGGGTTTCGGAACTCATTGTAAAGGGTTGGACATTCTTTTGTTTTTGCAAGCTCCCCTTTCCTTCTGGAAAAGGAATTCATGGAGTTCAGACCTTCCATTTAAATTACAAATATGTTTCTTGCCTTCTAGCCATTTGTAATGCATTGTATCAATCTGTAGAGAAATAAAACATGTTTGTGATTTATTTTAGATCCTTTCTTATCCCCTTTTCTCTCATATGGTCTTTCATTATAAATCTGGTTATATGTGCTTGATTATTGTATGTATTTTGTTGGTTTGTGTCTATCAGCAAAACTAATGTTCATCATTCCTTTAGTGCATCAACTTGTAGCTTAGTTTTGATTTCTTGTATTCCTTTTATCCCCATCTCCTTGGTAAAACTTAGATTAGGTTAGGAAGGAACAGGTCCTCTGCAAGTTTCCACGTATGCACCTTAATAGAGGAATAGGAACCAACCTTTAATCTAGAGAGTTTTCCCATTTTCAAAGTCCCACACTTTGGGGAAAACTCAATGTTATGCGAATCACACCAAATGAATCTACATTAGAAAAGCAGATTTGACGACTCATTTGGGGGTGCTATGATTTTGCACTAACATAAGATTCTTCTCGGTATTCCACCATCTAGTGCACTTGAAGGCCCATAGTTTATTAAATACACCATCGTGTCTACTACTTCGCCCAAAACTACAAGGGTAATCTACCATGTATCCTCACGCTTCTTGCACATTCTATGATTGTTCTGTTCATTCTTTTTGCAACACCATTCTCCTATGGTGTTCTAGGAACCATTCTTTCTCTGTGTATTCAATTCACTAAACAATAATCATTGAAAGCCTTATTGTAGTACTCACCACCATTGTTAGATCTAAGACATTTTAAATTTCAATTTGATTCATTTTCCACAAGGTCTTTCCATCTTTTAAAAGTCTCAAAGCATCATTTATGATTTATGATTACATACAATAAGCCCATATGTTTCTTGTGGCATCATCAATGAAAGTCACATAATATTGGGATCCTCATGAGAAACTATCCTGGGCTGGTCCCCACACATCTAAGTGCACAAGCTCCAATTTTTATCCTTATTTGTTGCCCTAATTTTGAGAAATCTCACTCTCTTTATCTTTCCAAATATACAATGCTCACAGAAATCAAGATCTACATCTTTCAAATATGATAACTTACCCTTTTCCTTTAAGATCTGCATTCCTTTTTGACTCATATGGCCTAGTTGATTATGCCACATGTTTGAATTTGAATCTAAAGTAGACAACGTAGAAAAGGAATCAATAATACAAGTATACAAATACAATGTTCCTACCTTCTTGCCTCTTGCTACAACAAGAGCTCCCTTGGTAACTTTCAAGAGTCGGTTGTGAATGTAACCATGTAACCAGATTCACCTAGTTGTCCTGCAGAAATTAGATTTCTCCTAAGGCTATGCACATGCCCCACATTTTCAATATCCATGTATTTCCATTCTGCAATTTAAGATGAACTCCACCTTTACCAGTAATATTACATGGTTTATCATCTCCTAAATAAACATGCCCAAAATTACCATGGACATAATTTCTGAAATAACCCTTATTAGGGGTAACATGAAAAGAAGATCCTGGTTCTAAAACCCATGATTCTATTTTATTATCCAAGGAGAGAATAAGGGCATCTTGCATTACCTCTGAATATGCAAAATTTTCCTCTTTACCTTTCTCTGGTACATTCTCTTTGTTTTCCTTGAACCAACAATCCTTCTTTGCATGTCCTTTCTTTCCACAATTCCAGCAGGTTATTCCTCTACCTCTAGATTTAGATATGCCATTCTTATACTTTGATTTCCCATTATTCTTGCTCTTGGATCTCTCCTTCTGCCTTCCCTTGCTTTCTACATTCAAAGCATTTCTAGATGATGACTCTCTTGTACTTTTCCTACGTATTTCTTCATTTAGGATTATACTAACCACATCATCAAACTTCAAAATATTAGTAGAAAATGATGTATTATTAATAACCATTACCAAGTTATACCAACTATCTAGCAAAGATCATAAGAATACAAGTGATTTCACTTTATCATCAAATGGAATATTAACCAATTTTAATTGATTTGTAATGGAACGAAAATCATTTAAATGGTTTGATACAGATCCACCTTCTTGCATTTTTGAATTAAATAATTTCTTCATCAAATAAACTTTATTGGAAGCACTTGGTTTTTCATATAAATTAGCTAAATATTTCATCAACTCTACCATGGTTGCTGCTTTGGTAATATTCAAAGTCACAGATGCTACTAGACTCAATCTTATAGATCCCAGAGCCTTTCTATCAAGAATTTTCCATTCTTCATTAGACATCTTTGTAGGTCTTGCCTTCTCATCCAATGGTAAGTTTAGATCTTTCTGATATAGATAATCTTCCACCCACATCTTCCATAATTGATAATTAAAACCATCAAATTTATCAACTTTGTATTTTCCATCTTCTTCCATTATTATAGCTCCCACTCAATCAAAAATCCCTCTGTGAGTAAATATGTCAACACAAAAAACCCTCAAACAAAAAATTTCTGATACCAGTTGTTGGGGTTAATCACACTAGTTGTATAGATATATATTCAAAGCTAAGCATACAAGAAATAAATACAGAAATAAACTAGAAGAAATAATACACAAGATATAACGTGGTTCACCCAGTGTGGGCTACGTCCACCAAGAAACAACTAATCTATTATTCAAATCTTCACAGAGGATATACAATGAAGATTTGTAATCTTCTACACCTCTCCTAGATATACAATACTTTCTTCCTCACAAGATTTTCTTTTTCTCTCTCAAAGAATTCCTTCTTATAATTCTTCTAAACTCTTGCTTCTAACCCTAGCTTTCTAGTTTATATAAGCATATACAAACTTAGGGAACTTTATCCATGTAATTACAACCATTAGATAACTTTTAAATCAAATTTTAGATCTAATCCGTGACTTAAATAAAAACATTTCACGCATAAGAGATTGACACCGATTCCTTGACCGATGTCGGTTCCTACTAGCCGATCGACGCTTGATCCAACCGATGTCGATTCTTGTGTAAACATGCAAGTTGTAAAACATACTATTTGTGAAGTAATTTGGCTCCAAAACTCAACATACTTCTAATATTGCGAGAACATATATACTTGATCGGGGGGTCTCACGATTTTGGAGCTCTTAGTGAAATCTTCATGCCAAATGATCATCTCAAGTTTAGGACTTAGGAATTTTTTGTGATTCTTTAACAAAATTCTTTTAATGTCAATAAGATGAGCTACATGTCCACTTTGAACCTGTGAAACAATTTAAGATGATCAAGTTAAATTTTACAGTTTGGAAACAATGGAAAATGTGAAGGAAAGCTGCTATTTACATGTTTCAATCTGTTTTGACTACAAAAAGTGTTTAACTTTTGGGATTTTATTCCTTTTCAAAAATTTCCTATAATTAACATTAAATCAAATCAATGAAAGAATAGATGGTGATCAAATCAAAATTAAATCAAAGAGTTAAACTTCAAAGATATAAATAAGTTATAAACTAAGTTAGACTACGCCTTTAACCTATTTGATCAAAATGCAAAACTAGAGACTTTGAAACATGTCAAAGAGTGTTAAAACCAAGCTTTAACATCTAATGAATATGTGGGGCTCAATTTTCTTGTTAAGAGGGAATGAGGGTGTGATGGGTCACAACAAATGGAAATGGTGAATGCTATGGGAAAAATACTCAAAAAAGTGTTTAGAACCTAGAATCTCAGTTTATCAATTCTAAGGAAAATGTTATAAGCAAGAATTTTTTTTTAGAACTTATGATTAAAATTCAAAGACCAATTTATGCTTTTACTTTTGATATACTAAGCAAGCATGCTCTTATGATTCAAGTGTGTGATCTTGTGTGTACACATGTCCTTATAACTTAGATTAAATGTTCTAAACTTGTTAAAATTATGACTCTATCACATGAAGGTTTTAAGCATTGTTGTGCTACTAGTCAAGTGGTGATATCCTGATGCAGAGATACTCTTGGATCCATTTCAAGCCTTGCTCTAGTACCAATTAGGCGTCCATATCCCTAATGGAGGTTTCTTAAATCACCCCCTTTTAAGGAAATTAATGCATATTTTCTTTTATGTTGTCTTTTCAAGAGAAGATTCGCTTCTAATTTTATCATTTAGCTTATTTTCTCTTGTTTCCTTTGTGACCTTCACAATAATGTTACCACAAAATTTCAAGAATTTTTTTCATCTGCTCATGCAAGCACTTAAAATGGGAAGTGCATGGACTCTCTTAGGCACAAAAAAATTTGGTAAAATCATTAGAAATCACATAAAATGATTATAATATTTTAACATAAGAGAAATTTCAACAATTTATTCCAAAATCTAAAAAATATTAAAACATTAAATTCTAAATTTCATCAGTTCTTGAGATATATCCTTTAGTTTCGTAATTTATGGTAACTTGCACATGGGAACCCCAAACTTAGATAACCTTAACAACTTTTCCAGTTTATTAGGAAGTATTATGAAAAAAATCTTGAAAGTGGTCTAGAAAGCATGAAGTTAATCTAAGAAAGCAATAAAGCTAATTAGGGAAATTGAAAACTAAACTAAGAAAATAAAAATAAATAAACTCAGATGGGATTGATGATGCCCCAACCATGAAACAATGTTTTAAATTTTTCCCATTGAATGGTAACATCAAACCATTTCTCATTAACTCTCTCAATCAAGCCATTGTATCCCAATGGTTCTACAATTTAGTAAGGGCTAATCCATAATGAATCAAACTTGAAACATTTTCCCTTATTTTCATGAGCTTTTCGCCATAAAAAAACTAGATCTCCATTTCTAAATGTTTTGATTTATGTGTTTCTATTAGACTAGCATTTGAAAACCTTCTAATGCGTGAAGAAAATTTCTAGCTTTTTACTTATAGCATTTTGCAGGTTGTATTAAATCCAAAATTTGTTCTTTACCTTGTCTCCTCCATCCATGTATTCACATAAAAAATAACATGTTGGGAACTATAGGGTGATGGGAGCATAGGCTCTTGGCCATAAACCATCAAGTGAGGAGAAATTTTAAGAGATGTTTTGATCTTGATTATGTCTGCCCACAGAGCATGTTTGAGGAGTAAGTGCCATAACCTTGAATTGTCCATGCTTGTATTCTTTATCACATCCAAGATGTTTTTTTGTTAGTGGACTCATCTAACCCATTACCTTGTGGATAATATTTTTAAGAAAAATTCAAGGTAATGTGATGGTTATATACCAAATCAATAAACTTAATGGATTATAATATTTGTCTGTTGTCACATACTAATGAGAAAGGGTGGCCAAACCTTGTGATGATGTTGTTCTCTAGGAACTTTATGACTTCTTGAGTTGTGTTCCTCTTAGTAGTGAAAACTTCATCCCATCTTGTATAGTAATTAGATGTAATCATAAAAACTTATAATTCTCATAGGAGTTCGATTAATTATTTTTTCTAACCCCCATTGAGCAAAATATTTTCGCTCAATAATTGGTTGCAAGGGTATGGCTGCATGTTTTTGTTTTTTTGCAAAGAATTGACATTGATGATAACACCTCACTTGATTGTGAGCATATTTAAACATGTAGGCTAGTAATATCGCACTCTCAATATGTTATGGGTAGTATCATCTATAGATGAGTGATTATTGTTGTCCAAAATTACACTCCATGTAATTTTAAACAACTCATTAAAAGAAAAACCATATTTTTTCTCAAGAAAAGCTATTGGGCATTGATTGAGTCTTCCATGGAAAGAAGGAATGTAGTGTTTCAGTGGGTTCTCCTAAGCCGTGAAACAAGGGAATGAGTAGTTCAGGACTTAGGATAAAAATGGAAATGTTAGTGTTCCGCGAAAGTTATTAGACCTTTGTGACTCTAAGGAATTTAGTCCTTGTGGGTAGAAGTAAAGTCGATAACCAAGGAGTTTTGATTTAACAAAAATAGAATTATGCTAAACCCTATTTGCAGAGTAAGCTGAAAGTACACTATGATATATAGTTCTTAGACACAATTTGATACAAGAAATAAGAAAAATAAGTATGAAACCCCGAGTGTAAGAGAGAGGGGAAAGGAATTATCTGATTTGCACTTTTCCTCGACTTGATTTGAACTAGAAAAGCTGATGACCAAGAAAATAATAGTTCGAATTACTCGGGATAAATTTTGGAACTCAGGACATAGCTAGACTAGGGTGTCTGGATTGGGTTAGGGGCACCTGGGTGCTAGAGTTTACTTATGGGTACCTTGGATGTGAAAGTGGTAGGAATATGATTTTTCTTATGTCACACAAGTTTCATTGGTAGTCATTGTTAGTCACCCGTGTGTCACACCCTTTGATCGCAGATGTACCTATAATATGAAAAATAGATGTTCACATGCAAAACCCACAAAACCGCAACAAATAAAATAATAAAAAGATGCAATATGGGGAGTTAGATTGACCTTGATGGTCACCCAATAGAGTAGACCTATGATCAATTATTGCACTACATCTCAAACTCCATGTATTTTTGTGCATGTGTGAAAGAATCATGCCCTATGATGCCCTTGTGCAAGTGCACTTGATAGAGGGCTAACTAGATGTAGTAATGTAGAAAAAAATGTGTAGATGGAAAAATGAAATTCCCCTTCCTATGTAGTGTATGTAGAAAATTCAATCCCTTGTCCCTTGAATGGATGTTAGATGGATGCCTTTAATGCTCTTAGATGCCTTTGGATGCAAGCTTAGGTGATGATAGTAGATGCTTAGAGCTTGGTCCTTTATTTTGGTCATATATATTTACATTTATATTATTCCCTTGTTTAAATTTCTTAATTAACAATTGGAAGGCTATCCCATAAGAAAATAAGATTCCCAAAAAGAGTGAGTAAGGTTAAAAGAGGTCGGGGGGCACCCGGAGGGGATGAGGGTGCCTAGCATCGACATCTTGGATGGGCACTAGTGTCCAAAGTCATAAAGGATAAGAAATTAAAGTATCGACTAGGCTCTAGGGTGTAAAAGACTAAAAAAAGAAGACAATAAAAAAGAAAAGAGGCCAAATATAGTCATCAAGTACTAGTTTTCTCACTTAGGAAGCATATGAATACTAGTGCGTTTTTAGGACCTAAAAATGTACCCAAGTGCATGGTTTTGTGTCTACATTTTCCTCCACTTTATGTTGTTGAGTAAATACTCGATAACATACAATAGATAGAAGATGCATACCTTTTGTTCCTATAGAGAGTGATGGTGATATCGTGTTGAAGAGACAAGTGAAGTGATAAAAATGAAGCATGAAAACTAAGAAAGAGGAAGCGACCCTAGGGGTGAAGTCTATTGTGTTGTACTTATTGGTGTGCTTAATATAGGGATGATTATTGTTGCATATTAGGGACGGACCTGCAAAAGAAGAGCAAAAGAGAAATCAAAGTCATGTATTATGAAAACTCTATAAAAGTATGTAAATGTTAAAAAGTAGTAAAAGGAAAGTGTGCACTGATGAACACGAGTGTAAAAGGATAGAAATATGTCTTGAAAATGTTGTGTAAAGCGATTTTTGGGTGATCTCATGCCAAGAGTGATTTTTTGGGTGATCTCATGCCAATAATGAGTTTTTGGGTGATATCACGCCAAGCGTGAGTTTTTAGGTGATCTCACGCCACGGACGAGAAGAATGTTAGAGAGAGATATCTAGTGTTATTATCCTTCCATGACTGCTTCCCAATTATACACCATTGTATATGGTGTGATCTTGTGTTTTTTTGAGTTGTATTGTATTAGTTCTGAGTTTTTTCAAGTTGTACCAATTGTAATGTAGATAGAATGCATTATTCTTGCTGGAGGACTGTGCATGTATTGTGAAACTGCTCTGTAAACTGATGTGAATGAAGCTGTGTTGATATGAGAAAATAACTATATCTACCCCCAAGACATAGGCATTTAAGAGAGGTCGAGCGCCAGTGTGCTAGTTTCTAAATCTCAGGCACTTGTGTCTCTGTCTGAACTGAGGACCCAAGTCATATTCTAGATCGTTTATGTAACTATAGCTTGTGTTGATTTTGTAATGTGCATATCTAAACTGTAGCTCTGTGGGGAATACATGGGGCGACTAATTCACCCAATGTATTCCCCCTTTTTGGGGTGCATGCAACGTCACTAGGAGAATGTAACCCAAAGGATAGTACTTGAAATTGATATGAAGTTGATACTTACAGGGGGTAGTGGATGTGCATGGTAAAGACCAAGGAGCATGCAAGAAAGAAGGCTAGTAACATGTGTTAGTGTAATCAAAGCTAGTATGCAAGTAGAATATAATGTGCAATCAAACAAGCAAGAAGATAAGATAGACTGCAAAAAGTGGGTTTCATACATGGGACATCACTCACAATGTTACAAGACAATTAGGGCCGAAGTGGCCAAAAACATACGAGACATAGGGCATAGCTTGTAAACAATAACATACAAGTAGAAAGCAATGAAAAGTAAAATGTAGCAGAGAAACCATGGTGAAAAATAGTCCTTCAGGGAAAATGTTGCATATGAAGCACCCGTTAGCATGTAAGAAAGATAAAAATTATGTCAAAATGTGTATAGATCAATGGAAAGTAATGTGCTAGTAAGAAGAAGTACTAAATAATGAAACAATAACACTTGTGATGTGTAAGAGTAGTAAATGTAGATGCCCCAGGAGCCTCGGTGGGACTAGTAAGAGGTACAATGCCAAGCATCATTATTGCATGTAAAGATCTATAGGAAGTCTACATTCACAACTAAAGACCAAGTGAACACACATGTGTATATAGAAAATATAATGACATAATGAATATATGACTAGTATAATAAACAAAGTGCATCATGTAACTAGTATATATGCAAGCAAGAATATGTGTAACCAAGATATGTAATATGTAGTGTATGAGTGGAATGGAATGGTATGCAATGTGAATGTGAATGTGATAGGAGAAATGTGAACCCCAATGAATGTGTATGAGATGAGGTTAATTTATAAAAGATCCCATACCAATAAAGTATGAACCATAGAACAAGAGTGTATCATATGGAAATGGTTTGAAATTGTGTGATAGAAAGATAGATCATGAAGCATAGAGTGTAAAAGGTGAATGTGGTGAGGTTCATTTCAGATTTAAACCCTTAGCACTCAAGTATGAACCATGTAACTAGAGTGCATCATAGGGTAATGATGATATAATTCATGTATCAAAAGGTTTGAAAGTACTTATAAAGATAAGACATGACGCGTGGAGCTTGAAAGTGTGATAGAAAATACTAGAGATAACTAATAGTGCTAGAAGGGGGAAAGTGTGATGCCCCCAAGTGTGTGAGAGATGAAGATCTATGGTGGTGTTTGAAATATGTCACAACCGTCAATGCAAGGAATATTTTACTTGACGAAATTGATTGGTTGTTGAAGTAGAGGGTGGATAGGGACCCTGAATGGTGGTGGCTTATTTGGGATTGATAACTTGTAGAAGACTTGATAGGAGATGAGGATGGACTAATTTTGAGAGGTGGTTTCTTAGTTTGACTTGGTAATGTTGTAGAATACTTGAGAGGAGGAGGGGTTGGACTGATTTTGAGAGGAATTTGCTTAGGTGGATCTTGACTTACCGTAGAAGTAATATGAGTAATAATTACATGATGCTCATTAGACATAGATGAATCAGATTTAGGAACCCAGTGGGATGTAGCAATCAGATATGAACATGTAGTAACATTTTATATAACAAATGAAATGAGACCATAATTCTTAAGGTGGTCAATTTTTCATTTAAGAGCATAGCAATCATTATCATTATGTCCATTGATTCGATGATAATGCCAATATGGATGACCTTGATATTTTGTAAGCTGATAAGGAGGATACAAATGAGTAGATGGAAAGTTGATCAATTGATGAGTGAGTATGTGAGGAAGAATATCATGTTGCATATCCTTGACATAAAAATTCAGAGGCGCGAGGAGTGAGAAGACTTGGGGTTAATTGATATGAGCACATGTGTCACTCATAGAAGTAGAATAAGATGTAGAAGGAGAACTAGCATGGGCTTGAGAAGCATCCTTGAGATGTTGGATTTCATATTTAAGAGATGTGATTGTTTTTTCCATAGCTTAAATTTTATCTTGAAATAAAGAATACAAAGCTTGAATTGAATCGAATATGGGTTGATTGGATGGAGGAATAGGATGAATATAGTCATCATATAGATAATTGAATATGACACTTACTTGAGCGGGTGGGTGTACTACAAGGAAGATACATAGTGTCTAGGGTTTTTGAAGAACATCTTTGCAATGTGGGTGCATTTGAAGCAAGTCATGCAATGAGATTAGAGGATTTTTAGGATCCATGAGAGAATAAAAATAAGGATCCAAGTGTATTTGAATGGAGGTTCAACAAATGATTTAACAAAAATTGACTTATGCTAAACCCCGATTGTAGAGTAACTAAATGTACACTATGATATATAGTTGTTAGATACAATTTGACACAAACAATTAGCAAAATAAGTATGAAACCCTAAGTACAAGAGAGGGAGGAAAGGAATTAGCTGATTTGCACTTTTCTGGACATGATATGGACTGGAAAACTAATGAACAAGAAGATAAAAATGTCACAATCACTCGGGATAAATTATGGAACTTTTGGATAGAATAGGACTAGGGCGCTTGGACTAGGTTAGGGGTGCATGGTCTGCTAGAGTCTACTTCTAGGCACTTGTGACTACGAAAGTGGTCAGAATCTATTTTTTCTTGTGTCACACAAGTTTCATTGGTATTTGTTGTTAGTCACTGTGTGTCGCACATTGATTGTCCGATGCACATGTAACCTGCAAAATAGATGTTCACCTACGAGACCCACAAAACCGCATCAAGTCCAAAAAAATAAAGATGTAATATGGGGAGTTGGACTCACCCAGAGGCAGATCACCCAATAGAGTGAACTTGCAACCAAGCACTGCACTACATCTCAAACTCCATGTAGTTCTTGTGCGTGTGAAAGAATCATTCCCTATGATGCCCTTGTGCAAGTGCACTTGATAGCGAGCTAACTAGATGTAACAATGTACCTAGAATGTGTGGATGCCAAAATGAAATTACCCTTCCTATGCAGTGTATGCATAAAATGTAGTCCCTTGTCCCTTGAATTGATGCTAGATGGATGCCTTTAATGCTCTTAGATGCCTTTGAATGAAAGCTTAGGTGATAACAATAGATGTTTAGAGCTTGGTCATTTATTTTGGTCACATAGCTTTGCATTTATATGATTCTCTTGTTTGAATTTCATAATTTAAAAATTAAAGGCTGACCCATAAGAAAAGAAGATGCTCAAAATATAAAAGAAGCCCAAAAAGAGCAGAAGTAAGGTGAAAAGAGGTCGGGGCGCCCGGAGGGACGAGGGCACCTGGGTGCTAGCATCTTGGCTAGGTGTTGGTGTCCGAAGTCATAAAAGATAAGCAAGTAAATTATCAATTGGGATTTAGGGTGTAAAATACTAGAAAGAAGACAAGAAACAAATTAAAGAGGCCAAAGATAGTCCTCAATTACTAGTTTTCTTGCTTAGGAATCATATGAATACTAGTATGCTTTTAGGACCTAAAAATGTACCCAAGTGCGTGATTTTGTGTCTATAGTTGCATATCCATAGAGAATTGTAAATGTATAAGTATAAAAGTTGTGGGAAAAAGAATTCAAGAGATAGTTGGTGTCTCATGGCATGTAAGCGTAATGTCACACATACTTGAGAATCAAATACAAGTCCAACAAGGAGAAAATCAGTAGAACAAAGAGAAGTGGTTGTTGGGTCAAGATTTTGGAGGTCTTAATAAGAGGAGATATTGCAAAAGGTATCAGATCTGCACTGGACTTCAAACTAGAGCCAACCACCCCAACCACAAAAATTTAATGAAATCGCACCCTTCAGAAGTCTGGCACGTGATAGAACCAAGGTGTCGTCTTTATGGTTGTTGGATTTCATCATGGGAACTCATGTTTGTAATACAAGAAAACTCTTCAAGAAATCATGGTTCCCATACTTGGCCAACATGATTTGAGAGGTTCAAATTCTAGCTCGGTGGCAATTGCTTCTTTCTCTCCCCTCTCTTTCTCCTTTCCACAAATTGTATAAATACAAGTGCTTGTGCAATTTGTAGTGGTTCTTCTCCCTTTTCTTCCTTAGCATATTTTTGAGCTCTTCTCTATGAAACTTAAAAAATTCATGCCTTTGACCTCTATAAATCGTGAATGGATGTTTTCTTTCTCTATATGTAAACCATAAAGGATCAATTAATACAAGTGTGGTTTCTCCCTTTCCTTCAAATACTCTATGTTTGGTGTGAAAACCCTACCCTCTTGTGTGTTTTGTGTTCTTTTATTTGTTTGATTTAGACTTGCATGCATATTCATAGTCCCATCTCATAAACTTGCATCTATGTCACATTGAATCAAGAAAGTTCCACCTTTTGGTGTTATCACCGCCCCTCTTTAGCCTAGTTTTCTTATTTCTTGCATCTCTCTCCCTAGTCCCTTGGAAATGTTTGTGCATGATTAGTTTAGCATTAGAATTAGGTTTTATTCTACGGTTTTCCTAATCCTTGGAACAAGGAATGCAGAATTCTTTGGAGGTCTATCTCAAGCCGATAGTCCCATACTTGGAGATAATCCTATGTTGCTTCAAAATTATAGATCTCCATGATTTAAACTAGGGTATAAT
Organism: Taxus wallichiana var. yunnanensis; assembly: GCA_018340775.1. Taxonomy (NCBI): domain Eukaryota; kingdom Viridiplantae; phylum Streptophyta; class Pinopsida; order Cupressales; family Taxaceae; genus Taxus; species Taxus wallichiana. Next base: position 523,934,263 of record CM031243.1, on the reverse strand, counting down.
TTTGAGCTCCAACAATTACTCCCTAGTTTCTCATGAAAATTAGACATTATATGATTTTCCTCATCTCTTCGACACACATTTTAAATATATTCCATGGTGATTTCTCTTAAAGAAACTCACTTTTTGAATATGTAGTTTTACACTTTGAGCTTCAAAGGACACCTTTGTATTCTATTCAGATCAAGAGGACATTGACCATATATTAGAAAATGATCACTTAGGTGAGGTCATAGGTATTTAGGAGTTATATGATATATGACATATTCCATCATAGAATATGTCATTGTCATATACATCACTAGCATCATATGGGAGTTACATTCCATCTTGGGAATTGTAACTCCTTTTCCCCTCATGAGGAATGATTTTCAAGCACGGAATTTACACAACACTCCCATATGTACCCTCTTATTTTGATCTATGAGAATGAGTAGACTTTTTTCCATTATGCATGAATCTTGTTGTTTGATTAATCTCTTGTTGATTACTTGGAGCATGTTCTATTCCATTGAAGTGCAATGTTGTTGATGTGCGTGAATTTCATTTTATCCCTGTAGTCCAATATCACATGGTATTAGAGTTGCATTTTTGGTAACCATGTACTCACATTTAATTATTTCTAATTACTTTTGGTTTAATATTTTTATCGCTTCTCATGCAAGTTTATTAATCATTTTATTGATTATGCTAATTTGGGTTATATCTCGGTTTTGGATTTTTTTCTTTGGGTGTTGCTTTGTGCATGTGCGGTTTAGGGGATTCTCTACTAGATTTGGCTAGATGCAGCTACATTTGGTAGAAATCTCTGTTTGGAGGTATTTATGGTTTTTTCTTGGAGTTTTTTCATTAAAATCTGGTCTAAATTTTTCTAGTTCTCCTCCTAAATCAGACTCCTCCTCCCTACCATACTCCTCTTGAATCCTTCTTGCTCATGTCCCTCGGGTCTCCTCGAGCTCTCTGTCTTAGCTGAGAATCCTTGCCTATAATTCTCCTCAAGCTCCTCTTTCCTCACCACCTTGACTTGTGATCCAACAACATCGGGCTCGGCCATGGTTCACCCTTCCTCGAGCTCATTTTCGTTGATCTAAGCTCTTGTGATCTCTATCTAGTTTTCATTGAGCTCATTGTTATGGTGTCGAAGCTTGTGACCCAAGTTATGTTTGTGTTTTCTAGCTCTTTGGCATTCCTTCCTTGCATCTCAAACATGGGGTTCTCATTAGGATCGACCCATAGTGCCTTTAATCCTACCTTTGTCCCCGTGTTGTTTACTTGGCCCTTGCTCCTAATTTCTTAAACGAATTAGTTGTGTTGCTTCCATCGAGCTTTCCTTGTGTATTAATGTTGCATGCAACTTCTTTGACCTTAAACTACTCGTGTCTTTCCACCTCTCGCCACCTCATTTTCTTCTCTTCCCCGCTTGTGTTTATTTTGCATTGTTGTTGCTTGAACCCACTATGATGTGAAGCCATTCAAGCCACCTTTCGCCTCCTCTCATTTCAAAATTTTCATACATTACTCTATCCTTCCATCTCGGCTCAATCACAAAGCCAAGTCCAAGCCCTCCCTTACCTTAATCCCTTCCCCCTCGTCATGTGGCATGGCCTCTTGTCCTTTCCTTTAACCATAGTTTTAAACCTTTTTCCCTCCTTGTTAATTTAAAGCCCACTTTTTATTTATATTAAGATTTGTATATTAAATAAATTAGGTTTAATTAAACATAGCCTAGGTTTTTTTTAAACATAACTTAGTTATTTTATTTAGTTTAGGCTTTATTAATTATTAATTAACGAAATAATTTCTTTTATTTAGGCCATTATTTTAGAGGTTAGATACTTTTTCAAATTAAAACTTTTTTTTTAATTTTTATTTATTATTATCGTAAATTAAATTAATTGGGTAAATTATTTGAAAAAATAGTGTTATTGGATGTTATTAATCGTGTTACTTGTGAAGGTGTGTGTTTTTCTTTTGGAGCATTTTCTTCCATTTGGGAGGCTTCTAGCTCATTTTGAGTCATTTTTATCTTTGTAATAACATTCTTGTTATTTTTGTGGGATAGTTAGTGCATCCTCCATAGCCTTGTAGAAAGGGAGTTCCTTGCATGACATGAGATGTTGTTTTCTCACAAAGGACTTAGTTTTCTCCTTCTTCTTTTTTTCAATCATTTTGTGCTTGTTATGGTGTTGATTTGATGTGATCACTTGAAACTTCATTGTGGTCTCCACACTTACACATTTTTATGCCAATAACAAGGTGAGTGACTAATCATTTCTCGATGCACAATCACATCTGATTATAATCAACTCACTAAAATATAAAGTTCCACAAACATGGGGTGAAAATATTATTCTGGGGTGTGTGTGTCCTTTCTTTTTGTATTCTTTCTTTCTCTCTCTTCATGATGGATGCTAGTTTAGTTCCTTTTCTCATGTCATTTAACTTATTTAAATGGAGATAAAAATGGTTATGACATTATGGGGTAAAGGGTTGTTTCGTATCACTATGGGAGTGGAGAAATAACCAATGATGAACCAAAAATCTAGGTGGTTTAACCGATGTGATGAAGCCTTAGGTATTCTTTGTATGTCCGTCTCTCCTAACTTTCTCTTCCACATTGAGTCTTCCACAACACTCGATGGAGCCTAGAAAACTATTGATGATATGTTTGGAAAACAAGATGACATGAGAGCACATGAGTTAGAGAATGAACTACTAGGATTAACTCCTAGTAAATTTGATAACCTACATGCCTTCTTCTCAAATTTTTTCCACACTAGATTACTGCTTAAAAGAATGTGGAGTTGAGAAAAAGGATGCCTAATTGATCTTGTCGATTCTTTTCTAAGCTTGGCCCCGAATACTCCATCTTCATTTCTACCTTCCATGCCATGAAATAAGATCTAGATATTTCTTGGAAGATATCCTCATTTGAAAACTTTTTATCCCAACTCATTCGAGAACAGGATAATTGATTCAAATGGGGAACACTCAAATCCAAGTCACATGCCCTTGTAATAAGTAATAGTAAGGGAAAATATAAGAAAAAAGAAAAGAAGAAAGAGAAAAAGGACCAATCTAAGAAGGAAACCAAGACCAACCAAACCCAAACCAAACCTAACACAAATGCTTCTACTTTTGAGCCTAAAGCAAAGAAGGAAAAGTGTAAGTGTTCTATTGTAAGCAAGAATATTGGACATGAAGAGCATCAATACATGAGAAAACAAATAGATCACCTAACTCATTTACTTGAGAAGAATAATATAGGTGTTCTGAGTCTATCAAACAAAATTCTCTCGAAGTCTGAGTCTTCTAAAGAAAATGAGTCTAAATCTAAGAAGAAGAAAGGAAAGTCCCTTATAGCTAGAGTTTCTCCTTCATCAACGTGGATCATTGATTCTAGTGCCTCACACCACATGGGTTCTTCACATGTTGATTTTTCCAACATTAAGCCATGGCATGTCCCAAATCACTTTGGGTGATGATACTTGTGTCGATTTTTGATAGTGGATCAATAGAAGTAGATGGTGGAACATTTAACCATGTGTTGAGTGTTCTCGATCTCTCTACCAATCTCCTACCAATATCCTATCGGTTTACCAAATCACTCATCTTGGTGAAGGAATGTGAGTGGAATTTAATCCTAACTTGGTGATTATTTGTGAGCTTCACAATGAGTCTACAATGGTTGAGGGAAAGGTGGATCATCGGTCATGATTGTACACCTTCTCCCACTTTACTTCTGATTCTATGCCCACTACCTTGCTTACTCATGTAGATGAGGTTAAAGAAAGCTATGGCATGAGCATTTTGGTCATATTAACTATCTTTACCTTGAATAATTGAGCCAAAATGAGATGGTTCAATGGGTTACCCTGTATAAATTTTTTTCTAAGGGTCTTTGTGATGGTTGTGCCCTAGGAAGCACCTCGAAGAAAGTTTTGGCAAAGGAAAAGCTTGGAGAGATTCTCATCACTTGGATATTTTTCATAGTGAAATTTTATGGCCCATTCCCATCTCCTTCATTTACTAGAGATATCTATATTCTTACCTTCATTGATGATTTTTCACATTACACTTGGGTGTATTTTCTCAAATAGAAATATGAAGTTTTCAATCACTTTCGAGACTTCAAGGCTCTTGCTAAGAAACAAGTTGAAATATCTATCAAGGTTATTTAAACCAAAAATGGAGGTGAATATGTGAGCAATAGGTTTGAATGATTTATATACCTCCAAAGGGATTGCTTTTGCATGTACAATTGCTTACAACCCTTTGCAAAATGGAGTTTTGGAAAGAAAGAACCAAACGATTAAGGAGATGGATACTTGTATGGTTCACTCTAAATACATTTCTCTAAAATATTGGGCTGAAGATGCCATGAACTATACACTTACTACATTTAGAATCATTCTCCACACAAGGAAGTAAGAGGGATGACACCCTTTGAATCTTGGTTTGGATGCAAACCTGATATCAAGTACTTTCACATCTTCAAATCAACTGTTATGGCTATGATTCCCAAAAAGAGATACAAGACCTTGGAACCACATTCCACACCATGTATTTTTATAGGGTATCCTGATGGCATGTGAAGGGTTATAGATTTTTGAACCCTACTACTCATCACTTTATATTGAGAGAAGTGTGAAGTTTGATGAGTCATCTTCTACTTCCACTTCTCTACCCACCATTGAGGTCTTTGTCCCTATCTTAGATTTTAATTTTTATGATGATGATGAGCCTCCTCATCCTCTTCTTGATCCTTCTACTCCTCCCTCTCCTCCCACTTCTCATGATTCATAATATTTTGATTCTGATAGAAGTGATGATGATGACTTTGTCACTTCTCACTTGAGTGAAGAATCTACAGATTTTGATCCTAACTCTCCTCCCTAGTCCTCATTGGGATAGAAATACCTTGTAGAGTGTTGGAGATTAGATAGGGGATCCTTTGAATGAGAGATGGACTCATTCAGAGTTCACTGGAACACATTCCTTATTTACCTTCACTTTTGATCCTCAAGTATTTCTAGAGGCTTATGGGATTCCTGAGTGGGATTCTAATATATGGATGAGGATTATTCCTCACTCATGAAGAACGATACTTGGGATCTCACCCCTCTTCGAAAGGAAGAAAAATTTTCCATGTAAGTGGGTGTATCAAAAAAAAGTATAGTGTCGATGGGAACATTGAGAAGTATAAAACATGACTTATAGATAAGGGTTTCTCCTAGGTAGTTGGGTTGATTATTTAGAGACATTTTCTCTTCATTGTGAAGATGAATTCCATTTGACTAAACCTTTCCATCACAACCATGAACAAATGGTAATTCCATAGATGGATGTTAAGAGTGTTTTCCTTCATGGGGACCTAGAGGAAGAAATATATATGGAACAACCCTAGGTTATGTCCATGATTCATCCCTCATTTATAAGTTAAAGAAGTCTCTATATGCCTTAAAAAAACCCATTGGGATTGGTATGCCAAGATGGACTCCTTTCTTATTGCATCAGGGTTCACTAGGTGTCACTATGACCTAATGTTTATATTATGTGGCAGGATGAATCCATTCTCATCCTCGTTATGTATGTTGATGACTTATTGATCATGGGTAGATCTTCCTCGATCATTGATTTTATGAAGACTTCCTTGGCTAAAAATTTCTCCATGACCGACTTAGGTTTTCTTCACTACTTTCTTGGGATACAAATTACCCAATCTGATTATGGAATATTGATTGCTCAACCTAAGTATGCCCTTGATTTTTTAGTCATAGGTTTCACATGTCTGATTGTAAGCCATCTCCTACTCCTTTCCTTTCTAGGGTTAAGTTAGTTGTTGATTGCTCCACTCCCATAGTTGATGGTACCCTTTATCACCAATTGGTGGGGAGCTTGATCTATTTGACTCACACTTGGATGATTTTTTCATACATTATTGGAGTCATGTCCAAATTTATGAAATATCCTCACGAGCTTCATTCGAGAGTAGAAAAATAAATGTTTCACTATGTTTGTGGCACTCATATTGATGGCATTCACTACTTAGGAGGGAAAAAGATTGATCTAGTTGAATTTATATATTTTATTGGGCCAGTGATCTCGATCATCGAAACAATACCAGGCTATATAATTTTTATCTTTGTTTGAGTCCCTGTCGGTTAGTCAAGAAAGAAGTAGAATGTGATTGATATCTTCTACAAAGGTAGAATACAAGGGATCAATCAACGCTAACACGTAAGATGTTTGGTTTGCAGAGGATTGTGATATAGTTTGGTATTCACTTTGATGGCATGCTATCATCTATTGTGACAAAATAAGCACCACTCAATTTTTCGAAATATAGTTCAACATATCGTGGATGAAGCATATTGATATCCACATGCACTTCATATGGGATATGATTCATGGAGACATCAATGAATTACAATATTGTTAGACTTTTTATCAGGTTATAGACATCTTTACCAAGCCCTTCACTGAAGCTAAGTTCATTTACTTACGTCTCTCTTCTTGGGGTGAGGTCTTCTGTATCCACCCATATTCTTTTGGATTTCTAGTCCTCTTCTTCTTTTATATAAAGACCATAGTTTGTACATGGGTACCTCATAAGGCCTTTAGTTTTAGGACCAATATGAGGCATATTTCTTAGTTGTCTATGGGATTTATCTTTCTTTTTATGGATTTCCATGCCTCTACCTCAGCTTTAATGAAGGGGGGTATTGGTGTGAGGTACTTTCCTTGTCATCCTCGGGGCATTTTCCACCTCACATGGTGAGTCATCTCACTTAGGTGAGGTCATAGGTCTTTAGGAGTTATATGACATATGAAAAATTTCATCATAGAATTTGTCATTGTCATATGTGTCATTGGCATTATATGGGAGTTACATTCCATCTTAGGAATTGTAACTCCTTTTCCCCTCATGGGGAATGATTGTCCAGGAATAGGAGTTACACAACACTCCCATATGTACCCTCTTATTTTGATCTATGAGAATGAGTAGATTTTTTTCCCTTAGGCATGAATCTTGTTATTTTATTAATCTCTTGTTGATTACTTGGAGCATGTTCGATTCTGTTGAAGTGTAACATTTTTGATGTGCACGAGTTCCATTTGATCCTCGCAGACAATATCACAATAACCAAGTCAAACTCTTACAACTTATACATATTTTTTTGTTCCTATTTCCTAAATCTTTCTTCCCTAACATTTTCTTAATTGTTGCATCGAGGCACTATGGCACTTGTTTCATTCCTCGAATGTAGTGTCTAAACCTTTTGACTACCTTGAAATGTGCATAGGCTTACTTGTTTGGAATTGAGGAATTTAACTCAACACCCTTCATATTAGTGATCATGAATGCAATGGGATGTTCTCCATATTATTTCCTACGGGTTATCACAATCTGTAATTGTATGTTCTAAGGAAAATGAATATAGAAAAAAGTCTTGATTAAAATATAGATTGATAAGGATTTGGAGCTTGCATAATGACAACCATGATCTCTTAGAACACGTCTTTGTTTGATGATTACACTCAACCTTAGCATCCTATTTCAACATATCATTTAGTGGTTTGAAAATATCAACAAAGCTAGAAATGAATTTCCTAACAAAATTAATTTTACCAAAAAATGATTTTAATTCTTTCTTGTTGTTTGGAAATGGAATTTCAAATATTTCTTGAGATCTACTAGGGTCAATAGTGATACCTTATTTGGTAATGATGTGCCCCAATAAATTACCTTTGGTTATCATAAACATATTCTTTTTGGGTTCAAGGATACGCCAAATTATCTACATCTGCTCAATACTTTTTCCAAATGTTTTGAATGTTGAGACCTATTTTTAGAAAATATAGTCAATTCATCCATATAAATGATTATACATTTCCCTACTAGCACTTGGAAAGCTTCATACATTTCCCTCTAAAAGGTGGCTCCTATATTTAGTGTAACAAAGGTAATTCTCCTATAGGAAAAGGTTCCCCATTTAGTTGTGAAGGTAGTTTTAAATATTCCTTTTTCATCTATGAGGACTTGATTATAGCTTGAGAATCCATCCAAGAAGGACATCATTTCAGCACCACTAACCATTTTGAGTACTTCATCTAAGGATGGGAGGGGATAATTACATTTTTTTGAAGCTTGGTTTATATTCCTAAATTCCACACACAATCTAATCTCCCCATTTTTATTTCTTACAGGGACCAAATTGGTTACCTACGTGTTATGCATTACTAGGAAAATAATGTGAGCATAGAGTAGTTTTTAAATTTCTTTGTAGATGGTTAGCTCAAGGATAGGATTGACAGATCTTTGTATTTTCCTAAAGGATGATTATCTTTGAGAGGAATGGTGCGAGTCATTATTTTTGGATCAAAAACCTTTAAATCCTCATAGGACCAAGATATGACATCCTTGTATTCATTTAATAGATATCTTAGCTCTTCCTTCTCTTCAAGGATGCAAGTTTTACAAATGATAACGTTTTAGGGTATATTTACACGTCATATATTGAGATTAATGGTTTCCTACATCTTAGAAGTTTTCAAATCATGTCTATCAAGAGGGATCTCTAGATCAAAAATTCTCTCTAATGACACCATCCCCTTTGGGATATTATTATCCTTCAGCTTGAGTACTCCATCTTCTCCCCATGTGTATACCTTGCTTTTGCTTCTCTATGTTCATCATTCTAGTTACACTCATCAATGATATGAGAGGATAATACATCGTAATGGTTAAAATTTACAAAATATGTTGATCGTATGCATGTTTAAATTAAGACTAATATAATTGAATGAACCTAACACCAAGTAGATTCATAACTTAGTTAATTAAACTAATACATCATGATAAAGCCATGAAAGGAAAATCTAAACTAATATGCATAAAAACATGAATCAACATTAAAATGTAAACCTCTCCTTTGATTGTTTGGATGGGCTTTAGATTGTAGATACTTCCTTTATGAGCCGAACGCAACTATGCATGATCAAAGGATTTCTCCAAGGAAGAGGAAGAGATCTCACCAATATGGCTTGATTGCCATTTTTGGTTCTTCTCTTACTACTCTTGGCCAAGTAGAAAGGGGAGATTTACTTGATTCAATAAGATTTCCAACATGAAATGCTCTTCTCAAGTGTAAATGTCTTGCAAGGACATGGTGTAAATTGAAACATGGTGTACTAGGTTCTTTATATAGCTTTCTAATTTGAGAGAAGCTTGCAACCTAGTGAATGTGGGATAAATGTAAAGTAGAATTAGAAAGGGATAAGTACGGTTAGAAGAGATTATTGAAAGATTAACAACTCATGGGAGTTGGGGTGATTTAATTAATCAAATAGGATTAATTAATAGGCCACATTAAGATTTTATAAGTCATTTGAGAGGAAAATAGTAGAATTTCAAGGATTTACGAGGGGAATTTAACCAATAAGAAGGTTTATTGATTAAATACGAGATTGAAAGGATTAATTAACTAATAATGGTTAATTAATTAATTAAAAGAGGATTATAACTAACAAAGCAACGTTAATTGGCATCCGAGATGGGGGATGAGGCTAGTTAATTAACGAAGTGTCGTTAATTGACTGAGATGAAGGGGAATGTTAACTAATTAGCGAAAACCACTAATTATATTGAAATAACGGGAAATAGAATAAAAAGTGCAATTTTAGTATTAAAATTGTGTAGTTGAATTTAGGTGTCTACATTTTCCCCTTTTTGATGTGGTGTAGTGCAAGTGATGCCATTTCAAAGATAGTAGATAATTGTTTTTTGAATGGATAGTAGAAAAGTTAGTAAGATGGACGATGATGCCCTGTTGAGTGTCGATTTGCGAGGTAATAGAAGAGGTCGATGGACACTCAAAAAGAAGAAGAGAAAATAACCATAGCAAAGAGAAAAGATCATCATGGTGGTGAGACATTTGGAAGTATACGAATATCGATCCTCTCATAATTCCAAAGTATGAACTTTTTGTAGGTAATGCTGCATGGTCGTTGTCGTGGATCTTTGGATATGATTTTTTGAACATATCCTATGGAAGAGAAGGTCATAGTGAAGGAAGGGAGGGATTCAAACTTGGATTGGTTGGCCATTGTTTGATTTGAGAAACAAGGGAGGGGGAGAGGGAAGAAACATGTCATTGTGAGAACTATGTTTGAGTAAGTTAGAATAAATAGAAAAGGTTAGTGAGAAGGGATGGTAGTTAGGATGGGAGAGATGATAGATGATAGAAGGAAAGATTGTAGTGTAGCGTACACACTATCCTGGCTTGGAAGTACCTTTTTATTTGGCTTAAACATGAAACAAAAAGGGTAGAATGACATGAAGATCCATAATACTAATTTTTTTACAATGCTAAAGGACCAACTCAAAGTAAAAAAACATAAGAAATGCAAAGTAAACAAATAACCAAACAAACAAACAAACAAGCACAATCAAATAAACTTAAACAAGTAATGCTTAAGACAATTGTACCAATGTTTTTGTTATCCAAATTTAGTTCCCAAATGTTTGAGTTATATGAAAAGGGTTAAAATGATGCCCTAAGCAAGGATACATGCAAGGGATTGGATGGAGGACATATAAGTCCTATGAAAAGAAAACGTGCACTATGAAACTATCCCGAGTAATGATATATGTCGGGAAGACAAACATAGTAAGAAAATAAGCTTTGTTGATGAAAGAAGATCATAATATGATCTATATGTCGGGTGTTAGAATGAGAGAGCATTGAAGTAGGATGTTTTGTAGGATAGTTTCCACTTTTAGTTTTTTTAGTTTTTCATTGTTTTTGGATTTTAAGATTTTGAATGTTTAAGATTTTCAAGGGTTTTGTTAATATTTTTGTATTTTTGAATGTTTTGAATGTTTTGGATTTTGGAAGATTTTACCAATGTTTTTGGATTTTTGAATGTTTTACCAATGTTTTGGATTTTCTAGGATTTTCCAAATTTTAGGGTTTTTGGAAGTTTTCCGAAGCTATGTATAGGAAAATGAAGATGCAAAGATGCCCCAACGAGAGGTGAGAATTTACAAGGAGAAAGTATGCCATATATACAAGAATAAGGTAAGCGAGATCAAGGCCAAGTAGGATAGGTTCAATGTGATGATGAAATCAAACCAATGAAGTGCTAAGAAGGAGTGAGCATGCCCTTAGTGCAAGATGGATGAGAAACATATGATAGAAAGAAGTAGAAGATTTTTTATTGAAAATGGGGAAAAATCTTCCCTTAGACATGTTAAAAAGTAAATTTATACACATGGATGTTCTGAAGGCGAAGGAAGAAGAACAATGTGAATGCTATGAAAGGATATGGAAATGTAGCTAGAAGATTGGTGATGAAAAAGTGATGAGCCAAACGCATAAATCATGAGAAAAAATAAGGACTAAAGAAAAAGTATGAAAAAGGTCCAAACAACACCTAGTAACATACTAGTCATGTTTGCTCATCAAGATCCAGTGTGTGCACATGGAAATTTAATTACTTCTTGAAGGGAATATTTAATAGGTAGCGAGTGAAGAAAAACCAGCCAATGTGTAGGAATGATTAATTCTAATAGTTTATTTATGACTGGAGGGTGGAAGGAGAATTTTACATCAATACTCTTCCAAACATACGTCAATAGCCCCAATGGAGATGTATATGATTCTAGTCCCAACATTGCTCATTGTCACCAAACGTCCATAACCCCCGATAAAGATATCTTTGGAAATACCCATAGAGAGAGTTTTATTGCTTTGCTTTTGATTTTTTATTTATTTTTATTTTTAAAAGTATTTTAGATATCTTATGTGTTTTGATAAAGGGTTAAGAACCACTAATGGCTTAATAGAAGGATGTGGAAGTGATTATAATGATGACATTGGTTAGTGTCAACAAATATGACCAAAAGGTCTTCACAACTAGTTTATTAAATGTATAATAGTGATAATATCTCTAAGAGGTCAATCGTTCTTTAATTTACCAAGGTGATGAAAGACCAAGGTAAAATGGATACCATAGAGATAAATGCCACACAATGAGTGTGAATAGACTAACCAAAAGATCATTGAAGGGATGAAAATGATGGGTGATTTGTAGAGAAAAATGAAAAGAAAGGAAAGAACATCCATGTGTATGCAAAACCTTATTGCAATGTTTGATCTTTATACATTTGATTTTTGTAATGTTTAAAGGTTTTCTCTCTTTTTTTGTATTTTTGTCATTTTTTTTATTTTTTAGCTTTTTTGATTTTTTGAAGGGAAAGGCGAAAAAGAGAGGAATTTTCTGAGCATCAAGGGAGATAACAGAAATGGATGAAATGGGGATAGATAGGAGGAAAAATATCCATGATATGGTAGGAAGAATAGGATAGTATGAATGGGAAGGTTAGGACCAACAATGTCACTCCGTGTGATAGGATCCAACAACAATGTTTATGATTTCTTTGATGAGGGAGACTAGGAGTTTTTTTCTTATCAAGAGTGATATTATCTCCAATCTCAATTATCGTTATGAGATCATACTCGATAAGTGACTATGCCTTATCTTGCAACATGGATTTTTTATGTGGGAGCTTGAGTTTGTATCCATAGTTTTTTGCACTTTGCACTTTGCACCACATTTGGTGGTTTCATTGGTGTGCATTTTTAAATCACATTTACAAATAGGATTTGTGGGTGTTGGATTTTTTAAATCTTTAGATCTCTTCGAGGTTTTTTTATTGGAGCTTGATGAAGAAACAATTGGTGTTTCATACAAGCTAATGTGTGATTTTGTTGATCCCAGAAATGGGAGAAGAAAGTGGATGTTTGGGATTGATGATAGGAGTGTTAGGGATGATGGTGGTCTTGGCACAATTGTTAATAAAGGGATAATATGATGGAAAAATAGGATATGGTATAAGAATTGAAGGGAATGGACTAGCAGGGGGTGGGTAAAGGATAAAAGGTAATGGGATAGGATGTGGCCCAAGAATGAATGGTAATGGGATAAGCTGGAGGTGGTCCGAGAATAGAAGATGACAAGCTACTAAGAGGTGTCCCATAGATAAAATATGATGGGATACTAGGAGGTGGTTCGATGATAGAAGACAATGGGCTATTAGGAGGTAGCCCAATGATAGAAGATGATGGGATTCCAAGAGGTGGCCCAATGATAAAGTATAGAGGGATACTAGAGGTGGCACATTGATAGAAGATGGCTGGATACTAGGAGGTGGCCCATGGATAAAATATGTTGGGCTACTAGGAGGTGGCCCAAGGAGATATTATGATAGAGGATATGTGAAATGTAAGGAATGATTTGGTGATGAGACGATAGGAAGGGAATCAAGGATAGACCTTGTCATTTCACCATGTAATGGGAAATGAGAAGATGGAAGAACAAGAGGAGGATCAAGTTTGATGATCTTAGGCTCTTCCTCTATTTGTTGACCATAGAACTCAACCTCTTCCCTAAAATATGCATACACATCGAGGTCAATGATGAATCCAATCGTGTGATCTCCTAGAGGAATGTCATCACATAGCCCAATGAATTCTCTAATTGCTTCTTCATTTTGAAATAAATTGATTGGTATGGGTCGATGATAGTAGGTTGATTTGACAAAAGAGGTCCAACAAGTGTTGAAGATTTAGAAGATGTTTTATGATTGATATAATGGGATTGGGAGGTTTTGACCTATTATTTCCACAAAGGACCTTGATAGTGCTTCAAAAATATATCTTAGCACATTGTTTCTTGTGAATTGTTCGACATGGATGCAAACATCAATATTTAGAAGATTGAAAAGGATATGGTTGAAAGGGCTCGAGGGCCAAAGAGAGATTAGATTTAGATTGATAGAAGAATATGACTCAAAATATGAAGGAGGTTCGGAGTTAGATTTATTGAGAGTTGAATTAGATGTGAATTTAGGATAGGTTAGTATTGGCTTACTTAGAAGATTGCATAGTGCAGATAGAAGAAGGGGGTCCTATGGAAAAGAGAGGAACGTGACTCAGGGGTTGAATTGGATGTTTGATTAGAGTAATTTGGATTGATATGGATTTTCAGGACGAGGAAGATGTCAACGAGGCGCGATTATTCCATAGAAGAAAGTTGATTGGATGAGGCTTATGAGTCCAAGGAGAATCAAAATAATAGAATTGCTTAGGAGATGAAGGTGGGAAAGTGGAAGATAGAATAGGTTCCCTATTGTCAATAACGTGAAGAACCATTCGATATCTAGTCATGGTTTGCATCATTTGATTTGAATGCATAAATCTATATTGTTTCATTGAAATTCATATAGAAGGAAATTCCATGTCGATTCGAGAAGCATAACGTTGTAGACACAAAATTATGAACTTGAGTACATTTCTAGGTCCATAAACATAGACTAACAATAATATGATTCATAAGCAAGAAAACTAGTAATTGATGATTTTCTTTTGCCTTTTGTCTTTGTTTTTTGTTGTCTATTTGGTCTTGCATACCCTACAACCCAGTTAGAACTTTGCTTTTTTATCTTTTATGACTTCGGACACTAGTGCCCAGCCAAGACGCAAAGTGCCCAAGTGCTCTCATCCCCTTTGGGTGCCCCCGAACTTTTTCTACCTTACTCTTTTTGGGCCTCTTTTATCTTTTGGGTATCTTATTTTCTTATGGGTTAGCCTTCCAGTTGTCAATTAAAATTTTCAAATAAGGGAATCATATAAATACATAGCTATGTGATCAAAATAAAGGTCCAAGCTCTAAGCATCATTACTATCACCTAATATTGCACTCAAAAGGATCCTAAACCACTTCAAATCATCCATTTTGCATTCAATCAAGGAAAAAGGGATTACATTTTCTGCATGTATAACATAGTAAGGGGAAGTTAATTTTTCCATCCACACATTCTATTTACATTGCTACATCTAGATATCCCATTACAAAGTGCACTCACACAAGGGAATCCTATGGCACGATTCTTTCCCACACTCACAAGAATGATATCAAGTTTGAAATGTAGTGTAGCGCTTGGGCGTAAGTTCACTCAGTTGGATGATCATCGGGGTCAGTCCAACTCCCCATATTGCATCTTTTCTTTTTGGGATTTGATGTAGTTTGAGGGTTTTACAAGTCAACATCTCTTTGTAGGTTATAGGTGACTTCAATGATCATATTGCAACATACAAGTGACCATCAATGATTATCACCAACCACCTTGCGACACTAGAAAAACTAGGTTCCAAGCTCTTTGCATATAGTCACAGTACCTAGTGGAGGTTTCTCAGTTCCCTCACCCCACCCAAGCACCCTAGTCTAGGCTCATCCAAAAAATCTAGAATTTATCGAGCATAGTTGCGATAGTATTCCTTTTATGTTCATTAGTTTTCTAGTTTAGATCAGATCCAAGATCACGCACAAATAAGCTAGGTCTCTCTCTCTCTCTCTCTCTCTTTGCATAGGGTTTTCATATTTATATAGCTTATTGCTTGTGTCAAATATATACTTTAGCATTTATTTATCATACGTGACTTTGTAATTAGGGTTTATACCAAAATTATATATATTTGTTAAATCATTTGGTGAACTCATCGCTTGAATCCCACCTTCTTTCTAGGGTTTTCTTCTTATGCCTATCACCCGTAGTGGTTGTTTTAAGCATATAGAGCTCCCTCCATTTACCCATAGGGTTTCTAAATCAATGGTTGAATCTGATAACCCCTTTTCCAACTCTCAAAATGTTCCTCTTGAAAACATTGAAACATCTAATAGTGAGAAATCCTATGATGAGGACACTAATGATCAAGAACAACTAGAAAAGCTTACCAATTTTTGTCAATATTTACGTGACAATCCTACACATCTTCTACATATTCTTCATGCTTTTATGGCTGCTAAAAACTCTCGAGATGTTGCTTTTGTACCTCTTGTAAGTTCTTCCTCAACTTCCATGGCCTCCACCCAACCCCTTTATATTCCTACCTCTATTCCCAATACTACCGCTCTGATAATCCAACCTAATGTTTTTATTACACAACCCGAATCTTCTTCAAACACTCCTAATTTAACCTCTCTATATCAGGATCTGCAGACTCAAATTCAATTACTTCAAATAAATACTTCTCATGCATCTCCATCTCTTGATTCCACCTTACTTCTTCATACTCCTTTTTCACCTGCCATCTCCACTTATGCACTTCCTCCTAACTTCGTCACTCCTAAGATACCCACTTTCAATGGCCATGGTCAAGAGCATCTCCAAGATTTTCATGTGGCATGTCTAGATTATGCGTATGATCATAATTTTCTAGCAAATATCTTTCCTAAAAACCTCAAGACTATGTTATGCGTTGGTTATACGATTTACTTGTTCATTTGGTAATATCCTTCACACATCTAGGCGATGATTTTCTCGATCATTTTTCAATCAATATCGGTTCTAAGATATCCTATGCTCAACTTGCACAAATTAAGAAAGGATCTAATGAGTATCTAGTGGACTATATTTTACAATATACTATAATTTAGCTAAGCTAATAAATAAGATCGTTGAATCGGAACTTCAAGATCTATTTATCCAAAGTCTCATACCACATCTACAAGAGAGTGTCATCTTTGAGACATCTCCTTCATTTGATCAATTATGTCATACTCTTAAATTATGTAAAATCAAACTCCTATCTATGGGAAAGCTCAAATACCATGATCAAGGCTTCATCCTCTAATTGGTTCTTTAAAGAAAATATACTTTCAAGCCATCTCCTAAGCCCACCTTTGAATAAAAAAATATTGTTAATGCTATCTTTATTCTGAAAAGCTTCAATGGTAACCTCTAAAGCGTACATTTACTAAATTTCCTTGTGCTTCATGCATTCTATTACCACACTTATTGAGAGAAATCTTATTACGCTTCCTCCTCCACTCAATCTTGACCCATCTCGCCCCTAAAGGACACAATTATAACAAAAATACTAGATGTGACTATCATCAATGCATTAGGCATCCCTCGATCGATGTTTCAAAATCTGACATATTATTCAAGATCTCATCGACAACAATGTAATCGAGCTCTATGAGCCTTTGGCATCTATGTCAGTCAATGAAAACAAAAATCTCAAAATCTTTAATGATCCTCTACCTAAGCATGACAAGAAAGTTGTTGATTCTTTAGCTAATCATACATATCATGTTGTGCTTTCTCATTCTTCATGGGCTCTTAATTTTTTAAGTTGCTAATACTTTAACATCTCCACTAATCATCATAATTCTTTGATCATGATTATTATGCTACATTATCTTATAATACATTACAGATAAATTCTTCTATCATGTCTTACACTATCAATAAAACCATGATCAAACTATCGTATCCTATTGGTGCATGCTCTATTGCACTCCTTGTTGCTATCAACTATCCTTTATCTCAAATTTCATATCCAATTCCAAAATCTTATGGCTTCATCAAGATTCCGATTATGGTTGGGAATCTCACCATGTTTGTGTCATTTTTTGTGGCACCTTGATCAAAGGCTATGATATTCTCTTAGGTATTTCTTGGCTCTGTGTTTCTCAAGCTATCATTTCCATGAATCACTTGTGTCTAACATTCATTCACAATAAACAAGTTATCAATATCAAAGGTGTTTCACCATGCACACCATAGCCTTAGCCTCCTCTTGAATTTTCCATTGCACTAGCTAAAGAATCTAGCCCCCAGAGCCTCTCCAATCTAAGGGACATTTTATACCTAGTTCTCCCATTCACACATGACCTACTCATTCTCATCGGCCCACTAGTCCATCTTTCAACCTAAGTCCCCTACTCAGTAAGCCTCTTCACATAGGTGCTCCTCTTCTCCTAGGTATACTTTTCATAGGTGCTCATCACCCCTAGGTCTACTTAACATAAGTGTTCATCACCTCTTAGGTATGCTTCACATAGGTGTTTATCACCCCCTTCAACATATAAGTCTAATTCACTCGATACATTTTCACTCTCATACATTTATGATCTTAGAGCATAGTCACATGAATTTATCTCCTCCAACATCATGCAGAGGACCCTTTCCCTTCAATTTCATTGGATAACTTACTCATCATCATACACTTGAGGGCATCATGCTTACTTCCCCCCAAAGCATCATCAGTGTCTCTCATTTCTACTCTTATGCTCGTGTGCTTCATGCTTCCTATTGCTAAGCATCCATCTTACACAACTTGATACACTTTGTATCATCATTACCCTACGACGCACTCTAGTTCCATAGTTCATACTCAACTGTTGAGGGTCTAAATCTAAAATGAAAATCACATCACACTCTTTACACTCTACAATTCATGATCTATCTATTTAGCACGCATTATCAAACCTTTTTCCGATGACGTACTCTTTTTCTATGGTTCATTCTTGATTGTTGAGGGGTCTTTCATAAATGAACCTCATCTCATGCTTATCCACATCTTCTCGGGGGGCATGCTTATCCTATCACATTCACATTGCATATCATTCCATCTCACTCATTCAAAATATACTGCATAACTTAGTCACTTTTATTCTTGCTTTTTTATACTTACATGTACACTTTTTTTCCATGTTAGACAGATACTTAGTATGTCATTATATTTATCATATACACATGCATGTTCACTTATTCTTTAGTTGTGAATGAAAACTCCCTACAAATTGTTACATACAACAATGATGTTTGGCATTGTACCTCTTACCAGTCCCATCGAGGCTCTGGGGCATCTACATTTCTATTCTTACACATCACAGTGTACTACTATTCCATTATTTATTACTTCTTATTCTTACTATCACACTACTTTCCATTGATCTATACACGCTTTGACATACTCTTTATCTTTCTAACATGTTAACGGGTGCTTCATGTGCAACATTTGTCTTGTAGGAACTATTTTCCACCATGGTTGTCTGATACTTTTCTTGCTATTATTATTTTCCATTGATTGCTATTGTATGTTATTGTTTGTAGGTTATGCCCTATGTCTTGTTTGCTCATTACTTATATGCTTTTGGCCACTTCAGCCTTGATTGTCTTGACATTGTGACCGATGTCCCATGTTTAAAACCCACTTTTTGTGGTCCATATTATACACACCTTTGCTTATTACATTGATTCTCTATGAAATGTTTTCTATTTTTGCTACTAACACATAATTACTAGCCACTTTTTTTGTATGTGCCTTGGTTTCTACCATACACATTACCTCCCCTTACTGAGGACACATTTTATTCAACATTCGGTCCTCTCTTTGGGCCACATATTCCTCCTAGAACATCACATGCACCCAAAATGGGGGGGCATACATTGGGTGAATCGGTCACCCCATACAACAACTCGAGAGCTACAATACATGCCTACATAGCATACATGAACAAAGCAATCATACAATCTCGTAACGACCCGAAACTTGACTTGGACCCTCATCAAAACACAAAAACCAACACCTAGGATTAGACAAGAATGTCCAGGGAACTTATGTCCTCCCTTGGCACTAATGTGCTAGGGGTACACATTAACAATCTTCTCATATCAGCACAGTTCACAAAATTTTACAGAGCAATTTCACAGTACAAACATAATCCTCCAACAAACATAATGCATTCTATCTCCATTTCAATTGGAACAAACAATACATTTAGGAAAAATCAGAGACATGAGGAATAAAATAGGAACACACCATCTACAGTGGTGTATAATCTTGGGTAGAGTCATGGAAGGAGAGTAACACTAGACCTCTCTCCCCAACACTTTCTCTTTGGCGTGAGATTGCCCAAAAATCACTCTTCTACAACATTTCAGGACATTTTCTATCATTTTCACTCTTCACAAATCAATGCACACTTTCCATTTACTACTTTTACATACTTTTACATGCTTTATATACTTATGCAAAATTTTCATATACACATCTTTGACTACTTCTCCGCTCTTCTTTGCAGGTCCATATTTAATATGTAACAAGAATTAGCCTTCAACAAGCTACAACATGGTACGGCACATACACATACACCTCTAGGAACACTTTCCTTTCCTATTTTCCACGCTCCATTTTTGCATCATTCCATGCTTTGCTTGTCCATTCAACACACTTATCGCCGCAAATTATACATGGTTATCGGTACACATATCTTATCTACTTTATGTTATCAAGTATTCACTCAACAACATAAAGTGGGGAAAATATAGACACAAAATTATGCACTTGGGTACATTTCTAATTCAATAAATGCATACTAGCATTCATATGATTCCTAAACAAGAAAACTAGTAATTGATGACTATATTTGGCCTTTTGTCTTTGTTTTTTGTTGTCTATATGGTCTTACACACCCTACAACCTAGTCATAAATTTTCTTATTTATATTTTATGACTTCAAACACTAGCGCCCAGCTAGGATGCCAATGCTCAGCGCCCCCGACCCCTTTGGGTGCCCCGACCTCTTTTCACCTTACTCACTCTTTTTTGGCCTCTTTTATATTTTGGGCATCTTATTTTCTTATGGGTTTGCCTTCTAATTGTCAATTACAAAATTAAAACAAGGGAATCATATAAATACATAACTATGTGATCAAAATAAAGGACCAAGCTCTAAGCATCATTACTATCACCTAAGATTGCACTCAAAAGGCTCTAAAGCATTTCAAAGCATTCATTTGGAATTCAATCAAGGAATAAGGGAATTCATTTTCTAAATACACAACATAGGAAAGGGAAGTTCATGTTTCCATCAACACATTCTATTTACATTGCTACATCTATTTAGCCCGTTATCAAGTGCATTTGCACAAGGGCATCCTAGGGCATGATTATTTCACACACTCACAAGAACTACATGGAGTCTAAGATGTAGTGAAGTGCTTGCTTGGTCATAAGTTCACTCACCCGTGTAACCATTGGGGTCATTATAACTCCCCATATTTCATCTTTTCTTTTTGGCATTTGATGTAGTTTGAGGGTTTTGTAGGTTACAAGTGACTTAAACAATCATATTGTGAAATATAGGTGACCAACAATGAATATTAGGGACCACCTTATGACACCATAAAAACTAGGTTCCAAGCTCCTACATGGTCACAGGAACCCAATAGAGGTCTCTAGTGCCCATGTGACCTCACCCTAGTCTAGGAGCCCTAGTCCAGGCTCATCCAACAAATCCAAAATTTACTGAGTACAGTTGTGACAACTTTGCCTTTTTTTTCATTAGTTTTCCAATCTAGGCGAGCTTCAGGATCATGCGAAATCAACTAAGTCCTTCTCTCTCTCTCTCTTGCACCTAGGTTTTTCATATTTATCTAGCTTATTACTTGTTTCAAATATGTACTTTATCATTTATTTATCATACGTGACTATGAAATTAGGGTTTATACAAAAATTCTATATTTTTTAAATCAAATGGTCAGCAAACTAGACATCTTACAAATATGGGGATGCCCATGTGATTTTCCAAAGGGAACCTAAGGAAAATAGATGTCGTAACGACACAATTTTGATAATCAAGAAAGTTTGGAAAACAAGTTTCAAGTGTGAGTGTGTTGTCACCCTCAAAATCCCCCTCTTTTTGAAGTCAAGTTTTGTGAATTTTGAGTTGGTGCCTTCAAGAAATTCGTGCTTTGAAGTTGTGGGTGCTCGGTTTTAATCTCACCCTTTCACTTGAAAATTCTTCATCTTTTAGTTTGAAGTATTTTCTATTTCCTATCTGGATGCTTTAAAATATTTTCCTTCATTCGAATGTTGTTGTCAATTCTTCTCTTTGGCTGTGGATCGCATCAAGCCTCGGTATTGTTTCAGCTTCTCATTCCATGGTGTAGACACCTAAAATATGCTTACACTTAGCATTTCATCCAATCCAATCAATTAACGACACTTCGTTAAATCCCTATACTTTGCTCCATTCTCGAATGCCCATTCACGACACTCTTTTAGTCGTATTCCTCCTATAATCAACTTATTGGGCTAATATCTCTCTTATTAGCTAAACATTCCTCCTTTTGACCATTCAAAATCTCCCTAGTTCTCTCTAGACCACTTCTATTGGCTTCCTAGCCTATCTATCAGCCACGATTGGTTATCCAGACCCCTCTCAACTCTCAATGAGTCTCTAATCACTTGCTAATCAAGTTTAACTAGCCTAATCCTAGCTTAACTAAGTCTAAAGCATGTTTATCAACTCCTAATCATAAAGTGCTTTTTGAGCTTTAGTCTCACATGCACAAGAATTCCAAATTCTCCCAACCGGAAAACTATAAATACAAGGCTAAGCCTACCCATTCAAAAACAATAACTTTACATAAGCTAAATCCAAAACAAGCCTAAGAAAGCTTAGAGCTCATTTGTATTAGCCAAGCTAATAAGGCATTTGATCTTGAGTCATCCACCATTAAAATAGCTTCATCTTGCACCCATGTTAGGTTAGTAATGAAATAGATAAACTTGGCCATGTAGCCATTTAGTGAGATTCATTCACCCTCATGGAGTAAACAACACACAATTTGATTGCTTAGGATCTATACTAGGTTCACTTTCATTAAGCTTTCATGGAGTAGAGAGTAGTACATATTAGTTTTTGTCAAAGTTGTAATGATTTCATGTTAGTTTCTCTTGTTTAGCTCTAATCCTATGGTGCATGGATGAGTTAGCAAAGTTGTGAGGTTCTTTAACCTCATTCCATAGCTTGTCAGGTGACTTTCCATTGCACACACATGGAGAACAATTTGAAATTTGGGCATAAACAGTGGGGTTTTCCTTTCATTTTTATTTTTCTGATCGTGAATGATGGGCGTCAAATTCTGTCTCGATGTCTCTGGATACATGGGCATATCGATTGGATGCGGTGTGGTGGGTTTATCTTTTAAACTTGTCACTTTTGTTATTTTTGTAAAAGTGTCAAATTGGCCCCATGGCCCGAAGGATCCTGATTGGCTGAAACAAGCAGTGGCAAAAAGGTGGGCCCTTTTTGTGTTTTGATGCTTTGAAAGGTCAAAGGTGGAAAGGTGGGTCCTTTTTATGTTTTGAGGCATTATGGTGAAAGGCATAAAATGTAAAAAGAATGCCTAAGGCCTGCAAAGGGACACGTGGCCATTTTAAAGTCAAAAGTAGAGGCGGGTTGTCGGGACACTTTAGGAATTTTACCTTTGTTTCCAAAAGGGTGTAAAGTTATAAAGTGAAGCGCAACCCGTTGATGCCCAGGTGAAGCCACGTGTTGATGCCTGCATTGAAAAGTCAAAAGTGGGGAGGCATAATGTCGGAGCACTTTAGGAATTTTGGCTTTGATTTCATTAAGGGTTAAAGTTATAAAGTGACTTGCGGCCCCACTCATGCCAAGGGATACATTAAAATGTTGAGTCCGCATCGAAATTCAAAGCGGGAAGGCAGGATGGGGAGCACTTTGAGTTGTTGAGCTTTTTGTTGAAAAAATTTAAAATTGTAAAAGTGAGCCGCGACTCTATCGCCACTCAAGTAAAGCCACATGTCAGGCCTATATCAGAAGTGGATGGGTGGACCAAAATGTCTAAAATGCACAATCTCTATAAAAATCATAAAATGAAAAAGGTACCCCTAGGCCCGCTTCAACAAATCTCTTCCACGTGGATGACCCATTTTTAAAGTTGTAAAAGCGGGTTAACGGTTGCGATTCAATGTGTTTGGTTTTTCTGCCAGGCATGGAAATAGTAGAGGTGTTGAAGAATTTAAAATGTCAGATTCTTGAGCCAGTTGGCACCTTTGAACTTTAATCGAGCATTTCTTCTTCGAGATCTTGAAACACTTCTTTTAATTCCTAATTAGTTCTTAATCTTTTGATTAAAAGAAGTCAGAATCGAATGTAATTGTTTTTGGAAGATATTTAGCGGGTTCTCTACGCCATTTTTGGGGTTGGATCCGGTACTCTGTAGATGTAATAGATTTGAAAGTAATCAATACAGATGTTATTCCTTCTTTCCTTGTTTGAATTTGTGAATCATCCATCTTTGCATGATAAGAAACTTTGTGTTCTTGTTAATATGATTTTGGGAACTTTGTGTCTATGAAATTATATTTGTTATAAATGCAAATGATTCCATTCTGCATCTCCTTTGCTCAATACGCATAAGGTTATACTTTGCTATCTATATTACCTAAAAGTATTGTTATGTTCTTCCTCTCTCATCTCCTTAGTTCTTCTATTCTTTCGTATTGATAATATTTTGGGCATAAAACACTTCAAAATATCAGGAATCCCCACTTTGAAAGTTGTACATTTGTATATAATTTTTGCTTCTTGATTTCAATAAGGGAACCTCTCCCATAAAGAGGAGGGACTTGTTGTCCCCTGATTGTGGTTTGTTAAAGTACAATTTTAAAAACCAACATTTTTTAGCGACTCTACTAGGGATTTCATTTCAAACGTATCCCTTTCTAAAGAACAACTTCAAGATCATTTTTAATCTGGTGACTTTAAGATATATCATGGTAAAAATTCTCTTAGAATAGAATATTCCCATTTTTAAATTCTAGAGCAACAAAACTTTCTCTTCTTCAAAGAAGAAGGAAGAAGAACTCATTCTATAAGCACACCTTCGTTAAAGACAACAATTCCAAGAATAACATTCCTCAAGAATAACTCAGTCTTAATCTTCATGCTTTGATATTTGCTGGTGTTTTAGTTCCCCTTAGCTAATTTTTCCAAAGATGGCAGCCCCCTTTGCCTTAGGGACAACGGGTTGGGCCTCTTGCTCTTCCTCAGCCATTACATGAGTTACCTAGGGGTAACAAGAAAAGTTTTCCCAAATTCGGGGTGATGGGAAGGTTCATCCAAATGAACACATTGCAGCCTTCATTGTTGCATGTGGGATTCTTGGGGTTGAACATGAAGATGTCTTTGTTAGGATTTTGTGGAGACATTGCAGGATAATGTTGATTGGTTCTATCATATTCTGTTGGGTCAATCACTAATTGGAATACCATGACAACTTAGTTTGAGAAATGTTTCAAACCTACTAAAGATGTGCATGCTCTGTTAGCTCAAATATCTCATATTAAGAAGGAACCATTCAAGCCCATGAGAGAGTTTGTGGCTAAATTCAACAAGCTAATTCATAAAATTCCACAAAACACTTGTCCAGTGGATCAAATCCAAAAGTGCTTCTTCCTCAATGCCTAGTTACCTGAAGTGAGTTATGCACTAAGGAGAGCTAACCTTGTAACTCTAGAGGTTGATCAATGGTTAGCTATCAATGTTGAGGATGACCTGATCATGTCTAGTAAATTGAAAAGAGAACCTTCCAAGTCTAAGGCATCTTCTTCTCCCTCTCCTAGAGCCAACTCAGATCAATTAGTGCAGAAGTTGGAAAATGATCTCATTGCCATTAAAAAGCAATTGGCTCAACATACTCCTTACCAAGACATCCCAAGGAATAATTTTCAACCTAGGAACCGGTTACCTCCTTCTCAGACAGATTGGCTATTGAAGGCCCACCCATCAAGGTTCCAGTCAATGCAACTTGTGAAGTTCAAGAACCTGATGATGAGGGGTTTAATGAACTCTGTGAAGAACCAGAAGAAGAGGTTGATGAAATCCAAAGAGTATCCTATAACTATTCTAGTAGTTATGAGAAGAGGAGCTCCTATTCCCACTACCTCCACACAAAAGGTGAGTAATGCTAATCCTCCTCCTTCTATTTTTGTTTCCAAAACTTTTTGTCCTTCAAATCCTAAAACTGATAAATCAAAAGTCTCTCAAGTTCCTAGAAATGATTCCCCATCCACCTCTGGATCTTTTGATATCATTGATCACCTCAAAAAGACCAAAATCCAAATCTCAGAGGCAAAATTTTACCAGACTCATCCAAAATATTTTGCTAAAATGGTAAACTTTTTCAATTCCAAATCCAAAGCCTCATCCAATACTTCTAAAGGTATTTTTCCCACTCCCTCTTCCTCACCTCAACCAAGCCTTGTGGTTGCAGTCACTTCCCCTAATGAGAAAATTAAACCATTCTATGTGACTCTCCTCATAGCTGGCCATAAACTCAGTAATTGTGTTATAGACTCAGGAGCATCAGACAATGTAATGCCTGCAAAAGTAGCTCATGCTTTGGGCCTAAATCTAACATGTACCTTTGGTTCCTACTATTCCATGGAGAGTAGAGAAGTTCCTTTGGTTGGGAGGATTAAAGATGCACAAGTAGCCTTCGCTACTTTTCCAGAGAAAAGGGTTAAAGCCACTATTTTGGTTGTTGATATTCCTCCCTCATATGGGATGTTGCTGAGTAGAAATTTTTGTAAGGAGGTAGGAGGTGAAATTCAGATGGATTGGTCACATGCTTTGATCCTGGTCAATGGAAAAATAAAGAAGTTCTTCCAGAGAGACAAACTAAATACATTGTGTAAAATACTGATGATCCAAAAGCACATATACTCTATAAAGATATAGGGCATGGTAACTACATGATCATGTCACAAGATGAGGAAAAACCTCCTAAGGAAGTGATTCATGATCACAATGGCATTTGAACTCGGAGTTTGATGCAATTTTCTCTTGAGTTGGTTCTAGAGTTGGAGTGGTGTTGATCTCTCCAGAAGGGAAGATTCATCCATTCTCTTTCAAGCTTTATTTTGAAAACACAAATAATATAGCTGAATATGAGGCTCTCATCCTTGGGTTGAACATGGCAAAAGAAATGGGAGTGAAGAATCTTTGTGCTCATGGTGATGCGGAGTTGATTGTGAAACAGGTAAGGGATCTTTATCAAGTCAAGAATAGGAAATTGAAACATTATAGAAAGCTTGCGGGATTCTATTGAGTTTCTTGATGCTTTCTTCATTGAAGTTGTGCAAGAGAGAAGAATAATAGAGCTGATTCTCTAGCATTGTCTCGGGATCTTTGTTGATTCCTCACCCAGATTTCTCTCAGGAAAAATTTACTCTTGAAATGATTCATAGGCCCAGATATACGGATAATGCAAGCAATTGGTGGGTTATCAATGATGATCAACACTTACTCTCATTCTTAGAGCTTAAGGACAACTTCAACCAATTATATTTTGAAGGAAGTGAGAGTTTTCCTAGAGAGTGTGTATCCTCTAATGAAGGAGATATCAAGGAAGAGATGGATCAAGATGGCTGTATCAAATTGAAAGGTAACAGAATCCCTAAAGGGCTGGTGAGTTTGGAAGATATTTTTGATAAGCATTATAGGTACATTTAATCTAAAGCTCCTCAAGGAGCTCAACCAACTTGCGGAATGTGAAAAGTTAATATTGGGAGTCTTGATGAACCTAAGAATGTGAACATTGGAAAATGTTGCACTCAAGAAGAGAAGAAGAAAGAAATAAATCTATTAAAGTTATGTTGATGTTCTTTCTTATTCATATGATGATCTCAAGGATTTTCAGCCAAAGGAAATGCAACACTTTAACCCTTTGAAACACTCGGGATCAAACCTTTCAAGCAGAAATAAAGGCAATACAATCCCAAGGTTGTTGGCACTATTTTTCAAGAGATCTAGAAGTTACTAAAGGCAAATATTATTTTCTCTATACATCATTCAACATGGATTGCCAACATTGTGCCTATCAGGAAGAAGAATGGTGAGATCTCGCATTTGTGTAGATTTTAGGAATTTGAATCGAGGCCTCTACGAAAGACAACTATCCTCTCCCCATTATGGATCAAGTTTTGCAAGCTATCATAGGATCTAAGATGTTTTCTATGCTAGATGGGTTCTTTGGTTACAATCGGTGGAAGTCAATACCCCGGATCAGCACAAAAGTGCTTTTACTACCCCTTGGGGCACCTTTTCCTATAAGAGAATGCCTTTTGGTCTTATCAATGCTGGTGCCACCTTTCAGAGGGAAATGGACTTGGATTTTGGTAGTATAAAGGGAAAGTGTAATATTGTGTACCTTGATGATTTGCCTATTTTCTCCAAAACAAGGGCAGATCACTTTTAGCATCTTGAAGCAGTCCTCTAGAAATGTAGAGAACATAGAGTTTCTCTCAATCCTAAGAAGTTTATCTTTTGTGTTACTGAAGGAAATTTTTGGGGCATATTGTCTCCAAAGAAGGAATCAAGATAGATCCAAAAAGAGTTCAAGCAATCCAACAGATTCCTCTTCCCACAAGCAAAAACGTTGTTCACTCTTTCTTTAGTAAGATAAACTTCCTGAGGAGATTCATTCTTGATTTTGTAGAACTGACTATGAGCATTGCTCACATGATGAAAGGAAAGAAAAAATTTGGTTGGACTTCTGAAGGTAAAGAAGCATTTGAAGGTATCAAGAAAGCCATTGCTAAGACTCCCATCTTAGCATGTCCTGATTTCAACAAAGATTTTATCATCTATTTCTATGCTATGGAGAGTACCTTGGCTGCTGTGCTAACTCAAAGAAATTCTAAGGATCATGAACTTCCAATTGCATTCATGAGCTATGTTCTGAAAGCTCATGAATTGAAATATAATATGATGGAGAAACATGCTTTTGCAGTGGTCAAAGTTGTCAAGTAGTTTCATTTTTATATTCTTAATTCTCACTTTGTTGTGCTTGTACCTGATACAACCATCAAGTCTATTCTTACACAACAGGAGTTTGGAACTAAGAGAGGTAATTGGGTAGAAAAAGTCCAAGAATATGACCTTGATATCAAGCCAACTAAGCTAGTCCGGGGTAAAGGCTTATGTGAACTTATTGCTGAAGGAGCTGATGCAGAATTGTCCAAAGAAGTAGTTGATGTTCTTGTTGTCCTCTTCCTCAGTTCAACAAATGAATGGTATGTTGATATTGCAAATTTTATTACTTATGGAGAGTGTCCATCCCACTTGAGTGCCAAGGAAAAGAGAGCTATTAAGTTAAGTTGCACATGTATGTGTTATGGGAAAATTCTTTGTTCATGCGAGGCATAGATGGAAGATTCCTTAATGTGTGGACAAAGAGAAACAGAAGAAGTTGTTTTCAGCTTTTCATGATCAAGCTTGTGGAGGGAATTTCTCTTCTATTGTCACTGCCCATAAAATTCTCTATGTAGGGTACTATTGGCCTACATTATTTAGAGATGCATCAAAATGGGTAGGTAAGTGTGAAGCCTGTCAGACTTTTGTTGGGAGACCTAAGTTGGCTACTTTACCACTAAAACTAGTAGTGATTGATGAGTCTTTTCAATAGTGAGGATTGGATTTTATTGGAAATTTTAATCCACCTTCCAGTGCTGGACATACTCACATGCTAACTGCTATAGATTACTTCACAAATTGGGTAGAGGCTATTCCAGTCAAAATCACTACTTTTGAGGTGGTGTGTGATTTCATCAAAGAGAACATCTTGATAAGGTTTGGGGTACCAAACAAGATTATGACGGATAATGCTTCAAATTTTCTTCTTCTAAGATGATGGATTTCTGTTATGGTTATGGAATCTCCCTTACTCATTCTTCAGGATACTACCCCCAAGGTAATGGAAAAAAAAAATCAACAAATAAGAATTTGGTAACCATCGTTTGGAAGATTGTCAATGACTCTCAGAGGAATTGACACAAGAAACTTTATGATGCTCTCTGGGCAGATAGGATTACACCCAAAAGAGCAATTGGGATGTCTCCATTTTAAGTGGTGTATGGTGTTGAAGCTCAGCTACCAGTAATAGTGGAATTACCAACCTTACACTTAATGAAGGCTATTGAAGATTCAAGTTTTGCAGTCCCTTGGACAAGAGGATCATGTATCTTCAGAAGCTAGATGAAGACAGGATGCAAGTTTTTGATAGAATATCATCTCATCAACTGAAGGTGAAAGCTTTGTTTGAAAAGAAAGCTAGACCCAAATATTTTCAAGTGGGAGACATTGTTCTACTTGGGACAAAAGGCATGAACCTCGAGGAAGCCATGGTAATTTTGATTCTCTTTGGCTTGGTCCTTTCAAAATCGGACACTTTCTTGGAGAAAATTCTTTTTCTTGGATTATATGGATGGATCTTCTCTCCCACTTCCTTATAGTGGGAAATATTTGAAGTTTTTCAAGTCCTACGTGATTAAGCAGTCCTTCTATATATTGTGTACAGTGCTTTGGTTTTTGGCCATTCTTTTGTGTTTTGTTTTTGGTCTTTCCTTTTGGTTTTTTTCTTTTCCCATTGCACGTGTGTTGTCTTTTGTATTGGTTTTCCTTTGACTCTATTTGCCCAATGGAAAAGGCATTGGTGCTTTCCCGAGTTTTTCTATGGTTCTTGATCTTGCCTTGTTCCTTTGTCAAGTCATCCCCAGAAAAGAGCTAGTTGTTGTCACCCTCAAAATCCCCCTCTTTTTGAAGTCAAGTTTTGTGAATTTTGAGTTGGTGCCTTTGAGAAATTCGTGCTTTGAAGTCATGGGTGCTCAATTTTAATCTCACCCTTTCACTTAAAAATTCTTCAATCTTTGTAGTTTGAAGTATTTTCTATTTCCCGTCTGGATGCTTGAAAATATTTTCCTTCATTCGAATGTTGTTTTCAATCCTTCTCTTTGGCTATGGATCGCGTCGAGCCTGGTATTGTTTTCAGTTTCTCATTCCATGGAGAACAATTTGAAATTCAGGCGTAAACCGTGGGGTTTTCCCTTTCATTTTTATTTTTCCACAGTCGTGAATGATAGGCGTCAAATTTTGTCCCAACATCCGCAGATACATGAACATCTCTGATTAGATGCGGCGTGGTGGTTTATCTTTTAAACTTGTCACTTTTGTTATTTTTGAAAAAATGTCAAATTGGCCCCGTGGCCCGAACGATCTTGATTGGATAAAACAAGTGGTGGCGAGAAAGGCGGGCCCTTTTTGTGTTTTGATGCTTTAAAAGGTCAAAGGTGGAAAGGCGGGTCCTTTTTATGTTTTGAGGCATTATGGTGAAAGGTGTAAAATGTAAAAAGAATGCCTAAGGCCCGCAAAGGGACATGTGGCCATTTTAAATTCAAAAGTGAGAGGCGGGTTGTCGAGACACTTTAGGAATTTTACCTTTGTTTCCAAAATGGCGTAAAGTTATAAAGTGAAGCGTAACCCGCTAATGCCAGGTAAAGCCACGTGTTGATGATGCTGCGTTGAAAAGTCAAAAGCGGGAGGCAGATTGTCAGAGCACTTTAGGAATTTTGGATTTTTTTCCATAAAGGGATTAAAGTTATAAAGTGACCTCGCGACCCGCTCATGCCAAGGGATAAAGTCAAATGTTGAGCCCGCATCAAAAGTCAAAGTGGGAAGGTGGGTTGGTGAAGCACTTTGAGTTTTTGAGCTTTTTGTTGAAAAGAGTTAAAATTGTAAAAGTGAGCCGCGACTCCATCGCCACTCAAGTAAAGCCATATGTCAGGCCTATATCAGAAGTGGATGGGTGGACCAAAATGTCTAAAATGCACAATCTCTATAAAAATCATAAAATGCAAAAGGCACCCCTAGGCCCGCTTTAGAAAATCTCTTCCACATGGATGACCCATTTTTAAAGTTGTAAAAGTGGGTTAACGGCTGCGATTCAATGCGTCTGGTTTTGCCACCATACATGGAAATAGCAGAGGCGTTGAAGAATTTAAAACATCGGATTCTTGAGCCAATTGGCACCTCGAACTTCAGTCAAGTGTTTCTTCTTTGAGATCTTGAAACACTTCTTTTAATTCCTAATTAGTTCTTAATCTTTTGATTAAAAGAAGTTGTAACTGAATGTAACCATTTTTGGAAGCTATTTAGCGGGTTCTCTATGCCATTATTCGGGGTTGGATCCTGGTACTTTGTAGATGTAATAGATTTGAAAGTAATCAATACAGAAGTTTTTCCCTTTCTTCCTCTGACATTCCTTCTTTCCTTGTTCGAATTTGTGAATCATCCATCTTTGCATGATAAGAAACTTTGTGTTCTTGTTAATATGATTTTGGGAACTTTATGTCTATGAAATTATATTTGTTATAAACGCGAATGATTCCATTCTACATCCCCTTTTCTCAATACAGATAAGGTTATACTTTGTTATCTATATTACCTTAGTTCTTCCTCTATCATATCCTTAGTTCTTCTATTCTTTCATATTGATAATCTTTTGGGCATAAAACACTTCAAAATATTAGGAATCCCCACTTTGAAAGTTGTACATTTGTATATAAGTTTTGTTGCTTGCTTTCAATAAGGGAACCTCTCCCATAAAGAGGAGGGACTTGTTGTCCCCTAATTGGTGAAACTATGTTGAGTCCAATTGAAAAATTTGTGTTTAGGGTGTGAATAATCTTGTCGTCCTTATGAGATGATCGATTTAAGATCGTAATTATCCTCAAAAATTCATCCTGAATAGTTCTTATGATATCCAGTGCAAATTGCACTTAGTTCTCTGATGCCCGAGGATACATGGCATAATGTAATTGATGGCACAGTGATGATGGGTTAAGTTTGCAAGATTACATAATATGTCTAAAAAAGTTACAAAATGCATATGCAACTCCGAAACCCGATGGAATATTCTAAGGAATATTCGGGTTACAACTGCAATATATGAAGAAGGTTTTGCTTCTCAAAGGAGCTACATGTCAAAATATGGTTAGAGTGGAGGAATGGATCATTGGTGCAATTTTTGCACTAGAGGTGGCTTATAGTGCAAAATGTGAATATGCCTCTCGAGGCCCGATGGAGGACACATGTTGGTTTTCTATGCAAAGTCAACAGTCGGGCATGCGGGTCAATGATGTAATCTTGCATTTATGCAAAAGAGTGGTTAAAATGCAAATGAGCTCCATAGCTCCACCCCCTTTCAGATTTAAACACGTGGAAACCTCTCATTAAAGGTCAAAAAGGTGGAGGTTTGGGCCAAGATTGCAAACTTACACTCATTCAAAAGGCAATGCAAATGTGCAAAAGAACTCCCTAACCCCACGAAAGAGCCAAATTAGTCCACGTGGAAGGTCCACATTCAAATAAAGAACGCAAGGTGGAGGTATTGGGATGTAACACATTTATGGTTACCACCATTAATGCATTTTCATGAATCAAAGCAAAATTCTAGAGGTTTTCAAGCATTTTGAATCATTGCAATTGCATAACAAGGATGGGTGCCCTAGTCATGAGAATTTATGAAAAAAAAGAGGAAAAATCAACTAGGAAGTGACTCGAAGAGGCATGGGAGCAAAAGAGAAATTCATAGAGCTTTTGGATAAATGGGTAAGTGTTGCTTCACCATACTTAATTCAAATTGGGATAGAAGGGAAGATAAATTGTATAAGATGAAGTATCTAGCATCAGGTTTTCATGTAAATTCCAGTATTACTAGTGATCTAGATAAGGTCATGGACACAAAGTTGTTAAATGTTGACTTGGAGGATTTTCGGAGAAGATTGATTGAGCCACAAATAAAAGTAAATGGATGACAACTATTGATGCTAGTGACATTTCCCTAGAATGCTTCTTTCCCACCTTCCGTACATGCTCCTGAGCTTGTATGGTTGTGTGGAGAATTACAACCTAGAATCGAAGGAGGTATTGGATGGAGGTGAAGAAAGCGTGATAAACTTAACAATGGAAGCCTTTAAATAAATTCTAGGGTTGTCAAATTTAGATCAACTGATAATTTCTATAGTTGAATCTACACAAAAGGACTATGAGGCAAGGCATGTTGAATATGCTACAATGTTGAATTCTAAATGGCTGAAAGATAAAAAACCATCTATCAAAAGGATTCCCAAAATATTAACCAAGGATATGTTTGTCGAGGAGGTGGAAGACTTGATTGTGTTATTAAATAGAATAAAATAGGGTCAAAAGGAATAACAAACTTTCAAGAATGGATGTGCCCATTTATAATGGTTATTTTGGAAGAGCAAGGAAAATTTTGTTGGGAAAGTTTCATATCAACATCTATTCAGGCTCAATTTTTAACAATGACTGTAAAAATAGAATGGATAATCCAATTGATATTACTTTCTATATGATGTCCTACTTTATCTATAATGTTGCTTGCTTCAAATCATTTCAGGACTCCCATTACAAGAAAGTTTTGATGATCATAGGGTATATGATGTATACCCACAATTGAGGTTGGATAATTGGAAAGGAAATGTAAGGTTGGTGAATGATGCATTTATTGCCCCTGTGACATGCCTTTTAAGATAGAATGGGAACAATATCGATTATCTACTACTACGTCAGGGACAACAATTCAGAATATGGTTGCATTTTCATACAATATAGGTTCTTTACATATTTTAGGGTGAGTGGATTTGAGGGACAACCCTATAAATTACCAAGGTATGTAAATGACAAATGGGCCTGATGGAATTGTCAAGACAACTTACTCCTGTGCATAAAATGATTGCAAAGAAACATAAGACAAATATCAAATTCCCTCTACAAATTGGTAGGTTTTCATGCCAAAGTATAATAAAGGCCAGATTGATGGAGGAAGAAATGGAGAGATTTCAAATGGAGATGTTCACACCAAGACCAAATTATGATATTAGATGGGTTGTTAGTAATGGTGAACATGAATCTCATTTTGAAGATTATTGGATGAACTGTCTAGATGAAGAGGAGGTCAGATTGAGAGACTTCTCAGGATGACCTTAACCCAAATTATTGATTTCAAGATTGCGTAGTAGTCCCACAGGGGATTATAGATGACAAAGATGTAATAGGAAGTATTACCATGACCAAAAATTGAATAAAAAACAATCAGTTCTATTGATTGGAAGGAGAAGGAATCAAATAGCCCTCATGTAAGGATTTCCAATGTATTAAGAAGAACATTGACTTGGTTAACTGTAAAAGGTTTGGATCTATCCCTACAAAATACCAAAATATTAAATGAGTTTCGAGACTTGAAGCTTTTGGAAGGAGATCTCCCCCATTGAAGGAGGGAGCAGAAAAATGGACCCTTTAAATGGACAAGCTCCACAACTACCCAAACAACAAGCCCACCACAGAATTATTGATGAATGGACATCAACAACTAGCAAGACTAGGACTTCAAGGTCTATTTTGGTGTAGAAAGCTGAGGGGATACTATTGAAAGCCATGCAAGATGCTCCCATCACCGAAGCAGTGCCGATCCAAGCAAAAGGGAAAGGCTTAATTTCACAAACAACCCCCTCAAAGGTATTACCAAGACCATTGCATTGAAAAGATGATGAGAGGAGCTATAGCAAGTGCCAATATCCAATCCAAATCAGATGGTGCCAAAGAAAGAGAGGCACCTATTTCAAGCACTTTGAAAGAACCAAGAAGAAGGTTAAACTTTGTATATGAACAACCTTTGCAAGAGATGTTGGTGGTCATGTATCAAGAAAACACAAGCATAGAGATCCTGAGGTGATTGATCCTCCTACTCTGATTGAAGATCAAAGGAGGGTTGTTACTTTATTATCCCATCAAGTGTTTCCATTCCAGACCCTTGGGAATGTGCATTCTATTCCAAGTGTGACATTGCCTAATGTAGTTGCATTTTCATCTTTGTTGAAACAATTCAGGAACAATTGGTAGTACTCATATGTCTAGTCAGTCAGCTAGAGTAAAGGAAGAACAAATACAAGATAAACTAGTGATTGAGCAGCCTAAAGAGCCACCAAAAATAACTGATAAGGTAGTTGATTTGTTTAAGGAGGTTCTTGAATTGGAAATGATTGATGTAGATATTGAGACTTATACAACTGAGAATATAAGTATCCCTAAACAGGAGGTGTGTGTCCAAGATATTCATCAGGTATTAACTGTAAGTGTGGGAGATCAACCCCAAGATACTCAAGAGTAAAAATATAGATTTTGTCATAAATGATGAGAAAATAGTTCAAGAAAATTTGGATGAGGTACTTGTAGAGAGTAGGGTTCATACTTGAAATTCAATTACCAAAAGATTCAAAGTCAGTAGGGGAAGGTCAGGTCTTCCAAAGACTGATATTATGAAGGATGTTGTTACTAAAGTGTTAAAAGAAACAAGTAAACATGTTGAGATTCCTCCTAAAGAAGATACAAGAAAAATTCAGAAATCACAACTAGGAGCTCAACCAATAGAGCTGGAGTAGTTGAAAAGTAGCCCCAAGTGGATCCACCCACCAAAAAATCACCAACAAGAGATGAAGATATTCAAAGGATAAGGGGCAACTAAAACTTTAAGTCTAGATGGAAGTACCCCAAAGGAAATTGTAGATGTGACAAATATCTTAGTGAAAAATATAGATACAAGTGCAATGAATATCCCTATTGAGGATCCAAAAGAAGTGTCAAGTGAAACAATGATTTCTACTATGGTTTCTACATAGAAATAAAGGTCAAAGTGAAGAAGCAATAGGAGGAAAGAAATCAAAGGATGCTACTCAGCCACAGATTCAAGGGTAGGATGCAAGAAAATTAGATGTTGTTATATTGGATAGTGAAAAATAGATAGTAAAAGTTGGAGAAACATCAAAGGAATTAGTAGTGTATTCTGAAACCCCACAAAAATAAAATAAGGGGAACACCCCTATGGTTGGATGGTTAGGGGAATTCTTCAACAAGGGGTGAAAGAGATCACTAAAAAGGAATCCTTAAGCATCACAAGCATCTCAATTCCAAAGCCCAAAGAATATTTGAAGAAAGCAAGGGTTCTTACCAAGACACGAATAGATCAACATGGGTTTAGAACTTTGGAGGTTGCAACTCCTCATCAGGGAAAGACAAAGTATGATATCACAGAGAGTGACTATGATATTCAACATATCCAATTGGGAAGACCTACTAGAGAATCATTGAAGCAAGGGGTCATTGAGGTAGTTGAAGGTTTGTTACATAAGTTTGATGAGGATAAGATATCCAAAAAGAAGCTAAAAGAACAGGTAAAAACATTGACCTCATGCTTGCATAAATTGGTAAGATCTACCGAAGAAGTTATCACCACCATCACCCCTGAGATGCTAGATAGAATTGAAAAAGCCTAGTAAAAAGGTTGAAGCAGATAGATAAGTGGGTAGAGGATTTGTCCCAAAGGGGTAGGCAAGTGATTGAAAAATCAAGAGATAGGTATATAGAGCTTACTAAAGTCCTCAATGAAATTAATGAAGTTATTGAGCTATGTGAAAATGAAGTGTTTTCTTGGGATGGAATTTTTCCTAAACTTGAAGCAATAAATCAACTGGATGAGGATTTACTTGGAAAAAGAAGGAATAATGTCACCGAGGAGAAGGGAACTCAATATGTAATGGAAGACTTAGCCAAAATCAGGGTAGAAACCATAAACCAAGTTAAAGAAAAGTTGGAGATTGAAAAATATTGGGTGGAAAAGTTATTGATAATATAGATTGCATATTGGAACAAATGGTGTTTGAAAAATACAATATGGTTTATGGGAATTGGGAAATTGATACTTTAAATCAATCATTTGACAAGAATATCATAGAGGAACCTTGTTCTCATGAGGTCATCAAAAAAACTTATCCTGGTTGAGAGTAAAATTGTTGAGCTGAACAAGAGGTTGAGAGAATATAGGCCAAGAATGTCCACATGTTGTGACATATTGAACAAGCATCACTTGATCTACAAACATCACCTGGGACCTAACGAGGAAGAGATAATGCAAATGTTTCAAAGATATGATGCTTATAGAGAGAGACAACCTAGTTAAGGAAGAAGATGATGAAGATGAAGATGCAACTGCGAAGACTGATGAGCAAGTTTAGGCTTTTTTTTTTGAACAACTTTTTCATCTTATTTTAATTATTACTCTTGTTTCATGAAAATTGAATACTATTTTGAATTGTTGTTTTCAAACATGAATGTAATTCGATATGATACACTAGATCTTTATATTATTATTGATATAATTTCAAATCTATTATGAAGCATGTAAACTAATGTAATTATTTGACATCTTTTGTATTGTGGAAAAAGAAAAATTGGGGTTCTATAGGGCCCCAACCCATGAAAAAAGTTACATACATTTTTTTGGAAACTATATAAAAAGGAAAACAAGAAAAGAGAAACCTAATCATCTTCCACTACAAAATCCTCTCTGCAAAGAGGAAATTTTTTTCACCAACCTATTCTTCCTAGGAATAAATTCCTCTATTCCCAATGCCATTTGAACAAACACAATGTCTCCTACTAGTGTGTGAGACATACCCAAAGACATGAGTTCATCAATAGTTTTATCATAGGACCAAAAAACTAAGCAATTGTGATCTCCTCTCATAAGAGGAAACCCATTCAGTCATGTCCAAGACCTCCTTTAGGAAAAGCCTTTTTCCCTGTTGCTTTGAAAGTGAATGATGGATTGGCAACTTGAGTTGGAAGTGCAATAACAACTGATCCTAGAGAAGATGGAGTAGGAGGCATGGAACTAGACTCACCCCTACATTTCTTCAAAAGATGGGTGATGCTTCAAGAGGCTGAGAAGGTATGGTCCCTGATGGTTTCTTCTCCAAGATTGAGACACGTTGCTCCAGTTCATTCATTATGAAAAGAGTAGGCACAATACCTAGTGAAATCTCTCCATCAAGTACATAAGACCCTAAGGGGATTTCCTTCACAGTAAATGCTTCATTACAAATGAAGGGGCATTTGTAATTGGTCAAACCTTACACACTAGGCCTACTCATGAGCCAAAATTTCTTCAATGCATCAGGAGTATTTTGATGTTCTAGTATGAAGAGATGAAAATACATCATCTAGAAGGCTAGAAAAAATGGGACTTATCCTAATAATCCTTCTAACCAATGCAACCCGAACAACTTGAGTTGTCAAAGGCCTAGTATAATCTTCAAGATCAACAATCTCAAATAGCATTCTTACGAATGCCTCATTAGGGCTTGATAGATCAAAAATTGAGTGCAAATCCTTAGTGGATATGTCTTTCAAGTTGGATGCTTATTGGTGTTCCCACCATACTACAAGATAAATTTCCCCAAATTTCTTACACTCAAAAAAGAAAATGTGAGTTTGTAAAGGAAATAGTGTGCATTTATAAGAAATTTGAGGTGGGAAATTTGAGTAAAGTATAATCATGGTGAGATGACCTCTAAAAATTTGTATGTGATATCCACATGGGAGAAATGAGCTGAAGTAAGTTGGTATTATGCAGAAGATAACGGTTGGCTTGATATGACATGATCCATGCGGGAAAAATCAGCCCAGAAAGACATGAAAATGAATGTGTGTTTCCCAAGATGGATTCTCAAAAGGTAAAAGGGATTACACATCAAATCAAATCACTAGAGATGCTTAGAAATCATCAAAAAGGGTTTCTCTTGACTGCTTGAAGGGATAAATGATTAAACAAACATCAAATAAATGACATGGCATCCTAGTCATTCTGGGAGAGTGAAAAACGTGAATGACTCGTGATTCTTCCACTGGAAACATAAAAAAAATATTTTCAAGAGAATAAAGATGGATTAGACTATGTGTTGTAAAGGAAGAATATTCTTCAAAGATTCATGCTTGGGGGAAAAGGAAGATGAGTGAGTGATCAAAATTGTATAAATGCGATGAGAATACTCTCACATAGGGGGTTAAATTTTTCTAAGCTTTAGAAAGATAAAGGAGAAAATTGATTATACTGTCTTAAGCTGAATTAATCTGAGATACCTAAGTTTTTGTTCATTTGTTCCCAAACCTTCATGCCAAGATGATTGCACTATATAGTCATTGGTAGACACTGAGGTCATAGGTATTGTGTCCCCTTGTTGAAGTGTTGGAGTTTCTTGAATAAATTTGTGTGTATTCTCATGAGAAATGTTATTTTGTTTCAAGATGTGTTACTTTGAATCAATCATCTACATTTCTATTGCAATCTTATACTATTAATTTCTCTGAATTACACAAAATCCTTAGCTTAGATAGTGACAATTTGGAAACTACAACTGCATTAATGATAGATATTTCTTTCATACTATGTAGTAAACAATTTTAAATTCAAGTTGTATCTATTTGATTTAAAGATCTTTGTTAGTTCTTGAGGGTATCTGGAGTGTATGTGATCAGAAATTATCAATATTTTATTGAGAGTTTATCATGAGCTTTTATGTTTAAATTCTTGAAGTTTGTGTGAAATCTTGTATTCTTGGGCTTCCATGAATACAAACCTTTTGGTTGAAGGAATGCTTAGGATTGTGTGATTTGTATCTTGCATCAAGAACAATTATATACAACATTTGTCAAGGTTCATTTAAGTATTTTATATAATCAACTTTATCTTCTTAACTTCCCATCCATACATCAAAATTACAACCAATAACCATCAAATCCACTGAATATCCATATTTGCATTGTTTATGCACAAATGCTAAGGAGATTTGTTGATTTTGTCCATCCTTTATCCAAAATATGCAAGAAGCAAGTTGGAATTATGATTTGTCTTTAGTAACCTGAGCCTTCTTTAGAAGGACATCTACATTTTCTAGTGTGACAACTCGTGAGAGTTAGATGATGTCTGTATTGAAGTTTCCTTTTTCTTGAGGTTTCCTTTTCATATCCCGAGAAAGAGAGTTCAAATATTGTTTTTCTATCCATTTCTTTCATAAATACAAGTTACAAAATGGGTCCTCTCACCCTGGTTGCAGGAAGAACCTAAAGTAGTAGGGTAGGTCATACCCTTAGTGAGGTGTTATCCAATATTCCCCAAGTCAGAGTGAAAAATAAATTGCCAGATCCATCCTTGGCTACAAAATGACTCAAATCCTAGTTTTCTTTCTCTAAGCATCCTGCTTAGCTTGTTGATGTTGCTTGGCTTACAAGGTGGGACTAATTTGGGTACCCTTCATGTTTTGTATTCTAGTTCCCTCAATGTGCCAACTACTTTAGGGTTCTTGTGGTACTCCTCAATAAAGAGTTTTTGGGCTTAGGTTAATTCACTTCCCCATGCTTAAAATCGGCGGGTTTTTACCGTTATATGAACCTATAAATATAGTGTGATTTGTTCATTTTTATCAAAGTGTGATTGGGTTGAACACATTTATTTGGCCAAGGAAACCTACACACAAAGTATTAGTAATTTGTTTCATTTTTTGTCTTTGGCACGCGTAAATGGTCCTACGATAAAATAATTATTAGTTTTCCATACAATCACAACATTAGAACAATACCAAGGATCGCAACCATTTTTGATTTTCAATATCACTCGAAAGCACAAGATAATAGCATATGTGGCATTGATCAAATCAAACCAAAATGGAATTTTTAAACCAAGACATTAAGTATTAACACCATTTTTAAACAAATGACAACCATAGTGTTAGAAAAATATCCATAATCATAGCCATTTCTGATTCTCAAGGTCACTTGAAAATGCAAGATAAGATCATATATGGTGTTGATCAAATCAAACAAAGGATTTTTATACCATGATATCAAGTGTTAACACCATTTTTAAATAAATGCAATTGTAATGTTAGAACACCAACAATCGTAGTCATTTCTAATTCTCAAGGTTACTCAAGAGTGCAAGAGAAGAGCATATGTGGCTTTGATCGACTCAAACCAAATGGATATTTACACAAATATATCAAATATTAGCACTATTTTGATAAATTTTTCTTTAAGCAAGTGAACATGGAAACCTACACACAATATTTAGTATTTTGGAGAAAAAATGAATCTAATGCGCAAAGAAAATGACCAATTTTAGGAGAAAGGAAACCCGAATTTTATGTAAGGTGAAATCCCAAATTTATATGTTCATTGTATAGTTCATCTCAAGACCTTTCTCACAAAAATGGAGTTGTTTTGAGTTTGGGATCAAAATTTATGGCCTTTGGAAGATAGGTTACGCATACACTCTTATAGTCACAAGAACGCACTTAACTGTACTAAAAAATGTCAAAAAAATGTCCCAAAAATAGTAAAAATCTTAAATTTTTCCCACCAAGATCCAATTTTACAAAGAACCCACCTCCTTTATATGTGTAAAGAAGACTCAACACTACCAAACACTAACATACATGCTCAAAAACAAAGAAATTTCAACAATTTGAAATATTTAGCATGTAAAATGATGAAAAATGAAGCTTTTTAAATGAAAACATAAAGAAAGCTTGAAATTTTTCCATCAATATCTAATTTTGACAGCAACCCACCTCCTTTATATGTGTAAAGAAGACTCAACACTACTAAACACTAACATACATGCTCAAAAATAAATAAATTCTAAAATTTTGAAAAAACAAGAATGTAAAATGATGAAAAATGAAACTTTTAAATAAAAACAAAAAGAAAGCTTTCTTTTTCCCACCAAAATCCAATTTTGAGAGAATTTTTCCTCCTTTATACCTGCAAAGAAGACTCAACACTACCAAACACTAACATACATGCTCCAAAAATAAATAAATTTCAACAAATTGAAAGCACATACATGTAAAAATGGGGAAAAGAAGCGTTTTAAACTAAAATTAAATGAATGTGTGTGAGACAAAGGAGTGTCCCACTAGGTTTTCCATATATATGCATGTTTAAATTAATACTAAGCTAATTGAAATAACCTAACACCAAGTAGATTCATAACCTAGTTAATTAAACTAATACATCAAGATAAAGCCATGAAAGGAAAAGCTAAACTAATATGCATAAAAAAATGAATCAATATTAAAATGCAAACCTATCCTTTAATTGTTTGGATGGGATTTAGATTGTCGATACTTCTTTTATGATCCAAACACGACTATGCATGATCAAAGGATTTCTCGAAGGAAGAGGAATAGATCTCACCAATATGGCTTGATTGCCTTTTTGGTTCTTCTCTTACTACTCTTGGCCAAGTAGAAATGGGATATTTACTTGATTAAATAAGCTTTCCAACATGCAATGCGCTTCTCAAGTATAAATGTCTTGCAAGGACATGGTGTAAATTGAAACATGGTGTACTAGGTTCTTTATATAGCTTTCTAATTTGGGAGAAGCTTACAACCTAGTGAATGTGGGATAAAGGTAAAATAGAATTAGAAAGGGATAAGTACAGTTAGAAGATATTAATGAAATATTAACAACTCATGGGAGTTGGGGGTGATTTAATTAATCAACTAGGATTAATTAATAGGCCAAATTAAGCTTATAGAATCCATTTGGAGGGAAAATAGTAGAATTTGAAGGATTTGAGAGGAAAATTTAACCAATAAGAAGGTTTATTGATTAAATACTAGATTGAAAGGCTTATTTAACTAATTATGGTTAATTATTTAATTAAATGAGGATTATAACTAACGAAGTGATGATAATTGACATCTGAGATGGGGATGAGGCTAGTTAATTAATGATGTGTCGTTAATTGACCGAGATGAAGGGGAATGTTAGCTAATTAGTAGAAAACCACTAATTATAACGAAATGACGGGAAAGAGGATAAAAAGTGCAATTTTAGTATTAAAATTGCATTGTTGAATTTAGGTGTCTACAAGTCATCAATAAATACTTGAAAATTGTTGATATTTTCTACCTTAGGGGACAAGGGAAAAAATCTATGGAGAACTCATCCTATTGGGATCCTTCACTAGGTTACAATGTGGCTCAGGAAGATGTACTTCTTTGTTTTGATTTCTAGGAATAAAGAAATGCCAAAGGTGTTAAAAGCTTCAATTAGACCTCGAACTCTATTTCTATATTTCCTAAGGTAGGACAACTTACATTAGAACTTTTCTTTGAATTAGTCTACTACTAATTCAAAGTCTCCAAAAATATTCGTTCTTCTAATGCCATGTTTGAGAGAAAATATTAATCTTAAAACTAATGCTCCATATTCTGCAACTGTATTTGTACAAGGGAACTCTAAATAATATGCAATGTGATAATGCTAACATTCCAAGTCATGCAATGATATTCTAGCACTAGTTCCTTATTTTGAATTTACTCCATCAAAGTGCATTGTCCATACACCACTAGAGCTTTTAATGCGTACACACCTAGTGTCAATAGAATTTAGATTTATACTTTCATTTTTGGCATTATAATTGATGATCATATGTGTCATTCTTGGCTATCTATCCACTCTAATTTGTTTATCCAAGCCTCTCCAAGAAAGCTACACATGTGAGAAACCAATGGGCATGTACCTAATGAAAGACATGGACCAATATCTTCTCAACAACATCCCATAAGCCTCAAGTATATCTACTACTTGATATACATGAATTGTTGGAATGTTAGCTTAGAGGCCACTTATACATGAGCATTACATAGTTCTCTAAGCACCTTTACTTCCGATTTGTCTAGTTCTACTACTCTACTATTTGATTTGACCTGGTGTTAGCTCAAGTTTCTTGTTGATTCTAGTGGGCATCACATTAACAAAGGAACATGGATCCATCAAATAATTATGACCATTCTTTCCATAAATCCCAACTATAAGTAGGAAGGGATGAACCTTAGGCTTATCATTGTAGAGCTATATTTTTGTGTACAGGAACCTTTTGTTTACTAGGTTTATCAATCAAAGATTTAAACAATGGGTCTCTTTTCTCAAAGATGTGGTATAACTCATGGAGGGTTATGTTCGCTTTGATATTTCCATGTCTTCAACTATGTTGTATCTTATCTTGGAAAAAGTTTCAGCTACATGATTGGTATCTCCTCCCTTTGTGGAGGTGGATTACTATCATATTTAGAGGTGGGTGGGGTGTCCCCTTTTGGTGAGGAGTGGAAGTATTCAAGGGTTCTTTGGCTCTATTCCTTAAGACATAATTATTATTTTTATAATTTTTAAAATCATGAATCTATTTAGTATTCCCTTCAAGCTCATTACATTATTGAGATGGAAAATTTACCATTTCAAAGAAAATGGAATAGTTTGCCTTGGAAGACCTTTCTAATTCATATCT
Organism: Taxus wallichiana var. yunnanensis; assembly: GCA_018340775.1. NCBI lineage: Eukaryota > Viridiplantae > Streptophyta > Pinopsida > Cupressales > Taxaceae > Taxus > Taxus wallichiana. Next base: position 523,889,544 of record CM031243.1, on the reverse strand, counting down.
CTAGTGTTAGGACCATAACCCTCAAACTCCTTATGGATGGATTCAAAAGCACAATGTAGAACTCTAGGCAACCGATTCTCCATTGTAAATTATGTCACGTACCTTGCACCAATGTGGAAGAGAAAATTCATATTAATGTCAACACTCGTAGAATTACCAAAAAGAAAATCTTGGTTATTTGGCTTAGGACAATTGTATATTTGGTAGGCATATCCCCTAGACTAGTTGTCATTACTCCCCATCTTCCTTTGTAGATTGATGAATTCATTGTTGAGTTATTGCATCATTGTTTGCATCCCTTCTAATTCAGTATGGTTTAGGTTTACAGGAGTGTTTGAGTATGGTTCACTACTAGGAATAAGGTTGTATTATGATTAGGAGCTTCAATATGTAGATGCACCTTTGGGTTTCTATAGGTATTTTATTTAAATATGGATCTACTTGTTGTGGAAAACCATTGGAATGACAAAAATTCTTCCCATTGGGGATGTAATTATCTATAATTGGTGAGGGATTCAACATAGGATTTAGTGAGGTTAGTGATGTCAAATCTCCTAATAAACATGTAAGTGATTGGGTCTAATGCACTTTTATACATGTTCAGAGCCAAATTATTAGTAGGCTTGGATAAAGGGATTACTCTACCTAACATGCACTTTGAAACCTAGAGTTGAAATCTCTAATAACCTCATTGTTTTCCCTTTCCACACTTACAAACTACTAATACAAGACACTTAGATCAACAACCTATCCAAATTGAGCCAAAAATATCTCCTCAAAGCCTTGCTAACTAAAAATTGAATCATGGGTTAGATTTAAAAACCAATCATATGTAGTATCTTGAAAAGTCGGTGAAAATAATGCCACATCATCATGTCTTAAATTCATAACCATTAAAGATGATTTAAAAACTATATAATGTTCCTCTACGATCATGTTGACATCATGTCTATAATTAGGCAAATATCTTTCTAGATTTTTATGCGAGATCATGAATACCTCTATGGCTAGAAGTGGAGTACCTCCTAACTAAGTTGGTTGAGCCATTTGGGGTGGTGTGTAAGGAGGTAGGAAAGTGATTGGGGGAATAGATGTGGGAGAACTAAGAACCGACTAGGATCCTTTTATTTTTTCCGTGTTTGACCTAATCTTTTTATGAAGAAATAAAGGATAAAAAATATTTTAGAATCAATATAGAAATTTTGTGGTGAGGTTTAAAATACAACTTTAAGATGGTGAGTGGTAAGTCAAATTAATGATAAGATAAATAACACATTGTATACAACATCACACAGGATAAAATATCAACCCTCTACTTAAATTTAGCTCAAAAAACCAACTATAAATGTCAAATCATAGCAAGTTAATCAATAATTTCAAAATCAAACCAAATACAAGCATATAAATCACTAAATATGGGAATGAACTTTCCGGGCCCTTCTTTTAGCAATAGAAAAGGTATTGGCTAGTGTTTTGTACACACCTTGAAAATACCCACAAAAAGAGTGGGAAAGGGGTTTTAATCCTCCCCCTTCACTCATTTTAGAACCTAGCTAGAATGGTGGTACTAGGTACAGAATACTCAAGACTTATAACTTAAATTAGAGGCTATTTGGCTTGATGTTGACTGTGTAGGGTTAGTGTGTTTGGGAAAACCACAAGTAGATTGCATTCGAGATCTAAGTGACCGATCAATAATACGATTAACCCAATGATATTTATAATTTCCTAATGGAATGGATCTTCATCAAAATAAACTCAAAAAAAGGAAAGGGGAAGGAAAAAGGAGAACTAGACTATCTTTTCAATCACTAAGTATAATATGCACCTTAAGGAAATTAAATCTCACAAAACTAGAGTTGACAAGAAATAGTTGAATTCATTCCTATATCAACTCTAGGTAATCGGTATAAGGGAATTCAGAACCAAGAATACAAAATGATTATTCATTAATACTATTTCCAAATACTCGGATATCTAAGACTTCTTTGGCACATCTAAGAAACTAATTTTTTAGAAACAATAATCCATGAAGATAGATTAGTTAGGATCAATCTACTCACTCTGCCAATTTAAACCAAAGATAAAGTGCGAACTCTACTTAATAACTAGAATTGATCTATTGCCTAGACATTAAAACACAAATCAAATATTGAGTGCATTCAAACATATAGAGCTCTAAATTCCTCGTTGTATTGAATTATTGTTGTCAAGATGATATTTAGAATGCAAATAGAGAAGTATATATAGGATAATGAAGTATAGGCCAGCCTTTACAATATTCAAAGTCCCCAATTAGAAAAAGAGAGGAAAAAACATCTCCTAATCTAACAAGAATCTCCATTGAGACTTTTAGAAGAATCCATGGAAGCATATTATAAAGAAGTGGTGATTCATCACTATTGGTGAGAAAATTTTTGTTAGAAGATTGATCCTGCAAGAGAAATATGGTTATCCCATGAGATCAAGAGGCTAGATGGAATTATGGTTGACACTTGTCATAAGATTTCCTCAATAATTGAATTTTGATATAAAATTCCCTTTTCTATGTTGTAGTGGGGTCTGAGAAGGAATATCCTGCCTTTGGGAATCTCCACGAATGAAAAGATCAACCAAAAGCATATAACAAATGATTTGAGATGAATGAATTGGTAGGAATGAAGTAAAAAGCAAGTAAAATTCTATTCTAAAATATTGAAGATATATTCACCATTCCTCCTCAAAATAGTTTATATGTGTATCGATCCATATGGATCCATAAAAACACCACTTCATCAAAACAACCAAGATCAGAAGGAAAAATGAGAAGAAGTAGGAGAAAATGGTTAAGTGACATGTAACCGCCTGCCACTTCTACAGAGCGGTGGTTGCGTAACCTCCATGGTGGTTGTGTAACTTCCCCTCTATGGTCACCGATGGTTGTGTAATTGTCACGGAGAGGTTGCATAACTTCCCTATGTGTCCATCGACGTTCTTGTCACAATGTAAAAATAAAAATAAACCTACGAATCATGTCGTGGATTTTGATTGTCTAGGTTGTGTCTCTTCCTATTCTCTAATACATGGGAGGACATAGGGAACAAGCTATAAATACAAGAAGAGCATGTGGAATTCATCAATCTTGAATGGGAGAAGTGAGCAAGAAACCATTGGTGTTGTAATTGTTTTGTAGAAGCAAGGTTTAAAGAGAAAACAAGCAAGTAGAGAGGGTGGAAGTAACATTGTTATCTTCCTTCACTTCTTATAATATGTATATTCTTAATTGGCCAATATAATACTAGGAAGAAAGATCAATTTCCCTTCCTAACTGGTTTTCCCTCAATCGGGGGTTTTCCAGGATAAAATTTTGGTGTTGTGTGCTTAATTATTCATTTTTTTATTGCTACAAGTAGTTCTAAAGCACTAGATTTCATTCACTAACTTTCAAAACTGTCATTTTCGAATAAATTGAAAGTAGGACAATAGTTGTGTGATTTTATATGTTTCCAAAGTAGAAGTTTACAGATCATTTTGGTATCATAGCTGATAATAATATCCAAAGGATTGTGGTATTCATTCTTGTGTGATTTTTTATGACAATGAAAAGGTCTAAAGGTGAAAATTTAATACCTTACGATCTAAAGACAGTACGAGAAAGTGGAATCAAAGGATTAGAGAACAAATGGAAGAAGAGAACTTGGTCCATAGAATTGTGATGTTGGAAAGCATTATGGATAGGGTGTTGGGAAACCCAAGGGAACTCTCATATCAACAAAGGACATCAATGGTTAAGAAAAACTCCATAGACTCAATGGTTTGAGCTTTGGCGAGAAATTTGGCATAGAAAAGAGCCACGATGAGGAATATATGGGAGAGCAAGAAGAGGAAACTCCAATTGATAAGGGAAAGGTAAAATCTGATCATGATCCTTTTAAATTTAAAACTAAAGTTGAGATTAAAAGCTTTGAAGGACAAGTAGATGCGGAATTACTAGATAAATGGTTAAAACAATTGGAGGTATATTTTAGTGTGCATAATATCACCGAGGCAAAAAGTATCACCTTTGCACATCTCAAGATGGAAGGACATGATCTCGGTTTGGTGGGAAGCCCATCTAGTCACTTTTGAAAAGAATAAGCGTCCTATTGTAAGTTCTTGGGAGGGTTTTAAAGAATTTTTAAGGGAAAATTTTTATCCTATTGGCCATAAGACTGACTAGATGATTAAATGGTAGTATTTTAGACAAACCAATGGTCAAAGTGTATTATATTACACTATGGAATTTTGGAGACAAGCCATGTAGCTCAATATGGATTGGAGGGTGAGGATATTATTACCAAGTATTTGGGAGGACTTCACACTCACCTACGAAGAAAGGTCATCTACATGAAACCCAAGGATATCAATGAAGCATGTGTGTAAGCATACTACATAGATGATGAGAAAAAGTAAGGAGAAGCAGAGTCAAGGACAAAGAAGTCAACAAATCATCCAAAGAAAGAGTAGGGACAAACAAGTCACAAGGGTAAATGGAAAGGTAAAAATACCATTACCACCTTGAATACTTGTAAAGATCCTAAGAATTTTTTGTAAGAATTGTGATATCAATGGTCATACTGACGCTACATGTTGGAAGTTGCATCTGAAATTGCATCCAAAGAACTGAACCAAGGACTCCAAGAAGTCCATGAAATTTGTAAAAACATATGGGGAGGTAGAGATAGAGGATGATTCTGATGTAGACAAGTGGTTGGGATGCACGACCACCAACATGGACAACCAAGAACAAGAGGAAGAAATGAGTAATCTATTTCAAATCAAAATTCAAATTAATAGGACTAAGGTAAATACTTTGGTTGATATTGGTTCTCAATCTAAATTAATTTCTGATGTGGTTTCAAAGAAGCCTAGTCTTGAAACTTATGAGCATCCACATCCTTATCCTTTGGGATGGGTGAAGAAGAGTGTAGAACTTTAGGTAACACAAAGATGTAAGTTCAAGTTTGGGATCAATTCTCAATATATAGATGTATTAGAAGCTTATGTAATTCCACTAGATGTATTTGATGTTGTTTTTGAGAGTCCTTAATTATATATTAGGGATGTTATATTCATGAGGAGGGAGAACCAATACAGATGGGTCAAGGATGGAGTCAGTTACAACATCCGAGCACACCAGTGTAAGCCAAAACTTGTCATGGTAAGTGCTAACCAAGCAAAGAGACTAATTCAGAAAATCATAACCAATTTTGTTTACTTTTATTGAAAGATAAGCAAGATGGGGTAGAAATTTAAGATGTTTCTAACCAAGGGATGAAGGATTTGGATAGCATAATTCAATCTTTTTAGGAAGTGTTCCAAACTCCTAGTGGGTTACCACCAAAATGAGAAGTAGAGCATCATATTTTCCAGGTCCCCTCTACCGAATATCGGGTTATATAGGCAATCCTTGTTGTAGATTAAAGAGGTAAATAAACAACTCCAAGAGTTATTAGACCAAGGGTGATACACCCAAACACCTTACCATGTGATTCACCTATTGTGATGGTGTTAAAGAAGGATGGTTCTTGAAGAATGTGCATCAACTATCATGCTTTAAACAAGATTAACATTAAGAACAGATATCTACTCCCACACATAAATGATCTCTAGGACCAACTTCAACATGCAAAGTTCTTCACAAAGTTGTATCTCAATTTTGGTTATCACCAAGTTAGGATGAAGGAGGAGTATATATGGAAGAATTCCTTCAAAACAAAACAAGGTTGTATCGAGTAGTTAGTACTTCCATTTGGTTTATGTAATGCACCCACTTCATTTATGAGATTTATGAATGATGTACTACGGGATTTGATAGGTACATGTGTCATTGTATATCTAGATGATATTCTGATTTTTAGTGCCACATGGGAGGAACATCTAACAAATTTGTATCGAGTCTTGCAAATTCTCAAGGGGAAAAAAATACTATGTAACATGAAGAAGTGTGAATTTTCCAAACAATCACTTATCTATCTTGGGCACGTGGTTGGAGGAGGAGAGTTATGAGTGGATCCAAATAAGTTAGAATCCATAACCAAAAGGATCCACATTGACTAGGAGTTTTGTGGGAGTGGTACAACACATGAGGCCTGTTCATTCAAGGCTTCTCCACTATTCTGCAACACCTTTGCACATAGCAGCCACAAAGAGTAAGGGTTTTGACTGAGGTAAGGCACATGATCATGTTTTTGAGTTATTAAAATAAAAAATAGTCATGCTCCAGTAATCGCTCTTCCTAATTTTCAGTAACCCTTTAAAGTAGAGACATATGCCATCAATTACGCTATGGGAGCAAAGTGTTGCTGCAGGGGAGGTAAGCCAATATGCTATCATTCTAAAAATTTCACTTCAGGAGTTAAGGAATATTTAGTATATGATAAAGAAATGTATGAACTATTTTAAGCAATAAATAAATGGAAACACTATTTGTTGGGTAAAGAAACTATTATGCACACTGACTACAAACCTCTCCAATATTTATAAGCACAATCTAAATTCTTTGAAGGTAAGACACTACAAGTGGATGGGGTTCCTCCAAAAATTTCATTTGGTGATCAATAATAAGAAAGGTAACACAAATTTTGTGGTAGACATGTTTTCTAGGCCACCCACAGAATAAAATCTCTAGTTTGGCCATTATCTCTCATTTTGAGCCCTTCACAAAGAAAGTGTATGGAGAGGTGTATGCTCGAGAAAAAGATTTTGGGGTGACATATCAATAGTTGCAGTCAAAAGGGGCCGAAAAGATAGGTATCGATGATTGTTATTTCAAATACGGGGTAGTTAATTGATGGGAGAAGCTTCATGTGTTAAAAGAAGAAAGGATTTTATTAATGAGGGAAACACATACCTCGAAAGTATTAGGACATTTTGGTGTTGGAAAGACCATGGACCACTTGCAAAGGTATGTGTATTGGCCCAATATGCAAGATGAAGTATCTAAATTCATAAGAGGATGTAAACTTTGTTGTACAAACAAGCCTAAAATCATAAAGGAAGGGTCATATATGCTCTTACTAGTACCTACTCGACCTTGGGATGATATCTCTATGGATTTTATAGGAGGACTACCTATGTCTAAACATGGCCATGATTATCTATATGTTGTTATAGATAGATTTAGAAAAATATAAATATATGTACTAATTGCATGTAAAAAGATAATAAAAGGACATGAGGTAGTTGAACTTTTCTTTGTTAATGCATGGGTTTGTTTTGGTTTGCCAAATTCTATTGTTTCCGATAGAGATTCTAGGTTCTTGGGGAAGTTTTGGACTACTTTATGGGACAAGATGGACACCAATTTATAGAGAAACATGACCTTCCATCCCCAAATAGATGGGAAAATAGAGGTGCTAAATAGGAATTTGGTACAACTGATTAAAGGGTATAATAGCAAATATCCACAAACTTGGGACGAGTCCTTAGCCTACATTCAACATTCCTACAATAGGGTGGTACATTCATCCACTATGCTTTCACCTTTTGAAATATTCTTTGGGTTTTTATCTACCAATCCACTAAACATTGCGGTTGGTCAACAGGAAGAAGGAGAGATACATGATTCGAAATGACTAGAGCAGTGAAGTTCATTGAGAGGATCCGACAAATCCATCTCAAGGTGAAATAAAAATTAGAGAAGTCTCAAGCCAAGTACAAGGCTAGGCATGATCAACATCATAGAGAGCACAAGCTTCATGTTGGAGATAAGGTTTAGTTGTACTTGAGCAAGGAAATACTACAAGGTCAAGCAAAGGAAACTCAATCCGCTACGGTATGGACCCTTCACCATATTGGAGAAGGTTGGAAAAAATGCTTTCAGACTTGACTTTCCACACTTCATGCAGATGTAATCAATAGTAAATTGTGAGAATTTCACCTATACGAGCCATCTATTCTTGATGAATAAGAATAATGTCGTTCTTACCTTCCATAGAGGACTCGCATCTTGGATTCACGAGGTGAGTTAGAGGAGTATGTAGTGCTACAATTGAAGGTCGGGAAATAATGATAGGTCCACATGAGTCTTGGTAGGTTAGAATCAAGGGGAAGACACCAAGGTAATCCGGTGCACATGAAGAAGAAAGTGAGGGAATTATTTCCTCATCTACTCCCCCATAAATATTTTTTGGGACCAAAATCCTCTTGAGGAGGGGAGGTATGATCCATATGGATCTAGAAAAACACCACTTCATCAGAACAACTAGGATCAAAAGAAAAAATGAGAAGAAGAAGGAGAAAATGGTTAAGTGATAGAACTTCCACTTTCTACAGAGTGGAAGTTGTGTAACCACCCTTGTGTGTCCACCATCGATCTTGTCACGATGTAAAACAAAAAAATAAACCCACTAACAGTTGCAGATTTTGAATGTTTGGGTTGTGTCTCTTCCTTATATGCCTCTTCATATTCTTCAATGCACATGAGGACATAAAGAGTAAGTTATAAATACAAGAAGAGCATGTAGAATTAATCAATCTTCAATGGGAGAAGTGGCAAGAAGCCAATGGTGTTGGAATTTTTTGTAGAAGTAAGGTGTAAAGAGCAGAGCAAACAAATAGAGATGGTGGAAGTAACATTGTTGTCTTCCTTCAGCTTCTTGTAATTTGTATATTCTTTATTGGCCAATATAATACTGGGAAGAAAGAGAAATTTCCCTTCCCGACTAGTTTTTCCCTCAATCTAGGGGGTTTCCAGGATAAAAATTTGGTGTTTTGTGTTTATTTATTCATCTTCTTATTTTTTATTTATTCATCTTCTTATTTCTGCAAGTAGTTCTAAAGCACTAGATTTCACTCACTAACTTTTAGAACTATCTTTTTATTAAATTGAAAGTAGGACAATAGTTTTGTGATTTTGTACATTTCAAAGTAGAAGTTTACATATCGTATCCCTTCAAATTACACTTCCAATGGTTCTTGTATTGTACAAATGGTGGTATTAATTGGGAGATATGCGTAAAAAGCCAGTGTCTTTGTTGTGCCCCTTTTTTAGTGTGTCCATTGACATGCTTAATCGATTTAATTATTTTGACTATTTATTTTAATAAATTATTATCCTCCATGCGCATATTTTTATTTGATTCAGGCCTTTAAAATATTTGGTGACTTAGCTTTAACAAAAGCTAGATCCATGTGCTGCCTTATCAACATTTCAGGTCTTAGTACTTTTCTTTGGGCTTTCATGTTTTAGTTTTCTTTGATTAATCATTGGGATATATGGATTTCCATAATTAGTCTATGTGAGACCATGACATGCCACTTTCAACTCACACCTTAGTCACTTTTCCCACCTTGATCTTGGGTCTTCGTGTTCTCGGGATTTTCGAGAGTTAGGATTTTGTTTTACTTGACTTCATGAAAATTTTGTGATTGCATGACTCTTGGGTGAAATGTGATTTGATTCCTAAGTCTCGGGATCTCAAGAATCTCAAGTTATATCTTTTCTTCTCTTTGTGAATTATTTTTACCTTGTGGATCTATTTGATTTGATTTGTGCCTTTGGAAATTGAGGGCATGCGGATTGGTCCACATGGCTCCTCATCATGCTTTCATGTTTCTTAGGGTCGACCTCTATCTCATTGATCTTATTTCATTAAATATTGTAACCACATGGCTCCAATATAGCCCAATATTTGATTCTTAGAACTCTCGAGTTCTCGGGATTTCCTTTCTTCCTTTGATCCTTCTTCGTGAAAACTCCCGAGAACACATGGTTTTGAGGAGGAACATGATTTGATCCCTAAGTCTTAGGATCTTGAGATCTTGTTACTTTGATTTATTTTCCTTCTTTGATATTTTCTTTGTGAATACTTCTGAGATCATGATAACACATATACTTCATTGGGGTATTGGGATTTCAAATATCTTGGTAAAATCTTCATCCCAAATGATCATCTTAGGCTCGGGACTTCGGAATTTTTGCAAGGCTTTAAAAAATTCTCGAATGTCGATAATATGAGCCACATGTATAATTTTAACATGCAAAATTTTTTTAAAATGATGAATTTAAATTTTATGGTTTGGAAACAATGGAAAATGTGAAGGAAACCATCATTTGCATGTTTTAGGCCCATTTTAACTCCAAAAATGTCTAACTTTTGGGCTTTGATTCCTTTTCACAAATCACTTATAATCAACATTAAATTAAAAAATGAAAGAATAGGTGGTGATCAAATCAAAAGTGAATCAAAGAGTTAAAATTCAAAATTTATAAAGTAAGTTAGACTCTTCCCTTTTAACTGTTTGATCAAAATGCAAAACTAGAGACTTTGAAACATGTAAGAGAGTGTTAGAACCAAGTTTTAATATATGATGAATAAAGGGCCCTATAATTTATTATTAATAGGGAATATGGGTGTGTTGGGTCATAAAAAATGGAAATGGTGAATACTCTGGGGAAAATACTCAAAAAGTGTTTAGAACTTAGAATCTCATGTTTATCGATTCCAAGGAAAATGTTATAAGGAAAAATATTTAGAACTTATGATTAAAATTAAAAATCAATTTATGTGTTTGCTTTTGATCTACGAAGTAAGCATGCTTTTAGGATTCAAGTGTGTGATCTTGTGTGTACATTCGGCCATCTTAGGACTTATATTTGATGTTCCAAACTTGTTAAACTTGTGACTCTATCACATGAAGGTTTTAGCATTGCTCTACTACTAGTGAAACATCTATAGCCCCAACATAAATACTCCTGGCTCCACTTTAATACTTTTTCCATTTCCAATCAAACATCCATAGCCCCAATGAAGGTTTCTCAAATCACCCCTTTTAAGGAAACTTATTCAAATTTTCTCTTATTTTGTATTTTCAAGAGAAGCTTCACTTCTGATTTTATCATTTAGCTCATTTTCTCTTGTTTCCTTTATTTTTAATAATAGTTAGAGGGGTTGGGAACCAGTTAGACCTTCACAACAATGTTTCCACAAAATTTAAAATTCAATATATTTTTTCGTCAATTTGTAGAAGTATTTAAAATGTGAAGCACATGGACTCTCTTAGGCTTGAAAACTTTGGTAAAATCATTAACAATCACACAAAACATATATGAAATTTAAACAAAAGCAACATTTCATCAAGTTATTCCAAATTCCATAGAACATTAAAACTTTAAACTCTGAATTTCATCTAGTCTTGAGATATATCCTTTAGTTGTTTCCATTTATGGTAACTTACGCATGGGAAACCCAAACTCGGGATAACCTTTAAAATTTTGTCACTTTATTAGGAAACTTGGAAGTATTATTAAAAAAACATGAAACTAGTCTAGAAAAAATGAAGTTAATATAAGAAAGCAATAAAACTAAGGAAATTGAAAACTAAACTAAGAAAATAAAAATAACTAAACACGAGATAGAAAAATAGTTATTCAAATGGGATGGATGATGGCCCAACCATGAAATATTGTTTCAAATGTTGACCATTGACTAGTAACATCATATCATTTCCCATTAAGTCTATCATTCTGAAGGTGTTGTCTCCCAATGGTTCTACAATTTGGTAAGGGCCAATCCATAATGGATCAAACATGGAATGTTGTCCCTTATTTTCATGAGCTTTATCCCATAATAGAATCGATCTCCGTGTCTAAAATTTCTAATTTGTTCCTTTCTATCAAACCAACATTTGAAAACCTCGTGATGTCTATAGAAAATTTTTAATGCTTTACTCCTAGCATCTTGTAGTTGTATTAAATTTAGAATTTTGTTCTTCACCTTATCTCATCCATCCATGTATTCACACAAAACTGGCGATATGTTTTTGGCATGATTATTTTAAAAATTTATTTAAAGGATGATTATTTTTCATCTAGATTCCTCCTCAAATATCTCTAAGTATATGCTTTACTACCTAAAGTCATATTTACTCGTCATTGCATTTTGGAATTGGTTTGATGACTAATATTCCCAATCTTATGTTTTATTAGCCAATGAGCTATATTAGTTGAGAAAACTTTGCCTCTTAAAAAAGCATCACACTAGAATATGGTCTCATGCCATAAATGTATATGATGTTGGATTTTTTTGCAGAGCAAGTGGAAAAAGTCGGTGGTTTTGGTGGGTCCATCCAAGGTATAATCTAATTATATTTTGACAACAAGAAACATCAGTTTTGATTTACTCCCTACCACCTTAGGCATGGATAAATGCAAAGTGTTGGTGGTCTATGAAGAGGATTGAGGATGGAAAGCATTTGAATCCTACAACCTCGGTGTGTAAATTTATTGCTAAGGAACATCCGTAGGCATGAACATGGACCCCTTTCTCCATTTTCTTGTCACCCTCTTCAAAAGAATTTTTAACTACAATAATGTCATAATCCATGTGTATATGTCTATATTACCTAATATGTGAAGTCTTTGTATGTAATATATACATTTAATATGTGAATTTTGTTAACGCGTATATGTTTTTGTAAATGTAATTGGGAATTGGTTGACTTGAGATGACAAATAATATGAAATGATTCCTATTGAAAATAAGGAAACAATAGTATACTTGGTGAAATTAGAAGGATGTTTGGTCATTTTTCTCATATCCCTCCTCTCAGAGGCCACACAACATTATATTAATAATCTCCCTAGTCCAATTTGGCACACGGAGAATATCCTACTTTATTCTTTATAGCCTAACAAGATTCCCCTCCTCTTGATTTTACACGTGTTCCACAAACTTTGAGCAGAGGATATAATTGTTATAGATTTAATCTATTAACCCATTTTAGAAAAATACGATTACCCAATAAAAATCCAAATCCTTTAAAACCCATTAAAGTATTTTATGTTTAAAAATAAAATGATTGAAAAAATTACAATTAAATAAATGGGAATATCTCAACATCAAGGTATTCAAGGACAATCTGCAAGGCCTTGGCCCTTTCCTCATATTTTAGCATTACATTATAGAGAAAATCTCAATATTGTTATATCTTGTGAGATGGTTGGAAAATTTTAATAACATTCTTAAAAAACAATATCAAAACCTCATAAGTATAAGACACATAAGAGCAAGACATTATGACGCAACAATACTATAGGCAAAAAGTCTCCTTCTAACAGGTTCCATTAACAAATGCAAACTAGAAAAGAGAATAAAATCACCAATTTTGTAGCTTTACAAGGCCAACACAAGATTCAAGATTGTTTGGCAAAGTGATTGGGTATTTAAGGAATACAACTAGAATATAAATGTATTTGCTAAAATGAAAGAGTGTTTGAGAGTACGGTGGAAGCATGTGAATTGATCGATAAAATGCCCGAAAGATATGTGGTCTCATGGATTGTAATGATGGTAGGATATGCAAAGAGAATAGGTTTATGAAAATTCCCATGAAGACATGATAAGGCATACACCATGTTTATTCCTCCTTGAAGCATGTTGTTTTTCATTTATTGTTGAAATCCATTTTTGGTTCATGCAAAATGCCACTAGTTATCATCAACATTGAAGCAAGATAGTTACAAAATAGAAAAGATTCTGATTTGATTTTGCCTTCCTAAGGAAAAATTTAAATCAAAATAAATATTTACCTATTATTAACGAATCCACGTATATAAAAGATTTTCATCCTTAGTATTTAATGGCATATCTTCCCATATAAAACAAAATCATTCTTTATATTATACTTCACATTTTTTTCATTGCACTTTAAGGGAGTAATTTTTATTTGTCCTCTACAATCTCGTTGTGTTGTTGCACTACAAGTATTGAATTCTAAGATTGTGTTCACATTTTGGTGGAAAGGTGGTTTTGTATTAATATTTTAAACATGTCACAAAAACCATGAAAATTAACATCCTTTAGATTTTGTTTTATTATAGATTTTGAAATTTATTTTTCATAAGATAGATCGATACAACCCCTACTCCTTCATATTTATCTTGGGGTGTGTCATTGATACCGCCAGAGGTGTTAGTAGAAAACATGCTCGATGCACCTCAAAATTACTTCTATGACTCTAAACATCCAAATTTAATCAAAAAATCAATCCCGCCTAGGTCGGTTGGCCTAGTCCATGATAATATATTACGATCCTTGTGCCACTGGGGATAAGTAGCACCTTTGGAGGTGGCCCTCTCACTAACATTATGGTATCTTGGTTGCATGATACATATGTTTATTTCCTCATTACCTAGGTTGGACATTTTCTTAACAAAGAATAAGGTCAAGGAAAGTTGCGATGGTCATGGAAATCCATATAGGTCAAGGAAAACTACGAATTTCAAGGAAAGCCATGAAGGTCATAGAAATCTTGAAAGGTTAATGAAATTCGTAGAGGACATGGAAAGCCATGGAGATCAAAGAAAGTTGTGGAGGACATGGAAATCCGTGAAATTCGGGGAAAGTTCGATAGGTCAAAGAAGGGATGCGGAGGTCTAGAAAATCTACGGAACAAAGCGAGTAAGACAAAAAGGGGTCATAGAGGTCAAGGGACGCCCCTGAACAAGGAGAGGGATAAATTAAGTCTCATGGAAGTCATGGAAAGTCGTGGAATAAGGCACGAAAACAAAGAAAGTCTATGAAACTCAAGGAAAAACTCGAAATTCAAAATATCAGTCTAGAAAGGCCAACTCATGTCTTGCATCAAAAATAATGTCATTGGGATAACCCTTGGGAAGAAATCACACCTTTTCAAGAGATGAAAATAATATACAAGGACACAGTTGGAAATATTTAAGTTTGGATGTGTGGAGAAATGGAGAAGTGCTAAAGAAAAAGAAAGTACGAAATAAAGACAAATTTCTGCAAGGGAATGAATGAGAAATCATTAAGAACATATTTTGAAGTATGAGAGGAATAATGAATATATATCATTAAAGCTCAAGACAAATTTTGTGAAGGATATCTATTTGATTACCATCCACTAAAGAAGTTCATTTGGAAGTTGGTGCTTCCTAAGAGAAGAGATTGGTGTCTCTTGCTAAGTTGGTGCTTAGAAGTAGGGATTGGTGTCTCCAGTAGGTCGGTGCCTATAAAGTGCTTAGAAGGAGGATTGGTGTCTCCAATATGTTGGTGTATACAAAATTTCTTAGTGGTGAGGATTGGTGTCTTGATAGGTCGGTGCCTACAAACCGCTTAGCGATGGGGATTGGTGTCTCTAATAGGTTGGTGCCTACAATTTTTGTAAAATATTTTCATTATTTTGTGACTATATTTGGACAATAGATCCAAGAAGTCTTTTCTCTATGGTTTTCTCCCAAAAGGGTTTCCACATAAATCTTGTGTTTCATAATTTTTAGATCTTGTGTGATTGTTGTTATTGTGGATATTAATTTTTAAATAAGTAAAATATTGTATTATACTAATTCACCCCCTCTCAATATAAGTGTGTGTTCATTAATTGTTATCAGAGTGAATTCCTTCAAAATAGTTTAACCACTGGAGGGTAGATCTCGAAGCACACATGGCTAGTCAAGAAGGTTTCTCCTCAAACAAAGCTCCATTGTTTGATGGATCAAACTATGCATTCTAGAGCATAAGAATGCAAACTTATCTAATGGATCTTGGATTTTATATTTGGAAATTAGTTGTGAATGGTTATGTAACTCTCCCAACAGATACAACTAGAAAGAAGGCTAGTGAAAACAATGCAAAAACTATGAATGCAATCTTGTGTGGTCTATCAAAATCGAAGTTTGTCAAGGTGATGCATTGTGAATCAGTGAAAGAAATCTGGGACAAACTTAAGAACATCTATGAAGGAGATGACAAAGTGAATAAAGCCAAGCTTCAAACTCATAGAAGACAATTTGAGAGTTTGAAAATGAAAGATGAAGAAAATATTGCATCCTATCTTTTTCATGTGGATGAAATTGTTAACACCATCAGAGGTTTCGGAGAAAAATTTGAAGGTGCAATGATTGTGAAAAACATGTTCAAGTTCCTTCCCTTGAGGTTTCATGCCAAAGTTTTTGTCATTGAAGAAATGAAAGATCTAAATACTCTAAAAATGGATGAATTTCATGGGATTCTAGTGACATATGAAATGAGATTGATATTGTATGTTATAAGTGCAAAAATATGGTCATATAACATGTTTTTATAGAATTTCCCAAATAGAGTAAGAAAGTGAATGACCATGCTAGAAAAAAAGAAAAATCTATGAATATTTGGGAAAGGAAGCTAGAGCAATATAATCAAAAGAAGGAGAAATGTATGCTTGTACAAATTTCCCTACATGCTCTAAATGAATAAAATCAATGGTACATTGATAGTGGTTTCTCAAGCCACATGAAAAGGGACAAAAACAAGTTTATCTCTTTGAAGGAAGTAAACAAAAGCACTATAAAGTTTGGAGATAATGCTACAACAAGGATAACTGGAAGAGGTACTCTTAGTATTGATAATGGAAAGAAAAAAACAGAGAATGTCTTGTATGTTGAAGGTTTAAAGCATAATCTTCTTAGTGTTAGTCAAATGTGTGATCAAGGATACACCCTCACATTTTATCCTCAAGGTTGTGAGATCAGAAATTTTGATATAAGAAGATTAATTGCATATTTAAAAAGAAATATATATATAACATATACATACTCAATGAGATCAAAGGAGAAAAATGCTACATGGGACAAGCAGATGAGAGATGGTTATGACATAGAAGAATGGGACACATAAAATTTGATAATTTAGTGAAAATCAACTCCAAACAAGTTGTAAGGGATATGCCAAAGATTACTAAACCTTCAAACACTCTTTGCAAGCAGTGTCAACATGGGAAAAATAGACAAGGGTAAGCTTCAAGACAAAGGAGTACTCAACAACAAATCCATTGGAACTTGTTCATACAAACTTTTGTGGGCCTACAAGAACACAAATATTGAAAGGTGAAAGTTATTTTATGTTGTTTATTGATGATTACTCTAGAATGACATGGGTTGTTTTCCTGAGAGAAAATATGAAGCATTTGAAAATTTTAAAGCTTTTAAAGCCTTGGTTGAAAATGAAACTGATTTAAAAATCAAGTGCTTGAGATCATATCATGGAAGTGAGTTTACCTCAAATGAATTTGAATATTTTTGTGAGATCATGGAATAAAGAGATGGATCTCAGTTGCAAGGACTCCACAACAAAAATGGAGTTGTAGAAAGGAAGAATCAAACCATACAAAAGATGGCTAGAACAATGTTGAATGATTCAAATCTATCAGACATGTTTTATAGAGAAGTGGTTTATACAATAGTCTACATTTTGAAAAGAGGGAAAATTAGAGTAAACAACAACAAAATGATGTATGAATTGTGGAAGGGTAGAAAAAATGTCATCAAATACTTCAAATTGTTTGGGAGTAAGTGCTATATAAAGAGAGATGATGAAGACTTGGGAAATTTTGAATCTGCATCAGATGAAGGTATATTCCTTGGTTATGATTCAAGAAGTGAGGCTTATAGATGCTATAATAAAGATTGAACAAGATTGTTGAGAGTGCAAATGTAAAAGTGATTGAAGTAAGATATCAAAAAGAAAGAGCACAAGAAATTGATTACCCAAAGGAAGCAAGTTGTAAAGAAGAAGAAGAAGAAGAAGTGATTGAATGAAAGGATACAAAAGGCATGATCTAGATCTAGCTAGAAGAACCATTCAGAAAATCAAATTCTTGGTGATAAAAATGTTGGAGTATAAACTAGAAGAAGATTAACAACAACATCAGAACATGCAAATGTGTCATTACTGTCTAAAATAGATCCTAATGACTTTTCAGAAGCTTGCAAAGACAAGAATTGGATTGATGTTATGGAAGTAGAGCTAAATCAGATTGAAAATAATGAGACTTGGGAACTTGTCCCAAGACCAAAAGACAAAAATGTGATTGGCACCAAGTGGGTTTTTAGGAATAAGTTGAATGAAGATGGCCAAGTAGTAAGAAATAAAGAAATATTATTTTGTAAGGGGTATGCTCAAGTTGAAGGTATTGATTTTGAAGAAACTTTTTCTCTTATTGCAAGACTAGAAGCTATTAGAATGTTTTTGGCATATGCTTGTTTCAAGAAATGTAAAGTCTATTAAATGGATGTTAAATTCACTTTTCTCAATGGAAATTTAGAAGAAGTATACATTGAAGAACTATAATATTTCTTATTATTTGAAGATAAGGATTATCTATGAAAAGTGAAGAAAACACTTTATGGGATGAAACAAGCCCCCAAAGCCTGGTACTCAAGACTTGACAAGTATCTCGCAACAACAAGATTCCAAAATAGGAATTGGTTGACAACAATATTTACATCAAGATGAAGGTAAGAATCAATTGATTGTTGTAGTTTATGTAGATGACATCATTTTTGGAGGCAATAGTGACAAAATGTGTCAAGAATTTGTTATGGAAATACAAGAGGAGTTTGAGATGTCCATGTTTGGTGAGTTATCATTCTTTCTTGGTTTACAAATTTCTCAATCTGACAAAGGCATATTTATCTCACAAACCAAGTATATCAAGGAGATGTTAAAAAAGTTTAGGATGGAAGATTGCAAACCAGTAAGCACTCCCATGGTCACAAGCTATAAGTTAAGCAAGGATGATGAATCTCCTGAAGAAAATCAGACACTTTACAGGTCAATGATTGACAGCCTACTATATGTGACAACATCAAGGCCAGATGTTATGCAAGCAGTAGGCATGGTAGCATGGTTTCAAGTTGCACCAAAATAAACTCATGTGCAAGTGGTCAAAAGGATATTTAAATATCTAAAGGGCACTTTGGACTATGGTTTGTGGTATCCAAGAGGTGAAGATTTCACTCTAACAACATATATAGATGTAAATTGGGTTGGTTGTATTGATGATAGAAAGAGTACAAGTGGAGGAGAATTTTTTCTTGGCAACAAGTTAGTATCTTGGTTAAGAAAGAAGTAGACTTCTATTTCTTTATCCACAACAGAGGCATAATACATTACAGTAGTGTCATGTTGCACATAAGTTATCTGGATGAAGCAGACATTGAAAGACATCAAGGTAGAATTTGATCTTCCCATTTCCATATTTTGTGATAACACTAGTGCAATAAATATTTCAAAGAATCCTGTTATGCACTCTAGAACAAATCATATTCCTATCAAGTATCATTTCTTAAGAGAACAAGTGGAAGAACAACATGTTAAATTGGAACACATTACCACAAAAGAACATATTGTAGATATTTTCACAAATACCCTTCCAAAAGATCCTTTTGAATATCTTAGACAGAAATTGGGAGTGATATATTTCTCATCCAACCACTAAAGGAGAAGCATCAATTCAGGGGATCTAATCACTACATTACCTTTTTAGCTCCATAGTAAAGACAACTCAGAGAAAGATCAACTAATGAATATTCTTTGTGACAGATGTGATTGTCCCTTTTCCATTGATGTCCAAAGGGGAGAGTTACAGAAAGTCGAGAGTTACAGAAAGGGGGATAATTACAACAAGGGGGAGCATTATGTTCTTGCTATCCATATTCACAGGTAACCTCTATGCAAGGTTTCCATCAATGACAAAGGGGAAGATTGTTGGAAATATTGTCATTGATGTCAAATAAATTAGCTTACATGTTCCATATGTTGGAAATAATTGTCATTGATGTCTAAGGAATGAATTAATTATGAAAAAGTTATCGTAGTTTGAATTTTGAACGCCTGAAACAAAGGATGTGTGTCGTGGAACAAAGGAAGTGATCTATAGTGTTTTGCGGGTGGTAACAAGTCTAAATATCTGCAACAAATAATAAGGTCAAGGAAATCCGTGAAGGTCAAGGAAAGTTGTGAAGGTCAAGGATAACTACAAAGAACATGGAAAGCCGAGGAGGTCAAAGAAATCATGCGAGGACATGGAAATCATGGAGATCATGGAAAGTCACGGAGGTCGTGGAAATCGAAGAGGTCAAAAATGGCCACAGATGTCTAGGAAAGTTGCGAGAACAAGGTGGAAGACGGAAAGGGGATGTGGAGGTCAACAAAAGCCAAGGAATAAGGAGAAGGATAAAAAAATCCCGTGAAATTCATGGAAAGCCACGAAACAAGGTGAAAATAGAACAAGTCCTCAAAAGTCAAGGAAAAACTCAAAAATTCAAAATATCAATCTAGAACGGAAGGATCATGTCTTATATCTAAAAGAATGTTATTGGGTTAACCCTTGGGAAGAAATCACACCTTTTCAAGAGATGAAAATGATATATAAGGACACATAGTTGGAAATATTTAAGTGTGGATGAGTGGAGAAATGACGAAGTGTTGAAGAAGAAGAAAGTGTGAAATAAAGGCATATTTCTGCAAGGGAATGAATGAGAAATCATTAAGAGCAGATTTTGAAGTATGAGAGGAATAATGAAGATATATCATTAAAGCTCAAGGAAGATTTTGTGAAGAAGATTTATTTTATTATCATCCACTGAATAATTTCATTTGGAGGTTGGTGCTTCCTAAGAGAAGAGATTGGTGTCTCTTGTTAAGTTGGTGCTTAGAAGTGGTGATTGGTGTCTCTAGTAGGTTGGTGCCTACAAAGTTCTTAGAAGTGAGGATTGGTGTCTCCAGTAGGTCGGTGCCTATAAAATTGCTTAGTGGTGGGGATTGGTGTCTCTAGTAGGTTGGTGCCTACAAATTACTTAGCGGTGGGGATTGGTGTCTCCAATAGGTTGGTGCCTACAAATTTTTGTAAAATATTTTCATTATTTTGTGAATGGATTTGGACAGTAGATCCAAGAAATATTTTCTCTATGGTTTTCTCCCAAAAGGGTTTCCACATAAATCTTGTGTTTCATAATTGTTGGATCTTGTGTGATTGATGTTATTGTGGATATTAAGTTTTAAATAAGTAAAAGATTGTATTATACGGATTCAACCCTAGTATAAGTGTGTGTTAATCACATGAAACATTCACTTATCAAATTCCCATTTTTCAGATAATTAATAAAGTGGTTTCAAATTCCCATAAATGATTAAAATTGAATTTTAAAAATAAACAAATCATAATCAAATTAATAAACAATGAGCACAAAAGAGGAAAATGTAGAAGACATTGCAAACCACATGAAAATGGAGTTCACCCGATTCGGCTACGTATTCGGGTTCAAAAAGATATGTAACCGCTCTATTACGATGAAAATTTACCTTTTACAATTGTAAATCCATCACACCATTATCTTGGTCTTAAAAACCTCTCCAATTACACTAGGAATCCTTCTAATTCAATCTCCAAATGTTTCCTACAATTACACTCTTTAATTTTCTCTCAAACTCTCCAAAATTGGGCTTGCAAATTAAAAATTGACACTTCAAATAACAATTTTGGCCTTTTATAATGTTTCACTAACTCCGAGGTGTATTGGTTAAGTCTTAATCATTTTTCTGAAGAGGAAGTGTTTGAATCCCACTTCAAGCACTCCATATGCTTTATTTTTATCTTCTAAAGCCTAAATATTATGGATAAATATAAATCCTTGGGCTATTCTAAGAAACATGCCACATGGCCTAGCGGTGGAGGCACTTAATCATAGGTGTGGGTGAGCGACTCGAATCCTCACCCCCATGTTTCCTTTTTCTTTGCTGATTCATATTATGGATGGGATGTATATCCCACATTTGTTGCGTGGAGGATAAACCAATTTAATATCCTTTTGATGGCATGTTAACCATGGCTTAGGCCATGTTGGGCTCTCCCTTGTTATTACATCCATTAGACTCAACATTGGGCTTCTCACCTAACTTGGCCATGTAGAGTTGATCTCAGATTTGATGTGTTGGTTGGTTAGCATGATGATTTGTATACAAGTTTATCGATGGTTGCTTTGTTGGAATGTTGGTTTGTGATCTTGTTGAGCTCAACCCTTGGGCCTTGGCCTATCATGAGTTGATTACTTGTGACTCGATTGTGTTGAGAGCTAACTCGATTGATAACTTGTCATTGATACTCGGTCTCTCCATGAATAGTGGTGAGGTGGCAATGTCTAACTCATTGAATGGTGAGATTGACCTCAAGTTTTCCAAGCTAGTAATGTGGATCTTTGGAAAATTTGGGAACTTAGTCGCACATGTAGCACAAACTCGATCCTTCATAGGATTTAAAAGGAAAACCCTCTCATACGCAATGTGAATAAAGGCAATAGGGCTCCATCCTAAAAAAGAGTGGACCCCGTAGACACCTAAATGTATGCTTACACTTATCATTTCCTCCAATTCGACCAATTGACGACACTTCGTTAATTCCCTTCTTCGCTCCATTCTTAGATGCCCATTCACGACACTCTTTCGGTCATATTCCTCTTATAATCAACTTATTTGGCTAATATCTCTCTTATTAGCTAAACATTCCTCCTTTCAACCATTCAAAACCTCCCTAGTTCTCTCTATACCACTTCTATTGGCTTCGTAGGCTATCTATCACCACAATTGGTTATCCGGACTCCCTCCCAACTCTCAATGAGTCTCTAATCACTTGCTAATCAAAGTTTAACTAGCCTAAACCCTAGTTAACTAGCCTAAACCAAGCTTAACTAAGCCTAAAGCATGTTTATCCTAATCTAATCTAAAAGAGCTTTAGTCCCACATGCACCCAAATTCCAAACTCTTCCATTTGGAAAACTATAAATAGAAGGGTCACCCCTCCCTTTCAAACTTACAACTTCACTCATAGGTCCTTCTCTCTCAAGCACTTTGGAAAGGCATTAGAAATCATTTGTGATAGATTTAAGCTATAGAACATTTGAATCTTGGCCATACTCCATTGTTGAGAGCTCCTTCATCTTGCATCCATCCATTCCAAATATAGTTAGTAAGGGAAGATCTAAAGTTTGGCCATGTAGCCAACTTGGAGAGATCTCTTCACTATGTTTGGGAGTAAACAACACATAATTTGATTGCTTAGAATCTAACTAGGTTCACTTTCATTAAGCTTTCATGGAGTAGAGAGTAGTATATATGCTAGGGTTTGAATATTTGTTTCAAATTTATATATGCATAGATAGTTTCTTGTTTAGCTCTAATCTCATGGTGCATGGATGAGTAAAGCAAAGCTTTGAGGTTCTTTAGCCTCATTGCATAGCTTTTGCAACTTTCCATTACATACATACCCCACCAGTCGTTAAACCCATAGTAGACACATCATGTGGTCCCCATGTCAACCGTCGAAGATCGGAGGCTACAAACCAATTTTTTACAGGAGTAAAATATACCACTTGTCATTCATCCAATTTCATGTTCTCATCACGCCACATCATCTCTGTGAAACCTATTGTTTTATTTTTTCCAGTTGGAGAGAAATTTTAGTGGACTGTATCTTTTGTGTATAATGTTCATTCACTTCATTCAAAAGGTGTTGGAAAGTTCTCGATGAGCTCTTCTCGTATGTAACTAGTTTTGGAGATTGTGCAAACCATATAACCTATGGGTATCCTCCGGATCACACCTCCCTACTAAGGAAATTTTGTACCACAAAAAAATTCCATTCTCATAAAATCACTAAAGGTTCACTTCCTCTTTTCTATCTTTCTACTCTCTTCTGTCAAACATAATCTCTTCTTGTAATTCATTTGGTAACTCAGGAGAAAAAAATAAACAAAAGGAACTTTTACTTCTCGCCTTGATTCATGATCATCATCGACAATCTCTCTCGCATGATGAGGCTATCTCTCCCTACACGGAGTGTATCTAGAAATTACCAAAATGTCTTGAAGTACTTATTATCTTAGTTTTCAGAGACCAAATGTCCTAAACTAGAACCTAAAACCCAAGTGTCGAAGAGAGTACACAACTCCCTCCTATCTCTGCGCCAATTAACCTTCATGTAGTCATAATGTATTGGTCTCTTTCGGTAGTTTCTCTTAGCCTCTGCACTACTTGTAGGATAGAATAAAGCTCTTTCATAAGGGATGTTATTTATTTTCTCTTTGTTGTCCAATATTATCAACAAAGGAAAAACTATACATTGTAATAAAAAGCAGTTGATTTATAAATGTATGTTAGCATCCTCTCTCTTTCATTGAAATCCACTTGTATAATTTTCCCTTTAGCGGGGTCTTACAATTAATTACAACATACATGGATTTTGGGTACTCTTCCATTTACAAACCTTGCTCGATCTAGGGTCTTACACACATGCGTACAAGAATTTGCACATGAATTAAAAGTAATTTTTTTTCAAACGAAAAGAAAAGAATTACAACATACATTCATAAAACAACAATGCTCATTATACCTCAAACACTGATTTGAAGAACCTCTTTACCCATCTTGTCAATTGTTGCAAGAAATGGTAAGCAATCATGTTAATCTTAATGTTAACATGCATATGAGAATAAAATGATAAAACTTATAATTAGTTGCTCATATTGTTGCTTCTCACTGAATGGTTTCTCCATATTCTACCTCCACATTTACTCAAAACAATGAGTTAGTTTCCTTCATGCTTAATGGAAACCCAAGAAAAATGAATTAGAGGTGTAAAATTAGGCATGCTAAATAAATTTCAGTTATGAAAATATGCTATCCATAAAGGAAAGTATTATGTGACCGACCCATTCTAACGTATATTCCTCTTTGGGTTTCTCCTTTTTACTATGTTCTTCATTGGATATGTGGTTTTCTTCATGGGATTGGATTGTTGGTGTTTGTGCCACTTTCTTCAAATGAAGTTGTGGGTGGAGGTTCCAACATTTTTCAATCCAATGTCCACTCATTCTACAATGAGTGTAGTAATTATTTCCATTGTCCACATTTTGTTTTGGAGAATGGTCTTTATTTATCTTCCTTTCTACGGATTTTCTCTTTCAACACACAACCACACGTTGGTTATTTAATCCACAAAAGTACATGGAAATCCCTACCATTTTGTGTTAATCGACCATTCTTTGCATAATCAAAGTGAGTGTTGGAGTATTTATGTTGTCCATACCTTATAGGAATATAACTTATGCAAGAATGACGAGGGAAATATATGTTATCTCCTCTTTTGGAATGTTCATCTTGCTTTAGGGATGTCTTGCACCTTTTTGGATGTTTTTTCCATGCTTGGAAGGTTTTTCCTTCCTTGATTTCAACTTACACTCACTCTCACAATCCTTATGATAGGCATTCCCATTATTTAGAGAAACAAAATTATCGTTAGTCTTGAAAAGAATTTCCTTGTCATCACCTTACATGGGCTACTTTTTTAGTGGTTTGGGTACAAAAGTTTTCCTTGCTTCAACTATTTTGGAGCATTATCCAATCTCTCCTTTACCACTGTCAAATCCCAATCCCGCATAACAAGGTCTTTCCTCAACATGTATGGGATTATTAATTCCTTGGTCATTGATACCAAGACCCTTTCCATCAAAACCCATTTTGGTTAGTAGCTTAGAGTCTATACCCCGAGTATGTTTCTTAAATTCACCAAAAGAATGATTTGCATTTTGATGGGACAAAGAGAACATAGTGAATCACTTATAGTGCATACCTATGTGGTCTTTGCATATGTGGTAGAGGGTTGACTCATGGTAGTTTTTCTTTCTCCCCACTTCAACAATTTGGTATTTTTTAGGATTTCTTCATTGGCCTCGCAACTCATGTTGTAATTCTGTAATGATTCCCATGAGACATTATTCTATCTTGTAAATTGTGCTTCTCTTCTTCTAAGAGAAGCCACATTTTCTCGGCTCAAAGTTTTCCTCTTGAACTGCCGATTTATCTCTCTTAGCTCTTCAAGTCTTTCTCTCTTGAGCTTTCCCCATAGTTGAACTTCTACACCCAAACTATAATTAAACAATGGAAAAATAATTGATTCAAAGCACAAAGGTGTTAACAACCATCTCGATACCAAACTTTATCTCGAAAATGGGTTGTTTATACCAAACTATTCATTTTCTCCATTTTCCGATTCTTTATTAATTAATTTTAGTTTTATGAGATCTCGTAAAATTGGCTCAATTCAATAAAAATCAATATTGAATCCAAACTAGGAAGCCCAATTCGATCCAAGAAACATTCAAGTATCAAATTCTCATTTTTGGATAATTAATAAAGTGGTTTCATTTTCTCGTAAGTGATTAAAATTGATTTTAAAACTTCAAAAGCAGAATTAAAATGATAAACAATCAATAAAAAAGAAAAAAATGCAGTAGACATCGCAAACTACATGATAAGTGGCTGATCACAAGTAGTTCCAAAATCACTTGAAATTTTCAATCTCTAAATATATTTCCAAATAAATATATTTAAGATATCTATAGCAGTACAAAATCATTTCATATTTATGTGTTAAAAAGAAAACATCAAAACTTCACAAATTGAAACATTTACTCTCTCTATTGCAAATCAAAACAATGCAAGACACTCTCTCTCCAAACAGAGATAAGATCAGAGGAGAGCCATGGCTGCCTTCGCTCATCCATTTGCAATCTCCATTTCCATCTCCACTTCACTCAACCCTACTAAATTCCACCACAATGGTACAAGAACACAGTGCCATCCACACAAGGTATGACAAATAATCCAATTCAACAATTATAATGCATCTCCATTGCAATAATGATTATGCATTTTTTTTTAAATTTTCAGATTCAACACATTGAAGAAGAAAGAAGCAAGGCTGAGTTTTGCAAAAGATTTATGTCAAAAAAAAATTCGTATGAAAACAAAATGTTCGTTGCTGCTGAAGAGTTCTTGATAACTGTGATGACCATTTTTCTAGGTCTTTCTTCTTTGTTTTTTAAGTTTTCAACTTTTGTTTCAATCAATCTTCTTTCCCCTTTAATTTTGAAGTTTTCGTCTGGTAAACTAGTCTTAACATCAATTATTCTTGAATGTAAGTTTCATACTGTTCACATATCAGAGTTTTTGTTTTTAAATCTGAGTAAATGGGTAGCAGGGATTTCTATCCATTATTCTGTGAATGCGGTTTCTAGATTGTAAAATTCAGAGTTTTTCTATATGGCTTTAATCTGAAAAAAGTGTGCGGGGATTTCTATCAGATTTTTTGATGTGAATGAGAGGGATTTCTATCAATTATTCTTTGAACATACTTTCTAGATTGTTAAACTATGAGATTTTTCTTCATTTTTAAATCTGGATAAGTGGACAGCAGGGGTTTCTATAAAAAAATTCTCTATTTTTTATAATCTGAATAAGTTGGAATTAGGGATTTCGATCACTTATAACATATGTATAGATTGTTAAACTATGAGGTTTTTTTAAAAATCTGAGTAAATGGGAAGCAGGAATTTCCAGGCTATAAAGATCTTCCGGGTACATCTGCTTGAAGAACTTTTTGTCCACATTTCGGATCAACTGCTGGATCCATCTCCATGGGGTGAGAGTTACCCTCACCCCCTGAGGATGAATCCAGCAGTAGTTTGATCCGAAACTTCAGACAAAAACTTCTTCAACCGGATGTTTCCAGAAGACTATTATAGAAACCAGATTATTGCACTAAGAAGAAACCACACTCAAAAACAAATCTCCTTGCTGTTCTTTCCTTGTATTTTCAATCTGAATAAGTAGGTAGCAGGGATTTCTATCAAATGTTCTGGGAAAACACTTTCTTGATTTATTTTTAAAGGTAAATTGAGTCAACTAACAATGCCAATGGAAAGTTGTGATCAGCCACTTCTTTACAGCTAGACCACAGCATAGGAGGAACACTTTCTAGATTGTTAAACTATCAGATTTTCTTTTTAGTTATCTGTACAAATGGTTAGCAGGGTTTTTTTATCAGATTTTATCTTTATAATTTTTCCGAATACAGGGGTAGCAGGCATTCCTGTCAATTTTTCTGTGAATGCACTTTCTAGATTGTACAAATATCAGATCTTTCTTTATTTTTTTATGAGCAGGGGTTTCTATCAACTATTCGGTGAATATGCTTTCTAGATTGTCCAAATATCTGGCTTTTCTTTATTTGTTAATATGAAAAAATGGGTAGCAGGATTTTCTGGGGAGGAAGAAAATGCATCCACATTTCAGTAAGACGGAAAACTTGGGTGACATGGTTTATCATAATCAAATCAATGCAAGGGTTACAGCCTCTGCCAATAAAGTTGGACTGAAAGAGAAACAGTTGGGCTATGAACAAAATCAATGGAAATATGGGAAAAATGGTGATTTTGGAATTAGTAGTGATGACTTGAATTCAATGTGCAGAGAGGGAGGATTACAGAGGCATTTGATGTTTTGATTGAGATGGAAAAGAGAGGGATTAGGATAGATGCTGAAGCATATGGAAGCCTTTAAAAGGGTGCACCAAGATGAAAAATATTTCAGAGGGTAGAAGAGTGCATGCTCACATAAGGAAATCAGAGGTGGAGATGGATGTGATTCTAGGAAACAGCCTTGTCAATATGTATGCGAAATGTGGGAGTTTGGAGGATGCACGCCAAGTGTTTGACAAAATGCCTGAACGAAATGTTGTTTCTTGGAGTGCAATGATAGCAGGGTATGCACAGAGTGGGGAGGGAGAGGAGGCCTTTGATCTGTTTTGGGGATGCAGCTTGAAGGGATTGAGCCACATCAGTCTGTTTTTGTGAGTATTCTCAGGTTAGGATAAACTCTCTCTTCGTATGTTCTTTTGCTACCAAGGACTAATTATAGTTTTAGTTTTAAATCACTATTACTTTTGGTTGTCGGAGCCATCTTAGCACTCCTTAGTTGCTGTTGTAACTTGATGTAATTTTCTGTCAATCCACTTTTATCTTTGGTTGACATTATTATAACTTTTTCTTTCTTTAGATTGTTATCTGTGATAGTTGGAGCCGTTTTGGCACTCTTGATTTGCTATTGTCAGTTACTTCGGAATTCTCTTGACCCATTTTGATCTTTGGTTGTCATTAGTATCATTTCCTTAGTTAGATTGTTATTTGTGATTGTTGGATCCATATCAGCACTCTCGATTTACCATTGTAACTTAGCTGTACTTCTTAGCATCATTGAACCATTTTGGTTATTTGTCGACATTATTATGATTTTTTTCTCATTCATTCAGGGTGTGTGCGAGTTTAGCAGATATTAGAAAGGGACAGAGAGTTCATTCGTATGTTATTAAGATTGGAATGGAATCAGACGTTTATGTGGGAAGCGGTCTTGTTACCATGTATTCAAGATGTAGTTTTGTACAGGATGCTCGCAAAGTGTTTGACAAAGTGACTGAACTAGATATTGTACTGTGGAGTGCAATGATTGCAGGATATTCTCAAAATGAGCAGGGAGATAAGGCCCTTGAAATCTTTCACCAGATGCAGTTGGCTGGATTGGAGCCAAACAAGTTTACATTCAATAGTGTTGCTACTGCATGTGCCAATCTACATGCACTGGAGCAGGGTAAGTGCATTCATGCGTTAGCTGTTAAGAGCAGTCTAGAGTCAGAGGTATCTGTGGGGAATTCTCTTGTTACTATGTATGCAAAATGCAACAGTGTAGATGATGCACGCAAGTTGTTTGATAAAATAAAAGACCCGAATGTGATCTCTTGGACTTCAATGATTGCTGGCTATGCTCAGAATGGAAATGGAGAAGAAGCCCTCAAACTCTATCACAAATGAAGCAGGCACACTTGAAGCTAAATGAATTCACTTACACTAGCATCCTCAGTGTATGTGTGATGTTAGTAGCCTTAGAGCAGGGCAAAGAGATCCATCACCAAATAATTAATCGAGAACTTCAGTCTGAGGTGCCTGTTGGTAATGCTCTCATTACAATGTATGCAAAGTGTGGGAGCATAGAAGAAGCACGCAACGTGTTTGACAAAATGCCCAAGCGAAATGTAGCCTCATGGACTGCATTGATTACAGGATATGCACAGCATGCTTGTGTTAAGGAGGCACTTGAACTCTTTGAACGAATGCAAAAGCAGGCATCAAGCCTAACCAGATCACCTTTGTCAGTGTCCTTGTAACATGCAGCCGTGTTGGTTTAGTGAATGAAGGTCGTGAACTATTTAATGCCATGATTCAAGACCATGGCATTATGCCAACAATAAATCATTATGCCTGCATGGTTGACCTTCTAGGGCGAGCTGGATACCTGAATGAAGCAGAGCAATTTATCAACCAAATGCCAGTTGAACCTACTGTTGTGGTGTGGCGAACCTTGCTTGGTGCGTGCAGAATCCATAATAATATTGAGCTAGCTGAACATGCAGCAGAGCGCATACTTGAATTTGAACCAGAAGATGATGCAACTTACGTGCTTCTATCTAACATCTATGCTGCAGCTGGTGAGTGGATTGATGTAGCACACATTCGGCAAGTGATGAAAGACCGGATGGTTAAAAAGGAACCAGGACATAGCTCAATTGAGGTCAAGAACAAGGTGCATACATTTGGTGCTAGAGATAGATCCCACCCACAAACAAAGGAAATCTATGCAAAGTTAGATGAATTGAGGTGGAAAATAAACAAGGCAGGGTATGTACCAGATACAAGTTGTGTGTTGCATGATGTTGTAGAGAAAAGGAAGGAATGCTTGCTTTCCTATCATAGTGAGAAGTTGGCTATTGCATTTGGTCTCATCAGTACACCCCCAAATACAACCATAAGAGTTGTGAAGAATCTTCGTGTTTGTGGAGACTGCCACAATGCCACTAAATACATCTCCAAGATTGTTGGACGGGAAATTGTTGTTAGAGATAGCCATCGTTTTCATCATTTCAAGGATGGAATTTGCTCATGTGGGGATTACTGGTGAGTTTGATTCAATGAAGGCTGAGAAGCAACATGTCATTTTTATTATCATTGATTCGGGTTCATTTCCAACGGGATTACTGAAGTATATGACGAGACACGGCGAGTCATATTTCTATCATCTTAACATATCATCACACAATTACTCAGGAAAACATTACTTGGCACAAATGCATGTAATGGGCTTTAATGTTATTCAGCAATGGAGCAGATGTGAAGGTATCTCCAGGTATGTTTGTCTGGGTGAGTCTCTTGGATGGTTTCTACATATATGTATCATGTTGGGTTTTACTCCAGCCAGGAAGCATAAAAATGAAAAGGGCCTGATATTACATAACAAGGCTTTTCATATTCAGAGGTTCATGATGATTTGGGGAAACCATTTGCTACCTCATAACAGTCAAAAACTAATATCATCACTTGGTATAAAGTCATTTGATTTGATCTAACAATTGCATCTTAAGTAAACCTCCTCGAAACTCTAGGGAAGACCTCCAGAAACCCTGGAAGATACCCCACAAAACCTTATAACTAATCACAGGAAACCTATAATTTTGCCATAATGGTTTCGATTCTAAGGTCGCCATTGGAAGATGTTTGACGGTGTTTCTGTATAACTGCATTTGTTTTTCATCATAATAATAAATTATGGCACAATTTTTTTAGGCATTTGCGTTATTGCTATTGTTCTGAAAGGCAAAATGGCAAATTATAAACTCAATAAATATAACTAAAACTATTTTTGAGCTTAACAACCTTTTATTTTGGGCTGGTGCACCTTAATGTGTAGTGCCGTTTCCAGTGCCACCCACATTCAACTTCCAGAGAAATGTGTTATGGAGGAACCCCAACCCCTCACCCCCAAACCCCTCCATCCCCTCTTCCCCAAACAAGGAGTCAAACAGATATAATGAAAATATTAAACTATTGAAAAAATATTGTTTTCCATTAGTTGTTGCGTACATGCATTTCCCTCGAGTCTTATTAACCACAGGTCAGGTAATGGTACTTTTAGTTTGCATCTTTGAATGGTTTTGAGGAATTTTTCATATTATTTTGCATATTTTTCATGGTTGCTTTAAATTGGCTCTCTTTTTTGGTAAGCGGCTCCAATTGTTGGGAGGAGATTGTGTAAGCTGACAATTGACATACTCATATTCTCTCTGAGAAAGGTTTGGTTCAACTAACCCATAGTTCCTGCATTTCTCATCGATTGAGAAAAATAAGCTCTTTCTATTTCATACTCTTATGAACCGATTCAATATTTTTTCTGTTGTATCTCCATGCAAAGGTTCTATGATTTGAATTCTTGGAGTTTGGCTGGAATTGGCCAATGTTCACTGAATTTTTCTTTAAGCATTATCGCCTCAAATTTTGCTTGTATATTTCTAAAGCCATCAGCACTGTAACATCATTGACTTTTCAATGCAAAAGTACAGTCAACCAGATAAATCGGTAAAAACTGCATGCAATGATTCATGGGTAATGTTTTGTCTACAATTATACCTTTACAACTAGGAGCAACTGTATGGAAGTTCATTAATAATAAAAGGATACAGTGGTGAAATCTAAAAATAAGGAAGAATACTTAGAAGCTCCCGCGTGTATGTATTCTGAATATTCTTTTAATCCAGTGATGCACACATACTAAAGTTTTAGATTTGGGATTAGTTCAATGATGCAAAACCAGCTAAGTTTGTATTTTACGGTAAGCATATATTAGATGGACATATAATCCTCACCATGGAGCCCAGGACTGGTTATGCAGGAGAAAATGACACACTTAGAAATACACCGGGTATTATGGAACGCACAGGAAAGATTAACTAGACTAATCTATTGAAGCACATTCGAGATAAGCAGAAGATTGATATGCCTAAATATAACTTCTATTCAATATGCAGAATAGGGAATGTAAAATTGTGCACAATAGACTAGTAAGGTGAAGAGTGCAAGCTCTCGTGATCAGAAGAGGAATGTGTCCTTGTGGATACACTTAGGCTAGTGTTGAACTCGTTGACAAACATATTGTATGTGTTATAGAAATTTCTAATTTTTCTTTGCTTCCTTTTCCTTTGCGCGCAACTTAGTGTTAACTGATGTGTGATAGGATATGTCTAGAGGCGTCGTTGGTTGGAAAACACGTATGGAATGGACTATGCTTTGTAGAACTATAAATAGCTTTGTTATAGGATGTTGGATGTAAAACAAGTTATTATCCCAAGTGCAAACACACACAATTATATTTATGCAAAAGATGAAGTAGAGTGTGATTGGCCATCTTTGTTTGTCCATCTATATTTGGGTGAAATGTCATCAATTGGTTAACTTGTGTACCCATGAATTCCCATAATGCTTGTTAGAAATGACCAACAAAACAAGGATCTTGGTTAGATATGATGGATGTTGGGAGTCCAAAGTGGACCCAAACATGATCGAAGAAAGCACAAGGAGTGCTAGTTGTTGATGCCTTTCTCATCAGAACCATAATGACCATCTTTGAAAACCTATCTCTTGTAGCAAACACTATATTGTGTTAGTGTTTTGTCATAGGCAATCTAGTCATGTAATCCACATTGATGGATTCTTGTGGTTTGGCGGTGTGTAAAGTCCTAGCTTCCTATATGTGGGCTTTATGACGCAACAAGGAATTCTAGACTTCATGTGGCACTTCACATGTGTGCGTTTGTGTGGCTAGTAAAATTGTGACCACAATGTGGCTAGCGTCTTTGTAACGCCAAAGTCGTATGATGGCTCATAATAGTGAACCTCCCAAATGAGTCTCTAGCAAGGTTCACCATCAAGAACACAGAGATGGAAAAACTTATAAAGAAATTTTTCACCCAAATAGATCTTTCGAACTTGTTCACCTTGCGAAAGAGTGCTATAAGTGTTTATGAAGTCCTTATCAACTGGGTAGAGTGATATCCAATCTATGAACTTATGGCCATGCATATGCAACATTGTGATGAGAATCAAGAACATACTCAATGTGCTCTAGGTGTTCCTCCTAAGTCTTGTTCAAGACGAGGATGTCATTTAAGTAGACAATGATAAAGGAGTTGAGAAATGACCAAAGTATGTCATCCATCAAGGACATGAATGTTGGAAGTGTGTTGGTTAAGTCGAAAGTCAACCAACCATTTGTATCATCCCTTCCATGTCTTAAAAGCAAGTCTTGAGGGTGACCTAAAACCGAGTAGTAATTCGACTTCCAAGTTAATCTTGGTGAAGTATTGACATCTCAAAGTTGGTCCAAGGGATCATCAATGTGTGGCAGAGATAGCGATTCTTTAGTGTGATTTTGTTGAGTGCACAATAGTCTATTCAAAGGTGCTAGGTACTATCTTTCCTATGAGCGAGGACTTTTAGATTCCCACAAGAAGAAGAACAAAGCCTAATCATACCATGATCAAGGAGCTATTGTATTTGGCAACAAACTTCATCATTCGATCAAATTTAAGCTGTGGTACAAATCTTTGTTTGGGAGAAGGGATCCGTGGACCAAATCAATATAGTGCTTTATTGCACAATGCATTGGAAGGCCTTTCGGTTCCACGAAGACTTCATTGTGTTGCTTGAGTAAATTGTCAATGTGTTATTGTTGCGAAGTTGTTTTCTCAATGCACATTGCCAATGATTTCTTGCTCTTTTACATAGGTGTCTTAGGGCGGACAATGAGTAATGCAAACTTCTATGAGTAAGAGATGAGTTTACAACATTGTTCAATTGAGACCAACGTGACTTTGGTCGTTGGAGATAACTCAAAGAGGATGAAGAATTGGTCTTTGACATGAACAAAACATCTCGCATTTTGGTCTAATGTGTAGCTTTGTGGTCATACAAGCATGGTCTTCCCAACATTATGTCATGAAGCTCTAGAGGTGTGAAGCCACAAATGACACTAACCTCCGTTGGCTTGACTTTATACTAAATAGTACATTGTCATTGAACATGTATATCTTTTCTAGACCACAACTATCCGAGTATGAGTATAGATTTGCGGGAGTAAGAAGTGCAAGACATTGATTGTGTCTTGTGAAATGATTCTTTTGATTCCCATTATCAATGATGACAAGGATAGGTTTTCCATTGACCCAAAACTTTGTGCGGTAGAGACGTTTGCTTTCCTTTGAATCATTGGTGGCAATGGCATTGGTACTCGGATAAGAATTATTTGGATCACTATCATTCGTGGTTGTGGAACCTATTGCAGATTGCACAAGCAATGGTTGTTCCACATGGCATTCACAAGTGTTACAGTGCGAGTGATGTTGATGACAATATTTGTCATTGTACTTCTTATTGCCTTCGTATGAGTTAGAAGGTGCAAGAGCCTTCTAGTGTTGTGCAACTTTCTTAAGTTGCATTCCCTTGTGACATGTGTTTTTCTTTTGCAAAGGGGGCTAAGATGGTTTGTTGTGCACTAGCTCTCTTACATACAACATCAGATGGAGAGGCAAAAAACACCGCTTGATCTTTTCCTTGGCTATTATATTTTTGGTGTTGTAAAGCCTCACCCAAAGAGTTAGAAGTCAAGAAATCCATGTTTACACAAACAAGCTAGTAACTTTAACATGTTATGTTGCTTCATGAGATCCTCACAAGTGGCAAAATTTATACAGATAATATTTTTATCGAACTTATAATTTTATCTAAGATGGTAATAAAATCTCCCATAAATTCATTGTGCAAAACTATAACATAATTGAAAAGAAATTTGAAAAATACATGAATTACATATAAGAATAATGTAAAACAATTAAATTTTAATCAATTAGAACCCAAATTTTATGAAAGCTTTTGTATAAAACAATGTCTTTTCATATAAAATAAAATTTGAGTAACTTATTAAGTCTTTTATTAAGGTGTACGTACGCTTCAATTTTTTATATTGGTGTTATAATGTTATTATGTCGAGAGGCATTATACGGTTGTAGTGGGGCATCCGTTCTCATGGTGTGACTATGTACATAAAACTAAAATAAAGCTGAAAAATAAAATATGTATGGGGTAAGGGTAAAATATTTAAGTTAGTTTTTACGTAAGATATTTTACATGTATCGTGAAGTGAAATTTTTTTAGATATATAATTAAAATAGTAGTGAAATAAAATATGTATGGGGTAAAATATTTAAGTTAGTTTTTACTTCTATAGAAGATATGGTAAGATATTTTACATGTATCGGGGTGTAATTTTTTTAGATATATAATTAAAATAGTAGTGAAATAAAAATTGTATGGGGTTAAATATTTAATTAGTTTTTACTTATATAGAAGATATGGTAAGATATAATTAAAATAGTAGTGAAATAAAATATGTATGGGGTAAAATATTTAAGTTAGTTTTTACTTATATAGAAGATATGGTAAGATATTTTACATATATGGGGGTAAGTAATATTTTTATCTACATAATAAAAGTAGAAGTGATATAAAATATGTGGGATAAATTATTTTACGTTATTTGTTAGTTATATAGAATCTATGGTAAGATATTTTACATGTATGGTTAAACTAGCATACCTATCTTAGATGAATCTATGTAAAATATGCCGAGAGGTATCATTCTCGAGGTGCATCTATTCTTGAAAATTTATAAGTTTTGTTCCTTCTAATTTTGTAAAATCATTTATTGGAATTTGAAGTGTGAATGGATTGTTGATGCACCAATATTAAATGTTCGCGCAACTCCAATTGGTGCAAGTAATAGAAGCGATGCGCCAATGAAGGTTACATCTTGCAAATATTGACGAATGACACCAATTAAACATGATTTTCTCGTTCATATCGTTCCTTGAATTATCATGTATGATGGGACGAAATTGACCTTGATGATAATGTGTCATAATTATATTGAGTGCTCGTTTTTGTTTAACACCTAAGGTTCCATAGTTCATAGGTGGTGCTATATCATCATCTATGATAAACACATTATCTATCATGGTGCTTATAACTACGCTTCGATCAATCGAGTGTTTTCTCAACTTTGATCCTTTGTAGTTTCTTCGATACTTTTATTTGCAATATCTTTTATTTTTATCTTACTTATATAGTGTTTCAAAAGGTAAGTAAAGTATGTCAATTATTAAAAAATAAATGTATTAATAACATGAGACTTTCACTCTATGTTTTTTAATATGTCGGCTGTAATTTATTTTTATGTAATTTATTTGAATATTTGTTTGTTATTTTTAATGTTTGTTATGAAGTAAATATACTTAAAATTTCAAATGTAAATATAAAATATTTATTCACTTTGGGGATACGTATAAAATATAAGTAAGATATTATATTTTAGATGTATTTTATATGTATCCCCTATAAATAAATATTTTATATTTACAATTAAAATTTTAAATATATTTACTTCATAACAAACATTAAAAATAACAAACAAATATGCAAATAAATTACAACCGACATATTAAAAAACATAGAGTGAAAGTCTCATGTTATTAATACACTTATTTTTTAATAACCAACATACTTTAATTACCTTTTGAAACATTATATATGTAAGATAAAAATAAAAGATAAAGCAAATAAAAGTATCGAAGAAACTAAAAAGGATCAAAGTTGATAAAACACTCTATATTTAGATCGAAGCGGTAGTTATAAGCACCATGAGAGATAATGGGTTTATCATAGATGATGATATAGCACCACCTATGAACTATGGAACCTTAGGTGTTAAACAAAAATGAGCACTTGATATAATTATGGCACATTATCATCAAGGTCATATTTTCGTCCCATTATACATGATAATTCAAGGAACGGCAAGAACAAGAAAATCATATTTAAATTGTGGCATTTGTCAATCTTTGCAAGATGCAACCTTCCTTGAGCATACTCCGCTTCTATTACTTGCACCAACTGGTGTTGCAACATTTAATATTGGTGCATCAACAATCCATTCATAGCTTCGAATTCCAATAAAGGATTTTACGAAATTAGAAGGAACAAAACTAATAAATTTTCAAGAAGAAATACACCTCAAGAATGATACCTCTCGACATATTTTACATAGATTCATCTAAGATAGGTATGTTAGTTTTTAATACTCTAACATAATAATTCAAATGATTATTTTATTCATATTACAAAGAAACATTTTCAATTAAATTTGAATAACCTTAAAAAAAACACACACACATAAATGCATGTGCATGCATACATATATGAAGACCCAAGATAAACATATCTTAATTTATAAAAACTAACATTATTGTGTGGAAGATGCTTGGTACAATAAAGAGAATCTTCCATAAGAAGAGGAAAGGCCGCAAGAGAAAGTGACAAGGACATAAGAAGTGGCCTAAAGCCACAAGCATAGAGGCATGCGCAGAAGAAATGTGCATGAGGTCAAGGATGGTGCACGAGGTGGATGGCATCGTAAAAGAAAGAAAGGACATGAAGGAAAGGATGCGAAAAAATAAAGAGAGTGCGCAAAATTTTTGAGAGGAAGTAAGGAAACAATAAGGCACATAGAAGAAAAAGCCAAGAAAAGGAAAATGAAGCACAAAGACATAAAAGAAGTGCACACGGAACTCGAAGGAACCGTAGCATAAGGTGAGGGTGTGACAAAAAGTGTGAAGGACAAGGCCCGACGAGATAAGGACGTGACGAAAGCTGGCAGTGAAAGGATGGATGATATGGATCTCGCATGGTTGCGTGGGTGACGGTGACTTGACGATGGAGTGGTGGGTGAAGGAGAATACAACCACCAGGTGATGTGGCGCATAAGGATTGGTCGAGAGAATATCACACAAATAAGGGCATTAAAAGATCCCATTTTAAACTCGAGTCTGAGTGGAGAAGCAAACACAGAGGAGAGAGAAGCGGGAAAAAATTGGGCATGCGGCTATAAAGGGTGGAGGAGACCACCAATTGAAGGTTGTTGGAGTAGGGAAAGAGTTAGAACCACAGTGGTGGTGGCTCGAGTGAGACCAAGAGAAGAGAGATAGAGAGTGGACTTGCCCTAGTTGGCACCAACATTTTGTAGATCATCTTGAGGGACATTGTAGATGCCATATGGCTTGTTTTTTTATAAATGAAAGTCTACACTCATTTTGCAACTGTTACATGGATTTGTATGAAAAATTGACGACGGAAGAAGCTCAACTTTTATGTCACCTTGTTTAAAAGGGAGTGAATACTTTTGAGAATAATTTTGTAATAGATTTACTGGACATCTCGCATGTGTAAAGGTGAAGGTAGGTGGTGGGATTTTGGAGAGGGGCATCTCATGCATCCTAACCATGGGTGCAGTACAACCTTGAATGGTTCTTAGCCAAGGCAATGTATGATTTTGTGATATTTTCTTCCATAAATAAGCGCGGTCATAGCCCAAGGTGTCGGATCCCTTACACACAAGAGAACAAATTTTTTTGATTGATCTAACAAAAGATATGTATTCCACTATTATAAAGCTTTGTATTTTGATCTATATAACTTGAATGATCTTTATATTAATACAATTATGTATTTGATTAAGTAAATCTACATGTTATGTGTTTGAAGCTTTATATCATGATCTTGATATATACATATAAAAAGATTAGTGAAAGCATCTATTCATGTTACGCTCTATTAAAAATTGTTATCTTCGTGCATCACTATGTTTTAAATTGTTAACGATTAAAACACTCTCCGTAAAATATTTGTTTTGGGAAATGGTAATGCACAACCGTTCTTTATTGGTCCATGTGTCTCCTTTTGAAACCACATGCTATATTCATGGTTTGCACGTTTTATTTGATGAAACCTATAGGTACATTTCGTTGGTCCATGTAGTGCCCACACTTTTTATAGCTCAGTAGCTTGTTGTTTATTTACTCATAGACATGTTTTGACAGTGGATTGGTGATATCTTGGACATTATATTTAGATATTTGATTTTATTAGACATGTGTGACATTCAGGCGTATAGCGCCAATTTAGCCTAATTTCTTTATTGTCGCATTTTTTTGTTATGACATGGAAACTAATGAATATGATGTGCTTGGAACCTAATTATATTGATGGATAGTTGTTGCATGGTGGGATTATATGTCACTTTATCATCTTGTCTAACTTTTGGAATATGGAATATAATTGTGCACGTTGTCGCATCTTGATTTTAGTAGGATGTTAGGTTAGTTTAGCATGCATTGATATCTTACTATGTCACTTAATTATATCAGATCGGACAGGTGCGGTTAATGTGTGCAATGAGTGTGCAGGTGACAGGTTTACAGGAGAACGTGGGATTCAGGCCAACTACTCAATCTTGCACAAGCAGCCCACGGGCTGAGTCCTAGCCATGTTCACTGTGTGAAGCCTTAGGATAGATGATTATTAATTTTGGGCACTATGAGTGACCCCAATGTATGTAAAGTATTTTGCTTTGAATTATTAATTTTTGTTTAGGGTTGCTAGTAAAGTTGTAAACTTGTTTTGGGAGTTAATAACTCCTCTTTCATTTAAATTTTAGATTTTGTTAATGAGTCACTTAATCACAAGGGTTTAGGGTCACATGTGAGACCCTTGGGTGGTCCCCACACCCTCTACCCTTGTGCCAAAAATGCAAAACCCGAAATTAGGGTATTTTGGGCATTTTTGGGGACCCCTTTGTAGCTTGGGAGTCCCCCTATCACAAAAATGAGCCCTTGGACCCTACCTAATGGGTAGGGGGGCTTGT
Source organism: Taxus wallichiana var. yunnanensis (assembly GCA_018340775.1). Taxonomy (NCBI): domain Eukaryota; kingdom Viridiplantae; phylum Streptophyta; class Pinopsida; order Cupressales; family Taxaceae; genus Taxus; species Taxus wallichiana. Next base: position 523,849,219 of record CM031243.1, on the reverse strand, counting down.
TTTCAAGGCTAGAGGGAGTTTTCCCTCCCTTTCTACCCTTGTTTTGTCACATCCATGTAAGGGATGTGGATTTGTGTGTTTATCAAAAGTGCCACTAGTTTTGTCTTGCTAACATTTAAGGGAATTTGGGAGAAGAGGGCAAAAAGATAATTTTACCCTTTCTCTCTTTTGTTTTGGCATCTTTGACCATGAGGAGGGAGAGGGGTGACACATGTCACCCCCTCATTGGTGAGGATGCTTGCTTGCACCTCTTCAAATTCCCATCCATGGGAAAAGAAAGGGACTTTTTTTGGAATTTCTTGCTTGGGGATACTTGTGGATTTTGGAGCTTGGAGATTGGCTTGAGTGAAGGTGTGAAGACATTTGAAGTTGGAGAGCTTTCCTTGAGGTAGGCTCTCATGTCTTTTGTTGTTAGATTTGTTGCTTAAAATTCTTATTTGTTGTATGTGGATTTTGAGTTGCTTGTTTTTATTTTTTTAACTCCCTCCATCATATGGCATGATGGAGTTTTGGAGTGTGGGGGAAGAGAGAGGGAATTTTCCCTCTCAATCCTCAAGGCTTGATGGACAAGCCTTGTAGGATCTTATTGTTTTTCCCCTCAATGGTTGAGGTGGGGAAGTTGATTCATTTGGCTTGAATCTCCTTCCCCATTCTTGGTAAGGAAACCCCTTTGGGGTTTGAAAATCCTTCCAAGAAGGATTTGGAGAAAGGGGGAGGAATAAGGAGGGCTTGATTTGATTAGGAGCAATAAGGAGGATATGGAGATGTTTTTATGTGCAAGAAATTTTGTTGTATAACTTTGGAGAATTTTCTCCTCTCTTCCCCATTTTGAGGATGAACATGGGTTCTCCTCCTTGTAAATTGGAGTCTTGTGTTGTTGTGAACTTTATGTTTGTGTGCTTGTTTCATTGTTGTTTTACCCTCCACCTTGTGCAAGTTTTGGTAGCTATCCTCTTTCCCATGGGCTTGGGGGAGGCTAGCATGCATCCCAACTTTGGGGTAGGCATGTGATGATGCCTATGGTTGGGTGGCAAACAAGCTCTTCTCCTTGTTGTTTTCCTTATAAGTCACTCTAGTTGAAGCTCAAGCATGGAGGTGGTTGGATTTGTGGCATCTTGGTCTCTTCTTAATTCCCCAAGAAATTGTGAAGCATTACTTCCTTTGTAACACCTTGAGTATGGGTTGTGGACTTGTACTCCATGTAAATTTTCTATTTTGTAAAATTGTATCCTTGAGATCTTGAGTCTTTACTTTATTTTAGCTAAGTAAGCCACCTCAAAGTCTTGTAAAGATATTGTGTTAAACCCTTTTGGGTGGATATGTATTGTGGTATATGTGAACTTGAACAAGAAAATAAAATAAAGTATTGTAATTGTTGTTTTCTTAAGCATGAAACATGGTAGGAAATCTCCTTTTGAAATGAAAGAATATATATTTGAAAATATGCCTTCTTGTTAATATGTATGCATGAAATATTGTGGGTGTTTGCAATAGAGATCTTGTAAAATATTTACATTCCTTCCACATGCTTTGTCTTGAATCTCATTTTGATAAATAAAGGTTGTTTATTGAGAATGTGTTATTACAAAGGAAATAATATTACTTGTTGAAGGTTTTTACTTGTTTTTTAAAATCTGAAATAATCTTGTAGCATTGCCTTTGAAAAGGAAGTAGTTTCCTCTTGCATTGTTTCTTTCATTATCTCATGAGTACGTTACTTCTTTTCTTTAACAAAACTAAATACTAGTGAAAAATAATAATAAATAAATAAAATATAGGCTTACCAGGTCATAAGTTAATGAAGTAAAATCTGTTAATTATTTCAAAGGAAATCTGGTTATTTGTCATTGTGTATAAGCCCATCTTATTCAGTTTTCAAAATAAGTATAATCCTATCTCAAATTTGTTTATCAGATTTGGTTTTAATTTACAAGCTTATTTATTTTATTCATATGGAAATTTATCAGTTGTAAAACTTGGTGTATGTATATATAAATATCGGTTATGTATACAGCTGAAAATGTTAATAATATATTTACTCATTAACAATGTATATATATATATATATATATATATATATTTATAAAAACGTTTTAGTATTAAATAACTTTTAAAAAAATGGTGGGGAGGGGGTTCGCCCCCCCCGCTCGATTTTAAACAAAAAAAAAAGGGATGGCGGGGGTCGGACCCCCCCGCACCTCTGTACAAGCCCCGGGGCGCCGCCCCACCTCCCCACCAAAACCCCGAACCGCCCCGCCCGCAGCCGCTGGGCCCCCTCCGACTCGCTCCCCGCCTGCGTCGCCGCCGCGTCCGACTCCGCCCCATCGCTGCGGGACTGTCCCCCTCCCTCCGACTGCTCAGCGCCGTCGCCGCCCCCGCACAGTTCCTCCGCCGCCGCCGCCCCCTACACAAGTTCCTCCGCCCGACGCCGCCCCTCCCTCTACCTTTCCCATGCGCGTCGCGCCCTTCCACTCCGTCCCCGCGGCCACCCCAAAGACCGCCGCATTCCCACATAAACCCTTCCACTGCGTGTACTTACAACAAATCCGCCCACTCCTCCTTCATTTTCTCCAAGTTAGAATAAATAAGAATAAATATACACATAAATATATAGGAAAATAAACAAGTTTTCCTCCAATCCACCTCTCAGCCTGCAAGTAAGAAACTAAAACAAAATAAAGAAATTAAAATGTCTCCTCCCAACAACATGCAAGAAGAAACAAACCCAACCAAGAGGGAATAACAGGTGAAAGCAAATAGAGGAGATGATAAAGGCAAATTAGGGTAATATTAGGGCAAAAAGGAAACCAAGGGTTAAGGGGGAATTATTCCTATTTTCAAATGAGTAGTTGTTTTTCATGTGGCTTTTCTTTTTAGATTAAAAGAGAGAGACATTAAGTGTGTAAATATAAAAGATAGGTAAATAATTAAAGGCGGGTTTAGACTGGGTATTAGTGTAATTAGGTAAATTAAAATAGCATCCAATTAGTGGTTGTCAAGGATGGGTTAAGAGATGAAATAGTATTATTTAAACACTTCAAAAAAAAAAAATTTACCCTAAAATTTTAGTCTGTTTGGTGTGTTTTTCGGTGTCCCAGATGGGGCAAATACGATTGGTATCGAGCAAGGTTCGCGATCGCGGACCACCTTTGGGTAACTAATTAAAATAATTAATGTCAATTTTAACAACACAAAATTAACTAAATGAATAAAAATAAACAGTTAAAATAAATCACCCACTACCATTAAATTTTAAATTAATAAATGTCTCGCTCACCTCGTGTATAGGATGGCGCCAAGCGAGGACGATTAGCTAGAGGTATGGGGCATAGTGCATCTACGCGGGAGCCGTCGGCACCCGATTTTGGGCCTCGATACTTGAGGCCTGCGCCACCTTATTGAAAATGTAGTGTACCATAGAGTTTGCAAAATTTACGCAACAAAGGAACTTCACCGCAGGAAATATGTCGTGGAACAAAGGTTGAGTACCATGTGGCACTCCGAAGGAAGAAAATTGGATTGTCATAATGTTAGAACATTTCGCGAGTAAATGCCGCGCAATTTGATGGATTCCATGAACAAGAAAAATTTGCATATCAAAGGAACTCACCGAACGAAGGAGTGGTTGTCCGTGGAACAAGGTAAGTTGGAAATTCAATGGAACAAAGAGTCTCGTAATACAAGGAGAAATGTCGTGGAACACAAAATACTTCGTGGAAAGTAGCATACTTCATGGGAGGACGAAAGATCAAATCGTGGGTGGTGAACATAATCGCAGAGTTAAGGGTTGTCCGCAGATTAAGGCAAAGATCAAAATGAAGTTGTGGATTGTCTAAAGTTTTCCAACACACACGAAATTGTAGAAGACGAGATCAAGGACGAGAATATCAAAACTCTACTAACTCAACACATTCGTGCCTAATTAGATCATGTGTTCAACCACTCCAACAACCACCATTACATTTTGAATGACGTCTTCCTCATGCACTGGTGATCTGATGGCATGCGATTATAGTAATGTCGATGCCCATATATGGCCTGTGAAATTAATGGCGAGTGGCCCTTGGTGTTGGACCGGTGGTTGAATTCATTCATCGTTGGATGTGATCTTTTGAACTCGAAGCTTTCAATTTTTCTAATAAGTCTGAGAAATTTGTCCTTTTGAACTCGAAGCTTTTTCTCTTAGACCTTTGTATTGCACCTATGAAGGTTTCATGCGCCTCGAATCAGTACAATTGTAAATGGATGAGTTCTTGATATTATATGTAAGTGTGATCTCTTTCCTTAAATACATTAATGTTTAATGTGAATATTTCAATCCTCTTGTTTTGTGTGCATTATCTTGGAGCTTCGCATGTATAGTTATACATGTTTCCTAGATCCAAAATAGTACCTTATTCTAGTATGGTGCTCCACCTTTCATTATTTTCAGCATTTATCCCTCTCAACCCTGGTCCCTTAGAATATGTAAGACAAGATTAGATAGCAATAGTTTAGTGTCAAGTTAGTTAGTCGCAATGAGCTAGGATATAAGGAGCCACCCTTCTCTAGAGATTGACCTCAAAAGGTGTCATTGTCCCACACTTTAGAGGTTTCTTCATGTTTCATTGAGGTGTTGAATCGGTAGATTCAACGAGGGTGCAATCTCAAGCGACAACAATTTTTGGCATGCCCAATGGGAGAATTTGAGTCACTTATAGCTCGGTTTTGATCATCTTCACTAAGATCGGTGTGCCTTAGTGGATCTTTGCCTTTGGAGGCATTTTTTACACATATAACGACTCCAAAGTTCATATCCATTCGCTTTGAAGTGGTCCAAAGTATCCATTTTCATGAGAATGATAAACAAGACAAAGTACAAGTGAGGAGAATCTTTTGAATATCAGCTTTCACCCGAGAAGAAGGAAAGAAAGATCAGTCAAAGGTCTCTATCACCTCTAATGAAGCCTTTCCACCCCTCCTCTTGATAAACCCTTCTCTTTCTCGCTCAACAATCTTAGACTTATTCCCTTCATGGTGCATTAAAGAAATTTACCTTTTGTAACTTTTAATGGAGTAATTCCTTTAGCCCTAGAGCAACTCATAATGATATCCCATTAGCTGCTTTAAAAGGTATTCCATTTTTACTAGTGAAAATCTTGTTACCCCCATATAACATATCCAATATGTTGTTAATATATGCTCATCCACTCTGTAATTGATGATGACGTAGTAGTTAGACTTTTAGCCTCTTCCCTAAAAGGAAAAACATTGCAATGGTATAGAAGTTTACGACCTACTTCAATCCATTCATGGGATGAGCTTGGAGAAGCAATTTGTCAAGTAGTTTAAAGAAAAAGAAGACAATATTTCTTTGTTTGAACAATTAACAACTATCAAGAGAGCTCTTTCTGAGCTTATGGAGGATTTTAACTCTAGATTTGAGAAAACCTGGGACAAAATTCTAACTCTTTTGATACCAACTTCACAAGGTGCATTTTTGTATTTTTAAGAGCTCTTAATTCTGATATTGCAGTAATGATTCAATCTATGGGAGCTACAACATTACTTGATGCATATACAATATCATTAGGGCTGAAAATTGTTTAATTCAAGTGGAAAACAAGCTTTTAGATTACCTATACTCTTGTTCCCAAAATTGCCTCAAAAATTCATCCTTCTCTTGCTCATATCCTAGATCCAAATGCTTCCATCATATACCTCCACATTGTATTCCTCTCATAAGAAAGATGATAGTGATGACCTTAGAGTCTTTGGTAAAAACTCTATCTAATGAAATTGTCTCTCTCAAGAAGAAACAAGCTCAAATACACTAAAAATACCCAAGTTTCAATCAAGGCCAATATTCAATTCAAATGTTGAATCAAGGTTATCAACAACAGAGATACCTCAATATCCAAGTCAAAGATATGGCCAAAATAATCAAACAAATAGGTTCCAAGGCCAAAATCCAAATTTACCTCTTCAAACAATGTCTCCTACACAACAACTTCATGCCACAAGCACAAGAAAATCCCTTGTTCTAGTGCAAAATAATGTAATACAAGAAGATGAGTGGTGTTTTCCATGCAGCCAACCACATTATCAAAATACTTGTGCGAATGGTGTACAAGTTCAGACTCTCATGGTGCAAAATTATTTCGATCAATAGGAATCATTGATATAAATGCAAATTCCAATGTGGAAATGGTGCAAGAAGTCACCACAGAATCCAATCTCATGTTCTACAGTTCCAAAGAATTTTGTGCAGTTAATCAAACTTCAAACAACTTAAACAAATCACAACTTCATGTCGCGGATAATACAAGGTCAAAGAAGCAACAATTGGGAATTGTTGATCCATCCCCTCCTATGCAAAATTTGCCTCTCAAAGAAAAGCAATCCATGAGACTTCAACAGAAGCATATCAATGGTTTCATCCAGAGGTTCCATCCTCGGATAAAAATATGCGGTGCAAAGAAAGTCTGCCATCCAAAGTACCAATTCCGCCAGTTGAGCAAATGAGAAGAGAATCATTTGCACCCTTGATGCATAAATATGTGGGTATCCCTTTGAACATTGTCGAGCAAATGAAGAAGACAAATTTGAACATGACAATGGGATGCCTTGTCCATCCCATCTCAAAGGGAGTTCTCCAACAAGAAGCTTTGAAACATTTTCCATGATCTGAATTAGTTATGCTAAAGTCAAATTCCACAGTTAGCCTATGTCAACCAAAGGATGAACAAGTAAGGTTAAAAAGCCTCCACCCTTCTACATGTCTTTGATTGTGGGAAAGCACCTAGTACATAATTGCATGATAGATTTTGGTGCTAGTACTTTTGTAATGCCCAAGAAAATAGAGACATTTTAGGTATTGAATATAACCCAACTTCTAAGGGAGTCCTGCAACTTGATGGTTCAACTATCAAAATTAGGGGTTATAAAGGTGTTATAAAAGATCTTCATGTTTTTTCTAATTTAACCATCACTGAGATGTATCAGTCATTGATTTACCCCTTTCTTTGCCATCTATTTATCAAGAGATTTCACAACCAAAGTGGGTGGGTATTTGTCTTCTAATTGGTCTCACATGCTCTTAAGAACCAGATATGGTATAAGATTTACCATCAAAGATGAGCCAATTTATTCTTACCATGTTGAATCTTACAACCGCGCTCTTTTTAATTTTAACTACATGATCCAAGAGGAAGAAGAAAATGAATAAGTGCCAATATAGTCTACTCTTCCTTGTTCAGTACCGATCTTTTATTAAATGAGTGGACCAAGTATTAGTATGAATTCAACCCTTATGACAAAATCAAGAAACCGGTTTGGGTACTTATTGTATCCATGAAGAAGAGTTTGTAGCCCCCTTGTCACAAAAAGAAGAAAATATTTCTAGTTTATGGAAGATGTTTTTATGGCTCTAGAAGTAGAAATGGAGTCGGAATGGGTGTAGTTTTAGTTTTTCCAATAGTGGCAAGAAATTCTTCTTTGTCCATAGGTTCAGTTTGCATGCTCTAAGAATGTAGTGGAATATGAAGCCTTAATTCATGGATTGTTATTGGCAGAGAAAAAGACATATTACGGCCTTGCAAGTGTTTGGAGACACGAGTTGGTTATTCATCAGGTCATAGAAGGGTGTTTGCAATAATAAGCTTCTAAGAGCTTATAGACACAGAGTATGGGATCTCATGGAAATTTTTGACGTTATCAACTTACAAGTGGTGCCAAGAAAGTTAAACACAAAAACAGATCAAATGGCAGTTGTTAGATCACAATTTTCTCCATATGAAGACCTCATCCAAGGCAATGAGCAACATGTAAAGATGGTAATAAGGCCATCATTCCAAACAATGAGGTCAATTGGCAAGTTTTCGACGATAATGAGAAAATGTCTAATTAATCCAAAACAAAGCAAAATTTTCATTAAACATGCAACCTAAATTGCAAGAAAGTTATGGTGATCAGATCATTCAGTTGAGGACAAATAAAATGCCTAAAGGATTGGTCACACTTGAAGATATCTTCAACCTTGATGATGAATTCCAAGGGGAAAAGAAGAACATAGAAGCAAATGAAGAAGATTACCAACCAGTCACCATTACACAAGGCAAAGAGTTATTGTTTGGGAAGGTATGTGATGAAATTGAAAAATAAGCTTTTATTTCCTTGTGTTAAAAGCACGGTGATGTTTTTTCATGGAGCTATGAAGATATTAGAGGTTTTGATCCAAATATTACCCAACATGTATATAGATCTTGACCCCAATGCAAAACCAATTAGACAAAAGAAAAGGCTTGTTAATCCTAAAATAGAACCCCTCATGAGAAAAGAATTATCCAAACTCATAGAAGCTAAAATCATATTCCCCATCAAGTATTCCTCTGGGTGGGGTTGCTAATTTAGTCCATGTTAGGAAGAAAAATGGAGAAATCAGGCTATGTGTGGACTTCAAATATTTGAATAGAGCTTCCCTCAAGGATCACTATCATTTGCCTTCCATAGAACAAATTTTGCAAAAAAGTGGTGGGGGCTAAAAGCGTTCTCTCTTTTAAATGGCTATTTCGGCTTCAACCAATTTGGAGTCAATGAGGAAGATCAACATAAGACAACCTTCACAACCAAATGAGGAACATATGCCTATGAAAAGATGTCATTTGGTCTAACTAATGTTGGTGTTACCTTTCAAAGGGCCATGGATATTACATTCAAGGGTTATATAAACAAGTTTATCCTCATTTACTTGGATGATATCACAGTTTTCTCAAATGTAGAAGAAGATCATATGAAACATCTTGAGAAAGTGTTTGAAAGGTGTAAAGAGCTAGGTGTATCGCTCAACCCAAAGAAGTGCATATTTACAATCCCACGGGCAAACTTTTGGGTCGTAGTGTCTCAAAAGAAGGTATTGTTATCAACCTAGAAAGGATCTCACCATTCTTTCTCTTTCATTTCCATCTCACAAGAAAGCATTACAATCTTTCCTTGGCAAGATTAATTTTGTTAGGAAGTTCATTCCTAACTGCAAGAATTATCAAGCCTATCACCTTAATGTTAAGGAAGGATGCAACTTTTAAGTGGACCAAAGAGTGAAAGGAAAGTTTTGTCAAAATAAGACAAGCAAATTGCTCAGGTACCCACTCTCATCAACCTAGATTATTCACGAGACTTCATTATCTATGCCTATAGAGCAAAAGTTAGTGTTGTCGCGATGCTAACATAGCAAAATGATGAAGGTTTAGAATAACCAATAATTTTCTTCATCTAGACATTAAAAACTATGAGTTAAAAAATACGGTCTTGTGGAGAAACAAGTTTTTGCCATCATGAGAGCTCTTAAGAAATTCAAATGTATGCTCGCAACTAACCGCATCAAGGTATTAGTCTCTCATCCCAGTGTGAGAGACTTCATTATGGGAGCTGAGATCAATGAAAAGAGAGTGGATGGGTGACAAGAATCATGGAGTATGATGTCACTATAAAGGCCACGACGTTGGTTCAAGGTAGAGGATTGTGTGAACAACTGGATTTTGATACTAAAAATGATCAAGAAACCTCTTATGTCTTGGAGGAATAACATGAACAACCCACAACAAATCCACCTAATGACAAACAATCAAATAAGTGATATGGCCAAATTCTTGTCTATTGGCAAATATCCTCTTGGTTTGAACAAAGCTAAAAAGTAACATTTAAGATTGCAATCCATTCCTTATGCATTAATAGGTAGATTTCTTTTACAAGTAGTGATGATATGTGGCCCACTATTTACAAGATGCAACCAACAAACTCAATGAGAAGGTTTGAGATATGTCGTGCAAGTTGATGGATTCCGTGAAACAAAGAAAATCCACATATCAAAGGAACTCGCGGAACGAAGAAGTGGTTGTCTCGCAAAACAAGGCAAATTGGAAAGTCGCATAACAAATAGTGTATGATACAAGGAGAAATGCCGCAGAACATAGAAGACTCGTAGAATGCACCATACTTCGTAAGAGGAGGAAAGATCACGCCACGGTGGTGAAAGTAATTGCGGAGTTAAGGGTTGTTCGCGGATTAAGGCAAAGATCAAAATGAAGCCGCAACTCATCTAAAGTTTGCCAAACACAAAAAGTCGTGAAAGACGAGATCAAGGTGGCAAAATACCAAAACTCTCTGAGAACTTAACAAAGTCGAGCCTAATTTAGATCAAGCGTTCAACCAGTCCAACAACCAACATCAAGTTTTGAATGACGCGTCGTCCTCTTGACTTGGCTATCTAATGGTGTGCGTTTGGAGCAATGTCAGGGACCCATACCTAGCCTACAAAATTAATGGTGATTGGTCCTTAGTGTTGGCAGGGTGGTTGAATTCATTGATCGTTGGATGTGATATTTTCCCTCTTCCTCTCTCTAAAAAATTTCTATATATGTAAGTGCAAAAGCACATGCAAAGGGTTTGGTTTTTTTGCTAAAACGAGAGTTCTACCCTTTGAGCTCAAAGCTTTGTCTCTCGACCTTTGCAACACCCCCGTGAAGGTTTCACGTGCCTCGACTCGTATGATTGTAAATGGATGAGTTCTTGATATTATATGCAAGTGTGATCTCTTTCCTTAAATGCATTAGTGTTTAATGTGAATATTTCAATCCTCTTGCTCGCCTTCAATCTCATTCTATTTATTTCTTCCAAAGTTGTGTGCATTATCTTGGATCTTCGCATGTATTGTTATATATGTCCCTAGAGCGAATCGGACCCTATTCTAGTTTGGTGCATCACCTTTCTTTATTGTCTGCATCTCTCTTTCTCAACCCTAGTCCATTCGAATAAGATTAGATAGCAAGTAGTTTAGTGTTGGTTAATCGTAGTGAGCTAGGATAGGAGTCAACCTTCTCTCGGAGATTGACCACAAAAGGCGTCATTATTCCAAACTTTGGAGTTCTTTCCATGTTTCATTGAGGTGTTGAATCTGGTAGATTCAACAAGGGTGCAATCTCTAGTGACAATGGCTACATCCTAGATTTTCACATACTCGGCACCCTATTTTAGAATCTTTCAAGCTTCTAACATCGAGAGATCCCATAACTACAACCACTTGTGATCTTTTTCCCTGTCGTACACGGGCCAAGTTTCTAGAATGCTAACATGTGTCAACATTGTGGTCTATCTATTCCTTGATTCACCTCCACGACCCAAGCTCTCTGAGATCAACCAATTTTGCAACGTGTCCACCATCAAGCTATCTTCTTAATCAAACTTAAACACAAGCCGGTTTTAACTCCTTGTAAACCAAAATCCATCATTGGTCCAAAGTTTGCAAGCACATCATTGTTCCAAAGTTTGCAATCATGTTATTGGTCCAAAATCCAAAGTGCATCATTGAACCACGTGTCCCATAGTTTGAGCATATAGATCCACCATCCACCCTTTACCAAATTTGAAAACCCCTAAACCCAATTACACGATATTGTGACACATGTAAAGGCAAATCAACTCACTTAAGTGCCCATTGTGAAACTAGGAGCCACTCAAAATTAACTACATGTACACTCTCTATCTCTTTCTCCACATCACTATACACGTGTTTTTCTATATGAAGTCTACACAAGCACTTATTCTAATACATGTGGGACTAAAGAGCCCATGAATAACAAAAGCCCTAGCCGCTGCCAAGCTCATTTGCTCAACTCATAAACTCACAAACTATTCACAATTAATATCGCATCTCCTTAATGATGTTAAACACATACCCTAGTAATTGATCATAATTGATTCAAACTTTGATCATAACTTATTATAATTGATTCAAATGTTGATCATAACTAATTATAATTGATTCAAACGTTGATCCCAGAATTGGGAGGAAAAGCAACATTACAACGCCTATCATGAAAGGTCTATGACAAGATTGCCACCTTGTGTAGTTTGATTTCCTTATCTAGAGGAGTTCAATAGGACATGTTTTTCATTTCTTTGTAGTGCTTAGTAGGGGCACTTGTATGCTAACCATACTCTTCATTGATTATAAGGACTAAGGAAACTGGTCCAAAACAAATAACCTCAAACATTTCTTGATATAGTTAGAAGTGGAACTCAACTATTGAACAAGTTAGCGTGAGTGGTGGTCTCTAATCGAGATTTAATAGTACCAACCATTAAATAAGTTATTTTAAGGTTCTCCAGTGGTTACAATAAGATGATCATGGTTGTAAACTTATGTCATGAGCCTTGACAAGTGTTTCACCTAAGTGGCATAGCCCTAAACTTTCTATGTCTATTAATAGTTGTGCATCTAATGTCTATTGTGGATACACTAGTTCCACTCATGAAAAGCAATGCAATGATATAGAAAGATAAGTGAAGGATTTCATGCCTTGAGAGAGTACCATCAACCTTTTATCAAAATATCATAAAGTTTCTTTAACATTTTTGAAAATTTTATGTAATTAGTCTTCGTCAATTGTAATTTATGCAATAAAAGTTAGTTTAGTCGGTGTGATCATAGATGTGGAAGAGGGATTTATACCAAGTAAATAAGATCATTTTGGTCAGCAATAGGCCTTTTGTACTTGGTAGGGAGAATGGATAATAAGATAATGCCTCACCGAACACTTGTCAAGCTAAAGTGGTGCATGGGCGCAGGTTGTAATATGATACATCCAAGTCTATTAGGAAGACACTATATATAGGTGCATAATTTCACCACATCAACAAAGCCAATCCAATTGTGGAAGGGAGAATGCATAAGCTAATGCCTTACTAAACACTTATCAAGAACAACAACATATGGGTGTAGGTTGTATTATAATACATCCAAGTCTATCAAGGAGAGCCTAAATAGGTGAAAGTTGCACCATATCAAGGAGAGACTATATGTTCGAGCGTGAGGAGTAGTATAACCGAAATACCGCAAGCTTACTAGAGTAGTCCGAACAACGTCCTTGAGTGTGCGCCAATTGTACAAAGGCAATACGAAACTTGTGCACCTGGTGGTCCCTTCGTCAGGGCAAGCTAAAGTTTATCGAGACCGGGAGAGGCGTGCTTAAGAATGTAAAATGTAAATGATTCCTCGTGAACAAAAAAAAAAAAAAGCCAATCCATTCCCAAATGGTTAAAGTAACTTTACACCATGGATGTGGTCTCAATTTTGCTCCAAGTAATTTCCTATTAGAGACCATTACTTGGTTTATGTATGTATGTTACCCATAGTTCACAACAAACTTGGGTTTAGGGACCGGGATCCCATTTCGGATACAAATACGAATATCCAATATGCAAATACGGTGATTTTCTTGGGTCCTAGTTACGGCTGTACAAAAAAAAATTATAGCCTAATAAATAGGAACTTACCACATATTATGCATATAAAAAACAAAATAAGCTAAATAATCACAAAACACTACTCATAATTTGTATAAAGGCTTAAAGCCAACTGAATGCCAAACAACAAGTCACAAATGTCATGATAAATATTAAATTTAATTATTACATCAAACTAGTATTCAATATTCATCATATTGCTCTTCATCAAGTGTTTTTGTGTTTGTTTTTTTGCACCTTATGTTTGTAATGTTGGAAGAAAAGACCTTATCTGAATGGATACAGCTCGGATACGGCCAAAAAAGGATGGAAACAGCTCAGACATGGTGAAAACAAGCTGGATATGTCCGGATACATCAGCAGATGTATCCAGGCATATCCAGCTTGTTTTTACGTACCTGGCCTTATCCACTGGCGTACTGTATCCTTATCCGTACCAGACTGTACCGTATCCATATCAGGGGCCTGGGGCAGACATCAATATCTACGCCCATATCCATATCTCTTGGTGACTATATTTGAATGTAAGGTAGTCATACCCTTTCCTCGCATACTATCATATCCAATTTCAAAATATGTCCCCATTCCCATACAACTCGCCATGTGTCCTTGTGACTGCAATGTTGACATTTTTTCTAAAACTTTCTGCTACCCACATTTTTCTGCGTTATTTTTACAATACGATACAGATCCTAAAACAGTAATTGTCTGCAGTCATTAATTGCTGATTCCATGTACTCATAATTTTGATCTGTGATACAACTATGTTTAGATAATGCCCGTTTTAATTTAATACCAGTTAACATTTGTGATATTTACCTAATTAACCCATTAAAAAAGAAATGAATTACTCACAAATCTACAGTGCAAACTCTGAGTGAGGCCTATTACTGCTGAAGACCTGCACTTAAAGTTTGATGGCCCAAAAATAATGAATCCAACAGCACATTGCTATTGAAACACACAATATGCAATTTTCCATCTCGTGGAACCTTTATAAGTACACAATATGACTCTAGCATCCAAAAGAGAAAAACCATCTTCTAGAATGCAACCTTCATACAGGTTCGCTCTTTCTGACCTCACTATTATGAAGTTTGAATCCAAGGTCTCAACTAGCTGTTTCTGTCTCCATTTCTTGCTCATTTTCTGATTCCTCTTCTTGTTCTTTTTCTGGCTCCTCCTCTTCAAGCTCTAGCACAGCCCTAAAGCTAAACTTTTTCCTGGTGCAAATGCTGCATCTAGTTCTTCAGCACTTTCCTTGGTATTTAATTCTTCTTTGACATTCAGATTTTCCTGGTTTCAGTGCTGATGAAATGAAAACTTGTTGTGCCATATAACGCTGCCTATGATCAAACAAAATGAATATGGAAAGCTGCATAAAATGTTTAACTTGCCTTCGTAGAATAGTCAGCCAAAGTTGAGTTGATTAACTCTTGAATCACAGAGTCCCAGATTAGGGATTTCCCAAACATCTTTAATACAGCGAACTTTGGAAGCTGAGGACACAACACATAGCATCTCAGTAAATAGTAGAGACCAGGCACTTCGCAATCAAATCTTTTAAAAGGAATATGGAGAAAATAAAATAAAATGCACTTACATTGTAGAAACCGCCATATCCTCTAGTATTTAATTTGAAAAACTTAGTGCACATAGAAATCTATCAAATATTTCTATGAACCAAACCTACTAATAACCTTTGATGGGTAGGAATACCTTTGCATTATCAAGTTTATCGCTGCTAGTGTTAGTATCTTAGAGGCATCGAATCGTGTGGAAAAATAATTGGGCAGTTAAAAGTAATTCTAACACAAAAGACAGCTAGCCAACCTGTGTGTTTTGATATGACAAATACTCATATGCACCACCAGACGGTCACCGAAACACAGAGAAAATAGTATGTCACCTCGCTTAAGCCATTAATCAGTGTTATGCGGGGACGTGCACCCCCCCTTTTCCAACAGTCCCGGACGTCCCCGGGACTTGGAGATGGGGACGGGAAATTTCCCTGGCATCCCGAAATTTTCAAAAACGATGGGATGTCCTGAGAACGCCCCCTAAGATTCGGGGACGCACCTAGGACGTCCCAGGTGCTTCGGCATTGAGGGGGCGTCGTGACGCACAAGGGACGTCCTAGGGACGTCACGACATCCCCTACATCTTATACATTAAAACATTAAACAAAAAAACAAAAAAATCAATGTCAATAGTTTTTCAATGTCTAGGCTGTAAAATTCAAAATTATATACCCTGTAGTTTGGAAATGGCTACTGTTCACTGTTTCAGGAGACATCCAACTCATAGGCTGAAAATTTTGAAAAAAAAATCTTCAAGAAGTGATGACTAGGAGATATTGTTTAGGAGAGTCCAGACTTGAATTTTTGAAAACAGTTGTGAGCTGATTCAGAAAATGAGTTGGATGCAACGTGGATTGTAAATGCTCTTGCTCAGTATTTTTCCAGCATATGGCATTGGGACAGTTTGTATGCCAAGTAGCTGTCTGTCTCTTAAATATGTATTGAAAATGTGCAGCACAGATGAAATTAATGGTTTAATAGATATAGCCAATACTAGGGATCTAAAAGCTTGTAACATGTTTTTCCATTTTCATGTTATCTAGGTATCCCTTCCTATGCAACAGTCATTTTGCTGGTATATGTAGTTGTACTCTTCTCATGTTGATTATTGAAGACTTGTTGTTTTTAATTTTCATTGTCATATTGAAGTTTTGAACATTGAATATATAGCATTTTGGGCCTTGGCTTATGTGATGAATAATTGGATTAATAATTTAATCATTAATGGTTTCAATCTTCAAACTTTCAGTTTTAAGTCTTAGTTTATTGAATTATTCATGTTATATTTGTAAAATTAATAAAAAAATTATTTTTTTTATCAGTCATCCCCAAAATCTGAAAAAACTGCTGTCCCAGAAACACTCTCCCGCCATCTTGGAGTCTTAGGTAACTATGATTAATCATCCCCTATCATGCTTCAATTCTATATAACGATAAACACTAGCATGATTATGTAACAATAGTGTCCTTTTTGGGCTTGACATTAGGTTCTTAAGACCCTCCAAGTATGCAGAACACACTCTTATATATACATGTTTCAATCTTAATGTGGGAAAGACTATGTAGATTTGTGTTTAGTAAAATTACACTAGGTATAGAGCTCCGGTAATCTGTACCCAACTATTTCTTCTTCTCTTCACTTACAACAGTATCAAGAAAGAAAATATTCCATCAGACAATCTCCAAAGGTATCATCAACTAGAAATGCAATCTTAACACTTTCAATATTAGAACATGTCATGTCTGTGGTTTCACCAGCAAATGATTGATAAGATGATGTCCTCTAATTTTGTACACAACAAATTTTGCGACATTCCTAAGGTATCTGCCATATCCTTTTTGTGATCTTAATTCTTATATTTGTAATTTTAAGTTATATGCAGAGTATAAGAATTTACCCCCATCAATAAATGAATTAAGAGAGTTGAGATTTTGTTTCTGTTCTGCTGTGCCATTTAGCCTCACTCTCAGTCCTAGTTTATTCTTCTGTGGGTGGCTCGCTGAATCACATCAAAGATCAGTGTAACAGTTTTTACCTAGCTGACCTAATAGCTCAGATTGCCACTAAGCAAATGCCTGGTCAAGTCAATTAGTGAAGGGATCCACAAAACATGAAAGAGAACTTAATCTTTTACAATATATATCAGTTTGGCTTCATCATACAACTAGCAATCGCATGTGAAATGTGCGATGGGAAATCAAAGGGAATGCACAAAAAAGAAGTTAAACTTGAGGAGATGAACATAGGAGGAAGAAGAATGGGTGATGAAGGAGATTGAGGGAGCAGAAGGGGTAGGGAAACAGTTGGGATGAACGAAGGAGAAAATCTTGTTTCTTATGACCAAGCAGGTATGAAGTACGTGTCATTTGTTTCAACCTTATGAAGGGAAAAGGGGGTGTAGAGTGCAGATCATTGAAGCAATGTACTTGAGAGATATCTTAGAAGGCAAGGCGTGGTCGATAATACTTCCAAGCTAGACTGCACGGAAATGCCCTGGGGCCCTTAGTACCAGCCTAGAAATGTACCAGGTATTGGTACGGGTCCTAGTAACCGTAGGGAAATCGTATTGGGTATGTACCCACGGTGGTATCAATTCCGACACGGGTATGATTTTGCCTTAGTTTAAGCATACCCCCGCGTCGTGGGTAACGACTCCATAAAGACAAATACTTGTTAGACCACATCTTTTTAAAAGACAAGTCATTAAAACTTAAAAAATATGCAATTTTTTTAATGAAGGCAAGGCGTGGTAGATAAATACTTCCAAGATAGATCACGGAAACGCCTTTTAATGGAATGACCAGAAGCACGTAGTTGTGTACTATAGGTCCTATTTACAAATCATGATCAACGCATCGGTATGTACCCAAATCGAAAAGTGTACGCCACGGGTATGAAATCTCGAACTCCGTAGCATATATCTTGTTATACGTATCATCATTTGCACTGCGGGCAATTTATAATTTACATCTTTTTAAAAGACAAGTCATTAAAACTTTAAAAATATGCAATTTTTTTAATTTTAAAGTATCATATTTCTAACCTAACCCTAAAATTGATCCCCAAACACTTATTTAAACACCCAAACCTCTACTTTTTTCTCACACTCAATCTTTGCTATTTTGGTAATATCACGTCTCAAGCCATATTCAAAAGATTCTCAAAGTTGGAGTTGTTGAAGGTAAAGGAACAATTCATTTTAAATTTAATATTTGATTTTAAATTTTTAAATCAATTTCAATTTGTGTTTTTATTGAATTGTTTCCATTCTTTTTTAATAGGTCCACGAGAGGCTAGGTTTGCCTCTCACACACTCGCCGCGAGACGACTTTTGAAGGTGAGACGTGCTTTGGGCATGATGGTGATTGATAATGTTTGGGACCTTTAGTTGCGGAGGCAATTTTAAAGCACAGAGCTTTAAAAATAAAATCATGGATCCTTGATGATAATTGTGGGGAAAAGTTGAAAATTTGTTGAGTTTCACAGAGCCTATTTTGAGTATGATACGATTTGTAGACAAAAATAATGCTTCATTGGAGAAATATATGATGGCATTGACTCCATGCTTAAAAAAATCGATAATATCATATAGGCAAAAGAGATACGAGGAAAACTTTTACATGAGGTTAAAAATGTGATCGTGAAAAGGTGGATTAAAATGACCACCCCAAGGATCTCCTTGCTTATGCTTTAAATCCCAAATATTACAGCATGAAATAGTTGGGAGAGCCATGTGTTGTTCAAGCTGACCATATGATGACCGTGAGGTAAATGGGACGAGGGCTCATTATAAGAGGTTATTTTTGATTGCTTCCACATCTGTGCAATCCGCCAGAGATGTTGATGTTTGTAAATGGACAAGGTAATACAAGAGATAGAGGCTATTTGTGATAAACCCACCATGGATCCAATCACGTGGTGGACTTGTTATGGCCATGATCCCCATACACAAGTCTTACGAGTAACACGATCAAATTAATATTATATGTATAAAGTACAGTAACTTGTTATTTGATATTTTAATTACCAATTAAGAATTAAAATTCAAAATGATACCATTCAGAAAAATTAATAATATTAATACTTTGTTTTTGTGACAAGTGGCTAGTAATCTTCGCAGAGCGCAACGGAGTACTTATGGCTTCATCCACTCAAGCTTCAAACTCGCCATGTTGGCATGAAGTAAGGTGAAGATCTAGTATACGTTCATTCCAATTGCGCCTCTTGTGGATGACGTTTAAGAGTAACCCTTCAGGGATAAGAGTATACTAGTGGTCCTAACAAGCTTTGAGACCTCAAGAAAACACGGACTTTGAAGCTTTTGTTGTTTGTTTGTCCAATGTTTCACTTCTTGGCATCGATTAGGAACTTCCAGGGAGCCCTTCACAGGGTTCGAAAGTGGAGCTAGTGGGAGTGGAGCTACAAGTGGCATCCATGAAGATGATTTTGACGATCATTTAGATGATATGCTCTAGAAGTTGAGAACTTGAATGTATTATGTTATTTACTATCATGTTTTGAACATTATGAATCAATACAAACTCAAGTCTCAATTCTCAAAGTATTGGAAATTTCAAATTTGTTTTCATGTTCTATGAATGATTTTAAGTTGTATGACTCTATGAGTATTAAATTTTGATATGAGTATTAAATTTCAATAAGTATGCAAATGCTTCTTTAAATTTATAATTTATATACATATTTATATATTTATATACATATATATATAAAACGTACCCAAAAGAGTACCGTACCCGAGATTTTTAAAAATTTGTCGTTCAAAGATACCAAAACCGTACCCATACCCGTCACCGAGACAATCTAGCTTCCAAGGGAAACTTGCTTAAGTTTCAAACCTAAACTCTACATAGGTTAGATATCAAAACTTTGCATTTAGTGTTCCTTATGTCACCGATTTCAAACAAATTTCTGATTAGGGTTTCTCATAATTGATAAACGTAGCAATAAAGGTTTCTCCTCATCGCAGCCCCGATGATGAAGGTTTCCCTCATCGCAAGTCTTAATGATGTCGTCCATCAATGACTAATAAAAGACACAACCTCAACCTTTCATTTCCCAATGTGTGTCAGTGCAACTACCAAGACTCCTATTTGGAAAGGCATATTAGTGTAATTCATGTTTGAGGCAATGAAAAAGAGGAAAATTATTATTTGCGAACTCAAGTGATCCCATTAGTGGTGCGAAGAGCTGCCAAATGCAAGCGAGTTTGAATCACAATACTCAATACAAGAACAGCTTTCAAGAAAGTTTAACCAAAGTGAGTAGATAACACAGACAGAAATGGCGTATTTTGGTGGAGTGGCAAGCCATGCCGCCGGTGATGTGTTTTCCTTCAAAACATTGGATGCAAGCCTTCAGACCGCTAGATGGTCAGAGCACATGACTTTGAGAAGAATTGGTAGGGTTGAGGAGGACCAAATTCACGTGGATGACACAAATATGGTTGCACAACTATGACCAAAGAACCCAAAGTCGTTTGATATTTTGATTGATATTTGTACGTTGTCAAAATTTTCTCGCATCAATCTAACCTGGGAAAACAACTATCAACGTAATTACTTGTCAACATTTCAAATTCAATAACTGGTATCGTGTAATATTATTTGTGGATAATTTGTTGCTTGCCTATCTTTTTGTGTATATATAAATGATGGTGTCTGCTTTTACAATTTGTGTATTGTCAATGCAATGGAGGACTTGCCAAATGTGGGTTTGTTTCTATTATTCTATGATGAACGGTAGGTTACTGAACAAAATATTGGTACCTGGGGTCTTTTCACCGCCAACACACAATTAGAGGACCTCAAACAAATCCATGGGATGTTGCAAGTGAGCTCACCACCATCCCCACCGAAAAGCATAACTATCTGCACAGTGAACAAGCATAATAGAGGAGGCAACACGGTCTCAAAATGTCTAACCCAATTCCAAATCCAAGCTCTTCACACGTAGCTATGGATCCACATTGAATGTGGTTTGGTTCTACCCTCTTGGCTTTGCATTTTTCCCCTCATTCTTCATCTCAAAGAGAGAATCCACTTTCAGTTTGGTGCATCACCTAATCTTTCATTCGGTATTTCATATTTCTAAACCAGTGCCTTGAAAATCTTATATTAAAACAAGTTAGTAATAGATCACATTGCTCGTTAGATTAGTTGTAATGGACTGGAGTGGAAGGAACCAACCCTTTCCCCTGGAGATTGACCTTGAAGGAGCCATTGTCTCACACTTTGAAGATCTTTCAAGATTTCATTGAGGTGTTGAGTCTAGCTTCAGCAAGTGTACAATCTCAAGTGACAAAAGATTTGCTTGCACTGGTGGGACCTACTTGAGTCATTTACAACTCACTCTGATCAATTTCACTAAGATTGGTGTGTCTTAATGGTACTTAGCCTCTGAGGCATCATCTCAACACACTGGCGACTCCATTGGTCTTAAAGACCCTTTTCTCTTATTTAGGGACCTTTTCCAACCATTTTCACCCAATTTCTTGTTCTCATGAGGTTTTGCAAACATGGTTTCCTCTTTCCCACCTTGGAATTCTCATGTGTGGTCACAAAATGCTCTTCCACCTTCATTCACTCCCAACTTCCATGTAAATTAGATACATGAACCTTATTATGATGAATTCACATATCCCCCAAGCCATACCGATGCATATGGTTATCCTACTAACTATGATGGTTTTAGTTGGAAGACATGCAAAAGGGAGAATTAAAGAGAAAGCATATTGCACACATTGGAGATTATGTGTCCATCATTTTATTATGTAAGAGATGGTTACAATGTGGTTGATGGTTACAATCGTTTATTAGTAAAGTGTAACTAGTAACTACTTAAGTAAAGCCTTATATTCTAATACCTCCTCTTAAGGATTACCCTACATAAAGCAAAAACAAACATTCTAACAAAACTAGAACCAAACAGAATTGCGTAATCTTCAAAGGCTTTCACTTTGAAAGCAATCCTTTGACTAGGTAGGGCTCCATCAAGCTACTTCGTGACCTTCATAAAGGTGTAGCTCTCGAGCTGAATTCCCAAGTTCCTGGATTCCACCTCCCGAACCCTGAGATGAATCACAAATCTCCCGAATTATTGGACAACCATCCATACTGAGCTTCATCTACCTTGTATCCTTTCCTGCCTTCAAAGTTTAGAGCATCTTTATATTACGTATTCATCACTTGTCCTCACTACCTTTTGCATCGGGTGGGTCTTCAATCATGGCTATATTGGCTGCATTTGATATGCCTTTACCCTTGAGCACATCATTGGCTTGAACACGAAAATCCCACGTTGTGTGACCTCTTTTCTTACAATAATGACATTCAATCTCCCGGTTATCTTTATCTGACCTTCTACAAAAGTTTCTAGTTCTGGAATAAAATGCACTTTCTTGTTGAGAATGACCTTCTACATCTTCTGCAGTTCGCTTTTCTTCAGCTAGAAGAGCTGCAATCATATCATCTAGAAATTGAGATTGAATTTGACTGAGGGTAAAAACTACATTGTTGTATTTTGAAGACAAATTGTTTAATAGGATAGCTTTGGCATCCTCATCCTCTATCGCATTTTTGACTTTTTGTTAGTTGTCGATCGGGGACCTCAAATTATTAATGTGGCTCGACATAAAAACTCCATACATAAAAACTCCATCCATTTTGAACCCCTATATAATTGAAGTTTTTGGAAAAATTTAGCATTACTTGCTTTCGCTCCAAATAATTTATTTAGAGCATCCCAAATTTCCTTGGATGATTTGTCTAGGTCTACATTATGGAGCTCAGAATCGGAGAGAGCGAGACCAATAATAGCTTTCGTTCTATCATCTTTGCTCTGCCAATCTAACAATTAAGATGCATCGGTGGGTGCTTTTTTCCCCATTTACTATGCCCCACAAATTTTTATTCATAAGTTGCATTTGTATTTTCACTTTCCATGTATGAAAATTTAGACCAAAATATTTTTCTATTGGAATTTCCATAAATTAAAATAAAATTAAAATTAAAATATTTTTCTAGTTGCATTTGTATTTTCACTTTCCTTGGATGATTTGTCTAAGTCTACATTATGGAGCTCGAGAATCGGAGAGAGCGAGACCAATAGTAGCTTTTGTTCTATCATCTTTGCTCGCCAATCTAACAATTAAGATGCATCAAGTGGGTGCTTTTTTTTCCCCATTTACTATGCCCCACAATTTTGTATTCATAAGTTGCATTTGTATTTTCACTTTCCATGTATGAAAATTTAGACCAAAATATTTTTCTACTGGAATTTCCATAAAATAAAATAAATACTAATGTGTATTTACCGAGATGAGTAAACAGAGAATAAAATACCAGTTCCAAGTGCTCCCTTAATTGCAATTGTAATATGCATTGTTTTATGCCCTAGCAGATAGAACAAACAATCTGAAACTTTGTTGTGCCCTCGATTTGATTCGCGAATGTGTGACTATATTTTTGCCTTTTAGAATTCGTGAGTCACATATTTCTGCCCTACAACTGGTTTAATGCTCTAATACGACAGTATTTATTTGCAATTCGCGATAGTTTCACTTGTTCTTTGTTAATGGCAGCAATGTCAATGTGTCTTCAACTTTACATTGATATAATCGCGATTGTATTCAACCTAGTTTCATGTCTATTTCGTGGCTATTACATGCTCAAAGAATCGCGACTATATTTGCAAAACGTGCTCAAAAATCATGACTTTGAAATGCATGTGAAACTCGATGGAAATGAGCGGAAAAATGACTGTGTTGTTACGTGTTTGTATTTGCCCCGAGAAAAACCCTAATAATACTCTGAAGCTGTAAAACCCATTTGTATATTAATGGTTCGTGGACTATATATTCACTTAATGGCTTGTGGATTAATCTTGTTCCCTTTTCTCTTTCCTCGCTTGTCTCGCTCTGATACCAATGTTGGAAGACATGCACAAGGGAGAATTAAAGAGAAGGCGGATTGCACACATTGGAGATTGTGTGTCCGTCATTTTATTATGCAAAAGATAGTTACAATGTGGTTGATGGTTACAACCGTTTATTAGTTAAAGTGTAACTGATAACTAATTAAGTAAAGCCTTATATTCTAGTAGTTTTTACGCATAAGGATATGCTTATAATGGGAATAACTTCACCCCTTATGCTAATTATCATTCTGAAATCCAAAACATGGATAAGGGCGTGCAAAGAGCAAAGGAGCTATTTGAAATCATGGTAGCTAGACTACTGGTCCTAGTGAACCCCTGCTCATGGGGTGGTCCTCTACCAAGATGGTATAGCCCTCAACAAAAGCTAGAGATAATGATTGAGAGCTTGAATAAGATGTTACATCCCTCTCAACCTAAGTTCCATGCTCCTAGTGTTATCTTAGCTCCCATTGAGAGTTACTTTTCTCCCAGAAGGTTGCTCATATGCCTTCTCCATCATCGCAACCTCTACAAAATCAGTCAAGAACCCAATCCTCCCCTCATTTCATAAAATCCAAATTCATATACCCATGGGTCTCATGCTCGAAAACCCGAGAAATTATAGCTATTGCCCATCACTCCCAAAACCTCAACAAAAGCATTACATGATCCCCAAGATATTCATTTTTTTGCTTATATTACCTAGGGAAAGGGCCTAGCCCGAAAAAGAGTACATGAAGTTGCCAAAGATAGCATCGCTCATCTTTGGCAGTCTTAGTATATATACGCGTTATCACGAAAAAGGTGGCGAGAATCTGGCAATGAGACATTGCCCATTTGGCCAACCTAATACATCAAAACACAACCAAGTTGTTTACATAATCAAGATACAAAAATACTACATAATTATAGAAATTATGGCAAATTGCCAATGCCAACTCCTTCGCCACTGCTTCGCCCCAGGAAGACCACATCTGAATCCATGGACATAGCTTGGTCTGACTTGTTGGAGGTGCCCTCGCAAGGGAAATTCACAATCACCTCGGGAGGAAACTCCGGTCTAGGTGCCCTTGCTATGGCTTTATGTCCAAGAACCGGGGCTTTGGCGCCTAAGGATGGCATGCGCATGAAAATTGGCTTCGGCTCCCTCTTTTCCCTGCTTGTTCAAGCTCAATGTGATCCAAATGCAACGGCGGCCCAGGCATTAGAAAGCATATTGGCGCCGCAAATCCCCTGCGCCACATCAAAAATATTGCGCCTCCCGATTGTCTGCTTATGATCTAGCATTAGACCATGCTAATGGTTTCGAATCTTCTCCCCCTCACATCCATCAATATCCAAGGCAATTGACCAAATCTGCGAGTGTTAGCCGCATAGCGGGATTTTGTATCTTCCCGTCTAACCAATCTTTGAACAAAGCTTCTGCATCAACACTGCAAAAGGCAGAGCAGCGGGACCTTCGTGCTACCCTAGGACAAGCTTGGCTCTCACTGTTAACTTGTTTTTCTCGGCCTCCACTACTCGCCATCTCTGGATTTATCTCTTCTTACATGAGAATCGTAATCCCAACCCGGCGTGCCAAATGACCCCCGAGTGCGGTACTTAAAGGCTAGGAGGAAATGCCACACGAATCACTCGATATTTCAATCAATGCAATCCTTGTTGTCGAACCCTCCACACGAGCGGAGGATATCATCCCCGAGAGAGGCTCGGAATACAAAGTCACCCCGATTAATGGTTTAGATCATGAATTAAGGCCTTTTGTAAGGCCAATGGGAAATTATTAGTCCATTTCTTTTGAAAAATTCCCTCTCTGCCCAACAAGTAACCCCCATATTAGCTAAATGATCTGCAGAAGAATTCCGGACCTAAAAATATGAGTAAAACGGACCTCCTCAAATCCAGACAGTCTTTGAAGGATTTCCTAAATAATTTGATTTAAAATCCAAGCCTTAGAGGAGCGAGAGGAGAGAGCATCAATGATGATTTTAGAATCACCTTCAATCCAGAGCCTCTTCCATTGAAAGGAGCCAGTCTCCCTGAGACCCTATAGAAGAGCCATACCTTCAAGCAAGATTGTTGGATGATCTGCCGCAATCCAGAGTCAACATAAAAATTGGTTGCCCCTGAGAGTCTCGAACTAGGCAACCGCCACCAGCAGGCCCAAGATTACCTTTTGAGGCCCCATCAAAATTTAGCTTTACCCATCCATCCGGCGGCGGTTGCCACAGATTTTCCGATTTTAATCCAATCTGAGCCCCATTAAAAGGGAGGATCCCGAGATCTTCATGAAAAACTAGTTTCATATCCTAATAAATTGCATCCTAGCACATTTGAGTGGCCATCCACTTGGCTAGACCTTGTCAAACCTGGAACTAAACATATGGCAATGAAAGAGGATGCTCCTCATCTTTTAGAGCATAAGAAGATGGCAATACTTTTGGAGAGGCAAACTTGACAAGAAGACCTGGAATCTTTGAAGGAGTGGGCTGAAAATTTTGGGAGGAAGTTTGAGATTAAGCAAGCTCTTCATCAAGAACCTTGTAACAGCCAATCTCTTACAAGTGCACCACAGTTTATTAGGTACGCTCTATTATTGTTAATTAAGAGATGTCTATTTCAAATTGGAATGAATTTGAGGAAGATGATGAGGTTGTGACCCAACTTTTTCAAGAACTTCCCCTCGTCTATTTTGATCAACCTTCAATTGGGGATGAGTTGGCTAAGCACAAGGTGGAAGAGGTTGAGATGGTTAACGCCAAGGATTACCAGTCAAAGTCAAAAGGTGAACAGAATGTTGTTGATATCGCTAAGGTATGTGTTCCTGATCAGACAGAGATGAAATCAGAACTAAAAGATGAAGAAGAGATCATTGAGAGCTTTTGGTCTCTTTTAAAAGTGAACATGGTGATCGATCTTTATCTTCAACCACAGAATCAGACTTGGAGGCAACCTTGGGGCTGAGAAGCACTATGATTCAGATTGAGGAAAAGAAAGCAGAGGAAGAGAAGCTAATTGAGCTCACTAACAATCTCAGTGGTTCTGATTTTCAGCTGCAAATCATTGATAATTTCATGGTTTCCATTGAGGGAGAGATCAAAAAGGAGTTTCACTCAAGCATCAATGGCGAGGGGGCAGAAGTGTTGTCTGATCTTGAAGATTTGGGTGAGGAAGGAGAACCAATTGAACTCATAAGTATTCCATTTGAATCATTGCTCTGCCTCAACAAGAATCCTCTTGCTGTTGGAACTTCCCTTGAACCTGAAAAAGACAAAAACATACTATTAAATGCTAATGATGATCAGACAAGGCTGCATAGGAATTCGAAGGGGGATCATTTTCAACTTTCACTTGCAGAACCTTCATGGGAGGAGACCATAGCTCTATCAAAGATTAGTGAGAAGGAAAGTGTGCATGGTAGCTCTATTTATGGATCTGAATGCAGAAGAGATGGGAAAATCAGAAGAAATAATCCATTGGTTCTAAGTGTCTGGTCAAATATCTAGGTAGAGCAAAGCCAAGATCAGAGTTGCCACTTGTCATGTTCACTTCAAAACATGAAGAAGATCTTCAGAGCATCAAAATTCAGCCCAAGCACCTCCGCAAACAAAGTTCAGATCAAACAAAGGTGTATTTTTCTCTTGAGGCTAATATTTTCAAGGAAGAAATGCAGACTATGTTTGCGCTCTTATCACTTGCCCTTCTTGCAAAATTGACGGCATGGACTCATTTAAGAATGGGAAGTTACTTTTCCCAACCAGTATCTAGTTTTGTTTAACTTGCTTTGAGCTTGGTTAGTTTAGGAGTAGTGTAGTTTGATTTTAGCATAATAAGTGATCATTCACACTCTGCACGTTTCACTTGAGACTATGTATGATTTTCTCTTTTGTACATAGCAAGTTTAGTAGCTCTCTTGCCTTTTGTTTTGTTGTTGATTTTCTTGTTGGAGGGTCCCTTCTTTTGTCCTTGTTTGTGATCACTGATTGAGATGTCCTCCCTCAATCTTTTGTGGTGATCTTCCTTGAATAAGTGTTGTATTGCAAAAATTGTTGGCTTTTTCTACAGTTCCTACAGGTTAAATGAGCCAACATGAGCTAAATAGAGGCTAACAAGCATGCAGAGAGACTCTTGCGCTCTCCTGGCAGACTCCGACGCTTTTCTGGCAGACTCCGACGCTTTTCTGGCAGACTTTGGCACTCAATAAAAGTTTGGAATATTCGAAACAAAAGGAGAATGAGAATAAAAGGGAATATAAATGGGCTATTTTGGGGCCCTATCATGATCTTCTTCATATCACCCAAGATTCGAGTGGAGTTCAAGATAGTTTAGTCGAGCTTTGTGGAGGTTGAAAGTGTTGATTGCAGCCTGAGTTGAGTATAAATGTTGAGCATGTGTACTGGGAGGACTTTCAAGATCAAACAAGGTTTACAAGCTCCTTTCTTGATCGCCAAACATGCTTGGATCAGTTGGATGGATGGGTGACATGTTTCCAAGACTCCATGCCCAATGGAATCAATAAAGGCTACTGGTTTCTTAAAACTAGCAAGGTAGATATCTCTGTGAGTCGCCAAAGTGTTGCCCAAATGAGCACCCTGCTTCATTTTTGGGAAACATGTTTTAATTTCCAAATTTGAAGACTTTTGATCGTGAAAACCACACATTTTAAGCACCTTGACGTCTTCAAACTTATCAAATTCACTTGCACATATCAGTTCCAAGATCATACGGTCGAATCAGAGGAAAAAATTGATCAAAATCACTTGTTTCGGGCTCAAAACGGGTTGGTGACGTCCAAATCCACATCTCCCTTTGATCTCTAGGCCATCAAATTTAATCACACAAATCTTAGGCTCCCGTGGGATCCAAAAATCAACTAAGTGTTTAAAGGTAAAAGCCACGACCCCAAGAATTAGAAAACATTGTCATTGGTCCACATGGGCCAATGACAGTAGGGATCAGAAGGATCAAGTTCGAGTCGCAAATCATGTGTCATGGGTCACAATTGCTAAGGATCACGGACCAATGTCAAGCGACTCGGGCTCTTGAGGGTCGGCATTTAAGCAAAGCGGTGGAGGCGATAAGATGGGGTCTCGGGATTCCAAGACCCCGAGATCCCAAGAAATCTAAGGCACCTTAGAACAAAATAATCAAGAGCGGCCAAGACTCATTGAGGGCCTAGGATTGGTCCACGTGGACCAATCGCAAGCCTCCTCAAACCTAAGTGATCCTTGTGAAACCCATGAGCCCAGAATCCCCGAGGATGTTAAGAGGCTCGAGAACCAATGAAAAGAGAACACATGGCACAATATATGAGCGAGAGGTTGAATCAAAAGCGTCAGTGGGAAGTTGACACATGGCAAAAAGTAATCAGGAGGCTAAATTTGATAGCCCCATGGCCGTCATCTGTACCAAACAACATGGGGATCTTTGAATGGTCATCTTTTGATGAGGACCACCAAATCAAAAATCGGCCTTTAGAAAGCTCTTGGAGAGCAGATCGTGATTAGAGTGGGTGTGGATACCTTCAGGTGCGTTTTATGATTAAATAATCAAGGTAAAGGCCCCTGATCGTTTTAAACCCAAGCTCAGTGACCACGCTCTAAACCAGTTTCAAATGCTCATATCTTTTGATCTAGAGACCTTGTTCACCTGCACGTGGTATCATTAGAAAGGTCTTGATCAAAGCTTCAATCTGGGATCAGTTTCAGAGAAAATAATTGAGAGATCAGAGAGATCTTAGTGACAGAGTTTGGAGGCGTTTTTAGTTGTTTTCTCAATCAAATGGCGCCCAAATCAGATCAAATCACCCCCAACAACCAGCATTAAATCATTTTGAGCAACCACAACATGATCTAATATGATTTTGCATCATCCAAGACAATCCATGACACCCATACTTGGTTTGCACATATTAATGTTGATTGTTCCTTTGGTGGTTAAGAAGTGGGTGATCTTATTAATTTCTAGAGATCTTCTAATCCTTTCTCCTCTCTTCTTTCTCTATATAATGCAACTCAAATTTCATTATAAAGGATCCTCTCCGAAAGTAGGGATATGTTGCCTGTTGTGTGGCCAAGTATTCTGAGTTGCAAACTTCTTTGTTGGTTTTGTGCAATGCACTCAGTGCCTTCCCCATTATTGTAATAGATTGTGCATACTACAATCAATGATATCTTGTTATTGTGGCTCTCCTTCTACTCTTTAACTTGTGTTGTTGTGTTCTTGTCTTCCTATTATGTTATGGCATGATGTGTGTGAGCTATATTTGCATGATTTCAATCTTTTGTGTCAATTATGCAAAGAATCAAAGTTTGGCAAAATCGCATAATTGAATGTGGCTTGGTGTAGTTATGTTTTGGTTTGTTTTCCCTCCATTATGATTCAAACACTTCTAAAGTGCCTAGTTTATTCAAACATTCTCAAGGCCTTTGTGGTACATGAACCCTACCATGATGTCACAATCCTCTAAATTGAGATAAATGTTAACGATTTTCTATACAACCTCCATGTAATACTCACCTAGAAGACATATGAAAAGGGATATGATCCTTTGAGGCACAACCAAAAGATAGTATTTTCTTTGGCATGTTGTTCAAGGTAAGATTCTCATAGGTGAACATCTTAAAATGATTTTTGAAGGCTCTAGTATATACCTAAAATAGGTATGAAGGTTGACAAAGATACACCACACGTGTTTCTTCATTGTGATTTTGCTACTAACATTTAACAAATATTTCCTACTAAGTGTACTTCTCTTTAATATTTTGCTCCGAGTCCAATGATATTATTAAAAGATTGTGGTTTATTTGAACATTCTCAAGGCCCCTGTGATATATGACACCCACCATAATTGTATGACACGTTTGAACTGAAATAAACTTGAGGATTTTCACCATAAACTCCATACATTATTAAAGATTCAATTCGAAAGAAATCTCACCTTTGAGACTAATGAATCAATAACGCATCTTATGGATATTATCTCTTATATTCGGGAGAGTACAAATAGAAAATCTAATCCCATTGTGATGATAATGTTGTGTAAGTTGTGTAACTAATCGAAACTTAGAATTTTTATTAATTTGACACTTCATGTAAGTAGGAGCAAAAGAAATTCGGGACCAAATGAAAGGCTTTCTTGTCCTTGAATTAGCACATTGATGTGAGTTATATATGATAATGTCTACGAAGGTTTCAAACCTCCCTATTGTAGGTTGCATATAAATTCATAGTTGGAAGAGGTTGTCCCCTAGTTTACAATTTGCAATAAAAATATTTCAAGTTTTTTTCATATATTCTTCTTAAATAAATATTTGTATTTTTATGTTTTCTTTGATCTAAGAAACCCATAAACGTGATAGTGTTTCACTATTGAGTAACAAAGTCCTATTATGATTTCTATTTTTATAAAAGGGGAATTGAATAGAACACAAAAATTCAAAATAAAAGCATAGAGTCGTAAATATTTACTCCACATATTTAACAATTTTTAAAATAACATGCATGAGTATTATCGAAGTAAATTTATACATTTAAAAACTATTTTCAAGATAAGTAATTAATAATCGAGATAAACTTATGAGTTTAAAATATTAAATTGAGCTAAAGAGACTCATTTATTTAAATCAAATCCTTTTTAGAAAGGAATATCATTGCATAGTCATGCCAATAGTTGTTCTTTGTTACTAGTCAACCCTGTTATAGTTTAAATCAATGACCATCAATATTTTGACATACATGGCAAGACCATTGGGTAAATTGCTACCGTTAACGTTATTTTATTCCCACAACGAATTTTTGATAGTTATGTTAGTTATGGTTGGCAACTTGTAGTACATATGTACATACACCGATTGTGAGTGATGGTTTGTAATACATCGGAATATATGCAAGACCATCCATGAGATTGGATTGAAACACATAGATTTTGTATACACCTAAATTTTTACGCTTTCAATTTTTCATACCTGTTACTAACAATTCTCTTTTCAAATTAGAGGTCACTAATGCATCTATCTTTGGAACGGGTTCCTTATGGGGCTCGTTCTGGAATAGGGGTATGGTTATTCACGTACCCATTGGGTTAGGGATGATACATGGAGAGAAAAACTTTTGGTCACATTTATGCCTTTCTTTTTGCTCTTTTCCTCTTATTTTCCTTCACATTCTCCCAACATCTAGCTTGCTTATGACCCCATTTCTTTCGTTTTGCATTATCCTTGCTTCCCATGACACTTTGCACACTCCCCTTGCATTTTCCTCCCTTGCTGAAGTCATCGCCTGTGGGCGAGTGTGTCAGTGAAAATTCAAATTCCCTGTCGACGTCTTCGCCCATGGGTGATGGCGTCAGTATATACACCAACTTTCATTTACACATCATAACCTTTGACAATTGCAAAAAGGAACTCGCCATTAGCTTTGATCTCTTGCACCAACTTACATCTGCTCACTTAGCTCTTGGATTTCTTACATCTTGACTCTTGGCTTGGAGATTCTTCTTGCTTGGATTGGTTTGCTTGCACTTTTGGGTCATCTATAGTGAGCTAGGACTAGATTGTTTCCCCTTCTCCACCTAAAAGTTGTTCTCTCTTTATGTATGGTCCTTTGGGAGATAAATGCATCAACGATCGCCCCCAACAAGTAAGTGCTCTAACTCACTTTGTCATTTTGTATAGAGTAGTTCCTTACATTCGTTACATACTCTATGTTAGCTTAGTATTTTATGGACATGTTAGGTTAGCATATTGTATTTCAGTTCCTTTCATGTTACATGTTTTCCTTTGGTTAGCATAGATATTGCATGCTTCTTTTATTTATCACTACCCCCATAATGTTGATACCTCCACGGGGTTCTTTCATCTTCTTCAAGAAACCTTAGTTTGTCCTAGTGTAAGGGTTACTTCCCTTAGGGTATGCAATCATAGCGGTCCCTGTACCCCCTTTAATTCTATTTGTTTGTGTGTTGGTCTTGGTGTGTCCCTCACTCGTTGCCTCGAATACCCTGGTTGAACGGATGATAAGAGTGCATGATGCCTAGACACATTTTTACTGTCATACATCCTTGGTGAACCCAACGTGAAGCCAATTTTGTCCCTTCGATCAAGCACATCTCGTTAAAAGCATCCAAATTCATTTTTGTCTTTTTTCAGTCTTGAAAATTTCTAAAAATCCTAAAAATCATTCCTTCTAGACGCCTTCGGCCCCTGTGTCAAATTTTGTATAGGGTCGATCATGTATGTCTTGGCCAAACTTCCTCCCAGAGACACCTTTGGCCCCTGTGCCAAATTCCGTATAGGGTCAATCATGTATGTCTTGGCCAAACTTCCTCCCAAACATCTTTGCTTTGTGAAACACTTTTTATAGGGCTGATTGTGTCAGTAGCCCATTTTTCCGAGCTTCTTCTTGGTCAAATTAACACTCCATCATGGAGTATCTTGGCCTAAGGATCTCCAACTAAGTGAAGCAGTGACTATCATAAACTAATTGTCCAACATCAGGCTTTCCTTTCTATTCAGACTATTGTGTGGTAGGAGCTAATAGGAAAAATTATAATACCCACAAAAACAATGTCTCAGGTGAGGAAGAAGAAGAGATTCAGATTGAGGACATCTCTGACCTTCCACCTGAAATCAAAAATTCCTTGATAAGTTTCCTCAATACAAAGGGGAACCTAAGTCAGTAATTCATAAACATCTCCTTGAATTTGTCTCCAGAAACTTGACGATAGGGTGGATAATGGGAAGGTTATCATGGCATGCTCATCTGCAAATGCCTCTACATCTGATCCCACCAATCTTATCCTACAGAACTCGTAGACAAAATGAGTTAGGAACAAATTGCCACTACGGCCCAACTCCAAATGCAAACCCATATGGTCCAAATGGTTAACTATCCTAACACGGGCTCTAGGGGTGCAATTCCTTCGCCCTTACCCAATGGACCTAATGGGGCACCTATTGCCCAACCTCCCATTCACAACAAAGTCTTGAGGGTAGTCCAACAAGAGCCTCTAGCACCTTACATCGCTAGTATGGATATTGGAGGCATTGCCCCTTCTATCTCATATGATGGGTCAACCGATCCTACTTTACACATCAAGGCCTTTGACAACCTTTATAAAGAATGGATCAAAGTCAATTCTTATGTTGCCACTAAACTCTTAGCTAAGAATCTTATTGGAGATGCTTTGGATTGGTATCACACTTTACCCCCTAACTCCATAGTGGAGTTAGAATCTTTGGTGACAACCCTAGTTAATGAGTTTCAATACCATGACTTCCTGAAAATAACATTAATGCTTTCATTAATTAAACCACATGAAAATGAATCATCTCAAATGTTCATCAAACATTGGAAAACTTTATCTACTAAGCAAAGTTACGAGACGGGGCGGGGACGAGGTTTTGGGGACGGCAAAAATTTCTAAATTTTGGGGACGGCGGGGCGGTGATTAAAAATATATAAATATTTAAAATAAAAAGATATAGTGACTAAATTATATAAATAAGCTGAAATAAAACCATTTGAGATTTAAATAAGGTGAAACTTGAACTCATAAACATCAAAATATCAAATACATTCCTTAATATATTATAAAAGATAAAAGTAAAACCATTCTAAAAGACTAAATCTGAGTAGTAAATTACGATTGATCAAGTGACAATAATTGATATTCATATCATTAATCTCATAGCCAAATACACCAACAATTGTCTATTGTCAATATTACAAAAAAAGAGGACAACTACAAGTATAAGCCTAAAAATCAGAATCTGCATCTGAAGCAATATCCATGAACTCCTCGCTGGTACTAGCATCCTCGTCCTCAAAGGTAAGCCCAATCAATCCCCCATTTTGCATTGTCCTCTTGACTGCCTCGGCTCCTCGGGATCTACATCCCACCGTAATGTTGGAGTCTGTTTGTACTCAGGTGTCTTGCGATCTATAAGACGCAAAGCACTGTGTACAGCTACAAGCTTCTCCGCTCTCGTAGAGGTAAGCTTATTCCTCTTAGCAGAGTGTATCCAACCATATGTAGACCGGTTCCTCTCGGAGGCGAGGAGCTAGAAACACAGGAAAGGAGGCGAATGGCAAGTGGTCACAAGAGTCTGAAAGCCCATATAGTCGCCACCAACTCACTGGCTTCTCTGTCTTATTGTTACCCTATCTCGCCTTTGCCGATGTTTTGTACCCATCAAGTTCGGTGAAATCGAGCCACTCCAATCGATCTGTGAAGCCTCCCTGTGGAGTGTACATTTTTTTAAAGGCCTTCATAAGGCCCTTCTTCACCTCATCATCATCAATGGGACAACTCAGCTTTCTGGCCTCTCCACATACCATTTGGGATTCGGTGCATACACTGACCATATGAAGAGGAGTGTTCAAACTTCTCCCATCTCCATTGAATAATGGGCTATATATGTTCATTATAGAACTCCAAAGTGGGGTCCCTCACCGAATATTTGTCTTCATTTGCCCAAGCATCTTGTCAATGCACTCGTAGATCTAACCAAGATTGAAATTTGTTAGAATCCCCATATTTGATGACACTAAAAGCTGGAGCTATGATTGATATGATGTATTTCATATCAACCCAAAATGTTTCCCACAACACCACTTACTTCACTTTTTTCCCTTGATATGTCTTGGACTCACGCCACCTAGTCCAATCATGTGTCATAATCATAATTTGCAGGGGCTCCTGCAACTCAAACATCCTCTCCAACAAAATAAAATAAGAAGCAAAGCGGGTGTCAACTGGTTTCAAAAATTCCTTCTTGAAAAAGTGCCAATGATGTGTGGTGATTACATATGAACTTTTGCACATCTCTAGCCTCAGTCACTATCTGGTTAACCCACTGAATCTTCCCTATGTCTTTCAGTGCATTGTTCATGGCATGCACACAACATGGAGTCCAATAAATATGCCTATATTCCCGCTCCACTAGCTAGCTTGTCTATTGCTCTACACACATAAGTTGCATCTGTGACAACCTGTACAACGTTTGAAGGTCCAACCTCCTCAATAGAATCCTTCAAAATCGATCACGAAACTCAAGCATCTTTCCGCTTCCTGAACAATCAATTGCTCTCAAGAAGTACGGTCCATCTTTGCAAGAGACAATGATATTGATGAGAGGGCGATTAATAATATCCGTCCACCCATCCATGATAATGCTACATCCATGTGACACCCATGTCACCTTCATCTCCTCCATCGATAGATTAACCTTGGAATAGTTTCTATCCAAGATTGTTGTCTGAGTTTTGTGTCTCAAGAGGCACGTAACATACACACTTTTGCTGACCTTAGCCATAGCCTCCTTGTAATAAGGAGAGCGAAGCGGCATTAAATGGAATCCCAAAGAAGATAGAAAAATTTCCCAATAGCATCATCTGCCTCTTCCCTTGCCTTTGAATCAAACATATCAACAACTGAATTTGGGGCTGCCCCCACGGCCTT
The DNA here is from genome assembly GCA_018340775.1 of Taxus wallichiana var. yunnanensis. Taxonomy (NCBI): domain Eukaryota; kingdom Viridiplantae; phylum Streptophyta; class Pinopsida; order Cupressales; family Taxaceae; genus Taxus; species Taxus wallichiana. The sequence goes on along the minus strand of CM031243.1, from coordinate 523,812,960 downwards.
TCTCTTCCCTCTGCTTTCCACTTCCGACACTCCAAAACTAGAACCAGCCAGAGTATTAGTAGGTTTGCCAGCCAGAGTAGAACCACGAACTTCTGGCACATTGTCTGTAGTATTTCCATTGAAGATTCTCACCATCTCAGCTCTCTGCTCTAGTGAAAGGCCCTTACAAGTGCCAACCCCCTTCTGTAATGTGCAACAAGTGTGCATTGGTCCTAGTGATACTGCCATGCCAAGTCAGTGCACATATGTTGCACTTCCATACTTTGCTCCCCCCTCGATACTTGGAGGTGGGGTTATCAACAATTTGGGCAAATTGTTGCAATGGCTTCTTCTTATCAAATGGTCCAATGGCAAATTTGGACAATATTGGAGAGGGGCAATTGGTAGCACTACCAACTGAACTACCAGTTGCCGCTGCCACGACATTTTGTGTCCCTTCTCCACTCCCCCCCATTGTGGCATCACCAACTCTTCCACGGCCACCTATCTCAACTTCCCGTTCAACCCTCTCCTACTCTGATTCATGCTCTGATTCATACTCATACTCAGATGAAGAACTCATTGTGATGATTGCTACAATGAATTAAAAACAACCATAACTATATGATTGATTAATTTTTAAAAAAAAAAAACGTAACCAATCTGCATTTTTTTAAATCCTACAAACTATATGCGACATGCGTGATTATATTGTGAATGTAAATGCAAATGCTAAAAAAGTAAAAAACAGCCCCTAAAAAATGTAAATATAAATTTTAAACTAGAAATAAAATGTCATTAAAAAAAAGTTAAAACGTAACCATTTAAATTTTACAACGAAACCCTATGCAAGATGCATTTTTTTAAATCCCACAAACTATATGCCTAATGTAGATGCAAATGCTAAAAAACAACCCTAAAAAATGCAAATATAATATAAAATTTAAAATAAAAAAAATTTAAAAAAAAAACGTAACCATTTAAATTTTACTATGCATTTTTAAAATCCTACAAACTATATGCATGATTACATTGTGAATGTAGATGCAAATGCTAAAAAACATCCCCTAAAAAATGCAAATATAAGATAAATTTTAAAATAGAAATAAAAATGTAATTTAAAAAAAAAACGTAACCATTTACAACCAAACCCTATGCAATATGCATATTTTTAAATCCTACAAACTACATGCATGATAACATTGTGAATGTAGATGCAAATGCTAAAAAAAACAGCCCTCAAAAATGCAAATAATAATCTAAATTAAAAAAAAAAAAAAAACTTTTACGGCTATTGTAAGCAAATAAAATTATAAATATAAATACCTCTTGCTTGCTCTTGCTCTTGCTCTTGCTCACTCTTGCTCTTGCTCTTGCTCTTGCTCTTGCTTGGTGTGAATATGAAATGAGCCCATAATGTAAATTTATAACATAAAATTGCACTTTTAGGGTTAGGGTTAGGTTAGTAATGTTGTTTTTCTATTATTAATGATTTACAATTAAAAAAAAAAAGTAAAAGTGCTGTTTTTTATGTTTTAAACTTTGCATTTGCGGCCAAACTCGTGGGGGACGCCTGGACGTCCCCCCCACGTCCCCTGTCGCCCGGACCTTTCCCGCCCCCAAAAAAAAAAAAAAGAGAAACGTGGGGGAAACGTTTCCCCCGTCCCCGTCCCCAAGAGGCGTCGGGACGTCGTAACGTGCCACTTTAGGGGGGCGCGCCCCCGCATAACACCTTGCTCCTAAGGCAGAACACAATATGCCGAATGATAGTCTTTTCAACTCTTCCTTCGAGCCTTAAAACCTTGCCTTCAAGTATAAGGTTAGGTCCTTTTCTCCTACCTCCCTGGATGAAGCTTTCAAACAAGCCAAAAGACAAGATTACCTCATGAGGGAGTTTGAGAAGGCTCCTCCTAAGACCCAAACAACTAAACAAATACAAATCCTTCAAAAATCAAAGAACAAGAACACCATGGATGATGGGGTCTCAGATACCCTTCCTCTCATGGCTTCGAAAATAGAAATGTCTTTGTTATTGACCAAAAAGCTAATAATAGTAAGAACCAACCTACCTATTATCAGCCATTAACTAAGGATGAGTTGAGAAATCGCATGCCTAAACTGTTTAGTTAGATCCTTGATCCTTCTCGGCCCATTCCCCAATGGCATGATGAGAATAAATTTTGTTGGTGACACGCCAATCAGAGCCATTCTCATGAGAATTGTCATGCCCTCCGCATGGCTGCCATCACTTTCTTTTTAGGCCCTCAATTTGACCATGAGGCCATCTCTAGAGAGTGCTTGATGAAGCAATCAAAGATCGTGACACTCAAAGATAAAAGGATTGTCATAATGCCCTTAATCAAGCCAATGAAGAACTTAAAGTTTTCTCTAACCCTATGCCAAATCATAGTTCAGGAGCTCCAAGAAACCAGAAAACGCCACAACAAACGTGGTTGATCCTGACTATCCTCTTGAGAACACAGTGGCCATAAATGATGTGAGGCGTGTGATAGCATATATTGAGCTAGAATACCCTCCATCAGTTCAGCCTAGGACTCACATAGTCATTTACCCTTGTGTCTTCCAAAATCAGACTCCTAAAGTTAAAATCCCATCTTTCACAGACAACACCGACCCCTATAACAAAATTGCTATAGGGATGAAGGTGTCTAAAACTATTTCTCCAACCATAGACGCCTTCAGCTGGGCCAATGGCGTCAAGCATAATCAAACAACTATTTCTGAAGTATCTCTAATTACTCCTCCCCATTCTGAGCATGTTTTTGAGGATTACAAACACTCTCAGCCTAATACTCAGATCATCCACAACGAGTGGGATCCTTTGGAATCCCTTTCTTAGATTCCTGGAACAATCCCCTTCTTAGATCTCATGCGCACATTACCTCACCATCGCGAGCGTCTCATGTTGTGTTGTTTGATATGAACTAGTCTTTCATTCAATATTTCATTTTTTTGAACCCTAGTCCTTGGAAATCTTAGATTAGAACTAGTTAGTAGTAAATCATAGTGCTGGTTAGATTAGTTGCAGTGGACTGGAGTGGAAGGAACCAACCTTTTCCCTGGAGATTGACCTTGAAGGAGCCATTGTCCCACACTTTGAAGGTCTTTCAATGTTTCACTTAGGTGCTGACCTTAGCTTCAACAAGCGTGCAATCTCAAGTGACAGCATTTACCGTGCCAAGGTTTTCAATTAGACAATGTTTAATTTGTTAGATAAGACAAAGACATGAATGGAAAGTTGGAAAGAAAAAAAAGTGGGAATTAAATATCTGCATGTCCCACCCTATTCCATGGCTCAAATTGTTCCCACCCAAATAATATTTGCTATTTGTGCTCCACTTTATCATTTCACTCTAGCTGGCATTATTCACGTGAGTGCTTAAAGGGGCCAAAATAAAAATGGGGAAAATCCAATGGGCTCCAGGTTCAAAACCCAACCGCAAATGCTTGCTTTTGTAGCCCCCTTTCAGTTTTAAACTTGAGTAATTGCAGGAAATAAGGGGATGTAATTAACACATGTCTAGATCAATGCATACAAGTAGCCCACATTTGATAAGATCCTCGATCTAGAACACGACACCATGGCACATGTACGTGTCGCTCAATAGTCTCCACCTCATAAAGCGGGACTGCAAATGTGACTGGCAGGTCACACCTGTTCCTGCGCCTCTGTTAGTGCTCATTCCGCTTGCAAGGCATTATAATGACGGCCTTTGATAATAGATGAGTTATTCATTGGACAGACTTATCCTTCACTACAGTTGAACAGCGGTCAAAGACTGTTTACCTCACCAGGTGGACAGCCAAGATGATGCAGGATATCAACGACCAATTTAAACAACACTCTCCATTTGGTAGCATGTGTCAGCCACAAAGACCCTCGGTTTGATTTGGAAGTCACCTTCAGCGTAATAATAAAACGCGTAATCAGCTATCCAAAGCACCCGTCAATGGAAAAAGCTGCCCACGTAAACATTAATACCCTTGAATAGTAGTCATTTTATATTATCATTTGTATTTAATTCTGTGCAGTTTTGTTAATGAAACCTGCAAAGAGATATTAGATATCATGCCACAGTAAACACTTGATCTTGTACCATGACGCTCAAGGCATCCTAAAAATTTGAGATCAATCCATCTGTAAGTGTTGCTGTTGTTAAGGTGACCATAATTTTTTTATTTTGTGTATATGAACACATTTGATCTATTCTAACCATGATCATTATTCTCATGCATATATAGGTATAAGTTTAGGATGACACGCTGGATTTTGTGAATATTTTGATGATTTAGGCCATGTTTTATGGGTGAGATGAGTATTAATTGTGGATGTTGTTGGATCATTGCAGAAGCAGCTGGTGAGAATGGTGGAAAGTGCCGCCTGAAAATACAATCAAAGATAAAATTAACAAGGCTGCTGGTTAATATGTGTGGCATTTACAGTGTATGCACCCTTTGCATGGCACACACTGTCTCCTTTTCATCCTTCCTTTTTTGGGGGTTTAACATCAAATTCATTGACCTTCTTAATCAAATACCACTATTTAGGATGGCTTTGGATGTGCAATGCTGGGGAGCTGAGGTGATGAATTTGCAGATTGCAAGGAGAGAGAGCTTGAGGTTTTTCACTAAAAAAAGGTAAGTATTTGTATGCAGATGTTCCAACAATTTGTGGGCATTAATACGGTGATATATTTCTGTCCTAGCATCATGCAATTAGCAGGGTTTGCTTCCAACCCAGTGGCTCTGTTACTCTCCCTAATTACCTTTGGCTTGATCACTGTGGGATCTATTGCAAGCATTTATCTGATTGAAAGAACAAGGAGGATCATTGGACTGCCTTTATACATAATCTTCTTCTCCCCTAGCATGGGCACGGTTCCCTAAATTATTAATTCTGAATTATATCCTCTTAAATACAGAGGTATTTGTGAACGAATAGCTGCTACAGCCTGTTGCATATCAAATTTTATTGTGGCACAAACATTTCTAACTCTGGTGACCCACAGTACTTTGACAGCCGTTGAAAATAGATGAGTTATTCATTGGACAGACTAATCTTTGACTGCAGATAAATGACGGTCAAACACTGGTTAGCTCGCCAGGTGGACGACCGAGATGATACAGGACATCAACAACCAATTTAATCAGTACTCTCCATTTGGTAGCGTGTGTCAGCCGCAAAGAACCTCAGTCCCATTTGGAAGATGCCTTCAGCGTAAAAATGAAAAACAGCACAACCCTCCAATATTTCATAAATATTAACTCGATGCCAATAGAACTACCAAAAAGTGAAAGCATTAGAGCAATTACTTACCTGAAGGTCACATCAACTCTTAATTCAAAAATGTTGAATAAGGCAGTATGGCAGTTCCTCTATCAACCCCATGAGATGAAACTACAAATCAGAGAATGCCATCCAATGAAATTTGTTAATTGACACAGGCACTCACAATCTGCACTCATGCTATGCCCTAGTTGGCAATGGCCATTGTTTCTTTCATTTCAATCCTCTGTGCGTATCTAGTATTTCCCAAGAATATTCAGACAGTTTGGCAGATATCTTATTACTCTAAACTCTACAAAGACAATTTGATAAAACCTATGCTGAAACAATGGATGACAAGAGGTATATTAGCTTATATATCCCAACAAATGTGAAGGATGTTGTCGTGGCTCAAAACTGAAAGTCTGATGGGGGTGTTTTCTGACTGTAAAGAATGGCGAAGAAGCATTCCTCTGTATCATTTGTTTTTCTGTTCATAAAAATTCAAAATCATTCAGAACTTTTGGTTTGACCAACTGCAAAAGCAGAAACTGTTGATGCTTAATCCATCTTTAGAATATGAGCTCTGTGGTCTGTAATTCCCTCTAAGGGTCATTCAGTATGTTGATATTTGCAGACTTCAGGAGTTAAAGAGCTGTGTCATATCTGTTGCATACATGGTCACCCTATATACTTTCCTAAGCAGGAAATTTTAGTGGCATGCGTTCTTTGACTTAAAACAAATTTTGTTTACATAGTTTGTTTGCACGTGGCCTCTTGTCACAATATATTAGGATATGTTAGCAGAGATGCCTGCAAATGCAAATCTAATGATCGAGAGCAAAACATTGTTGAAAAAAAACTCATTGAGATTCTAATGATTTTCAAATTAAATACTGTTACAGGGACTACTAATCAAAGCAAAAGTAACAAGTTCACTTAACATGGCTCTGATTACGTATAAATCAAATTGTTATATGTAAAAGATATTTCTTTCAAGAACCATCAACAACAGCAGTTAATTTAAACGATTACAATAGATGCAATCATATACATTAGACGACTTGTATTTTCACACACAAAAATCAAATTCTTGCCACTTGATATGAAAACTTTTGCTCAAAGCACACAACAAGCTATTGTTTGACTTACAAGGGAAGTTTTTCCTGATGTATCCAGATCGCCCACGTCGAATTGAAAAGTAAAAATCAATCACCCTGTTAGATATCCATGTTTGGCAGAAGAAGTAAAGGAAATAACAGCATCACCTCTATTTTCAAATCTTAAGCATACAAGAAAACACCAGCAAGAGACTAATCATCACTTATGAGGATAAGTATTGCTATATGTTGGAGTACTTTTGGTTTACCTGTGTGAATGCCATTACAGGAATATATTTTTACGGGATTTAAGAGAAGACAACGCAAAATAAAATTCCAGAAACTTTCTTGTTCAAACATACACAAGACCAAAATGATTTTTATTGTTTCATTCATCTGGACTGTACAGAAGCTCCTGTACAAAGAATCCTTCATACTAACCTCCTTTTAGTTTTCTGAATCCTGGAAGAGGCCCCATCTCCTTAGCGAACTTTGTGACAACATCATCAAATGTCTTCTCTGTATCTTACCTGACACATCAACTCTTACCTATATTCAAGAGACAAACCCACAAACATATCATAAACAAATTAGAGTAGATAGATTTGCTTATGCAGTCTGTCCCCATAAAAAATAGTCAGGATAGTGTATCATAAACAAATTAGTAATAGATAGATTTGCTTATCTGGTTTATCCCCACAAAGGATATTCGAAATAGTGTATCATTAAAAATTATTTAATAGATAGATGTACTTATCTGGTCTATCCCCACCAAAAATATTCCAAGATAGTGTAACATTTCAGACTGAAGCACACAGTGCTTGTGCAAAACAACTTTTATTATTTTAGTTTTGAATGTGGTTTCTTCGCGGTGCAATAATGTCTAAATAATCTTCTGGACACATTTGCTTAACATTTCAAACTGAAGCATGCAGTACTTGTTCAAACACCTAGTATTATATTATATGCTATTTTATGTTGCATCATAATAGAATTCAACTCATGGAACAAGAAAAAGATATGGCTGGACCAAAATTGGCAGCCAATGTACCGCTATACAAACTCCAAAACCATGTCCTTGCATCTTCTATTTATATTTTGAAAAGGAAAACGCGTTAAACAAATAGTAGCACATAACAAGATCTCACATGGATCTTTCCATCCTCGCGAGATTCAACTGTTATCTTCCTACCATTTATTACTGATATTTCCGGCTTTGACACTTCCAAACCTGAAAGCAGCAAAGAATTGGAAATTAAAAAACTTGCTTCTCTAGCAAGAGTCAAAACATCCACAGAAAAACTATAGGAGCTGGACAGATAAAGAAATTCCAAGACACAAATTTATCATATTCTTATCCCAAATGTGCAATCCAACATTTACCTGTATCTGATGTGGCTGCAGAATTTATGGTCAATCTATTATGCTTATCATAGGACAAAAGTGGGACCCTGAAAGGAACAAATGGACCACCTTTTATGATTTCCGAAAAGATAGCCAATAAGAACAGATTGAAGATCATAACATGCAACTAAAATCTTTAAAATGCCAGAAGAATTCTTTAAATATCTCTTACAAGGAAGACAATGACTCAGACGACTTAATGAAGAAAATATGATACGAATGGCATTGTATTCAGAAGTCTGGCCACACAACAATGCTGGTAAGTTTCTGGTGTCTCAAAAGACAAAAAGCAAACTGTCCAAGGGGAATCAAGATCGCGAGCAGATAATAGCGCACTCTCTTTTAAGTTCTAGGTGATAAGATCAATTCATATTTAGAGTGCTTGAAAGGTTGGCTTATATATTCACAAGAGGCTCTACAGTTTAAACAAATACTGCTCAAGACATTATTAGGCACAACAAGTCAACAATTAGCTTGTAATTACCCACTTCCTCTCCGAACTTAATAATGATTTGTACTTGTATGGGAATGTCTAATCTTACATAGAAGGTTCACATTTTATCATCAAAATTCTGGCATATCTTGCATACTTAAGCCCCTTTATTTTCATATCACGTAGCAAATTCTTGAGGCATAGTAAATTGTTGATGGACAGAATTTTAGTGCTACAAAATTGTATCACAATCTGGAAGGATTCTAAACTGCATGCTAGTAAATGATTTCACTAGTATTGCTTATATAGCTAGGGTTGTGATTGAATAGTCTATGTTATATATATTTTAAAAATCTTAGCTTTGAAAGGGCTTGTAGTCTGATTGGTGAGGATGATGTTTAGTCACAATTGTTATGCCATGCACCAAGATACAAATCCCTGGAGATGCCTGAGATAAAAGGGATGAGGCTGGGTTCGAGTCCCAGGCAAATGTAACAGAGTGGATACCCCTCAGTCATTGGCACTAAGCCGAAGAAGGTCTATTATTCGTGCACCCAAATCAGGATGTTTTATCCTTCAATCAAACAAAAAAATCCTCGCTAAATCAAAAAGGCCAAAAGCAAGTTAGAAGTTGGAACATATGAAGGACAAAGCATAATAGTTTTTTTACCATTTATATCCTAAATGATTAATTGTGAAGAAGAAGAATTTTAAACATATCAAGTTTCAGGAGTTCCCAAATATCAAAGAAAGAAGATAAGTTAGAATAACTCTGACCTTGATGGAAAGTTTTCCCATATGCTGTAGACACGTGAAGAGATGTTTTTCTTGTACGTGCATCGAACATTGACATGGAAATCCAATTTCACTTTGTAAACTGCTACCTGTAAGAGCATAGGTTAGTTTGTAATGCATTCATGACTCACTTGCACATAGAGGATTTATAAAAATAGAGGATTTGTAAACTATATATATAATGGGATTTAGTGGATTGCAAAACATTTTACATGCTTTTTATGCTCTTCAAACTCAGTCTGCCAACTCATACCCAAACTCTTTCTTGGTATGCCAGTGAACAGATGGCAGGGTCAGGTTTCTAACAATGCAACATTTGGTGTTAGTAATGCATAACCAGGTTCTAAATCCAGGGTTCTTAGATGGTTGAACCATCATGATGAATCTCTTGATATATAAAATTTCTATGAGAAACAAGATTGATTTAGGGAGGATAAGGGTTTTACTTTTCATAGTCACATACCTCAGGCTAGCCAACTATGTATTTATTCTGCACCAAAATACATTTTAAAAGCTTTCTCTCGTCATTTTCATGGTGTTAAATGTTTCTTTTGTTTGACCCTTTTACCTCTAACATGATCTCAGAATGTAATAACTCATGAGAAAAGTCAAGAGTAACTTGCAGAATGAGAAACGAGATGCTTGTTATTCATAGACTAAAATTTATGTTGTTCAAGTCGTTCAAAGGTCTATAAATCAGGAAAACACGGGAACCATGGAGCATGAGGACGAGAACGAGGGATAGCTGAAGCTTCAGATATTGTTCCACATGCTAACTGATGCACATATGAGATACTCTCGCAATGATGAGGGTACTCTATTGATATGTTCAGCTTAGTATATTTGTGGAATGAATGACACAGCTATTGTGCAATAACTTAATAAGTGATGGGAGGGTTCCAACTCCACAGGCTTGAAACATTGATATAGCGCATCATTAGCTTCAACCCTCACTCCCCCAAAGATGGATCAAGTAGCCGGATCCGAAACGTCAGGCAAAAGCTCATTTAAGCAGATGTATCCGAATGACTAATATACACATCATGGGTTGATGAGGCATGAACAAGTTTCTTGAAACCCATTCCTAGTATCAATGTTCTTGAATTGGATATCATTTGGGATTTAAAATTTCGCATCTAATTACTTAATGCATTATATTTTGGATGCATGAAAAAGACCTTAACATTGTTTTTAGAAGTTGTGCTGGGTTTAATCCAGAATGCCTCCTGTTTTGGAAGAGTACCATTTTTACTTTGTTTGCAAGCACCCAACAATTTGATATAAGAATTATTATAAGTCTATGAAGACATGACAGGATGCAAGGCAGACAGAAGTTAGTGTTAGCAAACTGGCAGGCACAGAAACCATTTATTCAGACAATAGTATTGGGAAAAAGATTTGCCAATGCAGTTAGAAACAACACGTTTGAGAAATCAAACCAGAGAGCTTAAGAAGAGTTCGTAGTTTTGAAAAATAGATGCACAGAGGTTTTTTGGCTGAGGAGGAGAAGATGGTGTCATGTGTAAATGTTCTATATCTGTCATTCCTAATGAACCCCTAATAAAGTTAATTCATAAAGAGGAAGAGATTTAGAAATGGAGGTATTTTCTTGGTTTTTTTGGTGGACCTCCCTCTCTAAGATTCTTTGATGAAAACTGTGTTCAATAAACATAATGGTCGTGTCAAGTTTTTAGAATGATTGGCAATGGGATTTCATTTGGTTTTATTCCAAATTTCTGAAATGAAAAAGATAATGAGATAAAGGGTTCTGGTGTTGTGGAAAACCTCCACTCAAAGCCTCTCACCTTCATCTCCTGATGTGCATGCAGAAGATGTTAAGACCTCAGGTGCCCCTAGGTGGATGAAGGTCCATGTGGTGACTCCTCAATTTCAGAGTTTCTTCAAGTGCACATGAAAGCTATGTGTCAAGTGACAAAGGTATATAATATAATGAAAATTCTTCCTCGTATGCATGCAAGAGAGATGTCAATTTCTCTGTAAACAAGGAACATTTCCCACAATCTTTACAGATTTAACTTGATAGAAAAGAGGCTATGTGTGCTCTATTGTGGTAAGAGTGTCTGCATACTTGTTTAGATTGTAAAAAAGTCAGGCCAAACCCATCAGTTCTACCTACGTTAGATATTTGAATGGACAAGATTACAAAAACTCAGTTAGAGAATATACAGGATCAAATGCAAATCACCCCTTTAAAGAGAAGATAAGGAATGGAATCACCTTGAATAAGGATAGACAAGGGTTGTGATTCAATAAAACAGATTTACTGTCTCAAGAAGGAATGGATGCATAGACCCATTCCCTAGATGAAAAAGCAGAAACTTAGATGAATTTTTGGGTAGATATTTGGAAGAAAATGAACCACAACCCAAACCACAGATGGGCCAGTGGCTCAAGTGGTAGAGCACCCCAGCATGCTGAACAGTAAGCATAACCATGGGAAGCTACTGGGTTTGAATCCTTACTGGTCCATGGAAAATAACAAGATGACCACAAATTTATCTCAATCGGTTATAGATGTCGAAGTTGGTTTGAAACTGGAAGTGAGAACCAATTAATTTTAAAAAGAGCTAAGGCAAAAACTGAATCATTGAATAATGAATCTGATGTTAAGTTTGTTCTTCTACTCTGCCACAGACGGCACAAACCTTATTGTAGCCTAATAGATAGCAGAGTAAGGGGAACTAGTAATCTGACTTTGACAGAAAATGAAAGGAAAAACCAAGAATACAAGGCAGAAGAAAATTATTGTTAGATAGTAACTTCGTAACTGCTTTCAATCCAAATGCAAAACACCAGAGGCTGGTGTTTGTGCTTGTGATGGCAGACGAGGCAGAAAAAAAAGTATAACTAGGTCTTAACTCCATTTCGATCCAAAATTATAATTATGTGGTAACTCCATTTCGATCCAGATCCAAAACACCAGAGGCTGGTGCTTGTGATGGAAGACAATGCAGATGAAAATTATAAGTAGGTAGTAACTGCATTTGATCCAAACCCAAAACACCAGAGACTGGTGCTACTGATGGACGACAAAGCCAAATAGAATTATAATTAGGTAATAACTGCTTTTCAATCCAGATTCTAATTAGGTAGCAACTACACCAGAGGCCAGTGCTTGTGATGGAAGGCACTTTTTCCTGCTTATCAGGACTTGCTTGACTATGGAGAGCCCTTGTGATGGAAGGCACTTTTCCATGTTCATCGAAACTTGTTTGACCATAGGAGGTGGGGGTTAATTAGGTAGTAGCTGTGTTTCCATCCAAACACAAAACAACATGAGCATGGTGCTTGTGATGGAACGCAATTTTCCTGGCTTATCGAGACTTGCTCGACCATGGAAAGCCATAAATGCAGGATATGGATAATTTCGTAGTAACTGCATTTCAATGATTCAATCTAAACTCAAAACACCAACAAGTGAATGGATAGATTCTGAAAGGAAAAATTAAAAATACCTTATTGACAATAAGGAGGTACAAGAAAGGAAAGGATAATAATTTTCCTAGTTCTTTTAATTCACTATATAAATAGAAAGCCGTGAATAAACAAAGAAGAAAGACAATGGCTATCAGCAGAGAAATTATCGCTGAACTGAATTTATATTCAAGCTGAAGAAATTGACAGCATTAGAAATTAGTTAAAAACTATATCATACACACCATGACTTATTAAAATGAGTAGAGAAATTGACTGGAGTGTAGTCCAATTGGTGCTGAAGGTTGCCCTAAATATTAGAAAAGGATGAGGTTGGCTTAAGAGTGCCTGGTGAATTTGACAGAATGTATACCCTCAATCCGTGACACTAAGAAGAAGAAAGTTGATTATCCATGCACCCAATACCAACACCGACATAAAGAAATAGAAAAGAGTGGAGAAAATTGCTGATTGGCATTCGGGATTGATATATTTTCTGTGCTGATTTTGTACCTATTAGTTTGTCGTAAAATTGTAGAGAAAATTGCAGAAAAATATGGTGAACTAACCTTTGAAATGGGTGCTGAAAAACAAGACACGGAGCTAAATGCTGGAAGAGCTGTCGCTGCTGTTGCCATTGTATCCATATTGCTTCCTCGCTCTCTCCCTCCTATCCCCACACACTCCCGCTGTTCTAAACTATTTGATTCTAGCTGCTTCTTTTTTAAAGAAATTCGCATTTATACGGCAGGGAAAAATTATTATCTAGTGGACATTAATACCTAAATTAAAATTAAAGGAATTTTTTTCCTTTATTTTTTTTTCAAATATAAATTTGACACAACCAAAGCTACCCCTCAACGGCCTCTTGTTGCTAAGAGGGATTCGGCTCCTAAATAGATGCGTTCTAGTTTTAGATTTTCTTTTGCGTGTTTTGTGTGTTTAACAATTTGTGTTGTGTGTTTATTAATATGTTTACCAAAAAATTTATCAACATGTGTTATGTGTTTACCATAATTTTTGTGATTCAAATTCGTCACCTTATATTTACAACTACAGTTCTTTATCAATTGTTGTATATCATTTCTTTAATAATTATGTCTAGGAATAAGTGACATTCATGATATGCATATAGTTTTATATGGTGTGTATTAAGATCATACATCTAGCATGTTATCTTGTAGGTTGGATAGCCACCGGCGTGGGGTAGTGCAAGGTATCTTGTATGCCAAAATTTTATTTATTAAGAGTGTTTTTCGCAACCAAGTGTTTCTTTTTACAAATTTTAGTCAATATTAGTTTTGTTTATTTATGGCATGAGTGTATACAAGGTTTTACTTTCTAAATAATTATGGGGTTCTCAATCAACATTTTATGGTTTTTTTCGTCTTTTGTTTGTTGACGCTTTGGTTCAATTGATTGTGCTTATTAATCAAAAACATTGGGGGCGAGGCGGGCAGGGGGCTAGAGGAGGAGGTGGGGTTGGGGGTCAATGCCGATAAATTTAACATACTTCATTAAATATAGGAGAAACATACATTTTCGTGCCTAATTTTGAACATTGCGATGTATGTAACTTCCATTTTTTTATTTGGTTGGAAGTTATATACAACTTAAATTTGCCCAAATACATATTCAAAAGCATGTGCGACAAAGTAGTAGGTTAAATGGCTTAAAATTGATAGTTTGAAGGGTTGAATCGATGTGACCTTACAAGACAACAAGTAGATTAACAGATTAAGGTCATAGGTTTGACTCCACATGAGAATGACAAGTGGATCGTGCGATGGATAAGGTCACAAGGTTGAATCCATGTGAACCTCTCGGATGGTAAGTGACAATGACTTTTGTATGCAAATTTTGAACTTGTGTGTTCGATAAGAGCACATATTTCAACTTATAGACCAAAATAGCTTAGGTTTCCATATAAAATTAAACTTAGGTAGCAATAAAGAATTAATGTGTATGAGACCAAACAAAATTCTATGCACCCACAAACGCTACATAAATATGGCATTCTCAATCATAATTTAATTTGGGTCGTTTCCCTTATGATAGCATGGTTCAAACGGTTGTGCTTATTAAACACGTACATAGAAAAATAACAACAACATAAAATCTCACATAAATACCCAATGTTGATAGATTTATTGAATTATGCTAAAAGGGAAGTTACTTACACTATCATACCTATTTTTGAGCATTACGTGTATGTAACTTCCATTTTTGGATTTGGTTGGAAGTTAAATTCAACATAAACCACCCCCAAATACATGTTCAAAAGCACACTTAACACATCAATAGGCGTAACGGCTTGAAATCGACGGAGCCACACAATTAAGCTTATGTGAACTTATTGGATGATGGGTAGATTGTGCGGTGGTCAAGATCGTAGGGTAGATCTTAATGGGTCTCGATAAGTGTATTGTGGAACAATGAAGGTTGTAGAGTTAAAGCCGTGCAAGCCTACCGGACAATAGGTGGTAACACATTTTTATACACATATTTTAAACACGTGTCTTAGATAAATACACATGTGATGTGATCATGGTTAGGGGTCCTAATTAAGGGGTGTCTTATACCACACAACCCTCAAAGTACACAAAGAAAATATGTATGAAATGCAACACAACATAGTGTAGCTAGAAAAAGAACTAAAAACTCTATTGGTTCAACAACGAGGAAAACATACAATAAATACTTGCAACATCTCATAAACTAATGTTCCTCACAACAAAAGATCTGTGAATCTTTGCTTTCTTACTTATAGACTTTACAACTATAGCTCTTACAAGACATACTACTGAACTAACCAATCCAAATTCTAGCTCTAGCATGGTGGAAGCCTTCTTTAAGACATCTATAGTGGCATGCTTATATAAACACAAGACTTACCTTACAATATTGCTCAAAATGACAAGTGACACGTAATGTATTAGATGCATTCCAATCCTTTATACAAGATAGGGCCCAATTGTTCATAACACATCTTGATGCACATAAATCACCTCAATGAATACAATTGTGAGCTAGGTGAACTCATGTTTACTCCTTCAACAATGTAGTGCTTGAAACTTTGAAAGTAATGTTCCAAATTGCACCCTTACGTTTAAGATTGTGCATTGACCTCTTGTAAATCCTTATGTGTTATCGCAATGAACAACTCTAATAACCATTTGGATTCAAGTGTTCATACATGCTATTGATATGAAATCATATGATAACATAAGCTTATAACATTGCTCCTTGTGATACCACACAAAAATAATGATTCTTTTCCCATGGTATATTTCTACTAGAAACATGTTTTTGCATTGTGTTAAAATGCATGTTTACATTACGATGAAAGATGTTTTAGACTCTAGAAGATATCGTGAACCTTGCTAAGTTCATTATACTTGTCACAACCAAAAAATAACTATGAAATATTGTAAACACTTAGGATCATGAACAAGTTGTGCGGAACAATACAAAACATAACCGAAAACAAGACTTGGGAAAAATAACAACATGAGGGTTGCGCACTTGTGGGTTGCGGTAAACACTTACAAAGGTCCGCTAGTGTAAAACCAATCTTATGCAAGTTACAAACAAATACAAAGTGCAAATATAAACAAGCACGTTGCTTAGAATCAACTCTAAATTGACTTAGTTTTTATGGGCAATGAAGAATTATAAGTGAATCTAGATGTTCTTTCATCATACACTCGAGGTAACAAGCAAAGGTGTAATTTCATTCTTTTGGCTTTGTTGATGGTATTCCATGCTTCACAATTTCAACAAATCTTATCTAAGTCACATCCTCAATGTCTTTGCCCTTCATTTGAGTAGTTATTCTTTGTCTTCCTTATCTCTTGTTCTCTTATTGATCATCATGCCAATTAATCTTTCCACCTCTTCACGTTCCTTCTTTAGCATCTACATTTTCCAATCAATCTTCGAATTTGAATATGAATCTTCCCTTCCCCATTTTTACTTCATAATATGGACACAAGTTGTCACATTGAAAATAGGTGAAATATCTACTCCCTTTGGAAATTCAATCTCATATACATCCTTCAAACTTTTTGAATACTTTGTATAGTTAAATCTTCTCAATTTGAACTCATTATAAGTTCCTTCAAAATCTCTTATTCTCGCAAATGTGTTAAGATCGTGTTTCTAACTTGATATTCTACCTCTCTCCTCTTTATATATGTGTGTTGTTTATATTGCAATGTACTCCTTTCCAATTTTCTATGCACTTATTCATGCACATCTCTCATATAGTCAGTAAAATCTTCTACATCAACACATTTTATTTTTGTGTTCCTCTTGTCGTGAAATTTTGTAAATCCTCTTAGACTCAACCCATACACAATTTAGATGGGATATTTCATGTGCTTGATTCACTAAAATATTATAATAAAACTTAAAATACATCGAGAATATTGTCATATATTCTTGGTTTACCTTCAATTAAACATCTTAAGGGATTACTTAAACTCTGGTTGACTAATATCTTCTAATTATGGATGAAATGTTCAATTGAACTACAACTTGGTGTTTAATTTCTTCCACAATGTCCTCCAAAACTATTTTACAAACTTCACATCATTTTCAAAATCAATACTATGCGGTAAACCATGTAGCCTCACAACGTCTTTGAAAAATAAGTTTTTAATATTGTTATTTGCATCACTTGTCTTCTTACAAGCCACAAAATGTGTCATCTTTGAAAATATGTCAACAACCATGAATATTGAATCAATCCCTCTATGTGTCATAGGAAAACTTGAAATAAAGTCCATAATGATATCCTCCCATGATTTTTTGGGAATAGGAAGCGATAATACAATCACGTATTCTATATTTTTCCCTTAACCAATGAAAAACTTTATAATTTTGAACAAAATTTCTCACATCTCGAACTCATAAGTGACAAAAATATTTTCTTGCCAACTATTGATATGTTTGTCATATCCAAATAAAATTACCAATCCACACTATGTTTCTCCTTAACCAAATTATCACACATTAAACCTTTGGGCATAAACAATTACACTTTTAAAAACAACAATCCTTCTTGTTCATGATATCAACCCACTTTGTCTTGTTTACCACTCACTAGTTCCACACATGATTTACATGCTTCATGAAATATTCATCCTCAACATGTTGCTCCTTCTTAAAATCAAATTATATGACCTCAATCCTTAGCCTATTCAATAATAAAATTCTCATACTCAAATCATCAACAACTTTACTTGATTTTTTGCTTATGTGATGTAACAAAAAATAACTTTGTAGGAATTCAATCCACTTCATACAATGTTAGTTCGCTTTTTTACCTAATGATTTGTGATGGTTGTAAATATATGTGGTCTATTGGTGATACCCAAAAATGGCACATGACCTTGTATAATGGTGTTTAAATGATCTTATGCATTTGTTGTCATTCACTTGATTAAAAGGATTAAGTGACATGTTTACCATTTTCTTGGTCCTTGTTTCTTCCACAACCATTAGTAAACACTTCTCTGCCATTTATTATTCTATTATAAAGAGTTTTTGCAAATCCCCTTCTTATGGCTTTCGTCATTGTGTTTTATTCCAGAAAAATTCACCCATCTAGGGAAGAATTGGTGGTGGTTCCTCCCAGGGTAAAATTTATGTCCTCCCTTCAGTTTTACTTAAACTTGCGAAAGGAAAATCTCATTAGGTTGGCCTTTTACTTCTTATGAGTTTGAATTTAAGACGATTATGCTCCAAAAGGTTCCAAATTAAATGATTCATCATTATATAATCAAATCACCCTAAAGCATTTAAAGGGGGCTCATTTACAAGATCATTTCAATAGTTAACATCTTAAGATTTTTCACACACTCAAGTGTATAGGTGATTACTCTTATTTGTGAAAACTTAAGCATTTAAATTACATGTCTATGGAATCTTGTGCCATTTGGTTTAGGGAATGACATGTAGCTTTTGCATTTATATCACATGTTCTCACACACCTACGAGGAAGGGGGCTACATTGATATAAGGAGTATTCACATGTAGGTAACTCTCAAGGAAGCTCGACCAAATCAAACTAACCCTCTTTTTAAGGTCTTCAAGCAAATATCTAGGGTTTGCATAAAAATAAGTTGTTTACGGTAAAAAAATCATGATCATAAATCCCAAGCCCAAAGATACAAGCAAGAAAAGTGCTAAAAATTTCTCATATCAAAGTATTAAAGGGAAGAATCAACCATAGAGGGAAAAAATGTTAGGTGTTTTTTTATGCCTTGGGTGACCCCGAACTGCACTCATCTTCAACTCCCCATCTTTTTAAAATGCATTTATAATACTTTACATAACTCAATTCTTTAATTTTGAATCACTACCACACCACCAAAAGACATTAGGGGTGAATATGTTTTGAAACCTTGACCCTAATTAACTTATCTCGATTTCATGAGCTTATATATTATGTCTTTCATCATTATATGATTTAAGATCCATGTATTTACTATATTTACAGCTTTTTGATCATCATTTAAACACATTTGGTAGTTTTCCATAATTAGATTAACACTAACATTGACATTACATTTTGGTGAACTCGACAGATCACCCTCTCATACTAATTCAACTCATCCATCTTTGGGATCCAACCATGCAACCATCTTCTCACACACGCACACATTACATAGTTGTATATGATCCTCTTCCCACCCATTGTGACCCCAATATAGCCAATATATAAAATTCCAAGATCTTAACTAACTACAACAATCTGTAACATTGTGTAGAATTTTATCCCATAACTCGGGAGCATCTACCCATCAAACAACATAGTATTGATCCCCAATCCAATCAACCCTTAGCACCGTGGATCTCATCATTATAGTTTTCTTGTAACCCCACATTTGTAGTAATGATATGGATCTAAAGCCACCTCCATTATACTCTCAACAAAGCTTATACAAGTCCCTCTATAAATGGGCCACCAAACTATGACCCAAGAAAACTATGTACCACCCTTCTCCATCTCTCGTATGATCGACATATATTTTATGAGATTGCGACCATACCATAAAAGCACCAAGTAAAACATAAATATATTTTCATAACCTCATAACTTTGTAATGAACAATGTCACAAATTAGTAATGAATACCCATGTTTCCTATGATGGCCATCTTGGTCAATAACAATAAAATAATGATAAGTGGCCCCATAATTAATGTTGTTCCTCAAAGTAACTTGTCTCCCGATAATTGAAAACCATATAATGCTCCACATATCCTCCAATGTAATTATAACCTCACTTGTGGGAATCCATAAGGTATATGTATTTGTATCTCATCGCTCACATAGAGATATCAGTAAGTGTACATAATGTAGAATGTGGCCAAGGTGGATCACAACTCCTAAACATGCACTATCAACAATGACCTAATAGTCCACATCTAAACCTAATATCATCATGGTGTATATATGTTGACCATGCTAGAACTTGCAAGAGTGTACATATACATGCAAAACAAACATGAAAGATAAGTAATAACACCCCTAAAATATGTCAAAAATATAATAAAATACATATTGAGGATAAGAATGAAGGAAAACACTACAAAAGGAAAAAAGTTCTATTTGGGATGAAATCATGGTATTGAACTATCCATAAAAAGGTAAAAAGTTTTGAGGTTTGGGAAAAGTCAACATGTGATGGACAAAATTGTTCAACTTATTTTCTAACCCTATATGCATAAAATGACTCGAAATCAAAATTTTGAATTTATAAATATCATGCTAAAAAGGATGAAACTATAAGAAATAAGATGGTTACCATTGGTGGCTTTCCACTAGCTAGATGTTCCCAAATCTAGGCCGGGAGAGGTATAGAGGCACGTCGCCAAACATACATTATAACAAGTTAGATCTCAAATTTTCAAAATCATAAAACAAAAATGAGTTGCGATAATTAGAAAATTCAACCTATTTATATTAAAATAGACCCTTGGTT
Organism: Taxus wallichiana var. yunnanensis; assembly: GCA_018340775.1. Classification (NCBI taxonomy): domain Eukaryota; kingdom Viridiplantae; phylum Streptophyta; class Pinopsida; order Cupressales; family Taxaceae; genus Taxus; species Taxus wallichiana. Next base: position 523,792,535 of record CM031243.1, on the reverse strand, counting down.
GAATTAAAGTTTCTTATTAATTTACTATTCCACACACATTATTCATAATAACTTAAATTCCTTACATCCATTTTGTGAATCATTTATTCATTGGATTCATCATTTCTCGATCTATAGTATTGTATGTGTTTCACATGTCTTTACGAACATATATTTTATTGCACTTTGTTATTAATGACATCCAATTGAACACTTGTAATAATTCACTAATGTAACATTCACTCATTCATTTTCACTAATTATTTGGGGCATAAAGCAATTATTTATTAAGACCTAAGTTCGTAAATCTTGATCACCTATATAGATAATTGACAACGATTTTTGGTAGCACTCCTTACAAGCGAGCATGCTCTTAGGAAATGTGCCTTATGTTATACTATATAAATTGTATGATCACTTATTTCATCTTTGGATCTCAGCTCTACCATGTGATTATCATATTTTTATTGTAGTCCTTAATTAATGGCATTCATGATGCAACAATTACCATACTAGCTCTAGGTTTCATTTTGACACTTTTATCACATAATAATTTACTCTTAGTTATGTGCCTATTCACATTTTACTTAGCATTCAATTGTGACCTCTTTGACTCTAGGCCCTATGTTGTTATATGTATTACAGTCGTTATCATATTTGAGACTTTCTTTGCAAGTTCACTACACAATTACTACTCTCATTTAGCTATAGGATTTTGATCACATTGCTCTCCATGTGTTTATTATCATATCATCTCTAGGTCCTTAAATTATAAATGTTCACACCATGAGCTTATTATCTTATAAACAATGACCCATAGCCTTGACATTAGCACTCTAATAATAATTTTTTATGTTTCCCAATAGGATCTCCCACATGTGGAGGATATCTTGTACATAACTTTGATACATGGCTCACTTTTGAGTCTATACAATGCAAATTATTTTTATACATCCTTACTAGCCACCCCATGCATAGGGGGATATACCTTCATTATGAAAATGCCTCTATTTACAACCACACATTGTCATTTGAAATGGTTATTTTAAATATACCATCCACAATATATCTTTGTTTTTAATCTACAAATAAGGGCCCTAACAAAACCCCTCAAATTACCTATCCAAAAAAATCCACCACTCACACAAGGGAAATGCATTATAAAAACAATTCGTACTCATTGAAACAATGGTATACATGACCACGATATGACTATATTCTACAAAGTACACCTTACATCTACCTAATGATCACAATTTTCAAGCACAAATATTTCCTATCAAACCCATGGGGTCCCTAATATTTTGTAACAATAATATTTATCATGTTATTATTATCAATTTAAATCTAATACACCCTCTCATATGACATTTATTACGATTCACGATATAACATGGCATATGATCACTACCTAATTACAAGCAAACAAATACAAAAATATATCTTTATTCTCAATATCTTCTAACACAATATGTGTGCACCCATTTGCTTTTGAGGTAAGTAACATGCTCACAACATATCACACCACCCCAAAAGAGGTGGCATCATGTCTACTATTCTCCCAAATCAATGATCAATGATACCTACCCTTGTCATGGGTTAAACTTCTACAAAATATACTTTTAATTATAGCTTGTGTTAATAATCCTTCTAGAGGAGAAATATTTCTTGATTTAATTGAATATATTTTAAACCAAATAAATTCAAACTATTCAACTTGAGGAAATATTCCTTATAAAGGCAATATATTGTCTAAATTAATCAAACATTTTCTCTTAAAGGCATCTAAATATCTAATTTGAGCAAATATTCCTTCTAAAATTATTAGTTTATTATAACTATCTAAACATTCACTCTAAAAGTATAATCTTTGGCCCCTTCGGTGGCTCCAAACCGACATGTGGCTCTTTTATTAGCTCAATATTGATATATGGGTTTTTTAATAACTCGAGATTGATATATGGCTCTTTTAGTAACTCAAGACAAATATGTGGCTCTCATAGTGAATTAAGATTGTAGATTAGATTTGAGCAACTCAAATCTCATAACCCATATTTCTAACTAGGATACAAATATGGTACAAAATATTTTCCAATAAATTCTTATTTTTTCTCTAATTAAGAAACACATTGGATGAAATCACCCATCCTCCACGAGAAATAATTTTGAGACTTTGAAACCCGTCATCTCCTTAACAAATGTGACACTTTCTCCTTGAAAGCAAATATTTATCAAGTGACATATATTACTTTTATTATTCCAAAATTATTATCGAGATTTTTATTGTATATTTTGATTAAAAGAATTTTAACCTATTGTATTTTTGTATTTTGTAGATTTACATACTAATTGGAGCACAAGTGAAAAGGAAATGGATCAAGTATTCGGAAAACACATAAAATGTATACAGTATATTTTTGCCTTTAAACCATTATCTTCAAGTCTAACTCAAAGGGTGGCAATTATAGATACCCAGAAATGGCATAAGCCCTTTCATAATGGATTTTAAGTGATTGTGTGCATATGTTATCACTCACTCGAATAAAAGGATTAATTGGTGCATTTACCCTTCTCTTGGTTCTATTTCTTCCATAACCATTCCTAAACACTTATTGGATCTTCATTCTTATGATATGATGAGTTTTATGGGGATCCCCACCTTGTGAATTTTGTTATTTGCCCTTATATTGTGTTTTGGACATATTTACTTGTCTTGGGTAGAATCAATTGATGGTTCTATCCCGGCCGAAAATTCTATCATCCCTTCATTTAAATTTGTGAAAGGAAAATACATTTGGGTTGGCATTTTGCTTCTTTTGAGTTTGAAAGGAAGTCGAGTTATGGACAAAAGTTTCCACTTTGAGGACCAATCAGTATAAAATAAAACACCTAGAACCATTTTAAAGGGGGTCTCATTTACATGATCATTTCAATAACTAACATCTTAAAATCTATTGCTTACTCAAGTACAAATTCAAGTACTCTTATTGGTGAAATTTGAAACACTTGTCATTGGTTTAGGGAATGACATGTAGCTTTACATTTATATCACATATTCTCACACACCTACTTGGAGGAAGAACTACGTTAGTTTGAGGCATATTTAGAGTATTGCTATGTAACTCATCGGGGGTTGAGGAAGCTCGGCGAATTTGACTAACCCCTTTTTAAAGTCTTGAGCAAGGAACTAGGGCTTGCACAACAAAGAAGTTATTTATCATCACATAAGAGCGATAAAAAAATTATGATCATAGATCCCAAACCAAAATATTTTTTTTGCCGAGGTTCCCAAAACAAAATATAAAGATGAATAAAATATCAAAGTTAAATCTCAAAGAAAAGTACTAGAGGGAACAATTGGCCATGTATGGAAAAAAACATTATGAATTTATGTCTACCTTGGGGGAACTTGATTTATACTCATCTTCAACTCCTAGATTTTGCGGGAACATTTTTGATATTGTACATAAGCTTGTTCTATAGTTTTAGAAGTCTTCCATACTACCACAATTTTTTTGGGGTGAATATGTTCTAAAACTCTAACCCTAATTCACTTATCTTTTTAAGAGGTTGTACATTCCATATTTATTCATTATATGATTTACGATCTACGTATTTATTGTGCTTATTGTATTAGTTAGATTAACCCTAGTTTTGACATTACATCTTATAGACAAAAAAAAAAATTTGTGTAGTAAATAATGCCTCCAATTTTTAGCACTTGAAATGTTGCATAGAAACCATAATCCTATAGATAATACTTGTGTTTCATGTAATTAAGATTCTAAGCTGAAATATTTGATAGGTATTCCTTATTTAACCAACATTTCTCTTATTTTTTCACCAATCGCATCACAATCTATTTGAAAAACTTTACCAAAATATGGTAATGCCCACACAAGTTGTTTTGTCGGTTTATTTTTCAATTATTGTAAACTTTGTTATGCTTTAGAGATCAACAAAAATTCCTTTGTATCGATGTGCATTACATCAATAATGAATGCGCATGTCCCACTAATTTTTTTATTTGTAAAAAATTCCAATTTGTGAAAAATTATTGCCTAAAAGGAAATCCTAGATAATGACCAATCAACAATTGTGTTTACCTTTTATATATCAATATGTAAACCTTTAACCAATTGTATTTAACTTGTATAAACCATTAACCATTCAACCATGCATTAATGTGAATCTTAACAACATATAACAATCATTCATATGAGCATAACCATGAGGAGTACACAAGAACACAAGATGTAAGTGGGAAAACCTCAAGGGGAAGAAAACCCACTAATTTTTTTGATTATATTACTCAAACCAAAAGACTTGCATGAATATGACACATCACACAAGATTGTTTAGTGAGGCACCAACCCCCAAGGAGCACCAACCCATATTTAGCAAGGCACTAACCTTGTAAGGAGGATACAACCCCCTAAGGTAATCAAGCACCAACTCAACCACCTAAAGATGAAGAACATGAAGATATTTTTCTGCTACAACTGATAGTGATCACAATTTCAGCTCCACACTCTCAAAACCCTCTTCAAACACACTCTCTCCTACTTCACTCAATCTTGCTTCTTCATGGGTTGATTAGATAAATTTCCCTTGTCTATATGCTTCTCAACTCTCCTCAAACATTCACACCCTCTCTCAGCTCTGTCTTGATGCCCTTAAACCACTTTCACTCTCTCTCTTAGCTTGCACTTTTTCCCTCTCACACAACTAGTTCAAAATGAACAAATACACTCACTTAAATATAATGATTCTTCTCCTAAACATAATAGGTCGGCCATGACCAATAAGGTCGGTCATACCAAAATTAAAAAAACTTACACACTCATATAAATCAACATGAAAGACCCATATGGATTAGAAATGCACCAAGACGACCAAAATGCACAACTAGGCCTAAAAGGCTAGTTTCTCCTTCACCGATCACACCATAAACTCCAATCACACAAACCTAATTTTTCAAGACTCGAGAAGATCCAAACATGTCAAAAAAATCCTCTCAATATATCCTACCAGCTCAGGAACGTTTGCATTACTCATTCATCTCATAACACCACCAAGTAGGATTGTTTCTACTCATTCCAGGAACCTCCAAGCTGACCAATCTTCAAAGATGAAGACATAGCATCCATAAAACACCTCAACCATGGCATGTAACCACTAAATGGAAATAAAATGACACAAGGAACATATATAACCATGTTATACATCATGACTCAACCTATAAAGCCCATCACACCTTTTGACCTTCAAGCAACTTGAACTTCCTAAAAACAAGTTTTATAAACTTGACCTTTACACACTTTTATGACACTTTCAATACTCCTAAATTACATGGAATAGGATAAAATTTCATCCCTCTTCACTCTCAATGGATAGGAATCATGAACAATCCAAAATATTGGTCTTCTAGACCAATCTTTAGACCAAAGCAGTGTTGTCCTGAACCAGTCAAACTAGGTCAACTTGTGACCTCAACCATGCCACCAAAATTGACTTACGCAAAGCCAAAAAAATCATGAAACACATCATATGGGATGTGTAAAAAACCCCCAAGGCCATCAATCATCATCACCAAGTCCACAAGTGCTCCAAGCACTTCCATTCTCCATGACTGCTAAAATTACCTTCTAGCCCTAAAAACTAGTCTTCATGTTTTGACACCTGTGTAAACCATAAAATCACTTCAATAAGATCTGAAATCACTCTAAAACATGTATAATTCTCCCAAAAACTCAAAACACCAATTTAGACATAGGTTCAAATGGTAAACATGAGAGAAAATCAAAATTTCTTAAAAACTAGCATATTTGAGTGGGCTCCACCTACAATCAAGACTCAAACCACCACCATATGAAATATGGGAGAGTCCTCTCCATCCTAAAATCATCAAATTTTATGATTTAATCCATTATGGGCTCACAAAATGAATATTTCTCCATCGCTAGTAAACTAGGGTTTATGGAGGGTTTTGACCAACTTACCTTCTTAACATTCATTCATAAAGCAAAAGACATTATTTTACTTCATTCCACCTCTAAAACATTCTTATCTCTATGAAAAATCATCCCTAAATGGATTAGGTCCCTAATCAAAGTTTTCACATGCCAACCAACACAAAACATTTCTTATCGAGCTAGAAAATGCATTTTAGAGCTCGGTAGGACTAAAACCGACATATCTTGCAAAATATCCATCATACAACCCTAAATTTTTCCCACAACCCCATGAAAACCTCTAAAACTTCTCTAATGCTCACCTTATCATAAATAGACCTACATCTTCTCAACCACCGTGACTTGCATAGCTAGGTCTTAGGAATTAAGCATGTTTGGACCAAAACAGAGTAGGAGAACCTCATACCTCAACTTGAAACCTCTTCAAAAGGCCCTAAAAACCTTGAGACATCATGTCTCACTCATCTTCATGCCCTCATGGGCTCACATAGCTCTACAACTAATGATCAACCATTATGATCATGCCTTATTATGACCTGAAACCAGCACCTAGACTGCAGGTCTGAGATATCATGCATTTCAAACCACACTCTTTCATTTCCATCACTTACCATTCTAACTAGCCACCTCATAATTAGGCCTCCATGTCTATCACAGTAACTTGCCATCATTAGGCCTACTTATGCACACTTGTGCACACTATGATCACTGCATCACATCATCATATTTTTGCTCATGTCACCTATGACATCATCTACGACACCTTATCATCCTCTTTTGTCATTAATGAGCATTTTTCATCAATGACAACACAACAAACACTCACATGCCAACAATCTCCCCCTTTGTCATTGATGGAAAACAACCTAGTACTTCTCCCCTTTTTACATTAATGAAAAAGCACATACCTAGCACATATTCTTCATCTTCATTGACATAATATGATCACCTCTTTGGTTGGAAACATCAACCAAAATCATCAAACTAGCTCACATACATGTTTTCCTTCACTAATCTTTGTTTTGACTTCATAGGAGCACTATAGCTCCCCCAGAAAAAATGCATTCATGGCATACACACATGATAAAATCATGATTCGAGCAATAACATCATCTTGACTCCATCTTGTACATATCTCAATTTGAAGGCACTAAAGACAAACTTAACTATGTCATACATAGTTTACTAAAACTTTAGGACTATGAGCCCTAAACCACCTCTTTAAAAAATTAGTCCCAACTTTCACTTAGCTATAGAAATCCTCATACAACATGAAAAACCTCCTTATTACTCCCCTAAGATCATATATCTCTATCTAACTGCTGTAGACACAAAAATAAGCTTACATACCTTGCATACATGCCATCGAGATGGATCAACAAAAATACCTTTGTCCTGAGTTAAACTTTTAGTGTTCATAGCCTTCTTTGCATGTCTATTCAACTTGTTTGATCATATAAATGACTCCCTCCTATGCCACTACACTTGTAAATAATTATCACTCTGCCTTATTAACCTCCTTGATATCTTATGACACCTATTTTGAGGATCAATTCCAACTCTTCATGACCTAAATAGTCTTCATACACTGTAGCTCACATTTTAGAGCTTTAATAATATCAAATACCCTGATGTAGTGCATTTTCACTCATAATGCATGTGATCAACCATATAAACCATGCAACACTCCTAGTTTCTCTTCTCAAGGATTTGTGAGCACTTAAGCTCCTCCTCAACTCATGCACCATTTAAATCACCATGAACATTATCCATGAGACCATAACAATACCTTCATGACTTTCCCTTACAACATCGATTCAACTTAATGAATAAACTAAAAAAGCATACCTTTGATTTTGAAGCTTTACATAGTTTCATGAGACCATATCAAGGTTCAAATCTTATTCTAGACCATTATAGCCTTGCAATCCATTTGATATACCATATTCTTTATGAGATACTACTATAGACCCCAATCAACCAAATACATAGGTATGCAATCATGATTAACACAAAGAACCGCAAACTTTTGATCTCCACAGACCTGACAATGCTTCATACTTCTTCAAACAACCTTCATGAAGCATAACTAAACTTGATTACACCTCATTCTTGAAATAAGGATTGTGACACAATATATGACATCATTCACCTCAAAATCATACATGGAAAGCATCATTTCACCTTGTATCTAATGGTCTAATCAATTCATCATACAAAATGATTGTCTTGCCCTTCATGGATCCAACAAACTTACAACATGGTAGTGATTAAATAATCTCTAAATAGATTGAAGACCTTCAAAATCATGTTGAACATACCTTGTTACTATAACAACATTCCTTCAACATCATACTTCACACCTTTCATGCTCCCCTTAACTCCATGCTTCATATGGATGGTGAATTCCTCTAAGAATCGTAGTAGAGACACTCTTATACATAAGGAGTCTAGAAAAACAAATTGAGAAGGTCCCTAAGACCTCTTCGACACCTGAGATTCACATTTGCCTTCTTTCTTCTAGTATGTACCCTGAGAATCTCCTTGATTTGTTTCACCATCTTTTAAATTGTTCCATCCCACAACTTGCCTTATCATATTCTATATAGGTCTTGAAACCTCATGGATTGCCTTGAAGGACCATAAAATCTCTCTACATGTGAACTATCAATTATTCATACCTCTTGGACCTTATTCTCTCTGAGAATGAATGAATGACTCATATAGGTAGTATTTGGCAAGTGTGCCCTTCTCTTGATAGTTGAAACAAGTAACATTCCTAGCTTTCTCATCTCTAGTATCCCTTAATGGGTGATCATTTTTGACAAACCTCTACATTCCTTTTCCCTATGTCCAAGGCCATTACAAGTATAACAATATCCATTGAGGATATCTCATACCTTGATGCACTTGGTTTCCTAATAGACTTTTTCTTCACCTTGAAATTGTTCTCCTTCTTCTCCTTCTTGGCTTTTTCATTTATCTTGGAAAAATGTCTTCTTTCATCACCTCTTTTGCCTTTGAGGTCTTCCTTGAATCCCAAGCCTATATAATCTTCTCCTAGACCTTTGGTTATCTATAAGATCATCAAGATCTTTAGTGTTCTTTTCAAATTTCTTGAAGGATTTATCTTTTTGACTACCTCGAACAAATCTCCCTTAGAAGGATTATATCCTCTCAAATATTAGTGCATTCTTATTCCTTTGGATTGCAAGCTTAAAGTCATGGAACTCATTTGCATTTCTAGCCTTTTGACTTTTTCATCAAACTTACCTATCACATACCAATGTTTCTCTTCAATATCATGGATCTTTGCTTCATATTCCTTGATTTGCACCTTCAAATTTTGATTATTCTTCTTAACATGTTTCAACTTTTTTGAACACACATCAACTTAGTTTCAAATTCATCTCCTTCTTCTTCATCCTCATATTGTATGTTATCACCAAACAATATAGAGTCTCCACTCATAGATCTCATATCATTCTTGGCCATGAACAAAAATTCATCACCTATCTCTTCATGCTCAAATTCAGATCTCGGTTTCTGAACCATCATCACATCTACTTTCCTCGGATGAATAACACTCCCCTTTTGAATAGAAGCTCTTATTGGACTTTTTTGTTATCAAACTTCTTGAATTTCTTCTAGCCTTTATCAAATATGAGTTTTCTTCTTGATATTCATCACTCTCTTCACCTTCATCCTTGTGCTTATAAGGACATTTTTTGGAAAATGACCTATTTCACCATAGTTAAAGCATTTAAAAGGTAACTTTCCTTATACTTACCTGATCCAACTTTCAATATTCTAGCAATCATGGCACCAATTCATCATCATCAATCTCACGATCACCATCATCACCATTGGTCTTTTATCCTTTGTCTTTTCTCATCCTTGAAAGGAATCTCCTTCTTGGTAGGTTTGGAATCAGTAATCCTCATCTCATATGCAATCAAGATGCCATGTAACTCATCCATTAACATGACCTTCAAATCCTTGGCTTCCTCAATAGTAGACACTTTAGGGTCAAACTTAGGAGTTAGATACCTTAACACCTTTTATACCACAAATTCTTCCTTCACTTCTTCACCTAACCCTCTCATGGTATTAACAACTTTATCAACTTTGAGAAAATATCACAAAGAATGGATTCCTCTTCACCCATTTTAGGCCTTCAAATTGATTTATGAAAATTTGAAGTTTTGCTATCGTTACCTTGGAATATCCTTCATAAATAACCTAAAGTTTCTCCCACATTGCCTTTTGCTAATGTGCAATGCATGACCTTCACAAGTTTTGATTCAACTAGACCACACATGATTGCATTCATAGCCCTTGAGTTGTCACTACTTAGTTTCTTATCTATAGTACTTGTTGGAGGAGTTTGAGGAACTATATACCCATCTAACACATATTTCCAAATGTCAAACCCTAAGGACATGATGTGAGTCCTCATCCTGAGACTCCAAAATGCATAGTTTATTCCATCAAACAAGGGAGATTTGCTTGTAGAAGTTCCATTCTTTGACTCGCCATTTTAGTGCTTCAAAGGATCTCCTTTCAAGTGATTAAACTTCTTCAAAAGGACCTGCTCTAATACCAATTGTTGGAAGCACAATGGAATGAGGGGGTGAATCATTCCTTCAAAACCTTTAACCAATTGAATTTAACTTGCATAAACCATTTACCATTCAACCATACATTAATGTGAATCTTAACAACATATAACAATCATTCATATGAGCATAACCATGAGAGAGTACATAAGAACACAATATGTAAGTGGGAAACCATCAAGGGAAAAAACCCACTAAATTTTTTGATTATATTACTCAAACCAAAATACTTGCATGAATATGACACATCACACAAGATTTGTTTAGTGAGACACCAACCCCACAAGGAGCACCAACCCCTATTTAGTAAGGCACCAACCTTGCAAGGAGGCTACAACCCCTAAGGTGATAAAAAACCAACTCAACCACATGAATATTAATACCATTGAAGATATGTTTCTGCTACAACTAATAGTGATCATAATTTCAGCTCCACACTCTCAAAACCCTCTTTAAACACACTTTCTCCTACTTCTCAATTCTTGCTTCTTAATGGGATGATTAGATCAATTGCCCTTCTTATGATCTAATTCTAAACTCTCCTCAAACATTCATACCCTCTCTCATATTTTTCTTTATTCCCTTAAAGCACTTTCACACTCTCTCTTAGCTTGCACTTTTCCCTCTCACACAACTAGTCCAAAATGGACACATACACTCACTTAAATATAAGATTCTTGCTTAAAAACATAATAGGTTGGCCATGACCAATAAGGTTAGTCATAAACATTAAAAAAATAAAACTCATATAAATCAACATGAAAGACCCATATGGGTTGGAAATGCACCAAGACAACAATAATGCACAACTAGGCCTAAAAGGCTAGTTTCTCCTTCACTAAGCACCCCATGAACTCCAATAACACAAACCTATTTTTTCAAGACTCAAAAGCTTAAAAAATTTAAAACACATCCTCTCAACATCTACTATCAGCTCAGGAACCTCTGCATTCACTCATTCATCTCATAACACCACCAAGTAGGACTGTTTCCTACTCATTTTAGCACCTCCAACTGACCGGTCTTCAAAGATGAAGACCTAACATCCATAAAAAAAAAATATTAACCATGACATGTAACAAATAAATGGAAATACACTAATGACAAGTAACACATCTAACCATGTTATACATCATGACTTAAATTATAAATCCAACCACAACTTTTGACCTTCAAACAACTTGAATCGCCTATAGAAACCAATTTCACAAAATTGACATTATTACACACTTGGTGATACATTAAAGACTTATAATTTTATATAATATGATCAAATTTCATCCCTCTCCACTCTCCAATGGATAGGAATCATGAAATAATCCAAAATATTGGTCTTTAGACCAAAGCATTGTTGTCTTAACTTGAAGATCAAACTAGGTCAACTTGTGACCTCAATCATGCCACCAAAAATATCTTGAAAAGATTAAAAAAACATTAAACACATCATATGGGATGTTTAAAACACCCCAAGCCCATAAATCATCATCACCAAGTCCACAAGTGCTCAAGCATTTCCATTCTCCATTACTTGCTAAAGCGCCTTCTAGCCTAAAACCCGGTCTTCATGTTTTGACACATGCAAACCATAAAATCACGTCACCGGGCTCTAAAATCACTCTAAACATCTATCACTTCTCCCTAAAAACTTAGAACACCAATTTAGTTAATAGGTCAAATGGCAAACATGGGATCAAATCAAATTTTCATGAAAACTATCATATTTGATTGGGCTTCATCTATAGTCAAGAGATAAAACCACCACAATCTGAAATATGGGAGAGTCCTCTCCATCATCCAATCATCACATTTAATGATTAAATTCATTTTGGGCTCACACAATGAATATTTCTTCCATCGCTAGTCAACTTGGGTTTATGGAGGGTTTTTACCAACGTACCTTCTTAACATTCGTTCATAAAGCAAAGGACATTATTTTACTTCATTCCACCTTTGAAACCTTTTTAGCTCTATGTAAAATCATCCCTAAATGGCTCAGGTCCCCATGAAAATTTTACACGTGCCAACCAACACAAAATATTTCATATCGAGCTAGTAAATATGCAATCTAGAGCTCAATAAGATTAAAACTAACATATCTTACAAAAACTTCATCATCTGACTGAAATTTTTCCCCACGAACTATGAAAACCTCTAAAAAATTATCCAATGCTCACCTTCTCATAAATATGCCTGCATCTTCTCAACCACCATGACTTGCATAGCTAGGTCTTAGGAATTAGGCATGTTTGGACCAAAATAACATAAGAGAACCTCATACCTCAACTTAAAACCTCTTCAAAAGGCCATATGACCTTGAGACATCACATATCACTAATCTACATTTAATCCCCTTCTAATAGCCTAAATCGTACTAATATTCCTCTAATTAGCTTCTATAAGCTTACATCTACCTATTAGTTAATCACCTTTGATTAATTAAAACACCCCCAACTCCCATGACTTGCTAAGCATAAATTAAACCCTTCTAAAGTAAGGTTACCTTTTATAAAGCAACCTTATCCATTCCTAATCATGTTTTACCTTTATCCCACATGCAAAGGGATGAAGTGTTTCCTTTATCCATTGGGCTATATAAGGAGCCCTCCTTCTACCTTTATACCTACACCTAAACTTCTTGAGAAAGAAAATGCAAAGCATATAGCAAAATAGACTAAGAGCTTGCCTTTTGTTTTCTTGAGAGTTCATCATCTTGAAGAGTTAAGCCTCTTTCCTAAGTGCTTAGGTCATATGGGAGGTGTCAAAAGGGTCTTGTAGCCCAACTTTGACAAGCCCTCATTCCTAGGTTCTTGGAACATTAAGGACAACCATTTTTGATAGCCATGGAGCCTACCTAGGTTCCTTCATTTATATGTTGTTAGAGAATAGAGGATTTTTAGATGTTTAAACATTGTTAGGTTCAAAGTTTTTGTATTAATGAATGTTTAGCATCTAACCCTTGTTTAATTCTTATCATGATGGTGCTTAATATGTTGTTTGATTCTTGCTAATTAAGACTATTTAGGTGTTAGTCTTTTACTCACATTTAGCATTAGTTTAAAAACAACACATGCACACACATTTGGCATGCCAGTGGGACACTTAGTCCCATGGCATTTTAGTTTAAGTTTCATTGTTTTGGCTAACTTTTGATATGCACATGTAGTAATTAATGTCCATTTTCTTGGAATTTTTGCTAATTTGATATGTGTAACTTCTTGTTCATAGCCATCATTTTAATGGGTTATTGCCATTTTAAACTAACTTGTCAAAATTTGAGATATTGTGAGTTTTCTTGTGTTTTTTGCCATATTTTGGTTGCAGAGTGTGGCGTAGGCACATTTTTAGGGGCAGCGTGGTGCAGGCATGGTTTTTGTGGTGCACACGCCTCTCTGGTGGTGCAGTGCCTTTGTCAAAACCTGGTTCTCTATTTATCGACCCTGGTGCATACGTGCACTAACCCCGCATGCACACACACCTAACCAAGCATGTAGATGCACTAACCTAGGTGTAGATGTCATTTCATATTGTACCTTCACTACATTTTAAAACACTGTCAGATTCACACACACCCTAACTAGAGCGCACATGTTGTTTTAGTGGCGCAGACACATTTTGGTGGTGATGGATGTTTTGTCGGAATGGGATTTTTTAAAGTGTGCGTTTTTTTGGTGTGCATTTTTAGCACATGCATTCAGTCAAATTTCACCATTTTTTCAAGGTAGCACATACACTTTTTTTTGTGGCACACACATGCCTCTCAGTGTGCGTAATTTTTGCATGTATATTTTTTTTTTCTCGAAGTGGTGGCACATGTCTTTTTTGTGGTGCACACGCCTCTCGGGTGGCGTAGTGCATGGTAAGTCGAAAAATACACAAAGTGGTGCACACATTTTTGGTGGTGGCACACATGCCTTTCGGGTGGTGGCATGTGTCTCTGTAAGGGGGCACACATGCATAAAAGGGGGCAGTAGGTATATCTGTTTAATCGGTTTTGGTTACAACTTTTTAGTGCTCCTTGTTTTGATCATAACTTTTGACTCGTTAACCCATTTTTGGAGTTTGAATAAGCGTTGGAAAGATAATGAAGTGTGTTTTTGAGGAACTTGCAAAATTTAGATACCTTTTTATATTTTTCACAAAACTCCCAAAATGGGAGACCTCCAAAAATGCAAATTACTAAAAACTGCTAAAAAAGTGCAAAAATTGGTTTCTAATTTTTGATTTTCTTGGTTTTCTAATTCTTTAGGTTTTATCTTTTCACATACTCATTTTTAGGATGTTTTTACATGCTTTTACTTGATTAAATAAACTTTTCATGTTTACTTATAGGAATAAGATCGTGTATGCTCTTCCCTCGCGTCCCTTGGGGTGATCTTGGGAATCAGAAATGATTCTTAAGTCCTTTTTGATGCTTTGAGGTTGTTAGGAATATTTGAGTTTGAATTGGTTAACTTGGTGTATTTGAATTAAAGTGTTTTTCCATTTGATATCTTTTTGGATTTTGAAAACATCACGTATGCTCTTCTCTTGCGTCCTTGGACGATCTGGAGAATCAGAAATGGTGTTTTCTCTTTTGATGGAAAACTACTAAAAATCGTCATACAGGACCAAAACACCATCATTTGTCAAAGAATGGAGGAATAAAAAACAAAAGTCAAAAACTACTAATACGGTTGTTATACGAGGTTGCCAAATGGTGTGTTGAGCAAACCACCCCCTAATTAAAAAAAAGATAAAATGAACAACATATTCAAAACATTGTATTGTAGGTTTGGAAAAGGGTACGTCCCTCTCCGCTCAACTGGAACATAACCCCTTTGGCATAACGCCTTAAGCTACAACAATGGGGGTGGTTCAGGAACCCCAAAGTAGTCCATGCAAGAGGGAACCTTGTGGATGAAATGGGAAGTGCTCTGCACTACCTATCTGACTAGTGATTCCTTTGTGAGATAGAGTTACAAGTTGTCCCTATGTGACCCTTTTAAGTACATGATGGATGCATTTATTGCCCACTGTGCTTGAAGGGGGAAAAGTTGAGATACTCCCAAGATAGTTAGGACTATTTGGGTAAATCGTCCCACTCGTGGATAACTTTGTAACACCTAGGATGAGAGAACCACCTAGGAAAATATACTTTGGCAGGAGCCCACTTTGACCATTCTAAAATAGTGTTGAGTTGTGAACCATCTTTTCATTGTGAAACGTGTGACGCGTTACTTTTGCTTAGTTTTTCACTTGCCTTAAGGTGAGGTGAAACTCTACCGAAGTGAAGCCAACATTTTTCATCCCCATTTTGATTTACTTCCTTCACATTCTTTTGACACTTTGTTGATCAAAAGAAGGGTGACTACCTTTGTGTTACCAATCGATTGTTTCTACCACTTTTTTGTCCGTTTACGCCCATCCATGTTTGTGGCTGGGTAAGTTAAACATCTAAAGTGTGTGGAGGTGTATTTATATCATTGGTAGCCTTTGTGATCTTGATACCCATGTCAAGATCATCATCATAGTTAGGATTGATTCATCATTTTATCTCCCTTTGACATGTTACCTTGTTTGCATTGTCTCGACATAATTAAGATACTTATGTCATGTTTTTCGTAAACATGATCTAAGTATCCACATTGTGGCATTGTTTGCGCACATTTTAACACATCCTTAGTATACTTTGACTTAGTTTGATTTCAAACATTGTCCCCAAATCTTGAAAGGTGTCACTTACTTTGTTTGCGTCATTTTGATACCACTTTGACACTAATATCTCACTTCTCGTGAAGCTTGATAGACGTGTCCAATTGGTGTGGTTACGTGGCTTACATTTGTAAACCTCACCCTTTAACATTTAGGCCTTGTTGGTTGTTAAACTTGTCGTGGTATCCTTTGATTGGGAGTCACATCTACCCTTTGTTAATATTTATGCCTTGTTCATTTCGAGCTTAACGTAAATATTGACATTGTGTTGATCATTTTTGCATCTATCACTTTGCACACGCATTTTCATATGGTGTATTTCCTTGTTGATTGGCTTTGTGTTTCACACTTGCATGATTGTTCCTTGTGATTATTCATTAGAAAACTTATTTTCTAGGACAATCCCTTTCGATCTCATCGATATTACATCACGATGTCTATTTTCCTTAGACCTTCTTGGAAAATCACACACGCATATCAATACTTATGAAATGTCTAGTTGGTTGTCCTTATGCTACCCAAATCGACATGTCACTTCCTTCCCTTTGAAGGAGTTCCATCACACTATCTAGATCTAGACATTTGTGCTTAAAACAATGCCAAAAATGACTGACTATCATGCGGTTCCCCATACTTACAAAAATATGGAACCTAGGTTTAGCAATTCAAATCAAAAGATTCCCATTACAACTAAACCTCGTTTGGTTCTTCGTGCTAGAGAGCCCATATGGGTAACTCGTTCCCCACCTTCATCTCATAGTCGGTGGTATGATTTGGATGCTTTTGATCCAAATTATTATTTGAGTTCCCCCACTCTTCTTCTAATTCTAATCCAAACATTTCCTCTTCTTCTGAGGATTCCAATCCAAATATTTTCTTTTGACTCTTTGATGATTCAGATCAAACTACTATTCGGATCAAACTACTATTTGATTCATCTAATTGATCCTAATCTAATTAATCAAGATCTGACTCTATGTCATGGTCCTCCCTATCTTTGCAGGAACCTCTTCATCATACATTTAATATGACTCCTATGTCATGGTCCTCCCTTTCTTCGTAGGACCCCTTTTATCAATCACCTCGATGACGTCTTCTTCCTTTGAAGATACGTGTGACTCCAAATCCCTCCAATCAAACATCTAATACAATTCTTGAATCGTGGTCCTCTCTTTCTTTGTAGGACCCTTGTTATTATTCATCGATGTGATTCTTGAATCACGGTCCTCCCCTTCTTTGCAGGACCTTCTTCATCAATCACCCCCAATAAGTCTTCCTCCTTTGAAGATTCGTGTGACTCAAAGTCCTTGAGTCAAAATGTCTGAATCGACCCATGTGTCACAATCTATAGACTTTGGACTTAATCCTACTATTTTACAGATGATATACCATGTATAGGTAGGTCCACACCACCTTCTTCTACTCCTGAGACATCTAGCTACACATCTTCTTCATCCCCCACATCATCTTCTTCTATCAATCATCATCAAACATCTTCTAAGTCTTCCACACCAATTGGATCTCTTTCTTCCAATCAACCCCTGGTGGTTGATCAACAACTCATACCGATTGATCTCTTTTAGAATGAAGAAACAATCAGGGCATTTATAGGGGCATATGAAGATATTCCTTTAGCAAGATTACGAGAAAGGATTCTCTTTAGACTTTGATGCGTCTGCATATTGTGAGGAAAAGGTTGATTCCTTTTATCAAGAAATGGAGGAAGAGCCTCAGATCATGCAACTTGATCCTCCTCTTATTCTTCCATCTTCACATTCTTCATTATGTGATGAAACTCCTTGGTCTTGCATTGATCCATGGCCTATCTTCTCATCACCCAATAACTCTTTGTCTATCATAATTCCTCAATCACAATCTCTTATGGGGTCAATGCCAAGTAGCCCTTCATCTTCATCTAGGTGTGGGTCACCTTCTAGTAGCCCTCCCTCTGCTATTTGTGGGACATTTTTGAGTAGTCCACTATCTTCTATTCTTGGGGCATGTCCAACTAGCCCCTTATCTTCTATGTATGGATCACCCCGGGTAGTCCATCATCATCATCTTCTTATTCTTGGGCCACATCCTAGTAGCCCATCATCTTACATCTATGGGTCACGTCCTAGTAGCCCTTCTTCTTCTATTCTTGGGCCACATCCTAGTAGCCCTTCATCTTCTATCTATGGGTCACATCCTAGTAGCCCTTCTTCTTCTATTCTTGGGCCACATCCTAGTAGCCCTTCATCTTCTATCTATGGCTCACCTCCCGGTAGCCCATCTTCTTTAATCCTTGGACCGTATCCTTTTCATCATCACATCATCTTCTACCAATGATGGTAGGGCAAGCCCACCATCATTTCTCGTTCATTCTATCAAAATCGTAAACGTTCACTTTCTTCTCCTTCTCGAGGATCAGAAAAGTCACAAGTTAGCTTATAAGAAACCCAAACAGGTTCATTATCAAGCTCAGTCAAAACTTCCGTAAAAGAGCTCAAAATCCCCCAAAACTTCAAACAATCTCAAAGTTGTAAATCAAGCGTGATTCAAGAAGAATGCACATCAACGTAACCATCAAGTATGGGCAAAGTGCATAAACCTCTGGATAGGGAACTTAAAGCTCCCACATACAAAATCCATGTTTTGAGAACAAATCACAGTCATTTGTTGAGTGTGAACTTACCACGATCATTGAGATCGGGGATAACATTACTCTTGATAAACAAACATGCCTAGTCTCCTTATCAAGGAAGTCACAAACATTGTTGTTGGATCTTACCACACATAGAGTGACTTTGTTAGTCCCAACCTCTAAAAAAACTATCAAAAATCTAAAAAAAAAACAATTCAAAAAAAAATTCAAAAAAAAAAAAAAACATTGAGAAAGCACAACAAAAATCAAAGGTACAAAGATCAAACATTGCAATCAGGTGTGTGTACACATGGATGTTTCTTTCTTCCCTTCCTTGTTATTCTTTTGCAAGTCTTCCTACCATTTTCATCCCTTGGTGATGTTTTGGTTAGCTTATTCACATGCATTTTGTGACATTTATCTCTATGGTATCCATTTGACCCTGGTCTTTTATCACCTTGGTAAATTAAAGAATGACTGACCTCTTAGAGATCCTATCACATTCAACATCTAATAAACTTGTTGCGAAGAAATTTTGGACATATTTGTTGACACTAGCCAATGTCATCATCGTAAGCACTTCCACCTCCTTCCATCAAGCCATCAGTGGTTCTTAACCCCTTGTCAAACAAGAGAGCTGAAATAAGTTTTCAGAAAGCAAAAGAATCAAAATCAAAATCAAAATCAAAAGCTAAAAGCTATAAAGCAAAAGCAAATTGATATATTACTCTCTCTTGGGGTATTTCAATAATCTCTATCGGGGCTATATGGATGCACTGAGTAGTAGTAGAGAAATGTTGTGATTAGAATCAAATACATCTCCATCGGGGCTATGGATGCCTGGCTAGTAGTGGAGCAATGTACGGCTATCCTTTCACCATCCATTCACAAAATCACCTTTCACAATAAATCATTCCTACACATTGGCTAGGGTCTCTTCACTTGTTGTCTATTAAATCTTCACTTCAAGAGGTAATAAACTCCACGTGCACACACTGGATCTCTATGAGTAAACAGGATTAGTATGTTACCAAGTGTCTTTTTGGACCTTGTTCAGACTCTTACTCTAGTCCATATCTCGTCTCACGATTTTTGCCTTTGGTTAATCACTTCTTCATCGTGAGGCTTCTAAGCTACATTCATATCATTCACATCATTCTTCTACTTCATTTAGAACATCCATGTGTATAAGATTACTTTTTTCCATGTTTTTGGACACCTTTGTCCCTTTCACAAAAACAATCTTCTCCTTCCTTTCTATCATGTGCTTTTAGGCCAACTTACGTTGGGGCATCCTTGCTTCTTCCCAACATTTCATTGGTTTATGTTCATCATCATGTTGAACCTATCCATAATGGCCTTGGGTCCCACTTCTACCTGTGAAGAGTTTACCTTTGAATACTCCCACCTAATCGTTGGGGAATTTTTGCATCTTCACCTTTGGTATGCACGTGGCCTTATGCCCTTGTACATCCCATCTATCGCTAGGGGCATCCATGCTTCCTTGTCTTCTGTACATAGTTTCAAAAAACTTTCAAAATCAACCAAAACATTCAAATATGTTAGAAAAATCATCAAAAACATTCAAATATGTTTCAGAAAACTTCTAAAAATTGAAAATCATCCTACAAAATGTCACTCTTTGGTTCTCACTTGTTCATGTGTGTGACTTGTGGATCATCTTGATCTACCTCCATCAACAAAAGCTAGGTTGCTTACTTCATCTATACTCTGGGGCACAATGAGTTGCCTGGTACTATTTTGTAGTGCACATTGCTTTTCCATCGGACCCAAGTGTCCTCCATTATTCCCCTCGCATGTATCCTTGCTTGGGGCACCATCATCAACCCTTGTCGTTAATTTCACATAGGTCGTAACTGAAGCTCGATAATAAAAACATTATATATATTTCTCTGTTAGTTTAGCTTGTTTACTTTCTCGTATTGCATTGCATTTTGTATGTTGCATGGAGTTAGGCATCTTTCACTTTCTCGTATTGCATTGCATTTTGTATGTTGCATGGAGTTGGTGTTTTCAGCAATGGACAATTGTTCGTAGTATGGCTTTTCATGTCATTCTACTTTTGTCGTATGCTTATATTTTTCATAAGGACCGATGACGTAGCTCTTATGGAAATATGATGACATCAAAATTGTTCCAATATACAAAGGCTAGAGGCTAAGCTCTTCTCTCCCCTCCTCCATATTTCTTCTGCATCACTTTCCTCTCACCCCTAATCTTCTCTCTCGGGGCATCTGCCCCTTCCCATTCTTCTATCTATCTCTCTTTTTTTGATCGATCGATCGATCTTCTTCTTCATCACCCCATCGACACTCGAGGGGCATCTCTCCTCCTACTAATTTTTCTTCTATCCCTTCAAAATTTTCTTCCATCTACTATCTTTGAAGTGGCTTCACTTACGCCACCCCAAAGAGGGGCAAATGTAGACACCCATAATTACGCCCAAGCAATTTAAATACTTAAATTGTGCTAATTATCCCTCTTTCTGCAAATCGATGACATATCATCAAAAGTGCTCATATTCCCTCTTATTCGTCATTAATTAATTACAATACGCTAATTAATTAAGTCACCTATCCAACTAATACCCTAATTAACGACCTTCCATTAATAAATCACCCCTTCTATCTAGACTAATTAATTATTATTAATTAATTAGCTTTCCCTTCATTTAACTAATAAATCAATATTTAATTGATTTAATCCCCTTCTAATAGCCTAAATCATACTAATATTCCTCTAATTAGCTTCTATAAGCTTACATCTACCTATTAGTTAATCACCTTTGATTAATTAAAACACCCCCAACTCCCATGACTTGCTAAGCATAAATTAAACCCTTCTAAAGTAAGGTTACCTTTTATAAAGCAACCTTATCCATTCCTAATCATGTTTTACCTTTATCCCACATGTAAAGGGATGAAGTGTTTCCTTTATCCATTGGGCTATATAAGGAGCCCTCCTTCTACCTTTATACCTACACCTAAACTCTTGAGAAAGCAAATGCAAAGCATATAGCAAAATAGACTAAGAGCTTGCCTTTTGTTTTCTTGAGAGTTCATCATCTTGAAGAGTTAAGCCTCTTTCTTAAGTGCTTAGGTCATATGGGAGGTGTCAAAAGGGTCTTGTAGCCCAACTTTGACAAGCCCTCATTCCTAGGTTCTTGGAACATTAAGGACAACCATTTTTGATAGCCATGGAGCCTACCTAGGTTCCTTCATTTATATGTTGTTAGAGAATAGAGGATTTTTAGATGTTTAAACATTGTTAGGTTCAAAGTTTTGTATTAATGAATGTTTAGCATCTAACCCTTGTTTAATTCTTATCATGATGGTGCTTAATATGTTGTTTGATTCTTGCTAATTAAGACTATTTAGGTGTTAGTCTTTTACTCACATTTAGCAGATGTTAGTGTATAACTGGACACCGGTGTCTGGAAACAACTCTAGTTATGATCTTTCCATGGTTTGTACTTATCTTCTTTCTTCCGCTCTTTATCTCTTTGAATTCATTATAGGGTTTCAATGTCACACATGAACCTATAAAAACAAACCCTAGCTACCTACACAAGGCTTAAGCACACATTAGATGGAATAAATAATGCATATGCTTGAGTTAGACGAACTTAAAAAT
The DNA here is from genome assembly GCA_018340775.1 of Taxus wallichiana var. yunnanensis. Lineage (NCBI taxonomy): Eukaryota > Viridiplantae > Streptophyta > Pinopsida > Cupressales > Taxaceae > Taxus > Taxus wallichiana. The sequence goes on along the minus strand of CM031243.1, from coordinate 523,769,991 downwards.
CACCGTTATATGATTATCACTTTGAGAAGTGCACTACATTTTAGACTAAATTTATTTCTAGTGTGTGTGTGTGTGTTAGAATCATGTCCCTTGAAGCTATGTATCTCTTATTCTAAAGTCGCACAAGATAGTTGAATATAAATACTTTGTCCCCCAAGATGAATTTGTGAAAGGGAATTCAGAAATAGCCCCTTCCTCTGTAGTAAATGATGCATCCCAAATACAATTCTTGAATTTTTCTCTTTTGCCCAGGTGGTAGATAGGAAGTAATAACCCAAATTTCCTAGCCCCTAATAATAGTGAGTAGGTTGTGTATATATATGGTTCCCTTGTTTGAGTTTCGATACTTAGTGACACAAAATGCTGACCTAGAGAATTATAAAATACCCAAAGTTGAGTACTAAATGAAAAATTATAAAATAAAAGAAATGGAAAAAGCACCCATAAGGGATACTAACACCTAGGTGGTAGTGTCCTTACTTGGGTAGTACCATCCCAAAGACAAAACATAAATATGACCAAGAATCGGGACATGGATTCCCATGTGACACGACTAAAATACATAAATCCAAGAATTTTGAGACAATTTAACAATCAAAAGTCAATCAAAACCAATAGAAGGACTAGGAAAATGTGTCATCAAAGTGTCTAATCTTTGCACTTATAAATCATATATACATCAACATATAAGAGGTGTAATGTAATAGTAATAAGTGCATAATTTTTGTGTCTACATTTCCCCCTTTATGTTATTTAGATGAAATTAAATAGTATAAAGGATATAAGAAGAACATACTTGTAAAGAGGGTTGAAGGAGTTGTAGTTGATGCTTAGTAAGAATCACAATGTGACAAACCATGGATCACCATTTTGATCCATACGTAGGGTGATTGTTGTCACAAAAGAAGATGTTGGATAGAAATATTATTGGAGATATAGAAGATTTTTAAACTTGGAGGAATGGTAGGAGGGATCGTGAAACAATCGATTCAATTTGAACTAGTGTGAAATTCTATGATTTGAGCCTCCTGATGCTAGAGGAAGAGTGTTGGAAGAGTGATCAACTTTTTCTCTCCACCATGACACATCCTCAAAATAGGTTCCCACTAATACAATGGAAATGAACCAATTTTTACTTTCTACTGTTAGTCACAAAAACCCTCGTAAAGTGGACAAGGATAGAAATGACATCTCATTGCCCCCACTTTATGATGTAAGGTGTAAACTTGGTCAAATATAACAATGCTTGATAAGATGGATATTACTATTGGCTCCCAAGTTAGGTCATCTGGGAGGAATATTGATACAATTAAAAATGGAATTTGAAACAACCTATATTAATTGAAACGTAGTACTTTATTGAGCGTGATTAATTTGAAATTTGATTTAAAAATTTGAATTTCTCCCAGATTAGGTCATTTGAGGGTGAAATTGTGAGAATTTGAGATAATTTTAGTTTGAAACTTGGAAGATTGAAAATTTGTGATTTTGAGTGATAACTTTTATAGGATTTGAATGTTGCTCCATGATTGATTGATTGAAATAATGTGGCGTATGTGTAATGTGTAATTGTGATTGTGTATCATGTTGGAAATTTTTTTGGATTTCTCTTAAGGAGGGGTGATAAGATAACCCGAATATTTTCCCCCTTTTGGTGAAGGGGTGAGAAGTGATTGTGAACCATGAGTGGAAAGAAAATAGAAATGAGTTGTTGGAGATGAGTTAGAGAAGTGTAGAATCAAATATGTAGTGTTGAGTGAAATATAAGAATAACATGTAAAAAAAAAGGTAGACATGAAAATTAATGTTTAATGTGGTAGACATTGAAATATATGATTCTAATCCAACTAATGGCTCTAAAAATAGATAAACAAGGCTCAAGATATGGGACAAACAATATTGATGCGTATTAGTTTCATAGGATGATGTATACTAACTATAGAATTGAAGTGGTAATAAAATTTACTATAAATAGTAATTTGAAAAATTCAAAACATTTTCATTTGTAAATTTAATAAGTGCGAGTTGAGCTCGGAATGGTGACGGATGATGTCACGTGCATGACGAAGGTGATCCCGATTAGGTTTGAGAGGGTCATCAAGATTATATTAACTCAAATAACATATCAATTTGTAAGTATTGGGTTTTTAAAGTAGACTAGGTAGTATTATAACATATTTTAGTTTTTAGCATTTTTTTGCAATTTTTGGGAATTTGGGAATTTCTATCCAATAAAGAGCCGACTGGGCTGGTTTTGTCCTCTGGATGGTACTATCCAATTTTAGGTCTTGTTGTCCAATACCATACACTAGTGTCAGGCTTCTAGGCATTTTTGTCCAAAGGCCTGAGACATGTTTAGATAAGTTTTTGATCATATTTTGGAGCGAAGGAGATAATAATTGGGTTTTGTTGCTTGTTTGTGTTGTGTAGAGAGAGATGTACATTCACGTGAGTTTTGTGTGGAAGTATTTGACCACTTTATTTGCATTGGGGTTAGAGGAGGATGAGTGGGACATATTAGATCATGTCGGGTTATGTAACACATTACTAGATGGGGGAGGTGCCCCATAATATGCATTTGATTACTAGTACTTTGTGAGAGATGGTGTGTAAAACACATATGCTTTTTGGATTTACCTATGAGAGAGATGAACATGACTCTAGAGGATGTGTATAGGATACTACAATTTCTAGTAGTGGGGATCAAGTTTAGGTTATGCCCCCAAGTGATACATGACTACAATAGAGAGTTGCATGAGATGGTATTTTATAGGGTCTCGAGCATATGAAAAGTCATCGATTAACATGGATGACATAGTGAGATCAAGTGTTCCATGTTTGCAAAATTTATTAATACAGGGTGTTGGCCTCTTGTGTGGTCATGGATGGAGGAGGAGTATCCATATCATATAGGATGCATGAGATTTGTGTGAGTATAGAGCAACATGATACTTGATATGCTTAGATCCATTGTGTGTTATCTCATTTGTACATGGATTTGTATAGATTTATGTAGGAGGACCATGGTGGTGGGATTAATGCTATCAAACTTTTTTCATATATGGGCATATGAGCACATTATAGTATTGAGGCCATTGAGTGGGCCATGAGTGGATTAGGCGTAACCGTGAAGATATTTATTTTGCTAGATGGGTTAGACCGAGGAGTCATGGTTTGATACCATGACATATAAATCTATTTTGGATAGGATGGGGCATAGTGTAGTGATTTGGAGACCATGGGGACTATGGAGGATGGGACTGAGGACCATGTCAAGCTATGATGTATTTCATGTACGATGTGGTTGGAGGACATGTTCAGGAGTGGTTGAGTTTTTCTAGTATGAGTGGTGTATCAATAGTTTGCATATAGCACAGGATGTGCCCTCTCGGAGCCATATGTATGACATATATCTATTTGAGAAGAAGGAGAGAGTAGGTGAGGTGAGAATCTTTAGAGATCCTAGTTACACCCACATGTGTGTATGATGGGTAGATCCAAAGATAGTTATGATTTCAAGTGGATGATGTAGGGTGTACCCTAGTTATACTTAGTGGTGGGGGAGATCACCGATGGGTTTATTATTTTAGTAGTGGTGGATGCAATAGAGATAGCCATATGTTAGGTAGTAAGAGGAGGAGAGACAGTAGAGCTCAAACACACCATTCCCCGAGAGGGTGATGTGGCATAGCGAAAAAAAGTTACGCATGACATAAGTATGATATATATGATTTGTATTGAGTAATTTTATAGTAAAGTGATAATGATGTACTAATATAGTTTTTTTTGTCTACAAGTGATGAGTATTGAGAGCATGATCATGGATACATCAATATGTATGCACCATTGACCGTAATGTGCCCCCATATGTCATTTGTAGGAGGAGGGATTTTGGAGAGAGTAGATCACATTTTTGGGAGCATGCTCACTTATTTGATCATGTGTGGTGGCGAAAACCACATGTATAGTGTTGTAAGTAGAGTGAGATGAGGTGAGGATGAAGATCTTGGATCAGAGTGAGAGAGGGTTATAGGAGGAGATGGCCTAGCACAAAATATGTTTGAGAGATATGTGGAGCTTTAGGGATAATATGCAAATGTGGTGGATGAGGCAACATGTCACTACGAACTCGACTAGAGAGTAGTGCTCCTGAACACATAGAGGTGAAGAGTTAGTGGTGAAGCTTTGAGTTTGAGAGCTCGATAGTGGCCTCTAGTAGTAGTGAGGAGGATGTATGATATGTGTTGTATTGGGGCATTTTTCCCATGTGATTTTGTATTATGAAACTTTTGATATATATATATATATATATATATATATATATATATATATATATATGATATGAACATTTTTATATATGATATGTACTTGTTTTGTATGATTTGTTGATTATTTGATGATTTGATTTGATGTGATGTGTTAATGTTGATATTAATATATTATATATATATAGATGATGATGTTGTAGAGTAGACTATATGATATGATAATGTAAATGACATGATATAGATAATGATAAAAAAATATATTAGAATGATGAAAAATGATGATATGATAAATGTGACATGATAGATTGAATTGAAATGTGAAGATAAGTAGAGATAATATACAATTGGCATAAAATATGCATGAATCATGTAACACTAAAGAACATATAACATCTAGCTAGAAAGAAGGTGATGACTATACACAAATGGCTCAAATGATGTAGTTTCATGAGCATAAGTGTTGAATGATAAGCCCGAAGTGATCGTAGCAACACTAGGAAGATGTGAATCATATAATGGGAAAGTGGTGTTCTCCTTTGGGACCCATTTAGGTTTGGGTTGAATAAGAAGTGGTAGTCATCTCATGTGTAGTCAAAACCAAGGGAGGAGGAGACAAAATGACCTTAGGAGGATGAGAGGTAGTCAAAGTAACAAATGCCGGTGTGTGGCATTATGACATGGGAGAATGTGATTGATCAACATGGCATGTGTGAAAATCAATGACACCCTTGTCCTCAAGAAATAAATCCTATCATGGAGTGCATAAAATCATTATCTCTATGACCATTGATCCTATGGAAATTACAAAATGGTTGGTTATGATTTGTCAGTAATTGATGAGGAGGATGATGCTCATTAGAAGGTAGCCTAATCAACTTCTCATCAATCAAAGTGTGTAAAATATCATGAGGCCTAATAGAATGTGAAAAGTATAATGGATCACACTTAGGAGGGGAGTGAAACATGGTGGAGGTCTATGAAAATGAGATGAATGATCATGAGTATGTCTAATAGGAGATGGAGAACGTGAGGGTGGTGCAATAGGAGGAAGAGAAGATGTACTAGGTGGAGGAGTGGTAGAAGAACTAGAAGCATGTGAAAAAAATGTTCATTAAGCATCTCTTGTTCTAAATGTATAACCTTAAGAAAAGAAGTGTAAAAGATTCACATGTATCATATAATAATTTTTCTTTCAAAGGAAGAATCAAGCCATGACAAAAGATATATTGCATTTCTAGATCTATAGGCTGATAAAGTAAAATGATACATGTAAAGATTTAAAACATAAGATATAATCAGTAACATGTTCATTCTTTCCTTGATGCAAAGAAGGAAAACACTCAAATGTAACTTTAGGACCATTGTTAGAAATAAAACATCTAAGAAATGCTTCTTCCATATCAAGATAAGTACTAATAGATCCACTAGGTAAATGATGAAACCAATGAGAAGCAATATCTTAGTAAGACTACTAGGAAATGCTTTGAGAAGTAATCTATCATTAGAATGTGAAGCCATAGCTAATATAAAAGCCTTAAGATGTAATGTAAGGATTACCCTTTCCATCAAAAAGTTTAAAAGTAGGAAAAGTAAAACCCTTAGGAAAAGGTGAATTGTAAATCTTCTTAGGAATAGGATTTCCATGAAGAGAATTATTATCATTACTAGCATAATAGGCCCTACTCTCAAGGGTAAGGGTATGGATATTATTTTGTAAATCACCTACAACATGCATAAGAGAAATAAATTCTTGGGGAGGAATGACATAAACATTAAGGGGTTCATTAAGGGGTTGAATCTTTCCATTATGAGCAAGCCATATGTAAACTATTTGGTTGAAAGGTAATCTTAGGATCAACAAGTGGATAACTAGGAATTAGAACATGGGAAGAAGAATCAAGAGGAAAAGAATTTTGTACACTTTTATCAACAAGCTCATTCAGTAGAAGAAGGAATACAAACAATATGTACACTATCCTTATGATCATCATTATGTATACTATCTTTTGAAATATCAAGAGTAGAAACACATGCATCATTAAATTTTGTATATTTAACATATCATGAGAAGAAAATATGAGTACTAGCATTATTAGGAAGCACATAAGAGGTGGATGAAGAAAGATATGTATTTTGAGGCACAATATTCAATGAACAAGAACTTGGTTGAGAAGAAAGAGAGGGACCTTAATATCATTATCAATAATAATAGGATCAACTTTAATGATTTGTGCATATGTAAGTGGAGGAGAAGAAGAAGCAGGTCAAGGGTCATGAGGATACCATCTACAACATCAAAGGAAGTACAAGTATCACAAGCATCATTAACAAGACCTTCCTCATATGAAAAATTAACCAAATCCTCAACACATGTATCATTTGTAGCAATAGAACAACATCACTATCAATATTCACAAGAACTAGTAGCCTTAATAGGGGTAGGAGTGAAACATCGAGATGAGGGTTTATAAGATTTGTGAAGACAAGAGGAATTTTGGGATGACATGTAGGGGTAGTATGTGACTTATGTTAGTAGGAAAATTCTTCTTGGGCATTTTTAAAACAAAGGATGAAGACTATTCATAGGAAGAGGATCATATTTAGGGAAAGAGGTTTGGGATGATGGTTCACAACACTTTTTGGTAAGCCATTACAAAGCACAAAAATGAGGGATCCTAGGGTAAAGCAAGGGTTCAATCAATAAATGGGTTCACCAAATGATTTAACAAATTTAAATCTTATCAAAGGATTGAGATCAAACACATATAATAGTAATGAGAAAGATCTACCGACCAATGACAAACAAGTGTGGACAATAGAGAGATAAGAGTGAATTAGCTTGTATATGAGTTCCTAGATTGATTTTAGATTAGAAAATGGGTGGAACATAGCTTGGATCTAGACCGAGTATGCTTTATCTAGAAAATTGATACATGTAACGCTTCTAGATAGAACCACCCAAAGGAGGAAAAGACCACCTTAGGCACTAGTGTCTGAATTGGGTGCTAATGTCTAATGTCCTAGAACAATTTTTTGGATTTCTTTTCTTTGGACTTTCTTCTTCCTTCCTCTTTCGTTGTAGGGTTTCACTGTCACACTTGAACCTAAAAAAAAAACCTTAGCTACATGGACAAGGCTCAAGCACACATTAGATGGAATAAATAATGCATATGTTTGAGTCAATAACCTCAACGATCATCCCAATGTGATTATCAGAAGCAGTGCTGCACTATATTTTAGAATTAATGTAGTTCTAGTGTGTGTGTGATAGAATCATTTCCCTTGAAGATAGGTTTCCCTTGTATCCGGTTCGCACCAAGATAATGGTCTACAACTGCTTTTCCCCAAGATGAATATGTGATATGGAATTCAAAAATAGCCCCTTCATATCTAGTGAATGATGCAACCCAAATGCAATGCTTGAATGTTGCTCTTTTGTCCAAGTAGTAGATAGGAAGTAATAGCCCAAATTGCACAACACCCTAATAATAGTGAGTAGGTTGTGTATATATATGGTTTTCTTGTTTGAATTTTGATACTTAGTGACATAAAAGGACAACCTAGAGAATTAGAAATTAAGTACCAAAAAAAAATTAGAAAATAAAGGAGAAAAACAAAAGTGCCAGAAGGGACATTAGCACCTCAAGATTAGTATCCTTACTAGGTGGTACTATCCCATAGACAATCAACATAAAAATACCAAGAAAGGGGAAAGGATCCTATGATTTGACCAGAATACATAAATCCAAAAATTATGAGATAATGTCACAATCAAAGTCAATAGAAAGCAAAAGGACTAAGAAAAGGTGTCACCAATGTCTAATCTTTGCTCTTAGAAATCATATATACAAAAACATACTAGAGGCGTAATGTAATAGTAATAAGTGCATAATTTTGTGTCTACAACATCCTCTTATGTGAATATGGCGATATCCAATCTTTAATTCGGTCTTCAAAAATATATTGCACCACTGATAAATCCATCAAATCATCTAACCTCGACAACATGAATCTATACTTGATTATGATTTTTGATCACCCTACAACTTTTGTACATTATTCATCTTTTTTTTTATTTGGTGCTAGTAATGTTGGTACTACACATAAACTCAAAATTTCATGAATCAATCCTTTGTGCAATTACTCTTGATCCTATTTTGCACCTCAACATTCTCTTGTGGTGTCAACATGTATGCCACTTTGTTTAGTAGACCTAATATTTTGATCAAATCCATTCAATGGATTTTGACCTCCTCATTACTGGTAGACCATTAAAAACAATCTTTATGAATTCATCTATTAAGTTGTTCACACATTGCAATAGTAACTCTTTTTCACCTTATGTTTTTATGCTTAATTTTTGGACATGCTTTGCTACGGTAGAAAAATGCACTCCTTCACATCATTCATGAATTTATCTCCCAACATCAACATTAATTTGGATTAGTTTCTACTTCTTCACATTTAACCTTGAAAGTACTTAAATTGTGTTTCTCTCCATCTTTTTCAACAAATTATTTGTATTTGAATGTCCATCATACAATTCCTTATGGTCAAATCTGTAAGGTACTCTTGATTAACTAAAATGTGGAAATATCCTATAGTTAATATAATCTAGAACGACCTATAAATGCAGTAAATGAATATAATAGAAAAGTATGTAAATGACCCAAGCAACTAATCTAATGAAAGTAGAAACCCTAATGTGCAAGAGAAGAGGAAAGAACTCAGTTGAATAGGAGATTCCCGTGGGATCGTGTCGTAGAGGTGAGTGGAGAATTTGGAAGAAGGAACAAATATGCAAAAGCCCCGAAAAGGATGGATCTGGGATATCTATCTGGACTGGAGCACCTAGAGAGGGATTGGGGCACCCATGGGTGCTCTAGTCGGTGAAAAATATTTGAAACTAGTTTATACATGTTCAACAGATGGTTCGAAGCCCTTGTTATTTGTCTCACTAGATTCACTCTACTTCTCTAGATGTCAGTGATATCCTAAGATGAATAAAAAGACATGTAAAACCCTAAACAAACATTAATCCCTATAAAATAAAAATGCAAATGAATGGGTCGGATTGACCTCATTTGCCACAACAGTGGGCTTACTAATTGAGCGTTGCACTACATTTCAGAGCAGATGTATTTTTGGTGTGTGTGTGCATAATGTGCCCTAGGTGCTCTTGTGCCAGTCGCACTTTGTGAAGTAGCAAACAATAATTAGATGTAGAAAATGTAATAAAATGTGTGTATGAAATAGAATAAAATCCTCCCCCTATGCTTGTGTTATGCAGATGTCCTAGTCTTGTGCCTTGTGATGGAACTATGTGGATGTAAGTGATCTCCAATGTAATAGATGGATGCAACTATAAGTGGATGATAATAGTGACTAGTGTTTGGTCCCTCATTATGGTCTCATAACTTTATATTTATAGGGTTCTCTTGATCTAATTTTTTAATTAACCCGAAATGGCCAACCACCAAAAAGATAAAGATATCAAATGGATAGAAAGAGCCCAAAAAGTGGTGGGAAAGTGTAAAAAGGATCGGCGGCCCTGGTGGGACTAAGGCATCCATAGTCACCCCATTACTATCTTGGGCACCCCAGTCAAGGCTAAAACAATGGAAGATGATTAAAATTGACTGGGCATGTGTGCGGTGGAGGTCGGGAATGACGACAAAAATCAAATAAAGATGACCAAGAGACGGGGTTAATTAGTACTTTCTTCACTTAAAAACCTTCTAAACAGTAGTATGAGACCGGGAATATATAATGTATAAAGTGCATGATTTTGTGTCTACATTTACCCCCACTTTATGTTGGTGAGAAGAAATCTCTAGGTAATGTAAAGTAGATAGAGATGTGTACACGATGTCCATGGATATTATAGTAGAAAACGTGCAAAGGACTAGAAAAAGCGTGGAATGACAAAAAGATGATGGAACGTGGAAAATATGAATGAAAAAAAACATAAAAAGTAATGAGAGTGAACCTAGGGAGAAAACACATGTGTATCAGCTATTGACGATGTGTGTGATGTACCCTGCATGGTTAATATGGTGTGTGTTGTCACAAAGTGTTTTTATTGACGTTGTTGTTGTTATTTCTCATACGTTTCTCACATAACTCGGACCTACAAGGAGAATGATCAAGTAGTCAAATATGTTTGTATGTGTGTGTAAACACACAATCAAAAAAAGACATAGTAGTAAATGTAAAATATGCAAATGAAATAGTGTAAATGGAACATGTGCACTGATCCATGTTGAGAAAGAGAGTGTATAAGGATATCCTTTATTGTGATTTTTTTGGGCGATCTCACACCACCCTGGATGAAGAAGTGTAGGGAGAAAGATGCATTATTCTCCTTCCTGTAACTGCTTCCTTGAATGTGTGTGAAGAGATCTTTGTACGTCCTAGTTTTTTAGGTCATCCGACATCACCGGGTTGAAGTAGTGTAGGGAGGCACACCCACTGTAACATCTAAGCTTGTAACTACTTCCCATAATGCTAAGGACAATCATGTCATGTAAAATCCGTTGTGTATGGGGTTTGTAGGCTAGTTTGAACCCACGCATTGTATATAACTAAATTGAACCAGTGTAGAATCTCTGTGTAGTGTGTAGAAAAACCCCAAATGATGCCCCCTATTTGGGGGTGCATGTGACGTCTCTAATAGGATAATGTGGCCCCAAAAGAGTACCAACCACATGAACTTTGAAACTATGCCCTATAGGGGGACATGAATGCACTTGGTAGAAACCAAGGCATGCACAAACAAGGATGGCTAGCCAAAAACAAGTGTTAGTATGAAAAAGCATGCATATAGAATGTAAAAGATACACAAACAGTGTGTAAGCTACCAAGAAAAGTAATGTAAACACACAAGAAGATAAGTAAGCCACACAAAGTGGGCTGCAAACATGGGACATCACTCACAATGTCGCAAGACATGTAAGGCCATCATGGCTGCAAACAACAAACAAGTGTGCACACCAAACATAGGGCAAGGCCTCGTAAATAAGAACAAACAATAAAACAAACAAGTATGGAAGCAAATATCCCTGCATAAAAAAATGCTACACATGGAGCACCCATTAGCATGCTAGAAAGATAAATAGTATGTCAAAAGCATGAATAAGCAAGTAATGTAAAGTATTAAGTACGAAATGAAACAATAGCACCTGAAAGAGATGAATGTGGATGCCCCCAATGACTAGTGTAGGAAGGGTAGTAGGTGAACATCCATGTTGCATGTGAGAGACTCAGATATCTATGATTATAACTAGAAAAATACATGAACGCGCATGTGTGGATGATATAAATAAATTAAATATAAGAAATATAACTAGCATGTGTAATAAAGTGACCATTAAACAAGCAAAAGTAAGCAAGAGTAAGAGAAACCATAGTATGCAGTATGTTGTAGATGGATGGAATGGAATGCAAGATGGAGTGATAGGATCCACATGCCCCCTAAGTGAATGGAAATGTATGCAGTGAGATTCATTTAGTTTCCCCCTCAACAGTCAAGAATGAACTGTAAACGAGAATGTGTCATCAAGAAATGGTCGAAGTGTGTGTTGTGTTTAATGAGTCATGTGATGAATGTGTAGGTGTAGTGATGAGATGCGACCTAACGATGATGTGTGTGTGAACCCTATAGCCTAAGTGTATATCACAACCAGATGAATGTATAAATGATGATTTAGCCTAAGTGTATATCACTATAAGATGAATGGATGAGTGATAATTTATCCCTAAACGCATATCACAACGAGATGAAGAGAGTGAGTGATGATGTAAACTAAGGTGTATACCACTACAAAATGATAGAATGGGTGACCATTTATCCTAAAGGATATGAAATTAACCTAGTAATGTCACATGATGAAAGGTCAAATGATGAACATGTAGTAATGATAAGGTCCATTTGATTTGTAAACCCTGCAAATGAGTATGGACCGAGGAACTAAAGTGCATCATAAGGGCAAAGTGAGTGCAATGCGTAGAAGAAAATGCAATATATGTAATGATAGTATATGACCATGTGATGTGTAGGATGTTTGATATGCAATGTATAGGATGTAATAATAAAAATGTAATAGATAGACTAGTAGTGTGAAATGCGTGTATGTGATGTGTATGATGAGTAGTATATAATGTTAGATGTAAGTGGGACACATGTATGATAAATACTAGTATGATGTATGGATATGCAAAGATGGAAATGGTATGGACTAAATGTATAATGTATGACACAAAACGTAAAATGCAATGTGTGGTGTTTATAGTGCAGTGTGTGGGGTTCATGTGTAGTAATCCCTCAACATTCAAGTGTGAACCGAAGCACAAGAGTGTGTCATCGGGTAATGATGATGCGATAATGTATGTATGACTATGCAAGATGAGATGATGGATGTATGATAATGAAAATATTATAGAAACGCTAATGTTAATATGATAGGGGGTATGTGTTAGATGTTATATCCCCCAAGTGTGTGTAAGAGGATCATGCAAAGTCACCGAGAAGATCATCATCTACCAAAGACCAAGTTTGTGTTTAGTGGTGGAAGCATGGTTAGCAAAAGTAATAGTAGGACCATTCGATTGTGGTGGAATTTGCAATGTGTCATGACCACTAGTAGGAGGATTAGATGCTTTGACGAAAGTGATTGGTTGGAGATTATACTTGATAGGAGGCCAAGTTGCACTGAGTTTTAAAGGAGGTTGCTTAGGTTGACTTGGTAATACAATAGATGACTTAGTAGGAGGAGGTGGTGAACTAATTTTGATAGGTGGTTGATTATGTTGACTTGGTGATGCCGTAGGTGGTTGCTTAGGTAGATCTTGACTAACCGAAGAAGGAGCAACTTTAGGAGCCCATGTGGGTGTAGCATTGGTAGATGGGGCTGTAAATGAAATAAATCCTTGACGCTCAAGATGTTTGATTATTCATGGAAAAGTGTGGCAATTGTTGTCATTATGTCCATTGATTTGATGATAATTACAATATGGATGACCTTGATATTTTGCTAACCGATAAAGAAGAATAGTAATGAGTAGGCGGAGAGTGATCAACTAATGATTAAGGAGCTAAATAAGAATGTCATGTTACGTAGTATTATGCTCAAATATGAGAGGATCAGGAAATGACATGTCTTGAGGTTCAGCTAGATGACATGTAGTGGACATAGATTGCATATAAGATGTAGAAGGAGCAAAAACATGTGATTGGGAAACATCCTTAAGTTGTTGAATTTCATATTTGAGAGATATAATCATGGATTCCATGGCCTTAAATTTATCTTGAAATAAAGCATGTAGAGCATGGATTGAGTCCAAGAGGGGTTGATTAGATGGAGGATCACTAGGACCATCGTTAGATAAATGATCGAATATAGGACTTATTTTGTGCGGTGGTGTATTGTCATCTAGATACATGGTGTCTAGCTATTTTTGCAACAATGGGGATATATCTTAAGTAAATCAGATAAAGAGACTTGAACAAATTTGGGAGCCATGATAGATGAAAAATGAGGATCCTAAGTGTGAAAGCGGCTAGGTTCACCAAAATGATTAACTAAAAATGTGCAAATATAATATAGTTAATCTAATCTAGAACAACATGTAAATTCAGTAAATGAATACAACAAAGAAGTATGTAAATGAACCAAGAACTAATCTAATGAAAATAGAAACCCTAATGTGCAAGAGAGAAGAGGAAATAACTCATTTGAATATAGAGATGCTCGCGAGACTATGTCATAGAGATGATTGGAGAATCTGGAAGCAGGAACGATTGTGTAGAAGCCCCGAAAAGGATGGATATGGGCTATGTATTTGGTGGAGCACTGAGAGAAGAGGTGGGGAGGCTATGGGTGCTCTAGTCTATAAAATGGGTGCCCTGGTCTCGTGCAAAAGCTCGGAACTAGTTTTTACAAGTTCAATAAGGATGGTTTGAAGTCCTCCTTTTGTCTCACTAGATTCGTTGTGACCGCTTCGAGATGTCGTTGATATCCCAAGATGAATAAAATACCTGCAAAACCATAAACAAGAATCAATCCCTAAAAAATAAAAATGTAAATGAATGGGTTGGACTGACCTTAGTTGGCACAATAGTGGCTTACTAACTCGAGTAAGCATTGCACTACATTTTAGACCCAAATGTAGTTTTGTGTGTGTGTGTGTGTGCATAATGTGCCTAGGTGCTCTTGTGTCAGTCACACTTTGTGAAGTAACGAGCAATAACTAGATGTAGAAAGTGTAATAGAATATGTGTATGGAATAAAATAAAATCCTCCCCCTTAATTTGTGTGATGCAAATGTCCTAGCCTTGTGCCTTGTGATGGAGCTATGTAGATGCAAGTGTTCTCCAATGTAATAGATGGATGCAACTCTAGGTGGATGATAATAGTGATTAGTGCTTGGTCCCTCATTATGGTCTCATAACTTTATATTTATAGGGTTCTCTTGATTTAATTTCGTAATTAACCCTGAAATGGCCAACCACCAAAAAGATAAAGATCTCAAACGATTAGAAAGAACCCAAAAAGTGGTAGGAAAGTGCAAAAAGGATCGGGCACCCCTGGTGGGACCATGGCGCCCATGGGCACCAATGATGAAGACTACTGGGTGCCATCAAGGCTAAAATAACGGAAGATGATAAAAACTAACTGGGCATGTGTGTGGTGGAGGTTGGGAATGACAACAAAAATAAAAGAAAGATGACCAAGAGACGGGGTTAAGTAGTACTTTCTTCACTAAAAAAACTTCTAAATAGTAGTATGAGACCGAGACTATATATTGTCTAAAGTGCATGATTTTATGTCTACAATTCCAAGAAAAATATGGAAAATATCTATAGACATGATGCCACACACAAATTCATCTTTGTAGGCACCAATTTGAAAAATTCACTAAACAGTGCTCATTTTAAAAAATTGATGACCTTTTACAAACTAAGAAACCTTATACGGGTTTAGATGTGTAATTATCTTCAAATGCAAGTTATCCATAATTTATTACAAAATAATGTTGTTTGACTTACCACTATCTATTATTACTTTACATACTTTACCTATTGACTGCATGAGGTTCCAAAAAAATTCTTTCTTTGTATGAGACTATTCTCCTCTTTTGTAGGCATCAATAACACCTTCTTCATCATGAGTGTTTTTCCTACTTTATGTTCATTAACATTATGCATGAATGCAACATTGTGCAATAAGTGCACTTGTAAGTCCACCGCCATCAATTTTCGGTTGTGGGAATGAAAATTATCTATGGCCTAACTTCTTCACACTTGAAACCTGTGTGAGTGGTTTCATGTCTATGGCCTTGACCTTTTCCTCTAAAACTTCCTGTACCTCTTTGTCTACTATCATTGTGTTAGAATGTGCTTTCCTCACCTTCTTACAAACTTTACCTCATGACTATATACGATTGTAAAAAAAGTCTTTATTATAATATAAGGCTTTAGTTAATTATTTATTAGTTACACATTAACTAATATTCGGTTGTAACCATCAACCACATTGTAACTATCTTTTGCATAATAAAATGACATACACACAATCTCTAAAGTGTGTAATCCACCTTATTTATTCTTTCTTTTCCACGTATTCGAAATTGGTATCAAATCTAGATGCAAGGAGGTTTTTGAGAATATGAAAGATGAAGATTACAAAATCACGAGTTTCTTAAAACCACGAGTTTTATTCATCTGAAGTATTATTAGGGCACAAATTTTAAAGGAAATCAAAAGACTATTTGAAGCCATTGTACTCACAAATTGAAATCTAGAAATCAAGGGCACATTTTCAAATTTTCGTAGGGATTTTTTCAAAACATTTCCATTGTAGTCATGAGAAAAAGGGGCCAACAGTATTTTGTGTGCATATACAAATATAGCCATGATTATATACACAATGTTAGCAGAGGTTCTTGGATCACGACTTCTGAACATGCAACATGTCATAGTCTAGACTAATCCATAGGTGTCTTTAAACTAAACTAAGTCTCACTTTGCACAATATAACATAAATCAACAAGGAGAGATCAAGAATGGAAAAACATAAAACAATTAAAGTTACTTGTAATTTCAATCGAACACATAAAATGGAAAGAACCTGAAATAGCTTACTATTGGGATCAAAGATAAACCTTATGTGTAATACATTTACATAGTTTTATATAGAACAACCATGAATATTGAGTTACCATTCCTTTTAACTTCTTCTTGTACATGAAGAGGTTTCTCCTATTCTCTATCTATCCTATGTTATACATTCTACCATTAATCTTATCTCGAAAAATTCTTATATAAGGGGTTTCAAAATCATAAAAATATATCCATGTTGGCTTTCTAAGTCATTTTACACTCTAACACTTTCTCATCCTTAAATAGTTGTCTCGCCCCGAGACAAAAGTTACTCGATGATCTAAAAGTTACTTTTGTGACATCTTTTGAACTAAAAATGCGCATTGCGATGCATTGGGTGATGCTCATTCACAGTCATAAAAATGATGTCGTTTTCCTATTTTCATCCTCTACACACTACTTAACCGCAATTTCATGTTTTCAATCAAGTAGACTTTTCGACGTACCACCCTTTACATGTTTTCAATATGTGGAAACTCTCTCATCAAGATCGCCCGTGTGGGTTTTCAATCTTTGCGGGCTTGGTTACGGATATAAAAATTTTAGGCATTTTGTACTTCAATCAAAATTTATATTATCTGCCGCAAAATTATGCTTCTTTGTTTTCTCATGGTTTTGCTTTGGCTATTTGGGCTACTCTATTTGCTTTGAATGAATGTGAGGGGTGAAAATGGAGGTGTCATTATATGTGTTGCTTTAAGTTTGCGAAGGAGTATGTACGAGAGAATAAACCTTGGTGTGTTCTTCATTGTTTATGCAATTGGTAGAATTGATTTTGAGTTTTCCTTCTACGTATTCCAATATGTGAATGCTTCATTTATTATCCTAAAGTAGATATGTAATTGTAATAATGCTTGCATGACTTCATATAATTCATTTGTCTTAACATTGTCAGTAACTTGATCATGGAAAGGAATTTTAGTTTGAATTTCCTAAATCAATGTTTACAACCTATCCCACATTCCTTGTGCCTAAACTGCTACAAATGTATCATGTGATGCATTATGTTTCCATTATTGCGAGTATCTCAAAACATTATCTCAGCTTGCAAAGATGTATGTAGTGAATTCTTCATCTGTTAATAATATTTCCTATTCTTAGCTACACTTTCATTATACTACTTGTGTCTATATTATTTTTATGGTCTCCCATGGTAGCTTGCAAATGTGTGTTCTAATCCAAAAGTTCAAATGTCAATTCTTTAGCTTGGTCTTGGCTAGTTATAGCATTGTGACATATTTTTGTAGTATTAACACCATGTCTTTTACTTTTCTCTTTGTATTGGCTACTTGTGCCTTTATCTTCTTCTCTTCCTCATTCTCCTTCCAATTATCCACTAGCTTGTTTACTCCGCATTGTTAATTTCATTTGATCACTTATTACTTGTTCACATATAGTATCGGTAACAAGTTGTGGATGGTTCCAATTTGAGATTCGATCTTGCACAATATCTTTTCCATATTTATTTTCTCTTGAGCCATTTGTAGTGCGATTACTCCAAACTTTTCTTCTGGTTAGTGCATTCCCTCAAATTGTGTTTGCAAAGTGGTAATTGCTCCAAATCAACCTCGATTTGTGCTAGTTGGTAGAGTTGATTGCGTTTCCCACCAAAATGTTTGCATATCCTCTTTTTCAATTGCTCTTGTTGTAGTTATCTGTGGTGGATGTTCTCACTTTTGAGGTCATTTACATTGTTTATAGCTACTCGTGATTAGTGGCTACTTGTGCTTTAGGATTTGTGGTAACCTACATAGTGTCCTTGCTTTTCTCTATGTATTTTTGAGCTTTACTTACTGATATTGACTTTGGGATATGCAATGTGTTGTGTTTCCTAAGCCTTTTACGTTTGATCTAGTTTGATTGCTTGATTTTTGTAGTTACGAATTTTTAGTTATTCTTTCCTCTTTTCCTCTTACGCTTATTTTCTTTTGTTTTCTTCATATTATTTTGCCTTCTCCTCTGCTTCTGCTTTCCTTTTGTTTTAGCTTAAGCTTTCTTTTTCTCTTCTTATTGCGATTTCTTCCGCTTCTTTTCTCCTTTTTTCTTCAATGGCATCTTGCATCTTGGATTTTTCCATTGCCACTTTTTCTTGTTCCTCCTCCTATTTTTGTACTTCCTTTCTTTCTACTCCTATCTTCCTTTGAAGTTTATGCTTCACACAATTGTGCCTCTTACGTACTTCTTTCTAATTCATTTTTTTCTTGCATTGCGCTATTTTTTTCTTCCTTCTTCTTGTTATTATAATTGCTTTTCCCTTGTTGATTGTGTGGCTTCTCCTAGTTCTTCCACAACCGATTGTGCATTGGTGACTATGGGATCTTCCTTAACTCATATAGGTTTTTTTATTGTTTCGCCTCTTGTGATTATCTCCCGAGGAGTACTTATATCTTGTGGGGACATAAGAGGGGATGGTGTAATTGATGTGGGTTGGAGTAGTCTATGTGATTTTTTCTTCTATCTTTTTTTGGTTTTTTTATCTCTTTCGTCTGCAACTTTCTATACTTATATGTATGCTACGGGTTGAGGTTCTTGTATTTCCTCTTGCAGTATTGATGCCCTTCTTCATGTACTATCTCCCCACCGTGGGAGTACACTTTCTTCTCTTAATAGTAGGTGCACTACTTTGAATAGACTTACCTTAGTCCTTATTTTCTTGTGTGCAAAGAGAGGCATCTCCTCTCCTAATGTTGAGAAATCCAATCCATGTTCATAAAGCCCTTGATTGATATTTTGGGTGAGTTTCTCTTGTGTCACACTCTCTCATCTTTGAGATAATCATGAGGGGTTTTGGTATGGGTGGGAGTTGAACTCTATCTTCTTCTTTGGAACAAAATTGGCCACCAAATTCCACTTTGTAAATTTTTCTTGGTAGTTGATTCTCTTGAAAAATGACCCTTTTATTCCTTTGTGCACTTCTCTCAATATTAAATCCCTTTCATGCTCCAATACGACTCTTCGTAATATCTCATTTTCCTAGTTTATATAGCAATCCATTTATAATGGTGTAAGACAAGGCTTTAGTAACTAAGTGTCTTTTATCTTTTTCGTATAATGGTCTAGTAGGAGGTCGTGTCACAAAAGTATGAAATCTCTAGTTGTTCGGTATTACAATAACCCAAAATAGATGGGCGTATTGAGCATCTTCATTGAATTCCTTTGGTTCTTCCCCCGTATTTATACACTCAAGTTGTCTAGTCCTAAGTTTTCTTTTCTGGGCTTCACATTTATTTTAAACTTGTACTCTTAGAATAACATCAACCATCTTGATATTAATCCACCCAATAAAAACTTATTAACCAAGTATCACAATGCTTGGTTATCCATAAAGAATTTAAATTCGGTTTCTAAATGGTATTGTCTAAACTTTTAAAGCACAAACACCATGGCTAGATATTCGCTTTCGGGGTAGTTCATTTTTTTGCTAGAAACAATTTCCTACTTACAAAGTGAATAGGATGATAAATTCCTCATTCTCCTGGTTACATTAGGATTGCTCCAATTGCACTTCCCGACGCATAAACATGGACATGATTTTTTGTCTAATATGGGAACACTAGTATTGATGCATTAACCAACTTGTGCTTCAATTATGTGAATGCACTTTGAAAATCCATTGTCGCTTAAAAATTTGTGCCTTTCAATAATCATTGCTCCATCGGTTGCACAATACTAACATATCCCTTGATAAATTTCTTGTAATACCTAGTGTGACTAAGAAATACACAGTTTATGAAAAGAGTTGTGGGAGGTTTTAGGCCAATTATAAGCTGTAATTTTTGCTTGATCTACTAAAAATCCTTCTTTGCAATACCATATGACCAAGTAATGTTCTAAAAGGTGTAAATAAAATGCATTTATTTAAATATAAGGCAATGCATAATTCTCTACACCATTCTAACATTAATCGCACATTGGATATATTTCCCTTGAGGAGAGAAAATATTGCGTAATCATCCAAATATGCTTCCAAGAAATCATGAATGAAGTCTTTAAATGCGGTAATGACTTTAGAAAAGATTATGCGTACATTTTCTAACCCAAACAACATCACCATATATGCGAAGCTACCCCATTTGGTAGTGAAGGTGGTTTTAGCCTAATCTTCTTGTGCTGAAACAAAATTTAGTGATATCTGTTGAATCTGCTCGTAAAAGGATGTACCTCATGTTTTGTCACATCTTCCAAGATTTAATTTGTGAATGTTATAGAAAATGGATCGTTGACACATGAGTTGACAAGGGCTCTGTAATCTCCACATATTCTAATTTACCCTATTTTCTTTGGTTATGTGATGATTGGACTCACCCAAACTAATTTTTCTATGGGTAGATTAGACTTGCTTTTACCATACAATCTAATTCCACATTCACTTTTACTTTCATATTTGGATTTAATTTATAAGGTCTTTTGTTGATAGGCTTTAATCCATCTTTTAATTTAACACACATTTCTCCGAGTGATGGATCCACTCCTTGATTTTGATAAATTTAGTGGGAAACAAATCCTCGTAACCCGCAATAGTTTTAGGATATCTGTCATCTATATTTTTCCACTAGTCTCCAATAGTAGATAACTTTACTATTCCAAAGCTGGTCTAATGTATTATACTCTCTTGCACACTATTTTATCATATATTATGACATTTTTGTATTGTGTGTATCCACTACCATCCTATTTCATTTTTTCTTCTATATGCAAAATGCACATATGTTATTCTTATTTCTCAAATAGTTTTTTTTTCTTTGTGCGAATTTGTTCTATTCATTTTAGTTCAAACATTCAAACTAGCTCCATATCTTCATCGTACTCGTGTTCACCGTTTTCCTCATTTCCATCACCTACTATGTGGCATATATTTATCCTTGGGGTTTGGGAATTTACTTTCTCCAAATAATTTAGAGGTTCCATGCCACAAAAATGTTTTGATTCTTTGAAGGGATGCATCTACTATAGGATTACTATCTTCAAAAGTGAATGTTTGAATAAAATCCCATTGTAATCACCCCTAATTATGTGTTTCTCGCCTCCTTTCTTGATGGAAATACCAATATTTTGGTATTATAATCAATGTTTTTGAAAGATATGTACCCACCATTTTTATCTATTTCTTGTACTTTCCAAGCCTCAATACATTCTTAAATGCATAGTTCGGACATTGTTATACACAATAATGTGGCCAATCCTTTGTTAACTTAGTGTCTAATGCGAATCGTGCTTGCATCATACCTATTACTTTGATCCATTTCAGATTCTTCATCTTGTGTGCAACCCACCATGATGTCGCAATTCCCTTTAGGGCATAGTCTAGTGCATGAGATGCTCATTTTTTCTTGAGGTACATGTTTTTGAAAATCATCTAAAAATGTATTTAAGATTATAGGTCCTGGAAAAACAAGTGGGTTTTATTTTTCTTCTACATGCACCATTCTCATTGGTGCGGCTTCATGTTATCTCGCACATCCAATGATTCAAGCCTTCATCCCATTCTGCGCACCAACAGAGGATATAATTTCCCATGGGATATGGATTTCTCTATTTGGTTCAAGTATAATCCTGATCATGCCTTGCAAACTCATATAGTTGTGATATTTCTAACTTAGTTAGGGACCGAATGTTATATTAGGATTCTTCATTTGCGAACAAATTCCTAACATGGATTTACCCAAAGATTTCCCCATTTGTGAAGTCCTTTGTTACGTAGTGCAAAGTTATAGCATTTTCTTGATGTCCTACTTTAAACCAACTTTCAACATCATGTGCATATGGTGACATTGGTTCTTTTGGAATTGTGTAGGGATTATGTTCAACCTTATTCATTGGGATGACAATAATAGAGTCATTAAGATGTGATTCCATCTGATTAGTTCTTGTATTGATTGTCATGTTGTCATCATATACCCACTTTTTTTATCAACACTAGGTAATGTGTGTCCTTAGTTTTCATATTAATCAAAATAACCTTTCAAATTTAATTCTCCTACCTATATCTAAATATCCTCCAATCGGAGAATTGGGTCTACTCTACCATAAACTCGAGGATGAGAGTAAAAACTCATTATGCTAGAGCGGGAGCTCGCATAGCTTCCTAGGTGGATCTAAACATCATGTTTATTGTGATTTCAAAATTGAACATTGTATCATTTATCTCGTAACCTCCCAAGATTATATTCAACCGGGTGTCCACATCCCTTGGTTTTTGTCTTCATGTACCATATTGGTTTCTTTGTTTTCACTTGCTCCATAGGAAGAGATTTCCAATAGAGCTTTGAGAAAGGTAGATATATTTTGAGAAATATTCTCATTTCTCAATACATTTACTATGTTTAAGAGGTCATATAGAGTTACAACCACTCCATGTTTTAATATTCTCATCATCTCCTTATAATTTTTGCATCAACTTCCCAACTATTTTGTGTATTGACATCTCTATTCTATATTAACTGAGCAGTCTTTTAGCTTCTTTAAGTAATGCTTTTTCTTTTTGGAAAATAAATGAGACTCATGTCCTTCTACAGAGCTCACACAACGAGATGAAAATATTTATGTTTCATCTATATTATTGATAAATTCATACAACACCTACAATTTCTTCTCGCTTATGGAGCTCTCACACCTCTCTCTCTATCTTAGAGGTTTTACAATGGATGATGCCTCCTAGGGCCTACCAATCTCACTCCTTTCTTACATATCTAAGGTCGATCCTGACCTACTCTCTTAGTACCTCTCCTTGGATGACCTCGGTGGTACTTTTGCTCGACCCTACAAATTATGGCCAACGATTATCGCCTCAACAACTACATTGATCTATAACCCCAACTTGAGCATTTTCTCCCCTATTTATAGCCGTGTGCCCCGACTTCTTACTTCTCTCTCCTCTGTGCTAACTTCTCCTCTTCTCTTGATTGGAGTTTAAATTTGAATTTGGATTCTTTAATGCCCTTATACATGTGATTTTCCCTCAACCAATCCTATTGTGCCATGTCACCCGATGGTTGGATTCTCCTTATTGGTCACTCCACTGTCATGTCATCGCATCAACCATGTGACCATGTAGACCCATTAATATACATCCTTTCGACAGCTTGTCCCTACATATTATCATTTCAGGATTAATCCTTTGTGCCTTCTCGGCACCCTTGTCATTACTTTGGTTTCTCCAAGATCTTTGCTTGCTTTCTTTACATCCATTTCTACCTATATTTCTCTGCACCCCTTTTCCCTTAGTTAATATTATGGGAAACTACTCCTATGTGTGCCATCCCTTTGCATGATCTAACATTTTCTCATGCATCCTTCTTCTTCGTTATGACTATCATATCATATTCTCCTCTTCTCTAGTGCACTCTTACCTCCACACACTTTGTCATTGGTGTCTCCACTTTTGTTGCACTCCATCTTTCCCGTGCACCTCTCTTTATCCTCTGTCATCTCCACTCACATGTGATTTCCTTCATACCTTATCCTTCATGTGCTTCATGTACCCCTATAGTATGTACAAAATATTTTTTGCTCAAGATTCGATAGGCAATTCTTCACAATATGGTTTTGATTTCTACAAAGATAGAAAATTAGTCCTTATCTCTATGACACGTGTCTCATTCTCCTTTTCTAGTAACCACCCTAATATCCTCATTTTTTTCACACCATAGGGTATTTGTGGGACATTTTATCCTAGATTTTAACCTTGATAACTTCCATAGGCTTCTTGTGAAGCTAGTACGTTTCATCACGGTGATTGATGTGGTGAAGGAAGTATTCATCCCATGCTATTTTGTGGAGATGGTGGAGCCCAACGTGGACTAGATTTTGGAGATTATGGTATCCATTGTAAGTTTTTACGTGGTGAAGGAGGAACCCCTTTGCACAATTGGTTGAGTAGAGGTAGTCATCTTTACTTCTACAATAAGTGGTGGTGCTTTGGTGGCTATTGAGTTTGTATTGCAAACACATTCCTAGTAACTTCTTCCTTTAAATTCATCAAAGCATTGTAGTCCTTAGCTTCATGGGGTCGTAGCCTTGCAGAAAGTGCACACCACATTATGTGGTTGTCTAACATAGTGTTGTAAAGGGTGGAAATTGGAAAAATAATGGCGGGAAAATATGTAAATGTCATAATATTTTGCTTTTCCTCCGGGCTTTGTCCTAATACAATCATTCTTATGATATCCTTCATATATGCACTTAACACACCATAAGGTGAGCATATGTTTCTTTCCTTCTTTTAGTTCATTCAATATGCACATTATTACATCCAATTTTATTTTAAAGGTACCACTTTCACCATAATATTCAATATTTTCTACTCGGATAGCCAATTTAATGGTGTCTCGATTTAGTTTGAAATTTTGTTTACACAATTACAAATTGAATCTTATTGTGTAATCCTTCCAAAACCAAGGAGCCTTGTTTGGTTTGTCAAAATCAAAATTGGCCTTGTTCATTACATCGTAGAACCTCATATCATATTCTATGACCATTTCTCCCATATTCTACTTGATATCCACTAAGACTTCAATAGTTTCTCCTACACATTTCTTCCTTTTAAATTCCTAAGTTAAAGTATTGTGTACATTATGTAAATATTGCGCACTCAATAGTTTCTACTTGCACTAGTACTTATGTTAGCCTCACTAGATTATAGTTTTTCTTCTTCAAACTCTTTAGATTCCTGGAAGGATAACTATGTTTTTGGACTTATAGGATTATGGTTACTATCTTCCCCACTATTTTCATAATGTCCTCTTGATGCGATCCTATGCTGAGGAGGACTATGTAATGAAAATTCTATATCATGGGCAATTTATTATATTCTTATAGCTAGAGATTTTGATTACAACCTTGTTTGTGTTGTATATAATGGTCTCAATCTCCTTTGTAATCCTAACACAATTTCAAATCAATCTAAATTATTTTGACAATCCCACATGATCAATTCCATGTCGACTTTGGGGACATATATCCTAGAAGAGGGGTACTATCATCCTCTACGGGCTTTGGAGGATCATCTTTAATTTCTCCCCTGCAAAATACAATGTTTGTCTTGTTGTTATACCATGGTCTCTATGATGTTTTTCAGGTTTTAGTGTCAACTTCTTTATCAATTTTCTCTAAGTACTTCTAGTTGTCTCTCTTCAACTTTTGTCTTTGGTTCCTCGGTTCCCTTCCCGACTTCACACTCGATGCTCACAAATTTTTTCACATTATATTTATCTCTTCATCTTCTTCCTTCATCAATCCCTTTGGTTTCTTCAAGAGGATCCTTTCCTCCTTCGATGACAACTTTCCCTAATTTATCCCTACATGATTGGTTTTGTCCTTCTTACATACTTATTATTAATTTCCCATCTATTGCGTTGACTAGTTTCTCTCTAAAGTTTTTTTTCAATATTTCTATTTTCTTCTCTTTACGCATTTCCGAACCCTTCAGATTCCTCTTTAATTATGACCCCTTCCCCTTTATCTCCCCCTTCTAGGATTGCATTCCCTTGACGCCTTCCGACTACTCCATATTGTGTAGAATTAACACCATGACCTTTTCCACATCTAACATATTAACTAAACATGGTGGTTGTCTCTAAAATTTTCCTCTTAATCCCACTAGAAAACATGCTTTTGCATAATCAAAAGAACAAAAATTTGGACAAAAATGTTAGTTACGTACATGTCTATAGTGGTTTTCATCCAATGGTCGATAACACGAGTCAAAGGAACATCCAATTTGTGTAAGTATTCAACTTTGTCCACCATCCATTTGTATTCCTCTTTGGGCTAATGTCTAAACCAATAGAATTCCAACCAAGATAACTAGAAAACTAATTGTTCAAGGGAGATCACACCAGAAAATTTCATGAATGTCTCCATAAACACGGTCCCAAACGAATCTTTTTAGTAGGGATTCTTGTCAAAATATCTTCAACTTAATTGAACTATTCATCTTTTCTTACAACCACCTTTCCACATCTCTTTGCCCCGATAGCCATCTCATCATTTTGGGGTCATGGAAACATAACCATTGTTAGCGAGATGTTCTGTATCATGGCTTTAGAACATACATGTTGTATTCTAAACTAATCCATAGGTGTCTTAGAAATAAATTAAGTCTTACTTTGCACAATAGAACAAAAATTAACAAGGTGAGATCAAGAATGTTAAAACATAAATTAATTAAAGTTCCTTGTAATTCCAATCGGAACACATAAAATACAAAGAACCCGAAATAACTTACTATGGGGATCAAAGATCAACCTTTTACTTGTACATGAAGAGGCTTCTCCTATTCTTATGCTATGTCATACATTCTACTATTTGTCTTATCTAAAATATACTTATACAAGGGTTTGTGTAATCATGAAATTATATCCATGTCGATTTCTAAGTCATTTTATGCTCCAACATAAAGCATGAGGGCCACAAAGATATAAGTTGTGGAGGAATGCACACATCACAAATTGAGGAATTCAAGCATTCAAAATAGCCACGAAGTTATTAAATCTTGCCATGGCAGTGTAACTATAGGTTTCACAATTGCATAACCAGTTATTATTATTCACACTTTTCAACCAATCAAGGATTGTTATTACTTTCATTAACAAAAATGCAATTTTGACATTAATAAATATTACCAAACCTGCACAATTTTTAACAAACTAATTACAAAATTTCATTTATCTTCAATTTGATTGGCTTCCAAATTGAGATGTTATTACATGCTTCAGCAATTTCAAGAAAATGATGATGTCATGATATTTAATACAATTTATTTAAAGACTTCTGGCAGAGCTTTGGACAAATCAATGACGACATAGCGTACGACATTTCACAAACTGGAAACGTTACCTACATTGACATAAGACCTCCGCACATGATACAAAAATGCGGGCATTTTTGAGCATATTCGCCTCTGAGGGCAATTCGTACAAGCTCTCCAAGCAGTCCCTCCTGCTGCAGAGGCCAGCCCAAGACGCACTGTACATTTTTCAAAAACTGCCCAAAGTCAGTACTTTTTTGCATTAAATGTTGACAGGAAAAGAAAGGTTTCCAATTACAAATTGCCACGTTAAATGAAATATTGAATGGCAGCTCAAGTGCACGAAACAAGTAAAATTTTCATGTGCGTAGAAGGGGGTAAAATGCATCGATGCACACTGTAGTTGTGCATCAATGCACACTTGTTGATAAGCATGTGCGCGGGCTAATAGATAATCAGATTTTTTGTTTTAGTACTGAACCGAGGCATGAATATTTGAAAGTATTCTTGAGAACAATTTTGCGAGGGATACAGTGCAAAAATGTGAATAGGCGGTCTGTTTAACAGCCTGAAGCACGGGAATTCTGAAGGCCGCGTGTTTCATCAAGGGAGACTTGAGCGCTTTTATGCTCAGATCAACTAGCAACTTGTAGGCGACGGGACAGATTAAATACTGTAGACAAAAGCTCCTTGCAGGCCATTCTAGAGTACAAATCTCACCATTTTTGATATGCAGGTTCCCGTGAGATATTATGTCGGGGAGGGATGTTTCATGTATGTTGTATTGCAGAAGAGAACCAGACCACGGGGCAGACTCAGAAATTAGAGCACGAGAATTGAATAAACCCTGGGTCGCTCTACCGAGGTTGGAACCGCACACCTCTGAATTGCCAACAAAACTTGCAGAGACTCAAACGACAGAACTTTCAAACCTACTCAAAAATCCAGAAGGAAAACTATTTCTTTTCGCTGCAGCCAACAATGATCACCATGCCACTACACCTCCGAGGTGTCGTGTTCAAATCCCTCAAATATTTGTATGTTTTCCTTTGAAAAAAATCCAATCATCGTGCTCAATTTTATGGACACCAAGTGCACCAAAAACACAAGAAACAATTTGTTGTTGGCACGTTGACTTTTTACCAATTGGATCGGGCTATGTGTGGGGACCGAAACTGACACGTAGATTTGCGACAGGTCCTACGTGCCATACTCTCCGTCATTAACATTAATATCAATTTGGGTTCTTACAATAGCCTAAAATCAGACAACCAAAAACATGATTAGATTGCCAGGGAGACGAAAGTCACAGGGAAATACAAACATCAACGTTATTACCTAAAATAATGACTGTCAAATTTTTGCACATTCTCATTTTCATTCATGTCTTAAATCTAATGCACAGGGAATGACAGTCCACAAAAACTGTGGAGATCAAAGCGAAAAGACTAGTTATATGGGATGAACATCCGATGTTCAATGCAAAATCGAAATTTCATTCTCAACGACAATTCTACTATTAGTTCACACTTTTAATTTCTTTTTGTTTCAGAGGGTCAAAAAAACTGTAATTCTTTGTTAATAAATAGAATAACGATTGGTGTTAATTTAATTCAAAAAGTATGATATTCCTTGCCACCAACCGACCGCCTAAGTGGACCAGAGCTCCTCTTTTCATTTAGATCATTTAAACCAAGAGTTCCATGTAAGTGTTGCTAAGCGCATTGCTACTCTAAACTAATAAACACTTTTAAATCCATAATAAATATTACTAAACTTGCATATTTCTTAACAAAATAATTACAAAATGTCATTTATCTACAATTTGATTGGCCTACACATTAAGATGTTATTGTGGCCTTCAGCAGTAGTTGCAATGGATGGCTATGATTACGATACTTTAAGACTGTATGGCCTGGATTCCTATTTTTTAGTTCTTGCGTGGAGATTCGATAAGCCAACATTCATGGTCACAACCTGGAAGCCTTTAGTCAATTATGGGTTTTTCTTAAAAATAATACGCGTCACAAATAACATGGACGTCAACAACAATGGCCTCACTAAATGCATGGCGCTGCTAGCATCATATCCCCGATGCATTTGATAACGAGGAGGTCTGTAACAACAACGAAAATCTGTTTGAGCTCTTCTGCACCATTGACAGGGACAAGAATGCATACACAGGCATCATCATGAAGCATTGATCAGTTGACCTTTGCTGCCACTATGGCAGTACTTAGCAACATTGCTGCTCTTGTTTATAAATGTTATGCAAATATTTATAGGGTCCTGAAAGAGATTGCGGTCACAACTAGATAGACATGAGTACACTTTTAACATTCTATAACCAACAAGTTTTTTACATGAGTCAGTCACATATATACACGAGTATTTATAACCACAAATAGTCATGTTTTTACATCCAAAAATAGTCACAAAATCCACCTACGAGAATACAACAAAGGAAGCCCATTCTAGGGCACGTCAAATGTAAAACATATATAAGTCATACCTATATACATATAGTCACCATAAAAATCAAGTTTTCAGTAAATTTCTATGGTTTCACTACATTTTCGAATCCTTTTCGGTACTCTACTCTCTATTTTATGAATACACAATCATATTTATTTTATTTTATCTTTAATATGGAAATTCCAATATAAAAATTATGTTCTAAATTTTCATACATTGAACGTGAAAATATAAATGCAGCTTATGAATTTTTTTATGGAGAATAGTGAATGAAAAGAGAAATCCCCACCGATCCATCTAAATTGTTAGATTGACAGAGTAAAGATGATAAAGTGAAAGCTATTATCGACCTTTCTCTCTTTGACTCTAAGATCCATCATGTAGACCTAGAAAAATCATCCAAGGAAATTTAGGATGCTCTAAATAAATTATTTGGAGTGAAAGCAATTAATACCAAAAATTTCTCTAAAACTTTAGTTATATAGGCTCAAAATGGATGAAGGAGTCTCGTATGTTGAGCCACATCAAAAATATGAGGTCCCCGATTAGAAAACTAGAAAAATTATACATTGCGATGGAAGGTAAGGATCCCAAAGCTATCCTATTAAATAATTTGTCTTCAAAATATAACAATGCAATTTTTACCCTCAATCAAATTCAATCTCAATCTCTAGATGATATGATTGGAACTCTTCTAGTCAAGAAAAGCGAAAACTATAGAAGATGCAAAAGGTGATCCTCAAGAAGGAAGTGCATTTTATTTTTAGGATTATAAAATTTCATAGAAGGTTAGATAAAGATAAACACGATATTAAACATCATTATTTTAAGAAAAGAGCTCACATAGTGTGGGATTGTCGTGTTTGAGCTAATGATGTGACTCGAGGGTAAATGCATATCAAATAAAACCACTATAGCTATGGTTGAAGACCCACTAGATGATGAAGGTGGTGAGGACAAGGACAAATACATATTATAAAGATTCTCCAAACTTTGAAGGCAAGAAAGGATACATGGTTGTATGGTTTCTCAAATAGTTTGAAAGATCTGTGTGTCTTGGGAGTTATACCCTCGAAGGTTCATAAGACAACTTGATGGAGCTTATGGATGGATCAACATAACTGGTTGTCCAATAATTTGGGAGATTTTTGATTCGGGAGTTTGGGGAGGTGGAATCTAGGAACTTAGGAATTCAGCTCGGGAGATACACCTTTATGAAGGTTAAGCGACTTGATGGATCCCCACCAAGTTAAAACACTACTTTCAAAGTGAAAACATATGAAGATTGCGTAGTTTTATTTGGTTTTAGTTTTGTTAAAATGCTCATTTTTTCTTTACGTAGGGTAAGCGTTAAGAGGGGGGTATTAGAATATAATGCTTTAGTTAATTATTTATTAGTTACACGTTAACTAATATTTAGTTGTAACCATCAACCACATTGTAACTATATTTTGCATAATAAAATGACAGATACACAATCTCCAAAGTGTGTAAATTTCCTTCTTCTTTATTCTTCCTTGTTGACGTATTCCAAAAATATTCATTTGTGTAGGATTATTCTCTACTTTCGTAGGCTTCAACAACACCTTCTTCATCATGAGTGTTTTTCCTATTTCAGTTCACTAACATGATGGCCTAATGAATTATTATGCAATATGTGCACTTGTATTTCTATCACAATAATATATGTTTACGGGAACTCAAATTATAAATTCCCAAATTCTTCACATGTGAAACATGTTTCATTGAATCCACATCCATTGCCTCGACATTTTCCTCTACCTCATCACGTAATATTGCTATGTTATGATGTGCTTGCCTCACCTTCTTGCACAAACTTTTCTCCACCACCACGTTGTCCATGAAAACATGCAAACTTGCATTTCCATCACGTCACCCCTTGTTGATTATTTGCTATTTTTGCTTCCACATTCAATACAAACTAATAGGATTCCTCAATATAATGTAATATGATCATATCAAATTCATCTTGAATTTCCATATGCAATCTATTGACATAAACATGAGATCTTTTCAAAGTGTAATCTTTTACATGACCGAATATAATGGCTAGATTATAGAATTTATCCATGTAATAAGTTTCCAATCTATACTCATATCCCTTTTTCATAAGTTTCAAATTTTCTTCAACAAACTCATGTGACAATCTTGTGGAATTTAGCTTTCAATTTCATGACAAATCTATTTCAATTCTTGATTTTATCTTTTCCTTTGGTAAATATTTTAGTTTGTACATGCCCCCACCATAAAGATGTGTGACTTTTCAACTTTACACCGATAAACTTAACACTACCGGGATCTCTCAAGTTTTCCTAATAGAAATATTTATCTAATCGATGATCTAGTCAATGATTTCATCAAGGCTCAAGCTTCCATAATAACTTATAAGGTATAACTTATGTTTATTCATCATCCTTACAACATATTTCAAAAAAATCCTTTATGTTCTTCTACTACGATTTCAAGAGCTTATTCTCTAACTTCAATATTAGTTGTATCGTTTATCACCACAACACCTTGACATTACACTATCTCCATATCATATAGAGAGAATTAGATATCTCTCATCAAAATTTTCAAATTTGCAAGTCTTCTTGCTCTTTCACAATTACCTACTTTGTTTTCCATTTCATCGAAAAGTAGTTTTCATTGGTGTTGAATTCCTTCACACCTTTTATCCAACAAATTTTCCAAAAAATGTCTAATATTATCTTGACACTAATTGATGATAATCTATTACATATTCTATCCATATTTTGTTGGAAGATGTTTCGCAATTACTTTCTACTCACAATCACAAATATGAAAAGAAACAATCAATTTGAAAGGAAAAAACCTTTCTCTAACACCAATCAATGAATTTTTAGTTATAGGAAAAAATTAACGGATAGTTTATACCATACAACCCTTAAAGTACAAATTGGATTATGCATGAAACATAAAATAACATAACATAACTAGAATAGGAACTTGAAAATCTATTGACTCAACAACAAGGAAAATTCATGATAAACACAAAATCATAACAATTTCAAAAACCAAGATACTTCACAATAATAGATATATAGATACATTATTCTAACTCACAATCTTTACAAGTATAGCTTTGACAACATAAACTACCTAAACTCGACTAGTTTGGACTCTAGCTCTACCTTGTGCTAAAGTTTTCTTTAACACAAGTATAGTGGTACCCTTGTATAGATGCATGACCTAACTTACATTATGGTTTTGAAACAAGTGATCAATAAGGAATTATATGCATCCCAATCCTCTATGCAAGATAGATCCCAATTATTTATAACACAACTTGATGTATATGAATTATATTAATGGTTACACATATGAGTTAAGTGAACTCATGTTATATCCTTAAAAAAATTTAGTATTTGAAACTCCAAAGTTATGTGCCAAACTTCACATAATACTACATATTGGCCTTTCGTATGAATCCTTGCATGTTATCTCAATTCAAATCCAATTACCTTGCAATATAAATGGTAGATATTTGCTATCGAGGTGAACCAATGTCGATGATGTGAAATTCTAGAAGTTCTCCTTGTGATACAATGCATGAAAATAATGATTCTATGTCACAAACTATTTCTATTAGAACCATCCTTTTACATTCCAGTACTAAAATACATGCTAGAGTCATCTCCTAAAAGATGTTATGGACTCTACAACATAGTGCAAACCTTGTTAAGTTCATTTGGAAATGCCACAACCAAAAAACAACAATGAACAATTATAAACACCAATTACACTCATCAACAAACAACAAGGAACATTAAAACACATAAGTGTAAAAATAATCGAGCAAAAGAACAACATGATGCTCACATGCTTGTAGGTTGTGCAAAAATTATAAAGGCAATGGTGCAAAAGCAAGCCTTTCAAATTACAAACAAAATATTAAGTGTAAATACAAACATGGAACACTACTAGAATTAACTCTACATTAACATGTTTTGTTCGGGTGATGCAAGAATGCAAGTGAGCCCAAATGCTTCTACATCAACATGTTTCAACGTATAAACCAATACAACCTAAGAGCCCAAATAAAATTTAACTTAGGTAGAATATATAATTTTAATAATGTGTATGAAATGAAATAAAAGTCTAAACACCCACAAGAAAACAAATCATCTTTTATAAAGTGAAAAAAATCACACAAGATATATGGTTATATGTGAAACCATCAAAAAGGGATATAATGTTTTATTTTAGTGACTTTTAAAGGGATCACATTTCTTTCTAGATGATATTTAACCCAAATGCAAGTATAAAAATAAGTGGGGAATTGGATAAAGTTAGGGAAACATGGAACAAAGGTAAAAGAGCATGGTTGCATAATGGAGAAGTTATTATTTTCAATCTAATGCCTCAAGATACATCATCACAACATGGTGGTAAAAAGAGAGCAAAGAAATGTATGGAAGCAAAGAGTGCTACAAAGAAAGTGTGGGTAAAAAGATGTGAGGACTCTACCTTGAGTCTTCAACACCAAAGGAAATAGCAAACAACTTCCCTGTAATATTTAATACTAGTTTTTAAGAATTGTAGAGGCTACCCTTTGAGGAGGGTCTTGGGTAAGGGCCTATCACAAAAGGAAAAGACATAATATGCCTCACAAAAACACATGATCACGATGGATGTTAGAATCCTATGGTTGAAGGATATATTAAGTTTACGGTTTGAAATAATGCAGAGGTAATGGAAAGGGCTACGATGGTATAATGGTTATAATAAGATAATTAGAGGGTAGAAACATTCAACTGGGAAGATAAGTCACAAATAAATAATACACATGGTTCAAAATATCATAAAATAGAAGGCACAATAGAATTGTAACTTGTTATTTTGCTCCACAGGAATCAAAAACAACAAGGAAGATGGGTTGGATGTCAAGGATCCATATGCAACATTAAAATAAGATATTTTAGTGCATTCACAACTATGGAAAGTTCTTTCTTTAGGGAT
This sequence comes from Taxus wallichiana var. yunnanensis, assembly GCA_018340775.1. Lineage (NCBI taxonomy): Eukaryota > Viridiplantae > Streptophyta > Pinopsida > Cupressales > Taxaceae > Taxus > Taxus wallichiana. The sequence goes on along the minus strand of CM031243.1, from coordinate 523,735,337 downwards.
TTCAATGCCAAGAAAAAAAATTAAAATCTATGTTATGTTGTAAGGAAGATTACAATCTTTTATGGCTCATTGAAGAGGAAATCCATCAATGGGCAAGGTGTTCAAAATATAAAAGGGAGATTAATCGTTTTAGCAAAGAGTTGCTAGCTTTGTGTCGCGTGTTTGATTTTTTTATTTGCAATAGTATGGGTGGGTGGAATAAATCTAAAAAAATTATATGAAAAGCCTCCAACGGGGTAAGTGTGTTGATTATGTAATTTATTCACAATGTTTGATTGAAAAGATAACAAAAGTTGAGTTGATGATTTTATCAAGGATCTAAAACTAGACTATAACTTGATTTACATAATGTTATCTTGGTTGTAAAAAAATCAACATGTAATGAAAACACAATCTCATCAACAACCTCCAACAAAGGGAAGAATTCTCTTAATGCAAGAAAATTGTGGTATCTTCAAGGAAACACTAAGACAATTAATGCAGAAGGAGAAAGCAAGGTTACAAGGCCTCAAAAGCCATGAGTTAACAAACATAATTCAAGGGGCACTTGAAAGGTGTAAAAGAGAAAAAAATAAGAAGAAAAATAAATTAATTTACGTTAAATGGAGCTGGTTTGATGAAGAATGAAAAGTTGCAAGGAGAGCTCTAATAAAACCAAGATCATGATCTTCTCCAATAGAAAGAACAAAAATCAACTTGAATTTTATTTTGAAGGAAGTATTCTAGAAGAAGTAACATAAATACCTTGGGATTGACTTCAATAACAAGCTTAGTTGGGAAACTTGTAGGAAGAAGAGAACTTTGGGAGGGTGGAGAGCATTATATGCCCTACAAAATAGATGCAAAGAAGCAAAGTTATGGGATTGGAAAACTACTCAAGACTCTTTTTGGGCTATTAGTAATTTTGGTGGTGCTTTATGGGTGTAAACTATGGGCCAACAACATTTCAGACTCAAAATGGAAACAAATAGAGAGAATTCAAAAATGCATGATCACAAGCAAGTTCAAACTAAAAGTATCGGTCCCATATGAGATTCTTTTAGCTGAAATAGGGGTAGTTCCAATTGAATCTATTCTATGGTGGGTATCCTAACATATCTAAAAAGTGGGTAGATGGAGGAAAATAGATGGCCCAAGGTGGTCTTTAATGAGATCTTGTGCAAGAAAAAGAATTCTTGATGAATCAAAACAATAAGTGGATGAGGAAATGACACATTGACTTGAATGCATGTCCTAATAATAACAAGGAAATAAAGGTATTTGTTTTAGATAAATTCCACAAGTATATGTGGGATACAACATTAGGGAGGAAGAATTACTTTGATGAATTTAACTCCGATTGTGATCATCAACATAAGGACTATATGGAGACTAATATCCCTTAGAGAGCAATTCTTCTCATAGCTCTATCAAGGAAAAAATCACATTGTCTTCGATATGAAACAAGTAGGTGGAAAAGGCCAAAAGAGACATGTGAAGAAAGATTTTGTGTTTTTTGCACCAATGGGGTAGTGGAATCAGAAAAACACTTTATTTTTTGAGTGTAATGCTTACAATGACATCCAAACCAAATATGCAAGTGTTTTAATGACAACCTTGTTACATGATATGTTCACCAAGGAGAGGGTGGAGAAAATGGGAGATTTCATTATCAATTTGTATAACAAATGACTAGGAATTTAGAAAAAAAAAAAAAAGGGTTCACAATCCTATAAGATTCTCTTGGGCTCATGGACATTAAAATATGTCTATCTTCTTTTAACTAATACAAGATAAGGGGACCCACAATGTGCACATGGAAAAGCGCACCTTGTTAGTATAGAAGAATATATTTATACACATTTATAAGACTAAATACAATCCCTTTATCAACATTCCTATCTTGAAAGAAAATGTTGTCACACCCCCACTGTTCTCATTTTGTTATGTCATAAAAGAGCTTCGATATTAGGCAAGTCGTGGACACGGGGACCAGTTTGGTATGATTCCCGTAAACACGACAACATATCGACACTTGCCATCGTGTCCTGCAAGCTCACCGAATACATGCAACCCATTTAGCACACCTTAGAGATTTGAATAAATACTTTTGTGTGAATAAAACTATGACTTGTCATTAAAATTTTGCATGTTACTTGAATTATAACCTCAGTTATGTTTTGTTGTTATAATCTTAATTGATGTCATTAGCGGTGTGTATTGAAAGTAATGAACTTGTTAAAATTGCAATGTTGATTGAACATACTTGGTTGTATTTCACTGTTGCGTTAATATTATTTTGGTTCAATACAGAGTTATATTGACAATCTTTATATAAAAGTCTTTTGATCTAATTTTGCTCATTTAAAGATGCAACATTACAACTGTCAATGCTAAATGGATGAAGCCCTTAATAATTAGGGCAGGTAAGAATGACTTGGGTAAGATTAAGCCATTGTTTATCTATTCAAAGCTTGAATGGTTAATAATGATGAAAAACTAGCTATAATATACAAGGGCCATGATTGCTTTATGGTCTAAAAACCATACTCCTAGTTCAGTATGACATCCATGGCTTTCAACCATGTGGATGGGTTAATACTATTTTTGTTTGATTATCTATTCAATCAAAATTATGATGAGAACATGAAATAATTTATATAGTTGTATATATAAATGAATGGTCTATAGACCATATCCTAAGTTCAATTTACTATAATGGTCATCGACCATGTTAAGGACCTTTGTTATGTTGTAAAGATCAATGTTAATTGCAAAGATTAATAAGCTTGGTCGCATCGACCCGGGCACATAGGATATTAAATTTTGGTTTAGCCATTAACAAAAACATGGCCACCCAAGCTATGGCTAATAAATGATATTTAATTTTTGAATAGGCCATTGGGCCGACCATGCTAAAACTAAAGTTTAAATGTTAAACGATCTTCGACCGTTCGATGCTAAGTCCCTCCTATTTGTATGGTGGTGATCGGTTGTCGAGTCATTGGGATTTCTAAAATTAGCTAGCAGAAGTTAGACTAGGCATTTTGGAGGGAACTAAGGCTTAGAGCATGGTCCCATGCAAGGGGAAAGCTAAAAATTTGAGCAGATGCGGGAGAGAAAAAATAGGATATTTTAGCATTAATAGGGTCCCATGATTTTTTATTTTTCTGTGCAGAGATAAAATAGGAAGCTTTAGCACTAGCAAAAATAGGGTCCCATGAATCCGAAATAAACTTTTGGATGGAAAATTGAGAGGGAAGCTTAAACTAAATGCCAAGTGTCAAAAAAGCTCCCTAAAAATTTTAAGCAACAAATTTATTTTTGTGCCTAGTATTTTGCTTTATGGGGCTGGAAATCCTCTCCCTAAGTTATAGTTGCTGAGAAATTTCAGGGACTTTGTTGGGTTTTAGTAGCAACAATATTTTTTTTTTTGCATGGGACCATATTTCCCAAATAAATAGGAGTAGTAGCCCCAACATGAGACCACTAATCAAATTTGAAGGGCTAGTCCGAATTTTATTGTGAAGGGTAAATATTGGACCAACCCTTCGATGATGAAAAGTAATATGATTATTTCACACTTCGTATGACATTCTTAAATAATGAATACAAGTCACTAAAATTGAGAACATTTTTTTAATGATATTTTTTTCCTAAATAAGTGATAATAACAACTAAGAACATTAATTTAAGTGTTGAATAGACTAGCTTACATCAATCACGTCTAATCTCTACTTAAAATGTAACATAGCCTATTTCATATAATTATGCAATGCACAAGTTAAACATATATACACATTCACTTATTGGTGGAGCTACAACTTTTTAAAATTAAATCCCCTTATCAATGTTAGAGTAGCCAAAATTATTTACAATGAAAATAAATTTGGCTAGAAAGTGACAAAATACATACCCAGCAAACGAACCACGATTCACGAGCAAGAAGTAGCACAACCTCTGTCGGTGAAGAAGCATAGAACCAAGAGGAGAAAAAGCACCCGCACCATGGCAAAGAGATCCGGGCCCGAAGTAGCGAGGAGAAGGTGTCGAAGACCCGAGGGCCACCAACGACGAGGGAAGGGTCAAAGACCCAAGCACCAACGAAGGGATGGGTGCAGGAAGCACCGTGTGTAGGGAGATTGAAGGAAAAGCCTTGCGCAAATATATTTCGATCGAAATTATTAGGAAGATTTCAAGGAGTTTTGAAAGCGTAGTATTTTTTAGCGTCACGCTAAATATAGGATTTATGTCAACTTTGTGTTTATTTGAGGACAAGTATTATGAACGTTTTGCAAACATTCATTCGAATATTGCCAAAGCAAAGTCGCTTTTAAGCTTTAAGGTTGAAGATTACTTGAAGTCTGGCAATTAAGACATTCAAGGTAGAGTCCACCGGCCACAGGTTTTGTTATAATTTCATATTTGTGACAGAAGGGGTGCGCATGAATGGCCAATGCCAATGCCATGCCAAACCCAAAAATGCCTTCCAACTTTGTGAGAATGAGTCAGAAGTTGACTGGAGTCAAATTGCAATTGCCATGTAAACCCAAAACCTGACACGATTTCCCAACTCAATCCAACAAGCCTGCAAATAGGATTAACTGTGGGAGCACTTCGAGGAAACTGAATACAACTTAGTCTCACTCTCCCGCTCCACTCTCATTATGGATCGCCACTTCCACCACCATCGGCACTGGTATACATGATCCACATTCTCCATTCAAATCTATGATCGTATGCGTTTAAGCAAAGTGTTCTTCTTTTTCATTGCAGACACCCAAAAACCACGCCTCACATGAACCCTTCTACAGATCTTCAAATTTAAAAGCTTTGCATTGCCCAAGGAGCGGCCATAGGCGTGACTGGATACTGCAGTGAGCACCGCGAGCATAGAGAAGGTGGCGCGGAGTTGGGACGTGAAACCAGAGGCGCCATGTGGGAATCGAAATAAAGCACTGTGGCATAGCCGCGCCTCGTAGGGAAAACCTCGAGTTGAACGGGCCCAATTTGTTGCCACCTAAAAACACGTCACTGCAAAATGAGGTCTAACACCAATACCACTACAAACCAATAACCATTATATTTTGTTTTCGAGTGGGAGGCGGAGTGTGGGAGTGGGACTCAAGGGGAAAATCCGGATTAAATGCCAAGATCCGAAATAAATATAGCAACTTGGCAACTGCTAAATTTTCAAATGATAAATCCATATATATTTTCAATTAAAAACTTACTAACTACTGCGCATGCACAGCCTGCAAAACTTTCACTTCCATTTTATAAGAATAAAAATCAAATCCAAGTTGGACTGTCCTGTAGTACCCACACTTTCTATAGCTCGGTAGCTCGTTGTTTATTTGCTCATAGACATGTTTTGACAGTGATTGGTGATATCTTGGACATTATATTTAGATATTGATTATATTAGACATGTGTGACATTCAGGCGTATAGCGCCAATTTAGCCTAATTTCTTTATTGTCGCATTTTCTTGTTATGACATGGAAACAAATGAATATGATGTGGTTGGAACCTAATTATAGTGATGGATAATTGTTGCATGGTGAGACTATATGTCACTTTATCATCTTGTCTAACTTTTGGAATATAATTGTGCACGTTGTCGCAACTTGATTTCAGTAGGATGTTAGGTTAGTTTAGCATGCATTGATATCTTACTATGTCATTTAATTATATTGTATTGGACAGGTGCAGTTAATGTGTGCAATGAGTGTGCAGGTGACAGGTTTACAGGAGAACGTGGGATTCGAGGCCACTACTCAAAACTTGCATGCTGCGGCCCACGGCCGAGTCCTAGCCATGTTCACTGTGTGAAGCCTTAGGATAGATGATTATTAATTTTGGGCACTATGAGTGACCCCAATGTATGTAAAGTATTTTGCTTTGAATTATTAGATTTGGATTAGGGTTGCTAGTTAAGTTGTAAACTTGCTTTGGGAGTTAATAATCCCACTTTCTTTTAAATTGTTGATTTTTGTTAATAAGTCTCTTATCACAAGGGTTTAGGGTCACATGTGAGACCCTTGGGTGGTCCCCACACCCTCTACCCTTGTGCCAAAATGCAAAACCCGAAATTAGGGTATTTTGGGCATTTTTGGGGACCCCTTTGTAGCTTGGGAGTCCCCCTATCACAAAAATGAGCCCTTGGACCCTACCTAATGGGTAGGGGGGCTTGTTTTCAAGGCTAGAGGGAGTTTTCCCTCCCTTTCTACCCTTGTTTTGTCACATCCATGTAAGAGATGTGGATTTGTGTGTTTATCAAAAGTTCAACTAGTTTTGTCTTGCTAACATTTAAGGGAATTTGGGAGAAGAGGGCAAAAAGATAATTTTACCCTTTCTCTCTTTTGTTTTGGCATCTTTGACCATGAGGAGGGAGAGGGGTGACACATGTCACCCCCTCATTTGTGAGGATGCTTGTTTGCTCCTCTTCAAATTCTCATTCATGGGAAAGAAAAGGGACTTTTTTTGGGGGATTTTCTTGCTTGGATGCTTGGGTGACTTGGAGCTTGGGATTGGCTTGGAGCTAAGAGTGGAAAACTTGAAGTTAGGAAGCTTTTTGGAGAGCTTTCCTTGAGGTAGGCTCTTAGATCTTATTGTTGTGTTGTTTCACTTTAGTTGAAAGATTGATTGTTGAAAATTGTTATTGTTGAATGTAGTTTTTAGTGTTGTTTGTGTGTTTTTACTCCCTCCATCATATGGCATGATGGAGTTTTGGAGTGTGGGGGAAGAGAGAGGGATTTTCCCTCTCAATCCTCAAGACTTGATGGTCAAGCCTTGAGGAGTCTTATTATTTTTCCCCTCAATGGTTGAGGTGGGGAAGTTGATTCATTTGGCTTGAATCTCCTTCCCCATTCTTGGTAAGGAAACCCCTTTGGGGTTTGAAAACCCTTCCAAGGAGGACTTGGAGAAAGGGGGAGGAATAAGGAGGGTTTTGATTTGATCAGGAGCAATAAGGAGGATTTGGAGATGTTTGTATGTGCAAGAAATTTTGTTGTATAACTTTGGAGAGTTTTCTCCTCTCTTCCCCATTTTTGGAGGATGAACATGGGTTCTCCTCCTTGTAAGTTGGAGTTTTGTGTTGTTGTGAATTTTATGTTTGTGTGCTTGTTTCTTTGTTGTTTTACCTTTCACCTTGTGCAAGTGTTGGTTAGCTATCCTCTTTCCCATGGGCTTGGGGGAGGCTAGCATGCATCCCAACCTTGGGATAGGCATGTGATGATGCCTAAAGGTTGGGTGGATAAACAAGCCCTTTCTCATTGTGTTGGCCTTGAAAGATTTTGGAGTTGGAAAGCCATTGGAAGACACATGAAGACACTCGTCAAGTTGGAACTACTTCTTGTCTCCTTCACTTTTTTTTTGGTTTTCTCTTTCATTGTATCTTGGAAAGAATGGCTTATGTGAGCCTTCTTTGTCTTGTAAAACATCCTCTTGTATTTGGGTTACATGCAAATCTAGTTTTATATGTGTTGGTAAATCTACCCTTAATATTAGTATGTTACTTTGTAAAGCCTTCCTTTGCATATTTGAAATATTATGGGACTATGTTAGATTCTTTTTGGAAACTTAGACCTTTGAAATGAAGGCTTGTGAGATAGTGAAAGTGTTCTTAATATGAAGTGTTAGTACTCCATTTTGAAGGAAAGAGAGTTATTCAAAAGAAAATATTACTTGTGTTGTTATTCCTCTTGATAAATCATGTAACAAGATTTAGAAGAAATAAATAAAAATAAGAATAAAAATATAAAGTATCATTTTGCAGCACATCTCTCCTTATAATTGTTTATCAATTTAGAAATAGAATAAAATAAGTCTCTACTTTCCTTCATGAATAATTTGTTTGAATGAATGGAATAAGCAGTTTATATGTTCTACCTTCTTCCACTAAGAGTTAGTTTAGGCAAATACCTTCTGGTTCAAATTTCTTTCTGCTCATTATTTAGAAATTTCAAATATAGAAAAAGAATATATTGCTGGTTTTTATATTACAAAAGAAAAACTGTATTTCTCTTGTTTTAGAAAATGAATCATCTTATGGTGGAATTTCAAGATATAGATTTTTTTATTTTTTTACAAAAGAGATGTTATATATATATATACTTATTTATTTATATATATAAATATAATATATAAAACTTAGTATAGGAATTTTTCTTAAACCAATATATATATATATATATATATATATATAAACCTAAATGGTGGGGGTTCGGCCCCCCCCCCCGTGACTTTCAGACAGACTGCCTGGCGCTGGGCCTCGTCCCGCCCCACACCTCCCAAACCCCGTCCCCCTCAAGGCTACTCCCGGCCGTGCCTCTGCCCCGTCCTGCCGCTACCGCGCCACCCCCGCCGCCCCCGCCTCTTAAGCCCGCCTGCCCTTGCCACGCCCAAACCGGTCGGTCGCCTCTACTGCCTGTTTTTCAAAGCAAAACAAATGGAAATGTATGTGTTAAAACAAAAATAATAATAAAGTAAGTAAAGACATACATATGTATGTATATATATATATATATATATATATATATATATATACACACACATATACATATACATGTATATGTATATGTATATGTATATATATATATATATATATATATATGATTTCATTGTTTTCAATTTCTTGCTTGAAGAGATAAAGAAAACAAAAGAGTAAGAATGGAGAAAATAAAATGAAAGAAAGAGATAAAAGAAAAAGGGGATATAGATATCTAGGGTAAAATTTAGGTCAAATGAGATCTAGGGTGGAGATTAGGCAGATCTTAGGGCTCACATGTAAGCCTTCACACCTTTAGTCATGAGATTAATGATGGAGATGGTAGATGAAATGTAAAGGGGTGTGGATTTATTTATTTATTAATTATTCTTTCTTTTGGGACACTAGTATAATTAAAATATAATTAAATAATTAATTTCGAGTTAGGGTTAGTGAACATTTTAGATTGGAAAAATTTAATGGTATGAAATTTGTAGTTACCAGAAAAGTTGCACAAGATGTATTAGTATTTAATTTAAACACTTAAAAAAAAATTTACCTTAAAATTTTAGCCTGTTTAGTGCGTTTTCGGTGTCCCAGATGGGGCATTTCAGTCCCCGATTCCCAGTGTCCCGGACTCCCGGTGGCATGATGAATTGACTGATGGGAAATTTGAAAGGTTTCCCTTCTAATGACAATTTAAATAAAATGCTAAACTTCCTTATTGTCAAATATTTTTAGATTTTGCTATTTTTTTACGGGCAAATTTTCTTTGGCACTTTTCTGACAGGTCAAAAGCCCTTTGACGCGCTGTGACGGGTTCAATTTTGAACGCTGCATGAGACCATGCTGTTAGTACCTGTTTGTAATGGGAATTAACTCCACCTCCACAGATTTCGGGAGAAGTGAGAAGCTTCTCAAGGAAGCTAACAACATGGTTAATGGTATTTTGGGTGTTCATTTTTGGATGCTATGTTTTTCTCTTTCGAGCTCAACATGAAAAATTGTTAGTTTTAGACTTAACGGGGATTAACTGGAAGTAATGGTGACCTATTTCTGGCTGAACCATTGTAAATTCTTAGTGGAGATTTTTAAGGGAACATTAATGGGAACTGTTGGATTTATATTGGGTCCTTGTTATGATCTTGGACGATTATCTCCTTCGGATTCAAAGGCAAATTTTTGGAGATTGTTAGAGGAGACTGTGAAGGAGTTTCTGACTCGGTTCGACCTAGAGAAAGGCTGCGAAGGAATTTACCTTATGTTCTAGGAATGAAACGTTTTTATTCTCATCTTTATAATTTATAGCATTAAAATGTTTTTAATGTTTAAAAATCTCTGCAATTTATCTCCTGTGTTTTAAGAACCTAGGTGAAAAGAGGAACATCGATTAGATGTTTGCATGAGTTAATCTCTGATACACATATTGTGTGAAATATGGCCATGGCCGCCTTGCTAGGCTCTGCGAATGATTAAGTGTTTGGGTATTATCTTGACTGTGTGTAATTGTGTCTTTACTCTGAATGTTGGGTTAAACACCCATTATGAGTTTCAGTTTAATTCTTGCGGTTTAAGACATTTGGGTCTATAGTGCATTCTTCAAATACCAATTTCGAAGGAAGTATATCTCTAAGTGTGAAGTAAGTTGCCTTTGTAATCGAGTTTATTATCTCTTAGGATTGTTTCCAGGCCCGAATGGTTAGATCTGGGTCGTATTTACATACATTTTTGTTCTATGTTAAACTCATATGGGGTTACGATGATATATATATTTATGTGTATACCCAGTTGGTCGTTGTGTATATACATATACATAGTTGACGTCTTCCGTTAACTCTTATCTCCTCTGATTATTTACTGTTGGGAGGGAATACGTATTTCGTGTCTTTGATTCGATTGTGGTCGACGTAGCTACAGTCGAACCTCACAGTTGATAATTTTCCTTTCCTTAGGGATACCTGCGTGAGGACTTACCGGTGGTATTTTTGGGATTGTTCTGTTATGGAAAATATGGAAAGTGTATAGGAATGTGAATCAAATTTCTGAGACTGTAGGAGTATTTTCTGTATACTTGAGCCATAACGACACGGTTGAGAGAAGTCATACTCTTAAGTTCAGACTTGGTTAAGGCACAACACAGACTTGCTGGTTGAAGTCGACTGTGTATTATTTCGATTCAGTTTGTAGTTTTGATTGGTTGAATATAAATAGGAATTATCATAGTATTAAATTAAACGAGGTTAGTTTTGGTTGTTTTGGTGATGTTAAGGAAGATTAAGATGAATTAAGGTATTTCTGCTTTTCTTGTTGTTGAAAAAGCTTCAAAATTCTTCCTGCCAAGACTGACTGTTATATTCTATTAGACAGATATGATTGACATACTAGGGGTTTTAAAGTCAAATTGAAATGTTTTCTAATTATGAAGAATTGTAAGGATCTGATTCTTGGTTAGAATAATTACCTTTGACTTGAGAAAGGAAATTACTGTAGTGGTTCAATAACGTGAAATAAAGTCATGTTTTTTTATTAAGGGTAAATAGTTTTTTGAAAGGGACTATACCCTTGTACAAGAAGGCTCAAAAGCCAAATTTAACAATTATACCATAGCTAAAATGATCAAAATCAGGATAAAGCAAGAAGGCCCAACAACAGAAAACAATCTACTCATAATAGAACCAGAAAACAACACCCTATCAACACAAAACTGTTGATGTACAATGACCAAATTGCAACGACACAACACCGCCAAAGTAGAGAAACATGTTGTTCGGAAAAGAAATATGAGGTAGTAGGGAACAACTAAACAACAAAAGAGAACAAAATCAGCCAGGTGGAGTATTGTTATTCTTAGAAAAATATATTTTTGTTTCCGCACCGTTACCCAACCTGTTGAATCCTCCTTGAATGGAATAGGAGTATTTTCCTTATCTATATTTACTCCAGTTGGGACAACAAAGATGTTAGCCTTAGATAAATCTTTTTCCTTAGTCGTGTTGGCTCCAACTGGGACAACATTATTGTTAGCTTCAGATAAAACATTTGCATTTTCTTTGTTGCCAACAACAGGATTTCAGATATAGGGGTTTTCCAAAACAGATTTGGATTCAACTTCTGAATCTGTATTTGATTCAAGATCCTCTTTGGCTTCAAAAACCAGGTGTTTTGGGAGGGCATCTTTCCACCAGTTGTGTCTCTCATGTTGGCGCTTTGTTTCCCACAATCGTGGAGGTGTGACCTAAGCAGAAACACCTCCTACACCTAAATGGTAGGCCTTCATAATCTAAAGGTTGTGGCCAAGTTCTGTTTTGTACTCTAAGATCAATGGTAGCAGGAAGGTTTTTAGCGGTATCAAGTTCCACTAAGATCCGGGCATAAGTAGTATGGGTATAATTAGAGGTTTGAGAATCTATATAAAGAGTAGTTCCCAAGGCATTGCCAATAGAAACAAGGCATTCTTGACTCCAAAATTGGAGAGGTAGATGGGGCAGCCTGATCCATATAAGTTTGCATGAAAATGATTCAGTGAGCGGGTTAAAAGAGGGGAACTAGGGTTTCATAATCAAGTATCTAGACTGACAGACCCAGAGTTTGGATGCGATGGTGTTCTTATCAGCTATTGAAGAAAAGAAACAATGAAAATACTTTTAGCACACGAGTACAAATCTATCCTTCCAGTTTGTATCGGAGATCCAATCATGAAGTGTAAGAAGGTTGGGCCAAAGACTTCCAAATCTGCAGATTACTACATGTTCTTCGTAGTATTTTTCAGAAGAAATAACCTCCTCCCCAAATGAAACACATGGGGAAATGCTTGCAGGTTTCATAGGGGATCTCTTACCATTCAATGCATCTTTGAAGGATGTGTTCATGGCAGAGACACCCTTGTCAACCCTGGCAGCCTTAGAAGCACCACCATCGCCAGAGGGAGCCTGAACGCCTCCACTTTTGCCTATATCTGTATCCATGCCAGGAGTCTTAGTTCCCCCATTGTCTCCGCCATGAGACAGGGAAATATGCTGGGTAGGAGTGGAAAGCTAAATTTATCCAAGAAAAGGGCGGATCTACAGAGTCGACCCATTGAGTAGAACCGTCTCCAGCAGCGTCACCTCCCTTTGAATCCACTGTAGAGCCTCTTCTTGCAGTGTTGCCGCCCTTAGAGTGAGATTCATGGTTGCGCCCGATTAGGATTAGATTTCGTGCTTAGGGATTTCGAATAAAGTCATGTTTCAACAGGTCATTTGGTTCATTATTTGATTACCTATGCAAGTAGAATATATGTAAAGGTGAGTGAAATGAATAATGTATGGTAAATAATAGATAGTTAATTAAACACTCTCATGTTTCGCAATTCATGAATATTAGTTTATCTTATTGAGACGAAGCCTTAAGTAAATTATGTCTCACATGTGTAAAAGTAACATGAAAGTAAGGAATAAGGAATTGATTAAATGATTTCTTATACTTAGTCTTTGAAGTTATTTATAATGTTGGAGTTTATTCATTGGGATATTTTAGTGCTATAAACTATAAGGATGAGGTGGACAACCTTTCATGCCGCTTATTTTTGAACCGACCGATTTTTAGTGTTTTTACGAGATGGTGGAAAATAAGTCATTATCTAACGAATGTATTTTAGAGACTATGTCTAATTAAAATTATTTGAATGATGATTGAATATGATGTTAAGATGTATTAAATGCATGACATTATTGTAAAAGTGAAACATATGCTTCGTTGTACTATTTAAAAGAAAAGGCAATTATCCTAATGTGACTACTATACTATTTCGGAAGGAATATTATACTTGTAATTATTACCGAGTTGATGTTTATAAAGTGGTTCAATATTTGTTATAAATTATATTGTTCTGATTATTGATTTCAACATTATGTCATAAATGTATGATTAATGTTATATGAATATTATGTGCTAAGGATTATCATATTAATTATGATTTAGTTATATATCTGGAACAAATACAACTATGATTGTTGATAAACTATTTCGATTGATAAGTTTAATAAAATGTATACTTAATGAAATAATATGGCAAATGTCATAATGGTCAAATGTTGGATTGCGATGATAACGCAACAAGCTATTTTAAATTTCATTTAAGATGCATAATGGATGAAATTAAATTACTCGTGAAAATAAATATAACCCATTACGACAACTAAATTTTATGAACCTTAGAGGCACTAATTGTATCACAACAATACAGTGGGGAAACTTGCATTAAGATGATTCAATTATAAATAATTATTCCATAGGATACGACGTTCCTAATAATTGGAACTCGGCAAGCCAACTTTGGATTGCTGCTATAAAGTAGCATTCATTTAATGACGCGAGTCATTAAGTAAATACTACCATATAAGAGACATCTTAAGTTGTCCGTACAAGGTCCATTTATTATGACTGTCGTAACTAGAAAAGAATTGTGTTACACTAAGTTACGAAAGTTGTTTAACGGTACAGATGAGACACCTCGGTACCAACTTAAGTTGGCTATGGGGAAGGAAATGGTTGCGTAATGATGCAAGTCATTACATAAGCATTTTCTCTCCCATAGCAACCCAAGTCGGCACAGATGTGCTCCTTTGCACAAGTTGAAGCAGTTATGTACCTTACACGTAACATGTAACTGATTTAACTCAACTAACTGATTCGATCACGATAATTGAACAAGGTGATATGGTGAAGGGACAATTTTTTGATGACGAATGTGTCGTCACGAAATTGAGCATGCATGCATGAATCTTAAACTTTGGCCGAAGTAGTGTAAGCTATTGATTACATTGTCAAGTTCACCAAGTTTTATTTAATGGTGTAAGATATCGATGGAATTCGATTGACTGAGTTCTAGGTAGACACTTAGAAGACATCACTTGTAAATCAATGCTAGGGAAGGTACCACTTGTATACTTTGTATACAAACTCGAAAGAGTAAACTATGGGGGATCGAGTAGATCTAATTGACCCATAGTTATGCACATGGTTTATTGATTGTTATCTGATGAATTGTATTTTTACATTGTTGTTGGATTTAAATGTTGTATATTTAAATCATTGAAGAAAAAGTTAGTTTGGGAGATATTAAAAAAATCCCTTAATTTGAAGCATTGAAAAGTAGGTGTTACACATGTAAAATAACTCAACTTTTAAGATGTCGTTGTACCTAGCTAGGATGTATGTTACAAGTTAAACACCCTCTTTATGTAGTTTCACTCTATTTCAATTACATACAATGTAGAAAAAAACATATTATCTCTTTTTATTATTTTTGATTGTTTCCCATTTATATATCTCATGTATGAGCTAGCGTGAAGCCTTCTCAATTAGAATCACACATGATGGTTAACTCTTATTTTGAGATTGCATTGAAGCCTACATTTTAATTGTCAAAACTTTTGCGCATGTAATACCTATAAGTTGAGCACTTCCTAACGTAATGACACTCTTTTTCCACCACCACTAAAGTATAGAATATCTATTGAGTTTCACATCTAATCTACTCGAACTAATATTTAACTAACTTATTAGACAAGATGCTAGAACATAGATTTGAGAACTTACACCTAGGCCTATGTTAGGAATGACAATGTTAGTGTCATATGGAACTTCATTGTTTACAAACTCACACAAAGTGCTTTATTTAATTTTTATTTGTGTTTATAAAGTTTACTAAAGATGTCTGTGTATGCACAATTACATATAGTAAAAGAGCTTATTGCTACAATCATAACTTCTTTATTTTTATTCATCTTCATGATCCAGTCACCACTATTTTCTATGACTTGTTCACAAGGTTTGAATTAATTACTTATTTGCTCCTAATTTTTCCCACCTATCAATAATGACTATCTCCAAACTCACATGAAATCGAGTATTATCATATAAAACTCTAATTTCTGTAGCATCTAATTATTCTACATTTTCCTATGCTATAGACTCGCCCTTAGTTAGTTACACAATTAAGTATAAAATTTTGATTTACATTTTGTTTAGATCTAAATTAGAATGTATTGTAGTTATTTTAGTGCTTTTATTAATATAAAGCCACTTCTCACATCTAAAATAACTATGATAGTTTTACGCATTAAGTTCAAATGTGTAATTATGTCTAACATCTTTATATAATAGATAAGTTAAAAGAAAACATGTTTCAATTATAAAGCTTAAATTTGATCTTTCTCTTAAATTTTAGTACATATAATAGGTGGAGTAGCGTTTATTTTTATTATAATAAATAACACCACAATGAATTTATTATAAGTGGTGTAATTGCAACAATAGTGAAGGGGGTGGAAAGAGGCTAAAGGTAATTTCTCTTCTTTCTTAGAGGAGGTCAGAAAATTTCTATATCGTGTACTCATAATAGAGTTAACAACCTTTTTGTTCAAACCCACTATAATAGTATAGCTAGATTAAAGTTATATGCCACCCCTATTAATGTAGAATTTGTGAAGAAGGTGATAGCGTGGTTAATCAATATAAAACCCTTCAATAATCAAAATGTATGAAAAATCTAAAATAAACACCTCAAGATTGATATCTCTCAACATTATAAAATATCTAAACTTGCAACTTTTATTATGATGCCTCATAATAATTAACATCAATGTGGGTTCACTCAATGCATCTTTCTATATAATAGTTTTTGTAAAATAAAAATGAATGCATTTTAATATATAAATAAAATAATATGTACAAGGGTGATGGTATTGTTGATATGAGGTAATTAGCATGTATTATCAACAAGATAACACAAATTTTGATATTTTTGCTTCCCCATCTCTAACTTTCAACCTTCTCGATTCAACATTAGGTTATGGATTACAATCATGGATTCATTGAATTTATTTGAGATTCCCACGCTTTTAAAGTAATACTTTGGTTTAAGCTTGAGTGCATCGTTTTACCTTAAATAATACTTTTGGTGTAACCTTGTGTTGCTTGTTTATTAGTCCTTTCCCTTTTAGTTGTGTTATTATAATGCCAATCAATTTGTTGTTCTTTAAATAATTACCACAAATGATCATAAAATAATCTAGGAAAGGACCTCATATGTTCTCCTAATCAAAGGATCAACTTCTACCAAATAGAAAAACACATAAAAGGCACCAAATGATGTAGTAGCACAACCATACTCTTTTATAGTTAAAAAGAGTCCCTAGATGTTTTAAGAGAGATTCAAGATGTCAAACAATATGAACATGTATTTTAGGAGGTCCTCTAATGCTTGACCCAATCTAAAAAATAAGATCATGTTATGAATTCATTTCATGGCAATTGTCATCTTAATTTAGGACCTTTTTTATATCCATCGCCAAAGAAACAAGATTCTTGTTAGAGGTGTTGGAATTCGTAACTAGTTGTGAAAAAAACAATTCTTTTTTTTTTTTCCTTAAAAAATGAAAAATGAAGGATAGATCCAAGAGGATGTAAACAGATTGTAAGGAGCTCAACAAAATCATACTAAAAATGAAGCTTCTTGTTCTTTAATGTGATCTATTTACGAAGCTAAATCTTCATTATGTATATAACCATGATTGCCTAAAAGATAAAGAAGGGCCTACAACAACTTTCAAATCTCATGAAGGTTGCAAAGAGTTCATGTTAATGCCTATTGGTCTTATATATCGCCCCTTTTTACATTCTAAAGTCTTGTGAATTTATTTTTCAAGTTGTTTCTCTATAGGTTTATACTCTTGAAATATATGTCATTCGGCCTCACATAGAGTCAAGGTTGCAACAATATTAGAATGCACTATATTGAAAACTACCAAGAGCCTCCATGAATTCATTAGTTTAACAAGTTACTATTGAGGTGTTTTTATGGAACTATTCTCACAATATGATACCACTTATGGTCCTTTTAAAAGAGTTATTTGCAATGTCAAATGCCACTAAGCGAAGCCAGAAACTCACTTCAACATTGATCTTTGCCACTCAAATTTTCACTAAAACATTTATCATCAAGTGTCACGTATTAGGGAAAAGCATGTGAGCAATATCGAAGGAAGAAAGGCACCTTAATAACCTTGGAAACAATTGTTAATTAACATCTAAAAATTGTGCAAGTGGAATCATCTTTAATAACTTATCGGAGAAGATGCAATTTGGGAATTTGATCACGTAATGTAATAGTGCTAGAAGTTATTAAATATTTATGGGAACATTTTTGGAAATATGAGTATTTGTAACCCTAACCTTATAGATATCATATTTATATGATCGACATATGTACTAGTCAACATGTGGTGCTCATAACCCTTGAGTAATGTTCAACACTTTTCCTAGGTTTATCTTTTCTCATAGTAGTTAGTGGCTTCCGGGTATCCCTAACATAATAATGCCTATATAAAAGGGACTCAAAAGTCATTGTCAAATGCATATCCCACCTAGATGCTTTTAGAGTTGCCCTTTGAAATGAATTTTCTTATTTCAAAATTTTGGCATTTTAACTATCATTTATTATTTTGAATATGCTCAAAGCATTACTATTATGTTCTATTTATTTATTTGGATTTTCATTACTCTTTCACTAGATCTTTGTTACTTTATTTGTGTAATATAATTACAATTTACATAGCCTAAAAAAATATTTTATACGAATGAGATGGCAAGAATAAAAATAAATAGAGTATCGATCTAGTACACATAAATATAGACATCGGTTAGGGTCTTCTTATCCTTCTCAATTCGACTTAACATGACTCAAAACATAACTTGAAAAATACAACCTTTAGTTAATGTTAATTGCTCCTAATTATAAATTATAATTAAACATTACTCAAGATATTTTTATGTGAAAACTATAAAATAAGGATTTAATCCATATTAAAAAACATTAAATAAAATTGTATTAAAACAAAAAGAAGGCATAGATGCATTGCATGTTGACCATCTCTTAGTAATTATGTGACCATCTACTGTAAAATTCAACAAAAGAAATTTATATTTTAATGAGATAGCTACAACTTCTATGTTTAGATCACCCAATTCCGATAAAAGATTTGGTTTAGTCTTATCACCTCATATCCATGTGAACAAGTTTGTGAAAATGCATGATAAAGAGTATGAATATCAAAAACCCTTATACAATCAATATCTAGTCGTATAATGATTATGTAAACTAGTGCAAATCCATCTTAAACTAGTAAAATTCATTTTATCATGGATTTGAAGTGTAGAGAGGTATCGAAAAAAATTAGAGGTGTCAATCATTGAATATATCATAGATCCAAAAATACAGCCATATAAGTAAAAGTAGGTTATTCACACCTTGTTTACTTTGCACTCGATAACACATGTTATGTGTTATTTTATTATAATTGAATTATAGGGTTTTCAATTTGTTAAGAGCTGCCAAAATTCATCCATAATGTTTAGGCAATCTAGTCAACAATTTGTTCATTGAAGAATTTCTTTGTTTAACCTTTTTCTTTCTAATAAAAATCTTTATATCTAAAAGTGTTTTTAGCTAATTTCTCGTAAAGAAATTTCAAAGAAATTTATGTAATTGACGTAGCTACAAAATCACATGGTGATATGAACGTTTTCATTTTAGAAATGCAACAAATGTGTTTTTCACAAAAAAATAATCCTCTATTAAAAATGTAAAATAAAATCATTGCTTACAAAAGAAAAATATTTATGAAGATTCAAACCTATAAAAATGCATGTAAACATGGCATTGCAAGTCATGGGCTGTTTTGCAAAATTTTTTTACAACATCTACTTCTCTCTCAAGTATTTTGGTTGTCACACCATTTTTACATTTTCATGTTTTTGCATTGTTATTTATAAATTTTAATAGATATATAAAAAAATATTATATATATACACGTGTAATCGACACCATTAATTAGATTTTTCATAAACTTTTCAATATATTACCTTCTTGGAAAATGCTTTGATTTATAATATTTGCTATATATATACATATTATAAATCAAACTTTGGCCATCAATGTTCCCCTCACATCCATCCTCATGCAAGAGCATCCAAGGGGTAACAACAATCTTGCATCAACCAAATATATGTGGATGGGTGTCTATCTAGACTAGAAAATGTGCTTGTCCCTATGGTGAGGTAGAAGATGATAAATGAGGATTCATATGAAGCATTGACACTCCGTAACTTCTAGGACACCAAGAAACCGTTAGATTACAAGGGAAATTTGGGATAACAAGCCATGTAAGTTGACAAAAGAAAAGGTTGTGCATCACTAGTTAAGAAAAAAATAATGTCAAATTCAACATGTTGAAATATGAAGCATACTTCATCAAAAATAGAATGTGGTTACATATTTGGATTCCTTTCAAAAAGTTATGCACTTTCAAAAAGTACAACATTGGATTTTGAGTTTATAAGCAAAAGTTATGGTCCTCAAAAGTTTTAGAGTCTACATGGCGAGGAAATTAATTGGACGCTTTCACAACGTTAAACCGTTTTGAAACTTTCAAAGTTGGCTTCAAATGTGGTTACACAACCACTCTATAGTAAGCAATGGCTTCACGGCTTTAGTTGCGTAAAAAATTAATGCCCCCAAAAATGGTTTTCTCATCTTGGGCATTTGATGACTCTTTAGGATTTGGAGAGACATCTCTAGAAGTCATAACATAGTCCTTTTCAAATGGAAACATATCTCTCGGCAAGAGGACCCCTAAGGGACAAAAAAGGGAGAGCAGAACAAGTAGTATTATAGAGGTTCTCTTTGGGAAGGGAGAACATGCCAAAAGAGAAGATCAAAGTCAAATCTTTGAGGAGTTTGAGATTAGCATGTATGGTTTGTTACATGATTATAATTCTATGAGAAATGAGCCCTCAACTATATTGTAAGCATTTACAACTTTTATAGGGTATTTTCATTTGTTACAATTGTTTAAGTGTACAAGTATCAATTATATTGTGTATGCAATTGGAGTTGTTTGCGTGACTCCAATGTTATAACACTTGTATTATGATCTTTCATGAGTGATCAATAAATTGAGTAGTTATCATAGAGTGTGAATTCATTGATGTTCTTGAGTGTCATGGGGTGTTAGTATGAAAATTAGTTGTATTTGTTCATATTGAGGTAATGCGATGATATTAGTGTCTATGAAATCAAATTGTGTTTTAAAGGGGCCTAGACTCCAAGCCGTAAGGAAAGGTAGCCATTCACTTGGCTCGTATCGTTGATAACATCACATTCACCTCAAAGTCCAAGCTAATGTGTAGTGTAGATTGTACTTTTTAGACACAATTTTAATTATTATTCGAAGATTAAAATGTGTGATAATTTTAGTTTTAATCCACTTGTTGGTTCCTGTTTTACACCCTAAGGACTTGGCGGCAATTCAGAAACAAATGGCTTAAAGAACGACATGTTGGAGGTACGTCATTTGTAGTTGGGGATGCATCTAACATTTTTTTATCACCAAGCCCTAGAAATGACTAGGAGGCACGTACAAAGGGAATGACTAACTCTTGCTACTTTTGGCTCTGCTTGAACTAGAGTGAGAGGACCCAACGGGTAGCTTGAATGAAAGAGATATTATAATTCAATCTCCCACAAATTGTTGGTAGGTCAATCTGAGTTAAGTATAGCCATGAATGCAATATCCACTCGAAGAGTTGTCACACATATATTACATTATACTTTCAAGAGATCCTAAATGCATCCCATATAATTAGACACAACTTCATTTCCATCAAATCATATTGGTCAAAATGATATTTTGGAAAAAAATGTCAAGAATTAAGCATCACTATTTTAGACTTCACGTTACTTTCAATGAGCAACCATGACCTAGAAAATGTTAGATGAAAACCATATAATAAGGCCTCTCTATCAATCATCTAGCAATTTATTTGACTTCCCCATTTTTTAGCTAACATAATCTTAACGCTTCTATATATCACATGAGCATTTTATTCATCCACTATAATTACTTTTTGATTTAATTAATGTCAAGTTCAGGTTTTAATTAACATTTAATCTTAAACCAAAAAGATGTATTCCACAACATCGACTAATATTGTTCTTGCTATGTAACAACCCTCTCCAAAATAACAAACAAAGCATCAAATCTCTAATACTATCCAGAGCACTAGTAAACACATCCAAACCCGCTTCAATAGATTAAGCCCCAAAGTATTACTCATGGTGCATATATTTAAAAAATGTAGGGGTTGATCAACATTAGACTTCAAGGAGTTTTAAGCTTTTGTGATATCACGATGCCAATATTATTGTAGTATTTACTATGATTGTTTTTTTATCCGGTGAAAATAGGGTTGAGGGTTCCTCGCCCTTGCATTAAACGTAAATCTTCTCCCATTTTCTACCATTGTTGGAAGAGACCATTAAAGGTAGTAAGAGCACTCCTACCCAATGCTATAGAGTATAGTCACTCGGTTGCCATGTAGCTGCCTCCACATGACTCATTTATATGTTGTCTGCTGTTTATTATAATGCCTTTGATGCAAACCACTTTTTGTGTATTAATTCAGAATTTGTTTTGTTTTGTAAACAATTAAACTTTTGAATGCCATCAAGTTTGAAGTTGTTGATTCCACGGAAAAACTGAATCTTTTATCTATTTTGAGTAAATATATATTATTTGAATTTGTTATAACATTGTGCATTTCTTGTATGGCATTTACTGAAATATTTTCAAAAAAACGTTATTCATGCTTAAAAGTGAAGAAGTGGATAAAACAAAATTACCTGTGAACACAAGTTAATAGCACGACTTACCCTACCCAAGCAGAGTTTCTTCGTTCACTACAAATTGACATCAATGAATACTCTACCCACTTCATGCTTTGTGCAATATTTTTCTTGAAGTTCTAATTTGAAACTTCTATTTGTAACACAATATGGCATACTAACACAATAAATTGTGCATAATTGATTTTGGTATCAAATGAGAGTATGATTAGGCAGGTTGACCTGAGGTGTGCTACCACACCAATCAAAATTTCTCTTGACTGCTTATAATATTTCAACATACTTAAATCTTCTATCCCCTAAATAGGTGATTACAATAAGATAATATAAACTAGAAATTGAGAATATACATAATTGAGATAGCACAATAGTGGGATCCAAGCTGGACAAAATCCATCAAATCATGACAGATACTCGGATATCAATATGGTACCCAAAACCATGACAAAAAAATAAAATCAGAACTAAAAAATTGTTACAGCTTATCATCATTATGCAGTATAGAGTTCAGTGGCTTCAACAAGAACGGACTTTTTGAGAGATTACCTCCACATGGTGACTTATGTACAATAACTACCCTTGCATGGATGCATTTCTTCTTTATATTGCAAACTTCTTACGAGGATGAAAAAATTTCAATTTCTACATTAATCATAAGAAATGCAGAACAGGCTTTCCACTTTATATCGTTGTATTGAGTTCAAAACATTTTAGACAAATCTATCGTCATCATGTATAGTGAAAAATTATCCTAGAAAGAATGAATCGGTGCTCTTAATACTATACACAGGTTATGCCCTCAATTAAACAGTTGCAACGAGTCCATGGCGACTAATACTTCTCCCAAAGAGACAAGACCCGGTTTTCAATAAATTCAGAAGAAGAACCTTGAGCATATGCACCCATCGCTCTCAAAAGGTTTATAAACTTCTCTCCTTGGTCCTGAATCAGAACAACATACCCACCAAAGCATCAGAAAACAAGTCAAGCCTTGCCCAGTCTGCTTACCTAATTTCTTACGCAGCTTTATAACATGTGTCGTGCAGGCCATGATTTGGGAAAATGCATTGCTTATAGTCTTACAGGGATTGACAATGATTGTTTTGGACTTCTTATGAAGAGAGATGAATCAAAAGATTTTTCTATGAAACCCTTGAAATTTAAGCACACTTTAGAAAAATGTCTGAGTTCTTAATTATCTATGCAACCCTTGAACGCTATGTGTACTTTGAGTGCTACATGTGCATATTATCTGTAATTGGGCTCCCCTTTCATAACCATGTCCATGTAGATTAGGTGGGCATATAGCAATTACTCTTCTGACTAGAACAAAGATTTACAGCAAAGAAGCAAAATCATATCTTGGGAAAGTGTTGCTGCCCTCATCTAGTAGCTTGAGCTAAAATCAGAAGCCAGAACGAGAGAATGCAAAAAGAATGAAAGGCGGGATATAAAAACATAAACCCAAAGACTACTTTGTATGAAAAGAAAATACCTCGGGCTTCTTATAAAGAAGATCACTTGTCTTAAATGGAACCATGTAGAATGGAAGATCCCACCTTAAAGTTGCCTGATTGAAATAAACCTGTATTAGATACCTCTGTTTTGCTGACACATGTTTTGTCACCGAGTTGTTATATCAATATAATTTTGTAGTAGAAAGTAAACTATATCATAGGCTGCTATGTAAAGACTACTACCTGTAACCTAATCAGCGTAGTCATGGCAGTATTTTTAAAGTAACACAGAAATGGAGAAATGTTCATCACACTTTTTCTTCTCGATTTGACAATTCAAATAAAGCTCTCCATACAAAAACAAGGTTCTGGTTTTCATCATCCAATATTACCTATGATGGATACATAATTTCAAAAACGATCTACAGGCCTTCTGACATGAACACATGGAAATAAGAAAACAGATTATTGAAGTGAATAAATATAGTTTGTAATTTAATAAGGGAAAGCTTTGGATAGAGTTCCTCCAGTTTCTTGCAGCTCCTAGCCATATATCAATTAATAGTTCAACAAGGATCAACTGTAGTACTTGTTACCACGTACACCTTATTACTGGAAAGGAATTAATATGCAACTCAACCTCGTCCTAGGCAACCATTCAATCAAGTCCTTCACACGAAAACCACAAAACTATCACTATAAAATTTGCAAGATTAGATGCACAATAGGACACAAAGGACATTTCTATCCTATATATGTTGATCATATTTGTTCAGAAGTATCTTTAAGTAATTCTAAATGAATACGTTGAAAAAGCCTTTATAAGATGCTTTTGTGAATGAAGAGTACAAAACCATTACAATCTCATACATTACCTTATGATCGCAGCCAAACTTACATTTCATCAGAACAATGACATGTAAACTGGTTCGATACAATGGCAACATATGTTTGAATGATTCCAAAACAGAGAAACTATCCACTGGTTGACATTTAATTTTTAAAATATATAATAAAGAAAAAGGAAAAGCAGCAAGTACCTTTGGTTTCCAGTAAACTGATATCTTATAAATAATTTCGGTGGCAAATAATATGGTTTCTCATTCATCTTTTTATATTTCCCTCAGATCTCCGGTTTTGAAGTATTTCTCCTCTAGTATACGGAAAAACAAAGGCTTTATACACAAATATAGCTTGTCTAATGCTCCTTTTTGAACTTGAATAATCTTGGGCTCTTGCCTCTCTTAATAGCATCAAAACAGAAAATAAGAAGCTCGGATTGTTGGTTTTCTAATGGAAAGGTGGATATTATTGTAATGAGAGTACAGTAAAAAGAAAACTCCAAATATTTGTTAGAACTATAATATTAAGTGATCATAATATTTAGTTTATAGTTAAATAATATAGAATATAAGTTATTCTTATTATTTAAATATAAACTTTATATTAGGTTGTTAGTTATTTATTAACTAATATTAAATCGGGTGTGCCCCATCACTTAAGAAGGTCATAACCCTTTAGGTTATTTAAATATGGCTATAGGTCATATTCGGATTATTCATGTAATTCGAGTTAAAAACATGGAGTAGAAGTGAGGAGGGAGTTACTGGACTGGGTGTAAAAGTTTCTCACATAATGGAAATTATTCTACCGTGGTTTTACCCCATTGGAGTTTTCCACGTTAATTTCGGTGTTTCTTTGTTCATTGCATATTTAATGGTTTATTTTATTAATGTTTGGTGCAATATATTTATTAATATGTTATTATAATTAACCACTCGGATCGGCAATATTCTCTCTTATATGAAGTGGTACAAATTTCTCATACATAGATCCTAACGAGTTACCCCCAGGAGTTGTCACACTAATTACTTCCATTTCAGGTATTGGAGATAGCAAGTGCCAACACACTCGTGCAAGGCCAACATTCCTGTTTGCATATTGCTACTACAAGTTCTCATGTCTCTTTCTCGTTTTGGCAGACCTGGATCCGCTTCATATCAAAATTGAGGGTCTTCCCTTGGTTGCACACCGAGTCATGATGACACACACACATTAGGAGTTTACCTTTGCCATGAATGGTTCATTGCATGGTTTGCATATTATATTCGTATTCGACAAATATTCAACAAACCCAAAAAAATTGACTCGACAAGACTCTGTGAATATTCGGTAAAAATACTCAAATTTCTTTAAAAACATAAATTTTATGCAAAATATAGCTACAAAATGTATCAAATGAGTCTATAAAATGTTGGAGAAGTGTTTTCTATTAGATTTGAATACAAATACAATACAAAATCGCATCATCATGCGAATACAACAGCCGGTTGATAAGTGCTATGAATTTATGATGATTGTCATTGAAAATTATCATCATAAATTTCATATCTATGCAAGTTACAATATACAATAAGTTACATTTTCCTCTTCCCGCTCTAGAGAAATATTGGGGAGAGGGTCTATTGCCTCTACTAGTCCCCACACTCGGCTGCGTCTCCTCGCTCCTCCTAGAAGGTTGCGACTCGGCTCCAACCTGGTAGTAGATGGTGGTGGCTCCTCTGCTGCATGTTCGAGATCACCTCCAAAGATGTCATCCAATCCAATATCTCCTGCTAGTGCTTCTCCCTCCATAGCTTCCCTCTCGAAAGAAGCAATCTCATCCTCTGTGAACGCAGGATTTCCTCTTCTTGCCCAGTCCACTCACGTGTATGGATCTATCTCATCCAAATCAATAAGCTCCTCCGATGTGGCCTCCACTTTTCTTGTGTGAAGCCAAAGATTGTATTGCACAAAAACCAAGTCGTTGAGTTGTTTTTTTGAGTCAACTTGCGCTTCTTCGTGTGAATGGCCTCAAACAAACTCCAGTTGCGTTCACATCCAAAAGCGCTACAAGGTTGAGATAGAATTTATGAGGGCTAGCTTTTGAAGATGTAGGGTATTTCCTCCCCAATCCTCCCACCAAGAACCTACAAACAAGATAATCAAAAGTTTATAAGTAATTAATAAAATCAAATTTGTAACTAGTAACACATAAGTAACTTAGTAAACATTCTAATTTTTATTACCTAGTGACTGCGTGGTTCTCCCTCGGATAGCTAACCTGAAGAAAAGAGCCTCCCCTAACATGTTTGTAATTTTGCAACTCTAAAATAATGAGGTCCCTCGTCTCAACCTCTAGTATCATCCTCTCAATACATGTTGAAAGGCCCTCCATAACCTCTCCGTTCACATCTGTGAAGCCATGAGAAGAAAACTTGGGGTTGAGGTAGTACCGCCGCATGAATAGGTTGGTGGAGTTGATTGTTCCACCTCCGATCAATTATCTCCCAAAAGGGACCATATCTGACGATATCCCCCTATAATAGTTTTGGATAGCCTCTTTGGCCCTATCCATGGCCTCATAAATGTACCCCATAGGGTTTTGCTCCCCATCAACCAAATGCAAAACCCTCACCAACAACTCGACACACCTACACACAAATTAAAATGTAAGGTTACAAACTTACAAATAAAGTAAAAAGTAAATAACAATATATTTATAATTTAACAAATTAAAATAAAGGAATCAACTTGAAATATAAATCGAAGTTTGAAATTACCTTGATGATCTCTATAGCTCTCTTTGCAAAGATATCATCAAAAACTATCTTTGCAATCCTCTCTCCATCAACTTTCTTTGAATATTGTGAGTCTAGCCATGCTTGACTCACAAACATTTGCTTCAATGATGTCAACAAACTAGAAATACTTTGCAACGTCAAGAAGTTAGTTGCAAACCTTGTGACACCGGCTCGCACAAGCTCTTTCCCTTTGTGTTCTCTCATCAAGCTCAGAACCCAAGGGTGATTATATATGTACTTTGTTATGTTTCTTGCATCTTCTACAACCGGCCTCACCCAATCAATTTTGCCTATGTCCTCCAAAAGAAGGTCAAGGCAATGAGCCGCACAAGGAGTCCAAAAGAGTGATGGATGTCTCTCTCTGTAGTAGTCTCTCAACCGCCACATATATGTTGCATTGTCTGTGACAACTTGCACAACATTTTGTATACCCACCTCTAATACAACCTTCTCCAACATAAGACTCAAATTCTCTGCATTTTTAACTATGTTAGAGGCATCAATAGACTTCAAAAACACCATCTCACCATTGAAGCCAAAAAATTAATGAGGTGTGGTTCCTTCCATCCGTCCACCCATCTGAAAGAATGGTGCATCCGTATTTTTGCCATTGTTTCTTTTGATCTTCTAGAATTGTAGTTGCATCTGCAATTGCACCCTTGAGCAATTTCCCACTCAAGTCTTTTGGAGAGGGTGCCTTGTACCCTTTCCTTGCAACTGTCAATGTTGTCACCAAGTACTCCCAGTACGGCTCTTTGCCACATTGAATGGAAGGTTGTTGTAGTACCAAAAATTTGCACATGCTTTATCCGCTTCCTTGTGCATATCCTTGTTCCAGGTTGTACCTTGCAATGAAGGTTGTGCTCAGGTATGTTCCTGGTACAAAAAAACTATGTATGCCTTTGCTCGAACTCGATGAAAGCAGATGTGCCTCTTCCGGTTCGTATGTGTGGACCACGAGTAGAGCCCACAATTGTTGCCGCATCATCCTCTGAATCCTCTGTCATTCCAGCCCCAGGTCTAACAACTTCTGCTATGGTTGCATGCACCCTTTCCCTCTCTAGTTTCTTCTCCTCTAGCTCTGCCAGCTCTGCTTTCATCTCTCGCTTTGCCTCTTCCGTAACATTGGGGCAAACCACAACGTCCCAACAAACAATACATGCAAGGTGATACTTCAGGTGATTGATGCCTCCAGAAAATGTTTTGCCGCAAAAATTGCAAACCACTATTCCGAAACGCTCCACGTACACCATACTTCCAAGCGATGGTATGGGCATTCGCAGGAACGGTTCCTGCTAGTGATGCTGACCTGATGCCGAACCTGATGTCGAGCCTGATGCCATTGTTAAGCTCTAATCTGCAACACAATGCACATTTAAAAAATTAAAAAACGTAAGCTTAATTAAATTAAAAAAAAAAAATGTGTCTGAATAACCATATTTAACCGTAATTTAATAAAAATAACATACCTCCGGTTCCAAATGAGTATTAAAAATTTAAAATGATTCACAATTAAATTGAATGCATTTAAAATTACAAAACATATTCGAAGAATCGAATACAATACAAATATATAAAATTTAAATAATTTAGAATGAATTTGCGTAAAAAAAAAATACCTCCGGCTGCAAATGACTATTAAAAATTTAAAAGCATTCGCTTTTAAATTAGATGTATTTAAAATTACAATATGAATATATAAAACTTAAATAATATAGACCAAATTTGCAAAAACTTGAAAGAATTTAAAAAAAAAACTTACCTCCAAATGCAATTCTCCAAATTTCTCTAGCTCAAATTGAAGTGCTCAAAAATCGTGTTTCGCATTCAACACGAAATGCAATGCAAGCTCAAATGGTTGTATGTGAATGAAAATGAACCTTTGGCCTATTTTGAGTAATTTGTGGGTATTAATATATATAGTTTCTTTCTTTCTTGTATTAAGATTATCTTTGGCGAAAAAGCATAGCTAGGGCTATGTACCCATACCTTTGTCATATATTACCTTCTAAGAAAAATGTCACCCAAAGCAAGGCATGGAATCCATTTCTACCTAATTCTTCTTTTAGTTTCTCTGGCAATCCAAAATAGTTTATAGCCCAGTTTGCATGAGGAACCATAAATGGCTAGAAATCAGTTGCAAATAGGTTTCACTTTCAAGTTTACATGTAGGCCAACTTGCTGATTAGATTTTAACACAAAAAATGCTATAAATTTTTACAACTAAAAATTAGGGTCATTAAATCAGTATCTGAAGGAAACTGACTTCTTAGGACTTAAACTAAAATTTAGGGTAATTTAAGGGAGCGTATGAGCCACCAAGACATGTTCATCCTGTTTTTCATGAATGAATGTATTTGTTCTCTTTTATGCTTTGCCTGCAAGAGGTATTGTTTTCACTAGAAGGGGCGTATAAGAATACTTAATACTTTAAGGGACTTTCTCAACATAATGTGATATTTCTATCACACTTTCTACCTCCATAGCATCTTCTTGTTACTATCATTCACTAAAATGAATGACAAAGCAATGGGAAAGGTGTCTCTCTGTCAATCAATTACTTACTGCCTGCAGTAGGGTAATTATGAGCATTGATGCTTCAGGGATCTGAGACACAGGCCCGAGTAACACTGCAGAAAGAAACAGCCCACCCCACGTTGGAGACCACTCAACTGATTAGTGGGTAAAGCCGACTAATTGTTTTGAAATAAGGTAAAATATTGTATTTATGAAGGAGATGGGTGTACAAAAAGGATGCCTTACAACAAAATCGCATCATTCAAGACAGATCAGAAGACTAAGAGCAGTTTAGGAGACTTTCCATGAGCTTTTGTTTCGTAATTTTCTGCTGTCCTCTCTCTTACTAGTTACTACTCTTGTCACTATTTCTGCTTTTCTTAACTAAGCTAATCACATGGCTATTTAAAGCCTTATTTGCTAAGTAATTTTTACATATAACATTAAAATAGCTATAGATATAACTAGAAGTATTAACATAGAAGTCCTGAGTCCTGACTACTATTTTTGTGATCTCAACATTAGTAGTCTAGCACTAATTCAAAAATTTACATTAACTTAGGAGCATTAGTTGTGGCTGATATTGTGTGTCCCATGTCCAAGAGGGTTACAAGAACTTATCTACATGGGGCTGTGGCCCATCCAGATGTGTCTAGAGGTAGAGGCTTGAGGTTTGAAGACTGCCCTTTGCCAATCTATTCCTTCTTATGGTTGTTTAAATAGAACTTTTAGGAGCCGTAGCATGCTGCTTTGCTGGAGGGACCATCTGTGCATGATCTTGGATGATTTCAGAAACTTGTCTCCTTGCATTTTTCAGATACCATGATGCTATTGACTACTGCTATAGTTTTTTCGTGTTTCAACAATTATGTTTAGCTTTAGCCTGTCCAATTATGAGCTATTTAGCAGTCCTGCATAGTTGAGGATTTAAATTCCCAATATGAGTTAACTACAAAATGCATCGGTTTCATCAAAACCAAGAGCAAAATGGTCTCCGTCTCTAGAAGGATGACACAAACTCAACTTTGGCGGAGCTGCAAAAAATAACCCTGGAAAATATGGAATAGAAGGCAATGATCAGGGAGAATTTAAGCCAATTTTTGGAATATAAATGGAAGTTAGAATTATCCCATTCCTTTGCAGGAATTCCATGGATAATTCCTTACTCTTTATCTGTTTGTAGCATTTTGCATTCTGCAAAAGTTTTCTTCCATAAGAATATTGTTGACTTGGACTGAGAGGGTCTCCTTGTCTGAGACCTCTAGTGGGACTGAAAAGCTCTCCTATTTGACCCTTTAAGGAAATTGTGAA
This sequence comes from Taxus wallichiana var. yunnanensis, assembly GCA_018340775.1. Lineage (NCBI taxonomy): Eukaryota > Viridiplantae > Streptophyta > Pinopsida > Cupressales > Taxaceae > Taxus > Taxus wallichiana. The sequence continues at coordinate 523,704,234 of CM031243.1, read as the reverse complement.
GGAAGGAGTCCAGATACAGCTGTTTATCGAATCGAACACCTGCTTATTGAATCCACAGGCTTTGAGTTACTTCAATAAAGTCCCAGTTGCATTTATCAATATACCAACTTTATTATTAAACCAAGTCTATTCTGGCATTTTTGGGAATGCAAAATTTCCTGAACTGCAGTAATGTCATCTGTTGTTTGTCTCCCAGACACAATAGCTGATTGAGCTGATGAGACTAATATTGGTAGAGCGAATTTCTTCATGAGAAAATTAGTTTTAAGAGGATTTTGTAACCCATGTTGCAAAGTGCAATTGCCTTGTATTGATCCATCTTGTGGACCTGAGCTACTTTTGGGAACAAAACAAGCCTTGTGCAGTTCATCTGTTTTAGCATTTGTTTGTTTTCCCTGGATTTGTCAATGAGAGCTGTTATAGGTTAGATTTGAACAGATCCCAAAACATTTGACAGCGAAGGGCTGAGAATAAATTATTTCCTTCCAGCATTGTTATGTGGGTAAGTATTCCCTTTCTGCAGCCATTCTGAACATCTGGGACACCTAGGGGATGGGGTGGAATGTCCCCCAAAGTACTGAAAATGCACAGAAAAAAGGGGACCCCTGAACTTCTGGGATATCCCTGAAACATCCCCTTTTGTAGGGGATGTTCTGACATCCTCATTTTTTTATTTCAAAGATTTAAATACCAGTATAGATATCTTAAATAAATCTATTTGGAAAACACCAATATGTATCAATCTCGAGGCATTTATCTCAGATTTGTCAAATAGTTTCATCTTGTGAAGAGTTCGACATTAATTAATGACTCCACTTTCTCCACAAATTTTCTGTTATCTAGTGATCTTCATTGAAGCTCTAATGTCACTCGGTAAGATCTTCACTATTGATATAATAATTCAGAAAATATGCAGCATAAATGAATATCTACACAACATGAGATATTGGTGGGCCAAGAAGCCCTAATATTCAAAGTATCCAGAAATAGAATAAGCACCCTTAACATAGGGCAACACCGTACAATACTCCTTAAGGAAAGAATAACTCCATGAGATCTCCCAATATGGTATTTCCATTTCAAGGGGATATGTCCAATTTCTCCTACAAAATAAAAGACTCTTCACATGTACGACATCTATTATAATAATATTCAACTCCTTTATATAGACATACATTGCTCTTATTGGGTGGGTAACACCTAATCCCAATGTAGGTCAACTCATTACCCAATATAACTAATTCCACAAGTTACCTATTTGACCCAATATATTATAACCATATAACTAAGGGGGTTGCGTGCCACATGTCAGCATCTCTATCAACCCACATATATTATAATATCAAACCCCTAGGTACATAACATGTCTCCATCAATCCATATTCATTACAATATCATATCCCTAGGTACATACCACACTGCATTGGGCTTGAAAAATATTTCTAGGTAAATAAAAATGGGCTACAAACCCAACCGTAAGCCCAAGATATTGTGATTTTTCAATCACCTTCTCCAAGTAGGAAGGAAATGTTAAAACCGCCGGACAGTCACGTGGACACCAACTTTAAGGTCGGCCATTTTTATCAACATCTCACACAATTACTCTTGATTCTTCCACCTTCCTTAGCTACCATTGTAGGTTACACCTATCGGTGCGACTATTTTTTCATTTTTATATATTATTATTATTTTTTATTTTTATATATTATTAAATATTTTAATAGCTGCCCGCCGCCATCCCCACAATCTGAGAATTATTTTGTTGCCCCTAAAACCATCCTACCGTCCCTAAGACTTACGTAGCTATGCATCCTGGGGCCTTGTTCGGATTGAAAGAAAACACGCCGATTTTAAATTTTCAGTTCTATGACTATTTTCATAGTTTCATTTTAATACTCTTTCTCAATCTTCTTAGGACTATTAGATAGTAGAGATCTCTGGTTTTGCTGCTTCTATTCCGAGTTGGGAATTCTTCAAAAATGATTTAAAAGAATCGCTGAGTCATTCGTAACGTAGTTTCCATCATCTTTTTAATACAGTCAACAAAATTGCAGTCTATTATTTCATAAGGAGTGATTTTTTTGTATTGGAGCCCCTTGTTTTATCCATTGTACTCTTGATCGCTATTGCCAATATCTCTCCTTTTTTGAGGTGAAGCGAACTGTAGAATCAGATCGTGTTCTTCGATTTCTATAAGATTGTTGCATCCTCTCTCGATAATGTTTTGCACTGTTGCTAGTTTGTCTTTAATATATTTGATTTGAGCAAAATGTTGGTATATTCTATTTTTTTGCAATTGTTCAAGTTGGTTTTATGCATAGTTACCGAGGTCTTAGAGATGAGGGGACGGGGGTACAGAGGAATGGGGTTTCAAGTCGGTGAAAAATTCCCAAATTTTGGGAATGGCAAGGGGACGGCTTTAAAAATAATACATTGTAATATCGCTTTTGGGGAAAAAACTGAAAAAGTAGGAAATTAGCTCAAACCCGAATATTATTATATTAACAAGTCTGATTTTTAAATCAGCAAACTGAAAATAATCTAAAATTAGCAATCTTCAAGGGCAGCGAACTGTTTATGGAATTCAAGTCCACTTTTCACTATGCAAATAAAGGAATAATGCCACAAAACAATTATTCTAGCCATGACAATATTTATAAACCATAGATATATCAAAAGAGGGGTAGAATATTATATTACACAGCTGCAATCAATTATTTATAAATAGCAACAGACTAGCCAAATCCGAGGGCTAGGAAAAAATAGTAAATCTTTGTCAAATTCACCAAAATGGAGATTCCAACCTTATAAACTATGAGAACTCTGAATCTGAAATAAAATATCAAATTTGTGCCCTAGATGGCACCAAAACACACTGTTACCATATTTTCGACGCCAAGAAGTTCAGTTCTATTTTAAAAAGTGATAAAAATAGCATTGGCTAAAAATAGAGTTTGGCTAAAAATAACATATTGGCTAAAAAAACTGTTTGGCTAAAAATAGTTGGTGCTAAAATGGAAGTGCTAAAAATAGAAGTTCTAGTTCTATTTTTAGGAGTTGAAGGGAGTGCACGAGTGGATGGATAAAGATAGATTTTATTATTAAATTTAGCAAGTGTTGCTCCAAATAGAAATTGGCTAAAAGAGAAGTGCTTTTGGATAAATTTAGCAACTGTTGTTCTAAATTAATCCTTGGCGCCAAAAGGAGAAGACTTTTATTAAATTTAGCAACTGCAGTCCTATAATTGGCACCAAAAGGGGTGATAAAGATGAATAAAAACAGTCCTAAAGCATGCAGCTGCTGGTTTTAGATGGTGGCGCCAAGGATAGAAGAGAAATAACTAAATTAAAGATGCATGTAGGAGTATAGTCAGGACTGTGGCGCCAAAGGGAGAAGATAAGAGAATTTTAATTAATAAAATCATGCATGCAGCCCCATGCGCCAAAAGGAGGTGAAGGAATTAAAAAAATTAAAAATAGCATGCAAACAAGCTATTTTTGGGGACGCAACAGTCTAATAAGGCTGAGTTTTGTATTATTGATTGATAAGACACTGTGGGCTGTTTTGCTTTGGCAATTCTAGCCTTGTACTTGCACCTTTGAATAAAAAGCTCCATTTTTGCCCTCTCATACTATTGTTTTCTGATTTTTCATTGTGTTTGATAGGAATATTGTGTTGCTCTAGTGTGGAATTTACTCCCTCTACCGCTGTCCTTTCTCCTAAACCCTTGAATTTATTTTGCAAAATAGCTTAGAGTTGTGCAGGTGTGTGGATCTTTGATTTCTCTATGTGCAGAGTTACATGCATGTGTTAAATTATTGGTGTATCACGCTTATTTCTCTTTTCCGCATTCCTTCTTCCTTTTCCTTTTCGAAGTTTTGGTTTTTTAGGTGATTCACAAGGGAACCAGCCCTATGGAGGTTCACCTCAGACATATGTTACCCACAACCTTGAGGTGTTCCAATTTTATCAACAGGAGAGAGAGTACACACCATTCTCTATCAATGTGCAACTTCTGGGTGACAACAATTTCGCACACCCGGGGACAGGTTCAAAAATTCGCTAAAGAAGTTGAAGTTGTTCTTGGCAAATATTAGTGTTCCAAACACAAATATTTAGCATCCGCGACTCCATTGGCCCAAAAATCCTTTTTCCTCAATCAAGTAAACCATTTCCTCCATCCTTCCATATTTTTATGAGGTTGTGTAATCACGACTTCAATTCCTCATTCGAATTCCCAGTTTCAAGAGAATTATTACTCCCCTCCACCTCTTTTTTCCCAAAATCCTCCTCTAGATCAATATTATAAGCCCTATCATAATGAATATGCCCATGATCCAAACAATTTGTATAATCGTGTTTTGTAGGAGTAGAAATATGCAGATTTTCATATGCAAGCACAACACTTGGAGATAAAAATGGTATAGATGAGGGCAACAATGAAATATCCTTGTGGAATATCACTTGAAATTTAATATATATATAAAAATAACAAAGGACTGAAATTCTAATTTTAAGGACAACAATATGCAAAAATAAAAGAATTTTTGTATTTTGCAAATTAATCACGTCAAAGACACCACCTAGAAGTTTCAAACAACTCAAAAAATATATAGAACAATAAAAAAAAAAAAAACTTTTATCTCTCAAATTTGATTTTATTTATTTATTTTATGGCAAAAATGAGAGAAAAATACAGCCGACCGTAATTTCCAAAATTACAATGGAAAAATGATGGAAATGAATTCTAGGGCATCTTCATGACAATAACAATCCCCGACTTCAAATCTCTAGAATTGGACCACAGAAACCCCTCCAAAGTTGCTCCTCAAATTTGAAATTGAGTAGATAAAACCCTAGAAATTAACTGTTCCAAATCGAACTAAAACCCTTGATGAAGAAGGGTTGTTCTTTTACTATGAAACTAAATTTCTCATTACTCTCCACATCTGATCCAAAATCTGAATAAAACTCCAAAATAGCAAACTCGAGAGGATCTTTCACTATCGAAGAGTGCTTTGCTAGCTAGGTGTGGATCTTTCACCACCGAAGCTAGGATTTCGTGAGATCTTACTCCACAAGCAAAGAAAGTGCAAACAACAGTTGCTCCAATATCAAAATAGGTGGGTGTATGAATGAATGTCTATTCTCCTCCAAGCACTTCCTTTTATAACTTCTCATTGCAACAAAAGGCCCAAAAGAACCTTAATCACCCCCTTGGGTCTTTTCTTTAATTAATTAAAATAACTTAAGTCACTTTATTCCCCACATGCCAAAAGTCCCCTTAAGTGACCCCAACGAAGAATTAGAACATAAAGTACCATATATTCACCCATCACTTAAGTCATCGACTAAATATAACATAAAGTACCTTAGGGGAGCATCTCACAACCTTATTTCACTTAAGTCACCTCAAAGTACATGTCCAACTCCAAAACATAACATATAAGTGAAATGAAGGTACAAACCACACCCAATAACCATCAACGTCACTAGCCCCTTGGGCATAACCAAGGCTAAGACGGATGAAAAGCCTCCTAGGCCATTTGCTCGGAAATGGGGACATTACATCCTCCTTCCCAAAAAATGCTTGACCCCAAGCATTATCTGTCATGTTTAGAAGCTGAATCCCACAAAGCAAGTTTCTCCACCTCATCCTACAGTCAATCAAAATAATTGCTGCAAACTGAATACCACAAGGCAAGTCTCTCCACCTCACCCGCACTACCAATGATCGGTGGGGTCTTGATTAACTAAAATACGTTTATTCTAGTGTAATCTAATGCTCTAGAGCAGTAAAATAAAGAATAAATGAAGTAATAAATACTAAAATACACCCAAGCAAGCTAAACAATAAAATGTAAAACCCTAATGTGTAAAGAGGGTTTAGAAGGGCTTAGCTAATTCATAGATGTCGCGGGGTTGTGTCGCGCGGTGGAGACAGGATGAACAGGAGGAAAAAACCTTTGCACAAAAGCCTAGAAAAGTGCAGATCTGGATTGTCTGGCTAGACTGGGGCACTGGAGTGAGATAGGGGCGCCCGTGGGCGCCTTGGTCTGAGATTTGGGCACCTTGGTCTGTGGAAATGGCCAGGAAACCTCCTTTGGAGTGTTGTTGGATGTTCGCCTATGTTCACTTCCTGTCGAGTGAATGTTGATATGTGATCCCCGAAGCACTGGTAAATCTGCAATGGAAGAATCACCTGCAAAACCCCAAACAAAACATCAAATCCCTAAAAAGAAAGATGCATATGAAGGGGTCAAACTATCCTTATTGCCAAATTAATGGACTTATCACTGAGTGTTGCACTACATCTCAGACCCAATGTAGTTCTAGGTGTGTGTGTAATTGTGCCTTAGGTGCTTTTGTGCCAGTCGCACTTTGTGAAGTAATGAGCAAATAACTAGATGTAGAATGTAGTAGATGTGTGCATGGAAGCAATAAACTCCCTGCTTTGAAGTGTGATGCAGATGAACCAACCTTGTGTGCCTTGTGATGGAGCTAGATGGATGCAAATGTAGCTATAAATGCCTTTGATGGATGCAACCTTAGGTGGAGATAGCAAGTGCTTAGTGCTTGGTCCCTCATTATGGTCACATAACTTTATATTTATATGGTTCTCTTGTTTTAATTTCATAATTAACCCCGAAAAGGCCGACCACCAAAAATATAAAAAGATCAAACGGCTAGAAAGTGCCCAAAAAGTGAGGAAATTATAAAGAGGATCGGGACACCCAGAGGAGAACCAGGGCGCCTTGGAGTCCGGATGGACACCCCAAGTAATAAATAGGGAAAACATAGTATGAAACTACAAATCGGGCGAGTATGGGTGTAAGATCAAAAATAACAACAAAAAACAATGCAAAATGGCCAAAGACATAGGTTAATTATTACTCTTTTCACTTAAGAACCATATGAATAGTAGTATGATACTAGGACTAAATAATGACTCAAAGTGCGTGATTTTGTGTCTACGAGATCCGAAGTAACCAAGACACCCTATGTAATCATCATGCTCTCCATGCCGAGTAGAGAACAATGCTGCCCTTGAAGTAGTATGATACCCACACCAACTCTCCACTGGTACCCACATTGAAACTGCCAATCTGTCCAATCCCTGCCAATGTGAAGCCGCCATCATGTGATCTCTCACAATCACTACCTCTTTAGTCAAACCATGGGTATGGAAATCCACTCAAAGCTATAAAGCATCCCTTGGATCAACCTCTGAAACAACCCATATAAGCACTAAGCTTGCCAACTCTCCCACATGACCCACACTCTATGAGAGCAAAGTTCCTCATAATGTGTCTCAATGTGTCCGTGGGGAAACATCCCAAGTCTCCCGCAAATGATCAATCGACAATATCAACTATATGGGCTAAATATCTTTATCATAACACTGCTGCAATAAAAAAGATGTACCTCTTATCACATAATCCATATCATGTGCAAGATGTATCTCTACTCCCAAGATGACTAGTGACTATTTTCCTTGCACGTGCAACCCAATTCAATCCGTTCACATCATAATTAACAAATTGATTTTTGATATCTACAACTATAATAACTTTTTTCCAATCAGCTATTATGTAAAAGGGCATCCCACAATGTGGTACCTCAAAGTCCGCTTCAGATTTCACCCATTCCCTCTTGCCTTGAATTTTGATTTTTTTATTTTCACCACTGAATTTCAGTTTGTCAACATGGTGAATGAAAACAATTTTCCCAAAATATGGCAGCCAATATATCCAATGAATGGTCCCCACTTCAAGTAACCCAATTGTAGAAAAACATTCAAGTACCTCAAACCTCTTAAAGAAAATAAAGAAATAAGTTAACTTCATTGTGCAAGGCATGTCATTCCATGGACATTGGTCACCAATTTCTTCTATGTTGGAAATATATATGGCTGCCCCCTTATCACACTTTATTCTCTCTCCCCATATTTTTCATTTCATCGTAAATGCAAGAGAAAGGGAAATTAACATTAGAACTCGTACATCCATAAACTTTATCATAAGGAACTTCATATCTATTGATTCCCGTCAAGAGAGAAGACGACACATTTGAAATAGCATAATTGGGGCTGTTCATCATACCTTTGCAACTCAAAATTTCTGATATAGGATCAACATCTTCGTTCTCCTTCGATTTTTCAACCCATGCATCATCTTCTTACCTCTAACAAACTCAACCACAATAAATATACCCCATACCTCATGTCCTTTCAATATCATGGGTTGTTGCATTATTTTCTTTGCCAACATATGCTCATTAGTTGAATCAAGAGCAATGTGAAAGGAGGATGTGTTTATCCCATCTAGCATACCTTGAGACTTGATTATGAAATAGTCTTCCTCAATCATCCAAGCATGTACACATTGTTCCAAATGATAGAAACATGGCAACAACATAGGAGAACTCAACAAACAAGGAAAATGATAATCATTCTCATACCTTAGGATGCTAAAGTCATGAATGCCCCTTGAATTCAACTCATATTTTTTAAAAGTAGATTGCACCTTGATTCTTTGAGCACTTTGAGGACCAAATGCCTCCACTAACCCTTAGAAAGGTTCCGCCATGTAGCAGGTATAAAAATCAGTCATGGGCTCTATTAATAAAGTCTTTTATCCTCTCTTTATGACTGTTGTTATACACAGTCCAGCAAGTTGAAGATGATTAAAAAATATTCTCTTATCTTTTTCAGCAATCAAAAATTGGCGCTAGTACCAAGAGACGTACTTGCCAACACTTGTAATCCCAAAAGACACATTTGAATTCCTTCTTTTCCTTATGAAATCAGTCACAAAGTTTTGAAATCAGAATTGATAGTTTTGGACAATTGCAACATATTATCGTGGTCCCATACCTTATAATGCCCATGAACCCTTGTATCATGCAAGATCTTCCATCTTTGCTTCTCTTGTATCTCCTCATAAAGAAGATCATCACTCTGTCTTCATGATGACTTGACTTTCATGTACCGAATCCTTAGCCTTCTTATCCACAATAAGTTGAATACCATCATGATAAAACTGCTGCAATGATATAGGATGAAGATGATGACATAAATTCATGCTACTACTAACCTCCTAATAAAGAATATCATCAAAAGGTTCACCTTCTATTGTTGATTTAGAAAACTCCAAAATAGCACCATCCCTATGCGATTCATGATTTTAGATGGAGAACAAGTGGAACAAGAATGAACACCTTTCACAAATTTATGCTCATTATGCTTGGTAAATCCATCCCATATGATAATGACTTATTCTTTGGAGAATTGATAGGCACCTTTTGGATTGAAATATCTTTTTCAATTTTGCAACCAACCAACCATGTTTGTTCCTCTTTGCCACAAATATTTTGTTCATCAAAAGTCATACCTTTTTCTCTAGAAGCTTCTTCTTCTTCATTTGGTTGTAGATCTGATTTGTCCTCCTTTGTGGGTGTAGACTCCATGGCTTCATTTCCTTGCTTACCCTTGCCATCCTGCACATCAAATCTTTCTAGAAACTTTTGTGTGAAATCTTCAATGGATTCAACCCCTTGAGTCTTCAACAATTGATGCCACCGCTTGTGGGCTGCTCCATCCATGTATCTAGGGATGAGCCTGAGGGTATCATCCTGACACATAGGCTTCCATAGCAAATATCTCTGAAACTCTTTCAACCAAGACCTAGCGGAAATTTCACTAGTACCATCAAAAACGAAACTTGTGTCCACTTCATTTTTTCCCTGCCGTATCATTCGGATATCATTTTCTTTCTTTCCTTCACAAACTGGGAGGATACACGATCCGATACCACCGAAATATCCCTTGCAGCGAACTGAAATTTTGTTTTTGTGTTTTTAGGACAACAGTATGTAGAATTTTTTTTTTGTATTTTGCAAACTAATCATTTCCATCACTACCCAGAAGCTTCAAACAACTCAGAAAAATATATAGAACAATAAACAAGAGAGATAATTTTTATCTCTTAGATCTGATTTTATTTATTTATTTTAGGACAGAAAATGAGAGAAAAATACAGCTGACCGTAATTTCCAAAATAACAATGGAAAAATGATCGAAACGAATTCTAGGGCATCTTCATGACGATAACAATCTCGAACTCCAAAATCTCCGGAATTGAACCACGAAACCCTCCAAAGCTGCTCCTCAAACTGAATCTGGTACATAAAACCTTAGAAAATAATTGTTCCAAATCTGAATCTGAAACCCTTGATGAAGAAGGGTTGTCCTCTTACTCTGAAACTGAATTTTTGATTACTCTCCAAATCTGATCAAAAAATATGAATAAAGCTCCAAAATAGCAAACTAGGGAGGATCTTTCACCATCGAAGAGTGCTCTGCTAGCTAGGTGTGGATCTTTCACCACCAAAGCTACGGTTCTTGTGGGATCTTCCTCCACAAGCAAAGAAAGTGCAAACAACGGTTGCTCCAATATCAAAATAGGTGAGTGTATCACTTGAATGCCTAATCTCCCCAAGCGCTTCCTTTTATAACTTCTCATCAGAATGAAGGCCCAAAAGAACCCTAATCACCCCCTTGAGTCTTTTCTTTAATTAATTAAAATAACTTAAGTCACTTTATTCCCCACATGCCAAAAAGTCCCCTTAAGTGACCCCAATGAAGAATTAGAACATAAAGTACCATATATTCACCCATCACTTAAGTCATCGACTAAATATAACATAAAGTACCTTAGGGGTGTATCTCACAACCTTATTTCACTTAAGTCACCTCAAAGTACGTGTCCAACTCCAAAACATAGCATATAAGAGAAATGAAGGTACAAACCACACCCAATAACCATCAATGTCACTCGCCCCTTGGGCATAACCAAGGCTAACACGAATGAAAAGCCTCCTAGGCCATTTGCTCGAAAATGGGGACATTAAAAAAGAGTACATCAAGGCAGCCAAGCTTAGATTCAGGTACCTTACCCATGGGCTGGTCCTATGCCAAAGCGGTTTAGCGCTTAAGAGAAGATAGACTTTGTGTCGAATTGATACCACAAATATCATAGTGGAATGAAGAGCTGGAAGCTTACCAATATAGTGTTGAGAAACCCTGTCAACGGGTAATTTTTCACTATCATTATGCAACCCTCCTACTACTTTCCAACCACTTCAACTGGATCCCAAGTCCCAAATTCCTAGCTTTCTTAAAGCTTCTCCACAAGATTTTACACCTCTCCAATCATCTTAACCATTTCAAAATCGGGTTAGAACCCAACCCACATGTCCTCTCATATTCCTAAATCCATTCTAGAAAGAAACTAACCAACAAATCACTTTGGAAGAGCAACCAACTAAAGAGCCAAGTGAAGTTCTTAGGCAAAATCTAACAAAATGGAGCTTTCAATTTAAGGACAAACAAATTCCATGGTTGGTTAAGCCTAGAATAGAGGAGTGCAAAGAAGTGGTTGAAATTACATAAAGCAACAGGAGGAATATGACCAACATGCAAAGGTTAGACAAAGTTTTCTCAAATCTCTTGAGATACAACGTAAAGATAATGTTTTGAAGGAGCATATGAATGTTTTTAAGGATCAGATCAACAATCTTGAGCCTATATCACCTTCAGATCAGCTTGCAAATAGTCATACAAAGGAGGAAATCAACAAAGAAATTCAAATTCAAAAGGAGTTTTTCTCAAGCATGAACAATAAAGAGGATGAGGTTTTATTAGAATTAAAAGATTCTGATGATGAGGAAGAGCCAATTGAAATTGTAAGTATTCCACCTCCATCTATCCTTTTCAATAAAGACTCTCTTGTTATTACATCTTCTTTCGAGCTTGAAAAAACCAAATATGAGGTTGTTTGCAAAGGATGAAGTAGAAAAAGTTTCAGATCAGTCTCCAGAACCAATATGATCAAGGAAGGGCCTCAAGTACTCCAAATGATGATATTACACACAAAGAAGAGGGGTAGATCAGAAAAATCAGTTTATCAGCTATGAGAAAACCATGTCCAATCAGGTATTTAGCCAGTTTAGAGCCACAAAAGGAGTTGTCATCAATTGTGCTCATTTTAGAGCATAAGAAAGAGCTTCAAGTTGCCAAAAATCAGCCCCAACATCTACAAAGACAAAGTACAAATCCTACAATGGTGTTTATTCTTTTCTGGGCTGATATTTTGAGCAAATCAATGGTGCAAACCATGTCTGCACTTATACCATGTGATCTAGTTGCAAAATTGATCTCATGGCCGCACTTTCTAAGAAAAGGAAGTTATTTCTCCCAACCAGTATGTGGTTTTGTTTAGCTTTCCTTTCTCTTTGTTTAGATTAGGAGTAGTCTAGGTTTGTTTCTTGCATAATAAGTGCTTGCATGCACATTGTTTTTCCAATTTTCTTAGTTAGTTGTCTTTTCAATAAGTGTTTGCATGCACATGTTTTCCTTTTGTTGGAGAGGGTATTTCAGTGGTTTTGTTTTAGAGGATACAAGTTATTGACAGAGGTATGTGACTCCATAGCCCAATGGATGCAGAAGGCTACTGATCTCTTTGTTTAGTAGGAAAACAATCCCGTGATGTCGCCAAAATGTTACCATATTTTCCACGCCAAGAAGTTCAGTTCTATTTTTAGAAGTGCTAAAAATAGCATTCGCTAAAAAAAAGTTGGTGCTAAAATGGAAGTGCTAAAAATAGAAGTTCTAGTTCTATTTTTAGGAGTTGAAGGGAGTGCATGAGTGGATGGATAAAGATAGCTTTTATTAAATTTAGCAAGTGCTGCTCCAAATAGAAATTGGCTAAAAAGAGAAGTGCTTTTGGATAAATTTAGCAACTGTTGTTCTAAATTAATCCTTGGCGCCAAAAGGAGAAGACTTTTATTAAATTTAGCAACTGCAGTCCTATAATTGGCACCAAAAGGGGTGATAAAGATGAATAAAAACAATCCTAAAGCATGCAGCTGCTGGTTTGAGATGATGACACCAAGGATAGAAGAGAAAGAACTAAATTAAAGATGCATGCAGCGGTATAGTTAGGACTGTAGTGCCAAAGGGAGAAGATAAGAGGATTTTAATTAATAAAATCGTGCATGCAGCCCCATGCGCCAATAGGAGGTGAAGGAATAAATAAAATAGCATACAGACAAGTGATTTTGGGAACGCAACAATCTACTAAGGCTGAATTTTGTATTATTGATTAATGAGACACTTGTGGGTTGTTTTGCTTTGGCAATTCTAGCCTTGTACTTGCACCTCTATATAAAAAGCTCCATTTTTGCCCTCTCATACTGTTGTTTTTTAATTTTTCATTGTGTTTGATAGGAATATTGTGTTGCTCTAGTGTGGAATTTACTCCCTCTACCGTTGTCCTTTCTCCTAAACCCTTGAATTTATTTTGCAAAATAGCTTAGAGTTGTGCAGGTGTGTGGATCTTTGATTTTCCGTGTGCAGAGTTACATGCATGTGTTAAATTATTGGTGTATCACCCTTATTTCCTTTTCCCGCATTCCTTCTCCCTTTTCCTTGTCAAATTTTTGGAGGTTCACCTCAAACATAGGTTTTTTAGTGTGATTCACAAGGGACACCAATGCAAGTCGCCCACAAGGAGAGGCTCCACAATGCATGCAAATGTCCCAGCCCTCGGGTGACAACACACACTCCAATGCAAGTCGCTCCACAAGGGAGAGGCTCCACAATGCATGCAAATGTCCGTAGATGAATTCTCTAATCCTCCACTGACCAAATCTGCATAAAGGTCTTCAATATGTCTTTACTCCAACCAAGGAAAGAGGGTTTTCTTCCTCCCACCACCACTAAAAGGGTTTGTCATTTTAGAAAGAAGCCCACATTTTGTCCAAGAGTGGAAGAACAAGAGCAACAAGTACATCTAGATGCTCCAGTCTTCTAACCTTCTTTTATAACCTCCTCTTGGCCAAAGCTTTTGGTGACAAAAGGCCGACACCTATAACTCATTATATTCTTTTATTATGCCTCCTTAAATGCTTTAAAACCCGACCGACCTGCTAAAAAGGCAAACACATGCTAAAAAGAAACATTAAAATTAGAAAATAAATGGAATTGAAGCTCAATTCCTTTTCCCAACTCTTTCCCTTGGTTGCCATTAAAAGGGAATGGCAAGAAATCCAAATCATGTCTCTTAAGTTTGAAAATGGGACATTACATACATAAAAATTAATATTTCAATATTTTAACTTTTTCAATGACATTTAGGATTAAATTGTATTTAATGTATTTTAGGTACTTTCAAGATTATAATTTGATGTGCTTGGTAAAAATAACAGCTTTTAATGAAAAAGTAAACACATCAAAAACTTTTGAAAGATTTTTAAAAATTGGGGACATTCCCTCCAACTCCCGAAAGCGTTTCATGGACATCCGGTATGCCATCAAAATCTAGGGGACGCATCCCCACGTAACACTGGTTTTATGTGCTTCAGTTTTTCAACAAATCTTAACATTTAAAATCCCCATATTTTTGGGGCTTCCATCCACCATTGTTCCATTTTTTGATGGAATGAGCGATGAGTAAGTCACATTATTTCAACTCTAAATTGCAGTTGCTTCTTTATGACTTATTTGTGAGTTATTTCTCAAAAGATAGGCCGCCAATGATCGGAGAGGCACGCTGTTTCCCACTCGAGCTTCTATTTGATTTTTAGGGAAAGCCAATGTTTGAACAAAACTCTATTCAGCTTTTCTGTTTCATAGCTCTTTCCTTTCATTCTGTTTGATGACGTGTAGTATACTTGAGTGAAATCTAGTTCGATGAAGTGGATGCTGAGTTAAAGAATACTCAGAGTTGCCGCTGTTTTTGAGTTAAATCCAACCCCTCCTTTATTAACAGAGACAAAACTATTAAAGATGTTTAAACAAAGATCCCAGATACTCATTTCAGCTTCAGGGTTGTTATAGTATTGAAGTCTCCCATATATATAAAGATATTGGGTGCTGGAATAATTAACCCATTGGATTAAATTTTCCAGTTAACTAATTATGTTGTTCCCATGTGGTGGTACTGGTATGTACAGGATTGAAAAGTTTAATATCCTTTTGTAGTTCAAGATTGAAAAAAACAGCATTCTGTTAGGAATATTGTTTTAGTGCTTACATTATAAATGTAAATGTAAATATAAATTAGTTGTTGTGAGGTATAACTTTCGATGTAATTATGGGAGTGTGTTGAGAGTTGTTTTAACAACTCATCAACAATAGCTAGAGTTGTTATAGGAGGTTTCCTAGATAATAGGAAAATGCTCTCCTATATATTTGTAAGTGGTTTCGTATGAATTTGATTAAGCAATAGAGGTTGTGTGTGTTTTGATTATTGTGCAAATATGGTTCTGTCGTTTGACATTCAACCCCAAGCATAACTTTGAAGAGATTTGAGAACATAATTTGTAAGCCTCATAACATTTTAAAAGTTCCAGTGAATAAGAGTTCTGGTTTTTCTGCAGAAAAAGTCTGTTTACTTCCCCCTGTTTCAAGATACTGTGGCTGTTTGATGTATCCAATCCTTAATACCTCTTGCAGGAGTACCATATCTATGTTCCCTGTTTTTATAATATATTTGAGGGAGCGTTTCTAAACCTCTGATGTTTCAAGAAAATATTCACATTGTTCATCGAGGTGAAGTCTTCTTCTATGGTATCAGCTGAACATTTTTCTATGTCACCTGAGCCATTTTTTTCTGCGAGGTCTGCCATAGATATGACTTTAAGGGTCCATATTTGTACCATCTTCGCAGTTCGGTGATGAGACTTGTTATGCTTATGTATTCATCTGACTCTATTTGGTCTCTTTCTGATTTTGTTTTTTCCTTCTTACTTTTACGATCTTTGGTTCCCAGATCTGTTAGTTTGTTGGCATGAGATCTTGTGTGTTTTTCTTTCAGTTTGAGCCCTTCTTCCTTTGGAAGTATTTGTATGGGGGAGTGTTTAAGAGGAAAATTGTATTGGACCCTGATCTTTTCATTTCTGAAGACAATTTGTCTGGTTAAGGTTTGCTGATTTTTATTGAATTCTTTTCATGTGTTGATAAACTCTTGTAGACATTCCATATCTTGTGTTTCAGTGTCAACTAGAGCCACAAATGGATTTTCAAGAGAGGACAGAGATGATTGACTTGTTCCTTCAGTTTTCCTAGTACATGCCTTCTAGTTTTGGAATTTTTCTTCCTCAATTGTTTGCTGATTTTTTGGTTTTTGTTTTGCTTGTTGTTTTGAATTTACAGATGCACATGGATTCAACAGATCTTGAGTGCCTTCATGTCGCTCTTTTTCCAATCGATTCTACATGATCTGTTGTTATTGTATAGGGAAAAACCTTGCTAGATGTCTGTTGTTTGTTGATTTGTTTTTCATTTTGCTTGTTTTAAATTTGCAGATGTAAACAGATTAAACAGATTTTGAGTGCCTTCATGTTGCTCTTTTTCCAATGGCTTATGCATTATCTGTTGTTCTTGGGTAGGGAAAACCCTTGCTAGATGTCCGTGTTCATGTCAAAGTCTGCATTTCAAAGGGATATTTTCATAGTCCAGAAGGGCTATTCCCATGCAATCCCTCCCATTTCTAAGATTATTCTGTCAGTAGGGGCTTGTTTAGATCAATATTGATGCAGATCCTGGCATAGTTTAGAACTCCTAGTTTTTGGTAGATTCAAATACCATTATATATATCAGGTAAGATTCATGCCAATATTCACTTACTCCTGGGTGTTGTGACATTAGTGGTTGCTAGCCAAACGTCACAACCTACTGTAACATATTACCACAACTCAGAGTGGGAAGAACAAGAAAATGACTAGACCAATGATATATACAGCTGCCATGAAAACTAAATTAAAAATACAGACAATGAGGAGGATCAATTTCCTAATCTAACAATCTTTTGATGAAGACAATTGTGAAGAAGTAACTGAGTGACAGTATGTCATACTAGAATAACTTGGTGGACTAAAAGGGATAGATGATATTTAAATTCTTAGGCAGTATGAATTCCCGACTAGGAACAATTTTGAAAGCAACAACCTGAGAGGCAAGAAAAGTTGAAGCTTATCAAATTGCAAGATTGTGTGATTTTGAATGTGAACTAAAGTATATTGGGAGACCTTTGGCGCCGTAAACACTGCCAAGTTAAAAGCTAAGGGTATATCATTCAAGGTTGAAACTTAGTTGCATTAAACTCTGGTAAGAGCTAAGAAGAAAACAGAAACAAGTTTTTGCCTAAGTGTGGTAGAGCAGAAGCTCAAGATCGATGTCTCAGCTTCCATTTTCATTCTGCTCATATTGACTGTCAGAATATTTGTTTACTGAAGTGAGAAGTTCTGTAACTTTTCAGAGTGCCCATTGTTTTTCCCGAATCTCTAGGAGACTTTGCAACACAAATTATGCTGTGTGGCACAAACTTTGATGCAAATTTACAACCAAAGATTTATAAACCCTAAAATAACATCATCTAAGGGCACAGATTTAGATCAGGGCATCAAAGGTGCAATTTCTAAGGAATTAATGTCAAACGCTGATGTCATTAAACTATACAGTTTGCAGCATTCATTGTCTGACATCAGCAAGGAAGAGTGATACCAGATTAGCATCAAAACTAGGCAGAGTGATACATTTTAACCACTGTTTCTGTCAGGGCAGCACAGTATGACATTATTAAATTCAACAATAAAAAGTCATGATATCAACTTATAAACAGTGACGTCAGATTCACTTTCACAGGGCAGATTGCCATCAGCTAATGCAGATATCATAAGCTAGAAGGATGACATGAGTGCTTGGAATGACGACAAAAATGATTTAGGTGACATCAGAAGTAGTTGTAACTTGTAACATAAACAGCAGGAAAAGATGTGACATCTACAGTTCTGAAGTCAACTATGACATCATTCTTGGGGGTGAATTTAGTGTCTTAAATCAGGATGATGTCACCTTTCCTGAATTCAAGTTTCAAACAGTTGCAGAGTACTTTTGGATTTTTTGAGACCTTCACCACATAGGCTTGGTTTCAATATCTGTAGGAAGAGTTTGGGTTTGATGCAATTTTAGAAAAGATGTTAGCATATGCAAAGAGAAGAAAAAATTCAGGGAAGGCTGAATGCACACTCAAACAAGTGTGACAGCATTTATTAAATAGGCTCTATATTTTAACACCCCCTCTTAATGACTAAACCGGAAACAAGACCAAGTTTGTCCCGAAATTTTACAAATGTCCTAAAGCCCATATGTTTAGTCATTAGATCTACAAATTGTGCCATAGGTTGTACTTTGAAATCAGCAGTCCATTGTTGTGTTGCGGTTGTCGAATGGAGAAGAACCACAAAACAAAAATCTGGTCGTGTGAACAAAGGATATGGCAAGTGGTCCATTGGTTCTTTGTTACGTGATTCATTGACCAATGATGAATCATCAATGGCTGAGAGTGTCAGCCCCATCTCCAAAGTGCTGGAATCAGAACCTCGGAGAGGTGGATTGAAAAATTTGTTCCAAGCTTGTGTAGCCTGCTGGAGTCTATACAGAGACTTAGTTATCCTACAATCGAAGTCACCTTGATCATGTCCTTACAACACCATGTAGTGCTCATCCAACTTTTCAATACGAAAAATGTGACCATCTGTGTAGTAGGAGTTAGAACCAACTCCACAATAGTAGGAGAAATAACCACCTCTATCTCATCTGTCTCAAAAGCAGTGGAAAACTAACCATCTCCATCTCACCGGTGGGAGAGATAACCATCATCTGCAAAGTAGGAGTGAGAACCAACTCCTCATCTATTTGCTCATCTATCCCCTTGTGTTGGGAAATGTCTTTCACAACACAATGAACAAATTGTTCATGCTCTATTGTCCTTCGAGCAAGTACCTCTGAGTGAGTGGCTTGGCATGCCATCTCACCATGCACCGTCAGTGCATCTGGAATAGTGGAGTCTCCATCCACAACAAACTATTCTTCAGAATGAGGAAATCCATCCTCCCAAGGCATGTCCGCCTCCCGTACATCTGGTATAGTGGATACTCCCTCCACAATAGGTGCATGTAGGTTGATTGTATCCAAGTCAACAGATCTGTGAGGAATGGCTTCCTCCCAAGGCATTGCTGACCTCTTGCACATCCTATATGGTGGAGTTGTCCTCCACACGTGCATTCATGTTGATCGTAGTAGGATCAACAAGCCGATATTGGACCACCTTGCCCAATACCAAGGGCAATCATCGTCTCTGTTTCACATCAAAGACAACACACTTCTTCCCACAGAAATCCACAGAAATATTGAGATTTTCAGTTAATTGATAAATAGATAGAATATTCTTTTGTAAAGAAGGTACATATCTAACATTCTATACCAATAGTTTATGAGCATTATTCAATACAATGCATATATCTCCTATCCCTTCTATTTGAAGTGATTCTCCATCAGCTAGTACTACTGATTCAAAACAAATATTTGTAGTAAATGAAACATACCAAGTCCTACGACATGAAAAGTGTGCGGATGCACGAAGTCAATGATCCAATAACTAGTACTCATTATCATGAAAGCATGATGTCGTAAGACAATAAAAGCATGCCCGTCATCCGAATCCCATTCTTTTGCAAGCTGAATGCTGCCACATGTTCCTCATCACATGGCTTTTTGTTATGTTACGAAAGATCATACTTACACTTCCGAACAATCCTTCTTAAGGTGCCCAACCTTGTGACATGAGTAATAGCATGTGACCGATACCTGAGAGTGGATGACATCACCAGAATGCTCCACTTTCCTTTTGATTGTGTTACAAGAGCACTCTTTGATTGGTCACAATTAGATTCTGCCTAAATTTGTCTCCGCTCCTTTTGCAACTGGTAGGAACTCATCTTGTCAAACGTGAGTGTTTGACTTTCAGCCATTAAATGGAGTGCCTCCACAAATGACTCATACGAAGAAGGTAAGTTATTCAGAACCAGAGCCACCATATCATCATCGTCCACCTTTTTGGTAATGGAAGATAACTAGTCTTGAAGGTCTTTCATCCAAAGTAGGTGCTCAAACAACGATCTACCTTCTTGTAACTTTACAGAATAGAGCATATTCTTCAGTATAAACCGACTCTAATCGACGTCGATAATTATCCCTCAGATTGGCCCACAACATGCTTGCCACAATGGCATTCCGCACTTCCGGTATCATATCATCGACACCGATAACTTGAGAAGCAATAATGCTTCCTTATGACATTTGTCATAATCCGCAAAGTTTGTCGTTGGTCGAGCTTCACTACTCGTGATTATTTTATCACAATCACGAAATTCGCAAGCGTTAAAATCTTATGGCTCCATACATTGAAATTAGTGCCCGTTAATTTGTCTCCGGCAGAGTCAAGTGTGAAATATTTGTCATTTTATTATTCCAAAGTAACGGAAATAATTAAATAATATTTTTCCCACACATAAATTAATATATTATTTACTCGAGAAAATGGTGTGAAATTAATTATGCAAATATGAGATGAATACCTTTCTTTGCTGAAAAATAATATTATTCTGCCCAAATAATAATATCAATCTTGCTTTGAAACCTTGGAGAGGATTTAACTCACGTTTTTCCTTCCTCGAAATCGTAATGCAGTAGCAACTGTTTAAACTCGGCTATTCGTTTCTTCTTTCTTCACATGAATGTGCTTTTGTCCTTACGACTCTGCATATGCCTTCAAGACTTCGCTTCGGTCACATTTTTTGAGCAGCCCACGACTTTGGCAGGTCACGTTTTTTCCTTGTTTCCGACTTTTTGCCCACACGTCTTTCTCTTCCCAGATTGGCGTTGCAACATGGATTTGTGACCGGGCTCACGTGTCTCCTTTTTGCCCTGAAGGAACCCACGATTTTTCTCCTTCAAATGATTGGGTTTTGCTTATGTCTGCATTTGTGAATGGAGGACTGTCTTCTTTCTTGTGAATCTTCTACAATAAGCGATGGAATAACTTCAGTTTGTGCCCTACTAGGGCTTCCCCAAACTTCCAGTTCGTGCCTCTTGAAAAGGCTTCCTCGAACTGCGAACCAACCGCTTTGATACCAATGTTAGCATATGCAAAGAGAAGAAAGAATTCAGAGAAGGCTGAATGCACACTCAAACAAGTGTGACAGCATTTATTATATAGAAAGAGGTGGTTATAGTTCGCGTTATAGGCTATATAATGCTCTATATTTTAACAAAACAAATAGAAAGGAAGATGTTTTGTAGTGAAATTTTTAAGGAAGATGTTTTGTTGACTACAAAGTCAATCTCGTCCCAGTGTCCAAAGTGAGTTCATGAGCATCAAAAGAAGAGCCATTCAATTTAGCAGAAAGGATAGATGAAAGCAAACAACATTGCCGATTCATTTTATGTATAGGTTCGGATTTGCTAGTACGGAAAATTGTTTTTTTGCCCCGAGGCATGGCTTGGATACGGACCTACAAAAATATTAAAATTCAAACTTAATAAATAGAAATTAACCACATTGTATCAATGGAAAACAAAAAAGCCTACATTGTTAGGTTTTAGTCTACTGTGGGGTCACTCTTGATACAGTCTAGTTCCCCTGTGGGTGCACCTAGGGTGCCACGACACAATATGGGGTAAGCAAGGTTCGTGCATGTCTTGCAGTACTAGGAATACCAACAAGAACCCAATCAAATTTTTTTTTTTTTTTTTGTTTTTGTTAAAAACATGTCAAGCATAGACTTGAAAAAATTAACCCTCACTAAAAGACACTCTCAAACTCTTGTTAAACAACACATTTACCTCACATTGCATACTTACCTCTTAATGCACATTTTCTCTCACCTTCATATTATCAATTTGCTTAGAGCTGAAACTCAATTCTTTTGTTAATAAATTAATCCTACTCCTCTACAACTCCAAGGAGTTTAAGGAGCTTGCAACAAAGGGAATTGTTGATTTAAAATATGTTTTTCATGAATAGGTTTCTTTTCCCCTTAGGCCTTAAATTTTAATAGTAACATTTTTAAAACTATGTACAAATAGCTATAGAAATTTTCTAGAATGATTGCATGTGCTAGCTTTGTGGGCAGGGGATAACCTTCAAATTTAATCCATGCTCACCCCTTTATAAGTATGTCACACCGACACAAAAATATTTGGTGGAGGGAGCTATAATGAGTGTGCTTTAACGTAAGATACAATTTAAGAGCTCATTTAGTCGACGAAATCCCATTTTTGCAAATCCTAATCAAGTAATTAGAGCTTGTGGTGGGTCAAGTTAAAAGGGGTTGCCAAGTGCAAAGATCCTGCAAACATCAAAGAGCAAGAGGAAACAAATGTGGTAGTTGCCCTAAGTCGAAGCATCCTTTGGCTAAGAAAGGATCTAAATCTAGTGACATGTTGCTCAATCCCATGTCAATGTCATGATTGCATTAAAATTGTTTTTGTTTATAGTCCCCACAATGGAAAAGAAGGGTGATTCACCTCTTAGTCACGAGAACAAAAGTCATACGCCCATTAGAAAAGACACTTTTTGCAATGTATCCAGAGACATAGGCAAGCAACAAATTGGGCATTGTATTTAGGCATGTGGGCTTCATTTTAATGTTGTTAGATCACCATATTGGCAAGATATGGTGAACATGATCATGAGGCCCCTAAAGGGTTCATCGGCCCAAGGTATAAAAAGTTGTGCACAATCTTATTAGAAAAAAAGAAAGAAAACATGTTGAAGATGTTCCATCAAGAATTCATGGGTCTAAACAGAGGTGTCCATCATTTCTAATGGATGGAAAAATATGTCAAAGAGGCCATTGATCAATATGGTTGCGATGTGCCCTAAAGGGAAAATGTTTGTGAGGGTAGTTGATTGTGAGGAGATGTTGAAGATTGCCCAATTCATTGTCAACATTCTCATAGAGTCCATTGAGGTGGTGGAGCCTCAAAACATTGTCCATGTTATAATGGACAAAGCAGACAATTGCAAAGTTGTGGGGATGTTGGTTGAGGAGTACACACACATATTTTGGACATCTTGTGTTACTAATTCCCTCAACCTAGTGCTACAAATATTGGGAACCAAAATTGCTTCGATCAAACAAGTCTATGAACGGGTAAGTGAGATCCAAATGTTCATCAACAACTAAAAAATGTCTTGATTCATCTTTAGGACATTTTTGAAGTCATAAATGTTAAATGTAACTATCTTTTTTACTTTTTTATTATTTAATTATCAAATAATTTTGTTTGTGATTTGTATACTTATTATTTTATTTGTTTTAATTTCTTATTAGGTAGTCAATCGCCTCCCACAACGCACGCACGTGGTTTGAGATGACTTGTGGAGGTGAGAGCGCGCAATGGGCATCATGGTTATCAACCTTTGGGGTGTATGGAGGCAAGAAAATACCGAGGACCACAAAGGTGCAAAGGTTGATCCTTGGTGATGGGTGGTACAATTGTGTGGAGTACTTGTTCACTAAGTCCATCATGAGTATGCTCAAATATGTTGATATGGATCATCCATGTTTGCGTGATATTTATGATTGAATTGACTCAATGATTGAGATGATTAAGTTCATCATAAATGTCAAAGAGCAAGATTTTATGGAGAGTTTCTTCAAGGAAGTACAGTCGCATCTCATTGGTAGGTGGAAAAAAATGACCACCCCATTGCATCTTCTTGCTTTTTCTTTGATTCCAAAATGCTACAACATAGAGATCCTTTCTTTTCCCAAGAAGGTCCCATCATATAGGGCGTTTAGGTTAGCGAGGGTACAAGGCAACATTATCTAGACTCTTCTTGAATCCAAAAGTAGAAGACTCCATTAGGAAAGAGTTTGGAAATTTCATAACCTCCACGGATCACTCCATTAGCACTCTTCATGACAAGTATAGGCAAGATGCACATATGTGGTGGTACCTCCACGAGGAAGTATCCAACCACCTCCGACCACTTGTAAAAAAGTTCTATTACATGTAAAATTTTAATTTTGAATTCACTTTGCAGCTTACTTCATTATGTTGTGATTTCCTTTTCAACCGAGAAGAATTGGGTTACATACACCTTTATCCATTTAGCATGACAAGCTAACTTGGCGAAAAAGGTGAAGGATTTGGTCTATGTTCATTCCAACCTATGTCTTCTAAGACACAAGCAAGGGGAAACAAGGTGTAGGTGTATTAACCCATAGACTCGACTCGGATGCTTCTATTTGTGACCTTTCATTGCTTGACCTGAATCTTTGGATGACATACATAGCGGAGTTAGTGGAAATAGTGCTGCTACTAACTGTGGTTCTAATGACCCACATGAAGGTATTGATCCTTGCAATGAAGACATTGAAGTGTAATTTGATTATGAATATGATCAATATGCTGATTTATCTTGATTTTTGTGTATACAATGTAACATGTGCACAATGTTCTAAGTTGACCACAAAGTATCATGACATTTGGCATTGAATTATCAATATGATTTATGGTTATTTAATTTATTTTGTTTATTCTATGCATATTATATGGTTAATTTTGCTTATTTGACTGTTTTAAAAATATTTTTAATAGTTTAATTTTTTTGTATAGTAGCACCCAAAGTTGTACCAAGGCCATGTTGGTATTGATATTCACAATGAAGACATTGAAGAGCAACTTGATCATGAATATAATTAATATTCTGATTTACCTTGGATTTTGTGTACACATTGTAACATTTGCACAATGTACTTGTTATAAGTTCAACCACTAAATATCATGGCATTTGGCATTAAATTATCATTATCTTTTGTGGTTATTTAACTTATTTTGTCAACCCTATGCATATAATATGGTTAATTTTTCTTATTCGGCTATATTTTTAATAGCTTATAATTTTTGTATGGCCATACCCAAAGTCATACCCAAGCCCAACAAAACCACCACACTCGCATACCCGATCCCCATACCCATACCAAACCTGATACCAACATTGGCTACTTTAAAATATAAACACAAAACACTACTCATAATTTATATAATGCCAATTGAATGTCGAATGTCATGATAAATATTGCATCAAAATTAGTACTCGTTGTAATATTTCTCTTCATCGAGAGCATCAATTTTAAGATCATGATCATGTGGTTCATTCGAACCACACGTAGTAGCACTCCCACTACCACTAGCTATGCAGCACACTATGTGGCTCAAGCTGCCTACGACTTATGTTCTGCAGCATCTCCATCTCTTTCCCTTGGGGAGCTCCTGCCACAACAGCGATCATTATGAAGTACACGTGTATTCTAACCAGCTAGCATATATTATTGTCATTTCCTCCTTCGTAAATATAAAATTCTAAGGCACTCCTCCTTGGCTCCAGCTGATTGGTTACTTTGATTCCGCCTCCTTTAAATGCAAAAGTAAGATTCATTATCAATATTACCGGATACTCCGCCCCTATTGCTAGGGCGAATGTATCCGCATTTTGGATACGGATATTGCTCAGGCGCTTCTCGGATATGGCTCGGATACCATACCCAGCCGTAACTAAATACAAACCCGTAATTGTGCCATATCAAATACAACGGATACAATAAGCAGGCAACTATAGATGTATCTAATTTAAAAGTTAAACAAATAAACAAAAAAAAACCCTTCAAAAGGCTAAAAAGATGCTTAAAACTACAAATGATCTTCTATAATGCATTTTAGTAGCAACAATTGAGGACATGGAGGTGAGAGTGTTGATTCACTCTTTTACTTCAAGCTTTCACATTGGCTTTGATCAACATGCAATTCTTTTGATCTGTTTCTTTTGGTCTACTCTACTTCTTTTCTTTCATTTCATCTATTTTCTGCCGGCCTACACAACCTGCAATTTTTTTTAATCCATTGAATACCGAATTTTCTACCTTCCTGTGGGCTGGAAGTGTGTAATTTGCATGTAATTTTAATCTAATGTATAAGTTTGTTTATAATTTAAATTTGATAATTATTATTAATATATTCTTAATTTATAATCTAGATTATTATAGTATTTTAAATATTATATATTATGCCATATCCAACCGTATCCATATCAGGGGCATTAAAAACTAGTCGTATCCGTATCCATATCCATGCAACTTTGTTCATTACTAATCCATACTTGGAGGTTCTTTGTGAAAAAGTAAGTTATCTTTGCTATCATGTCCAGTTCTATAGCATAAAAACATACACCAAATGAGTGGGGCTTCAGCTTTGCAATCATTGATATCATTCAAATCATATTTATGCCTCCTTTTCTGAAGCATCTCCATCTCTTTCCCTTGGGGAGCTTCTGCCACAATAATGATGCTTATTACTAAAATTGATGAATATAGACCGTTCTTCATTGTTATGCCCTATAATTTCTTGGTCTCCAAAATCTAAGGTGCCCATGATCCATGCTGCAATCAAATGACAAACATCTTCCATTCGCAGATTGTGTTTTTATTTAAAGAAATGTTACTTTATACTTCATGTTGAAAAAAATCATAAATAAATTAAAAATTCATTTTGCCTACAGATTCACTGTAGATATGCCTCAGGTATCTCCTGGACGGCCTGGTTATGCATTGATTTCTGTGCTGACAAATCCAGCTGTACCCTGGCCATCTTGGACACACCCGAGGAATATCCAGATGTATTGAATCCATACCCAAACTTGGCACAGATCGCACCGAAATAAGGGAAGCAGCGGGGCAAGGGGGCTGAAGTGGTGGGGGCGAAGGGGCGAATCAGTATCCAAGCATTGGAAATAAAATGTTGGTAGGATGACTTATGTATCAAAGTAAATAAAGATGGTGATAGAGTAGATGAGTGTTGTTGGTTGGACACATAGTCATTACATTTGGGTATCGGATGGTCAACCAACCAGCATACCCACTGTAGTTGACTGCCTATAATATCATGTTTCGACAACCACGTAGTTAGATTTCAGCTAGCCTTCAAGAGCTCTCTTTGATATTCTTCCTAAGTTGTAATGTTGTACATATTGGAGAATCTTTGTTTCTGTGTGTTGTTCTTCCTTCTATTGTTGTTCTTTGTGAGTAATTGGTTGGTTTCTATTGTGTTATATGGTTCGGTTATATTTCTCATACTGCACTTTTAGGACAAGAATACATAGCTTAAGATGAATATATGCCAATCTGCAGATCTTGGGTGCATCCCACAGCAGAAACAATAATCATGAACATAATTTATGATTGTTGCACTCAGAAAAAGACTTCAGAATCAAATAATGGGAGGAATTATTCAATGTTACCAAGTCCTTGCTAAGAACTGCTTGACCACTTCCAGATAGCAGGGCCTGTCAAAATGCATGATTATGGAGTGCTGTTAGCAGAAGCAATTCAGTCGGGCCTATACTCTCTCTTCATGTGGTCCAAATTAAAAAGAGCACATGCCATGCCCAGACTTCAACCAATTTAGGTCTTTACTGAATGTAAAATAGGACATGGATTTCAAACCATAAATTCACCTCTCGAATAGTGCCTCCTGGAACTTGATCAAGATTCTTCAATAGATTCTCCAAAGAACCTGGCAATATGTCCAACAAAAGACAATATTCTGAGGAAACGCCATTTTGGCAGGGGCATCATATTATTTCGAACACTAAGCAGTACAACATAGTTTCCATGAATATAACTTATGCACAGGTCATTGCAAAATCTATCCCAGTTCAAACTATAACTAAATCATATTAGATGATAAATCATAAACAAGCATCCTGATGGCCTTCAAAATTAAATTGACATAACAGTAGACATTTATAAATGATAGTAAACTTTTTGAATTTTTCTTATCCAAGTATCAACATTACTAAACATATTCAAAGTAGGCCCCAAAAGAAATCCTAGAAATCTAGTCACTCTGGATCAAAAGACTGATACTGACAGCTAAATCTATAAAGCATGCATTGTGGCAATATTCCAGATTTAATAGAAATTGGAGGTAATGCCAACAGATGTTAAAAACAACAGATCAAATATAGCAGTCAGAGGAAGAGCATGTCATACCAAACTTGCTGATCAGCCTTAATGCATTTACTTCACCAATACGATCAACCCCTACATGATCAAAACAAATACACCTTGCCACTTAGCACAGATGATATTTTGCAACAATGAGGTGTTCCAAAATTCACATGTTTGTACTTAAGTACAACGACACACAAGAAAATACAAGTTGCAAAAATGAAACAATACTGAGGCTCAGAAATTATGAAAACCTATGGGAAGGCTAAAAAAGGATAAAGCTTTGATACCACTGTAATGTCCTTTTTACGGACTTAAGCAAAATTCAGAATTCTGATAAAAATATCAACAGACTAATTAATTTGCAGCAGCGGATTCTTATGGAAAAGAGAGCCCAAAATCTTCAACAATGATTTAAAATGATTATAAAAATTATCAAACACTTAGCAAATGATTTCAACTCAAATCGAATTGATTCTTGACCAAATCGAACTGTTGTTATAAAGCTGGGAATTCTGGAAATCGCAGCCTTGGGAAATGGGTTCGATTTGCATGCAGACTGATATTTATGTCTTCTTTTATCAAAGCGACCAGATTTGGATGATTTTATGAAATATTTTGCCACATAAAATTAATTAGTTCAATTCTAATGCAAGTCGTACCACTAGAACTCACACAATAAATCTGAATGTATATAATACTTGGAATTCAAATAATATGCAATGATTACAATGTTTGAAGTCAGATTCAAAAGGGTTTTCGTCCCAAGAATAAGACCTCTAAAGGGGTTTGCGTCCCAATAGGAATTGATGATAAACAATCTCACAATTTTCAGATTTCAATATTCAAATCCACACGTACAAGTGAAGCCCAACATCCCTATTTAATATATTTTTCATGCTTGGCGCCAAATGCCAAGAGTCATGACTTCTCCCCTTTGGCCGACCCCTTAATTATTATTTTTCTTTTACTTTGACCGACCCCTAAGTTTTATTTTTATTTTTATTTTATAAAAGCATACAAAATATAATAAAAACTATATTATATTTTTCTCCCTTTATTCTTCTTTCTAGCCATGGAGAAGGTCTGCCCGGAAATCCCAATTGTCTTTAATTTTGGAGGAAAAGGGACATTACAGTCCTCCCTCCCCAAGATTGCTTGCCCTCAAGCAATCGCAAACACTTGGGTTCCATGTGATCCTTGTTGTCTTCGTTTGCGTATCCATACAAGGAGCAAATTCCTTCGTAAAAGCATGAGTGTTTAATAACACTCCTTGAAATCTTGTCATTGTCTTTTTGCTTGTGCAACCTTTAGGCACTTGATGGCTGTCCCTTTCAAGCATTTCCTTTCTGTGAATCCGGAAAGTAATGGCTGCCCTTTCCATCCCAATCTTGCAAACAATCATCTGCCATGAATCCATTAACCGAATGATGAAGAGCCCAATTATGGAGGAAATTAAAGATCTGGAAACATTTGAGAAGTTATGGCAGCAGCTGTCATGTTTCATAATTATTATGTCACTATGCAGGAAGAACACTTTGAAGGCTGTAACAACTTGATCTTCTTTCCAATCATCCATCCTAGCATGTTGATCAATAACCCAAAGAGATGACAAACTGAAAATAGAATATACGGTATCACTAATCAGCAGCACAGGTTCATATTTTCCCTTATTCTTTATCATGTTTCCCATATCAATATGACCCTTCATGCTTTGGTCAACAATATAGTAATGCATGCTACCGATGATGGACAACATATAATGGCCAAACTTAATGATCATCACATACATCCTTGTAATCCTTAAGTATAGAAAAGATATTTCACATGCAAAGCTGATACCTTCATATATCTTGTTATTTTGATGCCATGTATGTATTATCTTGACAATGCTTTCTTGAAAATCCTCCCATTGTGAAACATACTCATCATGCATACAAAGGAATGATGAAACAACTGAAGATATGTGGGTGAAACTTACCCAATCAAAAGTTGCCTCAAATTTGCAATATGGTAATCTATCTGATGCCCTTGGAATAATGTTATGTGTTTTACTTCCATGTGATTTGCACAGGCTGCCCATTAACTCTTTTGTCCACAGAATTTCTGATTTGCAAGCATGTATAGGAAAACTTACTATTTTTAGAAAGTGTGTTTCCAGTGCTCGATTTGCAATGGAACATACTTTTTGGACTCTTCTTGTCATTACAATCACACCCTCCAAATTTCACATAGTTTTGCCCACTAGAATGCCTGGAAATAAATTTTGAAATTTTGACTTGGCAGTGGCTTCGGGCGCAGAGCTGTCATGGCGGCCATTAATGGAGCTCGAAATTTGCAGGTCTGGTTTTTGTCTCCGTTTGCAATGAAAACAACTCCATTGCGATAGGTTTTTCATTTGGAACTCATGTGCAAGTTTTTAGCTCGTTTCCATTGCCGGAATGATGGGAAATTTGATGAATGTGAGCCGGTGCACGAAGTGAGGGTTTTGTTGGAGCAAATGATTTACGGACACCATTTGACCTCTTGTTTGTTGGATCTTGATCACCTTGAAAAATGAGGAATTCTGCAAAAGCGGCATCTCGATCCGACTTGTATCTTGCAAGATATGAGGATTTTTGATTGGGTGACTTCACGGTTATCTGGCAAAAAATCTCCATTTTTCTCTTTGTTCTTCGTCATTTCACTCCATTTTTCTATGAGGCCTGAATATTGCTGTGCATTCATGGTTTGAAGAGTTTATGTGGCCATGGCAGAGCTGGTTCGGAGCAACAATGGTGGACCGGGTGTCTGGACAATCACGCATGGAGCCATGGCAAGGTGAGGAGTTCTGAAGGAGAAATGAGAGGAAGAAAATGGCTAAGTGCTGGATTTAAACTTTCAAAACATGCACATGGATGGGTTGGGCGCACTTTTATGTCCCTGATGTCCTTGACCTCAGGGACGTGAGGGACATCAATTTCCACGGTGGTCAAGGCGATGCCATGTGTCCTCGATTCGACGCAATGGGGATTTTCTTGAAAAATGCACACTGGGAGCTGAATTGCGGTCACGTGGGTGTCAGAAGACTCCCATAGGGGCCGGGCGCATTTTTCAATGTCTTATGTCCCCCACCTCAGGTGCATAAGGGACATCAAATTCCACGGTGGTCCTGGAGGTGACACGTGGCGCCCGATCCAACGGCAGGGAATGCATGCTCCAAATAAGCACCTAGGGGCTGAACTGTCAAGTCTGGAGGTCATATGAGGGTCCCAGAGGTCACATGAGGGCTGGGCGCATTTTCTAAGGGCTGATGTACCTGACCTCAGGGACGTCGAGGGCATGAAATCCGCTAGGCTCCTAGTGCTGACACGTGTCCTCTCGAAAAAATGACTAAGTCCTGAATTGCCTTTGAGAGGGTAACTTGGAATGAAGATAACTTGAGCTCGGTGGAATTTCTTGGTGAAATTTTATATGAACTGATTTGAAATGGCATTTTGAATCCAATTATGTGGGTCTCATGTCTTAATTCGACCATATGATCCCTGAAAAATCGGATTTTTGATCTGGGACTCCACTTGTGCCTAAGAAAAACTGCCTTCCAATCATATGCGCCAAGGTGTTGTGAAAAATATTATTTCACCATCATGTAGGTCTTGGAATCCTCTTTCCGAAGATGTTTCGTTTTACTTCCAACTCCATTCGGAGCTCCCGAAATCTTCTTCTGAATCCCAGCAGCTGTTTTAGGCCTGTGTACCGCCTAGGCTTGAGAACCTTGTTTTTCACTCAAACTACTCCAAGTATTTCAAAACTTCCCAAAGCCTTCCAAAATAATTTCCATGATGTTCTAATGTATTCAATTCATGTCCATGTTTAATTTGGCCCTTATGTTCCGCTCCAGGGGGTTGAATCCGTTCTGGGAAGGCCAGTGATAGCCCTTCCCAATACTGCCAGAAGATAACATCTTTTCAAAACTCCCTAAAATCACCTAGGGGGAATGAATAGAATTTCCTAAATCACCTAGGGACCAATTTGACATCAAATAGAGGGTGAACAGACTAACGGATTTGGCTTGGGGTTCTTGGGAATGATAAAACATGAAAATTTCGACATCTGGGTATAGTTGTCGTGCTCAGAAATTGTCAATTTCCCTGTTGCACATTTTCACGACAACAAGATCTTCTTCCGGAATGGCTTCATCTTTGGATACGGAGGTGAGATTCCAATTCGTTTCTCGAGCTGTTCTAAAGGATCACTTCAGATTATCTAGATTTCGAATAACTAGATCCAAGGCTTCCTTGAAATTTGTTTGTCCTACCATGATATCATCTAGTAGTTTCTTCCAGGCCTTGGAGGATAAAACTTTGATACCACTGTAATGTCCCTTTTTAGGGACTTAAGCAAAATTCAGAATTCTGATAAAAATATCAGCAGACTGTAATTAATTTGCAGCAGCGGATTCTTATGGAAAAGAGAGCCCAAAATCTTCAACAATGATTTAGAAATGATTATCAACAATTATCAAACACTCAACAAATGATTTCAACCCAAATCGAATTGATTCTTGACCAAATCGAACTGCTGTTATAAAGCTGGGAATTCTGGAAATTGTAGCCTTGGGAAATGGGTTCGATTTGCATGCAAACTGATATTTATGTCTTCTTTTATCAAAGCGACCAGATTTGGATGATTTTATGAAATATTTTGCCACATACAATTAATTATTTCAATTCTAATGCAAGTCGTACCACTGGAATTCACAGAATAAATCTGAATGTATATAATACTTGGAATTCAAATAATATGCAATGATTACAATGTTTAAAGTCAGATTCAATGGGGTTTTCGTCCCAAGAATAAGACCTCTAAAGGGGTTTGCGTCCCAATAGGAATTGATGAGAAACAATCTCACAATTTTCAGATTTCAATATTCAAATCCACACGTACAAATGAAGCCCAACATCCCTATTTATAATACTTTTCATGCTTGGCGCCAAATGCCAAGAGTCGTGACTTTTCCCCTTTGGCCGACCCCTTAATTATTATTTTTCTTTTACTTTGGCCAACCCCTAAGTTTTATTTTTATTTTATAAAAGCATACAAAATATAATAAAAACTATATTATATTTTTCTCCCTTTATTCTTCTTTCTAGCCATGGAGAAGGTTTGCCCGAAAATCCCAATTGTCTTCAATTTTGGAGGAAAAGGGACATTACAAAAAATATCTACAGAAGCTGCTTGAATTTCAACAAATTTTCAATTCCCGCATAAAATTCGCTGATTTTCGAATTTTTTTCATAAAATGCGGCAAGCCCGTGACTTAGAGAATAGTATTGGCGAACACACCTCATTACAAGTTGATAAGGTATTTTCATTGTTACGCGGGGACGCGTCCCAGGCATCAGCAGCACGTCCCGGACGTCCGGGACGTCTCGGGGACTTGGGGACGGGGACGGGACGTTTCCCTGCCGTCCCCATTTCCAAAAAAAAAAAAAAGGGGACGTCCCTAAAAATCGAAAAGCACCCGGGACGCCCCGGGACGTCACTGATGTCCCCAACGACTTTCACGCGAGCCAAGGCGATTATGCCTTTTTTAATCATTTTTATGTTTTTTTAAATATTTTCTTAAACTTTTAATGCATTCTAACTAAAACTAACATGACCTAACCCTAAAAGCAACAAAAAAACTTATAAAAAGAGCATTTCATACTCATTCTAATCACACCAAGCAAGAGCAAAAAAAAGAGAAGGAAGGAGCAAGAGTAAAAAAAGAGAAGGCAAGAGCAAAGAGCAAGGAGCAAGAGCAAGAGGTATGTACATACATTACTAATTTACCACCATTCTTTGTTTTGTTTTTTTAATTTCCAAATGCAAAGTTGAAAGTGAAGGCATTGCATTTGCTTTGTTTTTTTCCTATTTGGATTAGCACGTGATGGAATGAGATAAAGCATAAAGGGAGGGTTTTTTTATTGTTTGTTTTTTTTAATTTTTAAATGTATTCATCGCTGTTTTTTTTTTTTTTTTAAATGTATTCATCGCTGTTTTTTTTAATTTTTAAATGTATTCAAAAATTGCATTCATTGTTTTATTGTATTGTATAGTTATATTGTTTTGTATTTTAATTATTGCAGCTTCAAAATGAGTTCCGATAGTGATTATCAAGCTGAATATGAGGTTGAAATGGGTGTGCAAGGAGAAGGAACACAATCACAAACACCTAATACTGCTACTAGTTCACAGGGGAGTGTGGACAAGTTCAGTTGCCCCTCCGAAATGTTGAAAAAGTATGCTAGGGGGCCTTTTGATAAGAAAAAACCTTTGAAACAATTTGGTCAAATTATGCAGGGTCCTAGATCAAACATTTCAGGGGGCACTAAAACATGGAAATGCAACATTTGCTCATTATCTTGGTCAGGCAACATTACTAGGTTGAATGCACATTTATTGCACATTGCGGGGAAAGGTGTAGGCATGTGTGGACAGCTATCACTTGAAGAGAGGGCAGAAATGGTGAGGTTGTATAATGGAGATATGGTGGAAAAGGTTCCAGAAGTTCGTGGCCGTCATGTTAGTGGCACTGGCACCCCTTCTAGTGCTGTGAGAATTAATACCGGTAGTGTTACAGGTGCATCTTATGAGGTGTCTGAATTGGATGCTTTTGGTAGTAGTAGGGGGAAGAGGAAGGTTGTGGCCTCCAATCCACTTGTTGATATGTATGATACAAAGGCTAGAGAGGAGGCCGATGATGCCATTGGAAAATTCTTTTTTGCTACTGGCATTCCATTTCATGTTGCTCGCTCTCCTTATTTCAAGGAGGTTGTGGCTAAGATAGCCAAAGCAGGTGTGAGTTATGTGCCCCCAGGAGACACGAAGTTGAGAACCACAATCTTGGATAAGAACTATTCCAAGGTTAATTTACTGATGGAGGAAATGAGGAGCACATGGGTCTCTCACGGTTGCAGCATCATCATGGATGGGTGGACAGATATCAGACACCACCCACTCATAAATATCATTGTTTCATGCAGAGAGGGTCCTTACTTTTTGAGGGCAGTTGATTGTTCAGGGAAGAAGAAGGATGCAGAGTTCCAATTCACCATTTTGCGAGATGCTATTGAGGAGGTTGGCCCTGCCAACGTTGTGCAGGTTATTACAGATGCAACATATGTGTGCAGGGCAGCAGGTAAGCTTGTCGAGGCTCATTACCGACATATATATTGGACCCCATGTTGTGTGCATGCCATGAACAATGCACTAAAAGATATTGGAAAAATTGATTGGGTCAAAAATGTAGTGGCTGATGCTAGAGATGTGCAAATGTTCATCTGCAACCACCATACGTCATTGGCACTCTTCCGTAGCTTTTCGAGGAAGGAATTCCTCAAGCCAGTGGACACACGTTTTGCATCATATTTTATTTTGTTGGATAGGATGGCTGAGTTGCAGGAATCATTACAGTGCATGGTCATGACATCAGAGTGGTCTAGGTGGGATGGGTCGAAGACAGAGCAGGGAAGAAGGTGAAAGCAATTGTGGTGAAAGAAACATTTTGGATAGATGTGAGATATATCACATCCATAATATCTCCGGTTTTCAGTGTGATAAAATATGGGGATTCTGAGAGCCCTAGCCTTGGTGAGATATACGAATGTATTGATAGTATGCTTGGCCAGATGAAGGTTGTTGTTCGAGCAAGGGACCCCACCTTGGAGTTCTACCATCAGCATATTCAGCCTATCATTGAGCGGAGATGGGAGAAGTTGAACACTCCTTTACACATGGCTGCATATGCACTAAATCCGAAGTGGTATGTTGAGAGGCCTGGCAGAGTTCTCCCAGTAGATGATGAGGAGGTGAGGAAGGGTTTCTTGAAAGCCCTAAAAAAAATGTATAATGTAGAGGATGCTTCACGAGTCAGAACTGATTGGCTCAAGTTCGCTTATCTGGATGGCTACAAAAAATCATCAAAGATAGACAGGACCACATTGGCACATGAGAGTCCAATTAGTTGGTGGCGATTGTATGGACATGCGGGATGCTTTATGTACACTTGCTATTCGTCTTCTTTCTCGGGTTTCTAGTTCCTCTGCTTCTGAGAGGAATTGGTCAACATATGGGTGGATCCACTCTCTTAAGAGGAACAGACTTACCTCTAAGAGAGCGAGAGAAACTTGTTCTTTGTACACATAGTGCCTCATGGATCTCATGGATCGCCTACGTACAAGGAGAGCCCAGCATTGCGGTGGGATGTGGATCCTGAGGATGCAAGGCAGGTTGATGAAGATCAGGAGCAGCGAGGACTGGTTGATATCTCCTTTGCAGATGCAGATGACATTGATACAGATACTCCTAGTGAGGAGGAGCGGTTTGCAACAGTTCCTTCGGAGGGCTCTGATAGTGATTTTTGAGTTGTACTTGTCACTTGTCATTTTGGTTATGTAATGTCATTTTGGTTATGAGACATGACATAATATTTCGTAGCATATGTAATGTGGGTGTAGTTGTACTCTTCTCATGTTGATTATTGAAGAGTAAGACTAAGACTTGTTTTAAATTTTCAGCTTTACTATTTACTATTTAGTCTTTCATTGTCATGTTGAAGTTTTGAACATTGAATATAATATATATAGCTGTAGCATTTTGGGCCTTGGCTTATGTGATGAATAATTGGATTAATCATTAGTGGTTCTGATCTTCAAACTTTCTTGTATTAATCATTAGGTTATTGAATTATTCTTTATTCATGTTATATTTGTAAAATAAATAAAATATATATATTTTTTTTTATTAGCCGTCCCCTTGCCGTCCCCCCGCCGTCCCGAAATTTTCAAAAAAATTGCCGTCCCGAAAACCCCGTCCGTCCGCGTCTTAGGTAACTATGGGTATTTTTACATTTGGAGAGCCAAGCCCTCCAAATCCGAGCTTCTTGGTTTGGTGAAATCATAGACTGGCGAATTTTTAAATTGACAACCTCCCCAAACGTGTCAACACAACATTCATATTTCCCTGAGACGATGCCACCCACAAACAACACATGCAAAACCAAAAACCTCACTCAAGGCTATTTTGTTTTATCTCCATGCAAAAACCGGCTTTATCCCATTTTCCCCTCTCCAGACGGCAAAAAGGAAGTTTCAAAATGAAAAGAATCTAAACAAACTTTGCCCTAAAAATATCCTCTACAAATGGCATTATAATCTATATTCAACATATCCTTGATCTCACGGGACCCTAAAGTGCCATCCAACGTAGCATTATAAGTGAAGTACCTTGTATTTGTTTTAATTTTTGTGTTAAAAGGTAAATTTATGTGTGTGTTTACACATATTTGTTACTTGTTAGAGTCGTTCGCTTGGCTAGCCCATGTGGCTAACAAGGCACGCCCTAGGTAATTGAGAGAAGAGGAGGTGTTAGGTTCAACCCCATCCCCCTTTTGACATTTTTCTTTAAAAATAAAAGGGGGTGTTGAACCATTTTTCTTTAAATAAAATACATGTCAATCCCTAACCATTAGCCTAAATAGCCCAAACATATAGCTAGGTGTGTGAACACATTGAGGAGGAGAGGTGAGGGGTTCGACCCGCCCCCTGCTCCCCCGTGCCCCGCCTCCCCCACACACACACACACACACACACACACACACACACACACACACACACATATCAATTTACACTACTTGGACCTTAAATAGTAAAATTGCATTATATACTATGGTATGAATTAGTGGTGGGTTATTTATTAAAATTTTGCAAGAAACATGGAGTATTAGTAGGTTAGGGGTTTAAAGTTCAAACCCCTAACCCTCCAACTCTTTCATATAAAAGCTTTTTTTTTTTTTTCTTGTTACTTTTTTAGAATATATATATATATATATATATATTGCATATTAGTAAAAAAACTAGTTAAATATTTTAAAATTATTTTGATTATAAATTCAAAAAAACATTTAAGTTTTTAATGACCTAATTGTAATCGAAAATAAAATAAAAATTGTTCTCTCATAAATTGACACTGGGAAGCTATGTCAATTATCCTTAGGAGTGTTAAGGATGAATTCATGCTCCATATCGAATGCCAAGAATCTCCTGACAAAGCTTGGAAACAACTTGAATCCATGCACGAGAGCACTAGGCTATCCAAAATCCTTAAACTCATACTAGAAGTCATGACTACTCCTATGAAAGGAGACGAGAAAATGGTAAACTATTTTGCAAAGGTCAAAAACATTAAATCCCGATTAGATGGTTATAACTACTGACCTAATCCATGGCAAGCTCATGTATTTCATAATTTAGACAAATATTTGTAAGAAATTTGCGAACTTCATTTATATTTTGAATTCAAAATATCAAAATGAAATAGATATTCCTAATTTAGACACTCTTTCTTCTTTTCTCATCCAAGAAGAGCAAATAGTGTTAAATTTTGATTCGAAAGAGAATGCCACTCAAGCACTTCTCTTCCAGATTGAGAAAGATTTTGCTCCTAAAATTAGTGCGAATCAAAATGCAAAACCTAATTTTAAATCAAAATTCAAAGGAACTTGTAACAAATGTGGCAAATTTTGTCACAAAGCGAGAAAAGCTATTAGAAAAATTCTAAAAATTTCAAAAATAGTAAAGGCTAATTTTTTAACAATCTTGATCAAGATCAGGAGCAATATTTAAACTCAAGTAAAACTATTGCTCTTTGATTAGCCTAGAAAGAAACAATATGTTTCTAAACTAACCAAAATGAAAAATCTCCCTTTGACACATCACAAGCTCTTATAGCTTGATAACTAAATACTAGTTATTGCAAAATCTAGAGTTCCAGGACATCACATCCAAATTATCCCTTTCGAGATTCTCTTGTTAGACACCGGTTCTTTATGGCTCGGAGGTTCGGGGGCCTTCCCTCCTTGAGCCCGACTGGGCTGTTGTAGAGAGAGTCCAGATCCTTCTTCTCAAATGTATCATCAGTGCAAGGAGACTGCTGTTCCCCATAATATCATCTTAGCGAGTTCGGTACTCGCCCCTTTGGGTTGGGCTTGATCTTTGGCATTGTTTCCCTCTTACATCGCATTTGGAGGCTTGTTGATTCCTCATTTGGAAGGGACAGGTACCCCTACCTTGCTTATCGCTCTAGGAGGTCATTCCTTGGTGATCATCCGGGTCGCTCACATTGTTAAATCACGCCGGAGTTTCACAAACTGGAGTCTATTGGTATTCAAACAAATCACCTCCCACCATACAGTTATTCCTTGGATGCCCGCGCACATCTCCTTTCGAGAAAGCGAGGATCGAACAAAATCATCAGAGACAATATCTACAGATAGTTCATTCAGTACACCTGGACCAACCCCAAGGGTGGGTTACGCCGAAGATGTCCTTCTACGCTTCACACTTTCTAGAGGTCAATAATGGTCTTATTTCTCGGCCCCAATATATTTCCCAACATTGGATGCACGCCCTTCGCATCTCTCTAGGTCAATTCAGGGTCATAGACTTCGGGTTGAATGTGATCATCAGATTGACCATTCTCAATGGATCTATCAGCTTTGTTCCCTCCAGGAGATCGAAACGGAGGAACACTTTATCTTCAGGTGCCCCATCTACTACGAGATCAGAGGGAGATTCCACTGTTTGTTCAGAGAGCGTCCTACCTTTGCCGAGTTCTTCAAATACTATGACCAGAGGTGCCTTGCTCTTTTTCTGCATGAAGCTTTTAAGCTTCGGGAGGAGACCCTTCAGCCTCCCTCTAGGCTGACGACTACGCCGCGGATCACTTCCTTTTTTACAATGCTCTCTCCTGGGAGGGGCACTAAAAGGCAAGGTGGTACCATTCCTAACTATCATGACGTGACCAATTTGGACCCATGACATCATTTCACGGACCAAAGACATCCGATCACACAAGGAGTCAAGCAAATGGTTATTGAGATCCACCAGACGAGCACAGAGAGTTCATCCTTCCTCCGGGCATCGGTACTCCAGACCCTCCACAGTCCGATTCTACGGGCTCCAAAGCACATCACTAGCTTATTCCCGTCGGTTGCAGGGGTCTTGGTTGAGGAGTTGTTTTGCCTCCTCTCCCTCCCCTTTCCCTTCCTCCTTTGTCTCGAGTTCGACGTGCTTCTATAGGCTTTCTCCAGGCTTCTCTCTCTCTGCTCGTTCTTCTCTTCTTTCCTCTTTGTTTCGCGAGGACCTTTTGGTCCCTCGGCTGAGTTTTACTCGCCTTCATTGTATGGTTGCAGTCCCATTGACCTACTTTTGTGGTCATTCGTTGGACATTTAATATATTTATCTTATCTTATCTAAATTATTTTTGAAATGTGAAAATACTCAATTTAGTTTATCTGTTTTATATGTTGATAATCTTTGTTCTAGATATCAACCTAGTTTAAATTTTATGTTAAAACAATATTTTGAGATAAAAGATTTACGCTAGCTTCATCATTTTGTATGCATGGTTGTTTTTGAAGATTAGAACTCTATAATAGTATCTAAAAATGCTAGTAACCTATCATGATTGATTATAAACTTGTTGTGATTCATATTACAATTTATAATAAGCTTGATTCTAAATCTGCATGTGCCGAAGCCAACCCTACCTTGTACATACAACTAGTTTACAATATATTGTCTAATCTTAACTAAGGCTTGAAATTTGTTTTGCGGTTGGTGTTGCTTCTAGATTGATGCGGGATATCAAGATCATTGAAAATGGCAAAAATAATAAAACATTACAAATACAATCAATTATGTTTGTTCTAAATGATGCTCAGTTATATGGTTTTTTATTCTAGCCATGTTGTGATAAATAGAAAATCTATGGTTGGATTTGTTTATAAGTTTGGTACAAGTGATATCACTTTAAGTAGCACACAACAACCAAATGAGTGTCCATCTCTTATCTTGAACCAAAGTGTAAAAATGCTACGAGAAGCAACTAAAGAAGCCATATGGCTCAAAAGACTATTGGTAGAACTCCATATAATCAAAGGAAGTAATCCACTCATGTGTGATAGAGTTGTACAAATCTTGCGAACAATCTAGTTTAACATCAACGAATGAAGCATATTGATATTTATATGCGAGTCTTCAATGATGATAATGATCTCAGTTTTGTCCCACGAAAGATCAAGTTGCAGATATTTTCATGAAGCCTCTCTGTGTTGTGAAGTTTTACAAGTTTCGAGCAATGTTAGGCCTTCCAGAGTTGCCATTAAGGGGAGTGTGCATGACAATGTCACCTCCTAACGGTCTTGATGCATCTTCCTTCTCTATACTTCTATATTAAAAAAAGCATTGTAAAAAATCACCCTATGTGATTGAATGTAAACATCACCCTATGTAAGTTTACAAAAGAATCCAGTGAAGTAAAGCAAAGTGTTAATGGAGGTCCCTTGTATTATATAAGACTCCAGAAACTCATATAAGACTTCATGTATGCACTTGTCCTAAGGAACTCAAAGATATAATGTTTATCCCTTTAACATGCTTACTTCGTATCATCTTATATGGTATAAGGCATGTAATTCCTTTTATAGAAAGGTGATAACTATAAAATCCTTCCATGAGAAGGTGTGTTTGTAATTCCTTCTCTAATAAAAAGGTGATGATAGCATGTCCCCCTTTGTAATTCCTTTTATAAGAAGGTCATGTCTACAATTTCTTCGTAATAAAAGGTGTAAGGATTGTATCCCCACTAAACATTAAGGGGAAGTGTTGGAGCATGTAATGTTTAGAGGGTACACACCTATTGTGGCCCCTTTAAAAAAACATACATTGCATCCACTATTCTAAGTTTTTAAACTTAGGAAAATTACTTTTATTAAAACTTATATAACTTAATGTTATTAAGTTTATTCAAAGTACTTAGTTTGAAAGTAGGTGGACCATTGCAGCCCTTCACGGGTATAACAAAATTCGAGCCTTATTAAGGCGATAGTGTAGTGAATATTAGATTCGTTCAAAGATATTATTGTGTTGTAAGCAAAATATTGTAAAACCTGTATGTGAGAGAAGTGGAAGGAGATGCAATATAATATGGGTTCTTATTCCTCTTAGCAATAAAGCGAGCGATGCATTTTTGTGCTGGTATTTTTTACCTAAAAGGATTTTTTCCCCATGTAATTTCAGTGTTCGGTATTTTGTGTTGTATTATGAGCAGTATTGTTCTTCTTTCATTCTGCAAGCTATGTTCCCGAGGATACGAGTGCAGATGTACGGGTTCTATACGCAGATACGTCAATTTTAAAAAACCCTTGGGTACAATACATCCGTACATATATATTAAAAAATTAATAAATATATATAAAATATATATTATATAAAATATTAGATGTATACATTTTATATATAAATACATTCAATTTATTATTATAAAATTGAATGTATTAACAATGATTTTATATAACTTTAAAGTTAAAAGTTAAAACTTTAAAATATTAAAAGCTAAATAAAACTTAAAATTTAACAAGATTATTTTTTTTAATATAATTATAAAACATGAAAATTTTAATAACTAATTAAAAACTTAATTAAAAAATTACAAAACAAAAAACTTAAACCTAACTAGTAGTGGCGAGTGCTAGTGGTGAGTGGCAAGTGGCAGGGCACGGTGAGGCAGCGAGCCTCCAAAACCAGTGGACCGGTTCACACTTTGTACAATTCACGTTGGCCTCCAAACGTCATGACCTTGCGAACACCGGCGTTGCGTTCGACCTTGCAAAGAATGGCGGCAAACACTTAACAGTCGCGAAAGCCCCAAAATCTGAACAGCTAAAACCCTAAACCGAATTACGTTTTTTTAAATGATTTTCAACAAATTTCAAACGCGATTTCACAACATATTCTATAAAAAATTCACGTCTGATTTAAACACGAATTAATTCGCGATTTTGAACGAATTAAGCTTGGGTTCGCCGCATGTACGTCCCCATGAAGAACCCGAACATACCCATCACGTATCCATACCCGTACCCTGACGTATCCATACTGGATACATATCAGGCAGGGTACAGGGGGCTGGGGGACGTATCCTGGCAACGTAGTCTACAAGCTAATTGATTAAACAACTAAATGCTGAATGATTCTTAAAACTCTAACATAATTCTCTCTTGAATTTTTTCAGTTCATTGAAGATTTATCATTATTGGATCTCAAACCTAAAACTGGTTGGTTCCCCCAGATAAACAAAAGGCTAGGGCAGAACTTTGTGGCTGAAAGGTTAAATAGATTCTTTCTAAGCATGGACTGGATTCAAATGGACACTCTGCTGTAATCCAGAATATTGCTTTATGCTAGATCATTGGACAATCAGTTTAAACAAAACTATTGTAGAAGCCCCAAAGAGGAAACTGTTTGAGTTCGAACTAATGTGGACAAAAGAGGAATCTTTGAAGGAAAAGATTTAAAGAGTGGTGGAAAACCTCATTGCTTGGATAAAAATGTATATCCTAGCAAAAAAACTGAAAATTGTAAAAGGGAAGCTGAAGGAATAGAACTGGGAAGAGTTTAAGAAACCTTCTGATAAAAATTCTGAGATTCAGGAGAAGCTGGCAAAGGGAAAGCCTTGCTCAAGCAGGAAGGATTAAATCAAAATTTAAAACTGGAAGAAGAAAAGCTGCAAGAAGAATGGAACAAGGTCCTTTTGTAGGAGGAATTTCATTGGAAACAAAAATTCAAAGTGAAATGGTTCAAGGATGGTTACAAAAATACTGCATTTTTTCCGTCGATCTGCAGTGATGAGAAGAAACTTCAATAAAATTTCAAAAATAACCACCCTTGACGATCTAATAATTTTTGAGAAAGAAGATACAAGTTGAGAAGAAACCAAAATCTTCAAAAAGATGCTCACTGAGGAGCAATGTGAGAGATCTGAAGCAAAGAATATGATTCTGGACATTATCCCTTCTCCCATATTGGAGGAGGATAACAACTCCTTTAGAAAGTCAATAACAGAGGGAGAAATTAGGATTGTAGAGCACCCATTTAAAAGGTCACAAAGCCCCTGGACCTGACAGCTTCC
The DNA here is from genome assembly GCA_018340775.1 of Taxus wallichiana var. yunnanensis. Taxonomy (NCBI): domain Eukaryota; kingdom Viridiplantae; phylum Streptophyta; class Pinopsida; order Cupressales; family Taxaceae; genus Taxus; species Taxus wallichiana. The sequence goes on along the minus strand of CM031243.1, from coordinate 523,660,320 downwards.
CTGCTGGATTTTTTTGGAATACTGGAAAATAGTAGGTGAAGATGTGATAGTGGTGGTTAAGGAAATCAGGACGGTACAAAACCCTCCTAAAGGAACTAAGCTCCGCCTTCATCGCTCTCATTCCAAAGAAGGAGAATGCATGCTACTTTAGACCCATTTCCAAAAAATAATGGCAAACAGGTTGAAAGTTATCATTCCAAAAATCATTTCCCTGAAGCATGGTGGCTTTATGGCTGGAAGACCAATTCTTACCAGTATTATTACAGCAAATGAGTTCTTCAAATCTATTTCTGCTCAAAATCAGAATAGCATGCCAATCAAGTTAGACATGAATAAGGCTTTTGATAGAGTGAATTGAGATCTTTTAACAGATGTGATAAGAAATTCGATTTTAATAAGGACTAGAGGGATTGGGTTGCCAGCAGGATCAGGGCCCCAATATTCTCCATTATGGTATACCATGGACCTGCTGGTTTCTTTGGGGCCTCAAGATGACTAAGGCAGGGGATCCATTTACCCCATTTCTATCTTAATTGTCGCAGAAATGCTGGGTAGATAGTTAACCCACCTCAAAGCTCAAGGTAAGCCCAACGGTGCTGTGACTGACAACACAGCAAGGATCGCTCATCTCCAATTTGAAGATGACATGGTCCTTGCAGGTGATGCTTCAATCCAAGAAGCCAAATAGCTAAACCAAACACCTAATTTGTATGAGATGGTCACTGGGAAAAAGGTAATTAAGAACAAATATAAAATTATTTTCTTTAAAACTAACATGTATGCCCAAACGGCTATACTCAGAAAGTTAGATAATAATCTGGGACATCTACCTTGTACATACCTTGGAATCCCTCCCTTTAAAGAAAGAAAAGTTGTTGGTCTTTGGTAGTCTCTGGTGGTCAAAGTGATGAGAGAACTAAAGGGTTGGAAAGGTAAATGGCTTTCCTGGCTATACCCATATTAATATATATGTTGTCTATCCTTCAAATTCCAGTCAAAGTGGAAGAAACCATCAGATCAATCCAGCAAAGATTTTTATGGAGTTACACTATGGATAATAAAAACTGCCTCTTGTGAAGTGAGACTTGGTCAGCCTGGCCAGGGAGTGGAGTGGGCTTGAAATCAGGATTAATAGAAGAATGAACTTGGCATTGGGAGCAAAATTTGCCTGGAGACTATATTCTGAGGAAAGTGCTCTTTGGAGCATCATCCTCAGAAGTAAATATCTAGACACCGTAGTGCTGGAAAGGATTTTCACAGTAAATGAGCACCTCAAAGGTTCTTGTATCTGGAACTTGATGTCTAAGACCATCGATATGTTGAAGCCAATGCTCAGATGGGATGTTTGGAAAAGTATCAAACTTAACTCCTATGCAGAGTCCTAGATTTACCCCCAACCACTGGCCGGTTTGAGACAATTTGACATACATCGAGCTTGGTGCTCTGCTAGAATTGGTTTTAAAGTGGCTGGTTATTATAATACAGAATCCAGATAGAAATGGCTGTATTGAATTTCAGCCTTCAGGTCCCCCTTAGTTACAAGCTGATATGAGGAATCTCGAGGATCTGCTTAGCTCTTTTCACTTTACAACTGAAGAAGATGAACTTATTTTGATGGGACTTAAACCAGGACCTTACAATGTCAAAGATGGTTACAAATTCATCCTGGCCATCGAAACTCTCTTTCCCGCTCCTTTTCCAACTAAACAAGTACGGAACAAATTAGGAGCTCCCTAAAACAAATGCCTTCCTCTAGCCAGCAGCTAGGGAAAAATATTAGCCCTATTAAATTTGTGAAAGAAAAGTCTTCAAGGGCCTTCCTCGTGCCAACTATGCAAGAACAATGAGGAGAATGTAGATAATCTGCTGCTGCATTGCTCCTACACTAGGGAAATATGGTCGTCCATTATTTCCAAGTTCAATTTGTCTACTACCATGCCTCAGAATCTGTTTAGTCTTTTATTCTCTTGGACATATGCTGTTAAGTCTCCACCTTTACTCCAAATCTGGAATTCCATCCCAGCCTTGGTCTTCTGGAATGTCTAGTTGGAAACTAAGAGAAGAATCTTCAGAGATGAAAGAAGGGATCCACTGACTATTCTGGAAGCTATTCTAAAGTCTACTGAAGAGCTTCTTAATGTTCATCCCCCACAGAATGGGAAAATCGCTCCAGAGGATACCAGTATTGTTGAAAATTGGAAGGAATATCTTCAAGGTATCCCTGATAATAGGGTTAGCAGAAACTGAACTACTAAAAGTGTTGTGTAGAACCCCCAGGAGTCTTCTGTTAAGTTGAATTTCAACGATGTAGCCGAAGTTAATCTAGGTTGGGCTGGCTTGGGCAGAATTTTCAGAGACGAGACAGGTCTCCCTGTCCTTGCATTCTATGTGGCTATTGCCAAAGCTTCTAACAATTCTACGGAAGCTAAGGCACTTTGGAGAGGCTTTAAGCTGGCACAAGAGTGAAATTAGACTAATTTGGAAATCAAGGGAAACTCAAACCTAATTATTGAAGCCTTTAAAAGTAATTCAAGCAAGCATTAGCAATTAGCTCATATCATTGAGGATTGTGTTCAATTGGTATCATGGTTTTTACTACACTCAATTTTCCATATCATAAGAGGAGAACAAAGTGGCAAATCATATGGCCAATCTAGTTCTAAGCTCAATCACTCTCATAGCAAATCGGTGCACATCTTATATCTTCCCTTCATTGATTCAAAACTCAACACTCTTAATAAATGACTTTTAGAGCCTCCAAGCATCTTCGAATTAATGCATGGATAATCATTTCTCGGTGCTACCTTTTTGGGAGCCTCATTATGACATGATAGGGCGTGGGGAGGTGGCAAGTGATACTTGTTGTGGCCTTTATAGCCCTAGTCCCTCACTTGCATTTTCCATTAGTGCATGCAGTGGAAGCAGCAACAGGGATCAAATCTTTCCGCAGGTATGCGTTTCCCTCTCCTTTATCTTATCTGCACTCTAAGCTAAGTGTAATCATGAAAGTTTCCCTTTTCGCTGCTTTGAGGGGTTCGCAACAATTAAGAAAGTGCAGAGGAAGAAAAAATGATTAGGTGTGAATCATGTATGGAAGCTATTGAAAGGGATGTGCAGAGAATATATAGTACATAGATTTAAAATTGAACCAATCTGCACCACATTATGCATCATTCGTATGCTCCTTCCCAGATTGCTGAAACTCAAGTACACTAATCCTGGTGGATAAAGAGCTGGAATGTAGGCCTCCAATCATTGTTTCTGAATTAAGCAATGAATTGGAGGAAAAGTTCTCCTGGGCCGTTGTCGTATTTCTTTTTGTTTCTATAGCCCAAAGAATCTTCTAAGTTTAGGTTGGTGAGCTATATTATATGAAATATCATGATTTATTCATTGCTTGTGATTACTATGTTATTATAATAGCAGGGCTCTTGTCCCTTTTTGACCTTATCAAATATAGTTTCAGCATATTTAAGATAGTTTCAGAGTCATTCCAATCAGTACATAACTGATTAGGAATGTCTCATGAGTTCAAAAAGAATCCTTTTTGTTAAAGATGTACAAATTCACATTCAGATTTAATGTCTGTTAGAGCCACAAGAGTAATGACTGTCATCAAGATAATCTTTGCATGCAAGCAACCCTGACCTTGTTCCAAGAAATTTCCCCTCAGAATCAAGTGTACTTTCTGTTATCAGCAAATTAACATTTAGTTACCCTGTCTGGATCTCATATCTTCCTTTCCCTTCTTGTACGCCAGAATTATTGAGAAATTTATTTGGGCATTTTTTTAAGGTATAATACTTTTAAATTTTAATAGCCAATGTTTTAGCAAGTTGAAGACCAACAATGGTTCATACATATTCTGTTCATAAAGCTATAGAGCTGGCCCTCTTGCGGAAAGAAAACTGAACCCAATGAAGGATTATAAGTGATAAATTGCTAATTTGAAGCAATTGATACTATATTGGTCTATTTTTTCAATTTTTGTTTGATATGATGAAGGTAAAAAATTGAAAACAAAAATAATAATAACAAAAAATTAAAAGCCACAACCTGGAATGTTATCACTAGTGTCTCCAACAAGTGCCATCACATCTACAATTTGTGATGGTTTCAAATCCCCATATTTCTCAGCAAATTCTTCTATGCCAAATGATACAATCCTACATATAAAACAAATCAAAGATTGATACAACCAAACATAAATTCAAAAACACCAAAGCTCAAGAATTTGTCCGATGGCATTAGCAAACAGTTGCATAAGTTCCAAACATAGCAACAATGTAAATTATTCACGCAAGGCGTAAGTAAAATGACAAAACTATCATATTAACTGAGGTCCCGAGGAGCAATTCTTAAAAGTCGTATTGAAGGACATAGGATCTGAAAGAAGTCTTTGTCTGGCGACACAATCCGCACCTGAGGAAAAAAATTCAGGGATTGACAAATGAACAGAACGTATTGAACAAATGAACCATAACACTCATTTATTTACTTCATTATTGACAAGGTACAAAGACACCATTCTTGCATGCATCCAACAGAAAACAGATTAGCAAGATTGAAGAATTAGCAATAAAATAATAGCAGACAATGAAAATCAGATACACATATGAACATGATTTAAAAAGCATTAATAATTTAATATAAATGAAAGCATTAAATTTAGAAGAGCACATTTTGTAACCAAAGCATGGTTGAATATATCTGCAAAAATATAGAAGCCTAAATGCTGTTTCTAGATAGGTATTGTAACTTGTTATGAACCAAATTCCTTGTACCTACAGACACACAAGGAGACCAGCGAATTCCATCCAAAATTGTTCACATTCATAGACACCAATAACATCCAAGGGACTCCTAACAGCTCCGCCAACAGAAGTAAGATGTAAAAAAACTAATCAATCTGGTAGCCATTGGGTTTCCTTGTGAACCTTGAGACCGAAGGTGACTCATTACAAATTAGATTTCCTCTTTCATAGCGTAGTTTATTAATTTCAGGTTTGAAGAAAAAATGATCCCCTAATAGTGAAGAAATTCCCCATTATTCGACATTCTCTTCGTCGTCAAGCAAATCTAGGATAGTTATATGCTAAGTCACAAACTTCGGCGTTCGTGTTCGGCAAGGATAAAATTCAAAATAAGTTCGCCAACAGATTAAAATCGGAGCAAAAATCATGATTTAGTTAGCAAATATAATTTAATCATGTAATCAAATTTAATTGATTTACCGTATTAATTCAAAATTAAATCTTATTTAAAAACCTAAAATCTAATACTATTTAAACAACCTAGAGTATTTATCCATCAAGTAGTTGTGTAATAGCAATTGGAGTCACTTGTTACCAGGAGATCCAAGGTTCAAATCCCAGTCCATGTTAAGGCAGCTCACTTCTTGACGGACCCCCATTGATGAGGCATCATGCTAAAGCGGTTTCAATAAATGTTTATCCCTAGTATGGTTTCACAGCCAATGTAGGCTAGTGATCCCATGTACCCTTAACCAAAATTAAAAATTAAAAAAATTAAACTTCAATTATTCATTAATTTATGCTAATCTATAAAAGTAAAACCTAATGCTAAACAAATATAAATAAAATTTGATATCTATAGCTAATATCTAATGTCCAATTTTAAAAAGTTCAAAGTATTTTTAAAAACTTAAACCTAAATCAAACTAAAGAGCAAATAATAGATACTAAGTGATTACCCCATGCGCTTTACTATACAGCAATGGAGATAATATTCATGCAGTACACCTCCATGGTGAAACTGACAATTTGTGACTATTACAATGTACACCATAAAACCCTACAGACGACAACAAGCAGGTTCATTATAGTCTACATATGAAACGAATTGTGTGCATTAAATGCACAAGTAATTGTGCACAGAGTAGTTCTTCATAGTCTTTGACAGTGAATCTAGTGTGAGATCCACACGCCCCTGCAAATGCTTATAAAAGGTAAATTGTATGTTTACATTTTGTATGATTTTATGGTTTTTAACAGTTTTTAGGATTTTGAGCAATTTTTAGAAGCTTTTTATAGATTTTTTGGGTTTTTTAATGATTTTTTTGCAATAAGAATTTCAAGACAGTTTTCAACAATTTTTATGTTTTTAATGGAATTCGCCAAGTTTTAAATTTTTATTAAAATTTGGCAAATTCTATGACAAAGGTTACATGCACAAGGGAATTGAAATCCACTTGGATATAGGTTTCTCTTTTTTATAGATAGAATAGAGTTTGATTGAGAAAGAGAACAAAAGCCTTGTTGACATATAAATTTGAAATGTGTCTTGTCAACGGCCTGCAGTACAATCAGAATAGAGAAACTTGACCGTCTTTTCTACAAATTTGTTGCGTTTCTATTCCTAGAGCCCACATTCTAGTTCAAAATGGCTATAGATAAGTGGAAACACATACACTAGTTTGGGGTATTTAGACTTATTCTTCTTGTATCACGTTCCTAGCTGAAATCAGCCTAAAAATTAATTGCACAACAAGATCTATATCACCATTCAACATCTTGACCAAGTGTTGTTTTCCTAGTGTAATTTAACTATATCCTAGTGATATATCATAATAGACCAATAGGTCCAATTAACATAATTTAAACCAGCACAGGCATATCATATATTAAATATACTTCTCAATGATGTACCCAATGTTGTAACTGTGTTCTTAGTTTCATTGTTCTGCAAGTTTTCACAAAGGTCTTTGGTTCACAACGTCGCATATCACAAGTTGACCTATAGGCCCCACATTGTACTTCACATTAAACATTAGCTTGCCATAGATTAGTGGAAACCTCTTGCAAATATTCATTGAAACATCGATCAAATTCATCTAACACTCTTGTGTTTATTATACTATAAAATACTATCCCCTTTTGTTGTGTTTCAAATAACAAAAGAATATAATTCCAAATATAAAATAGACTAAGGGATAAAACAGGAATAATGGAGGCACCTTCTCACCTGAAAGTGGATTACACATGCAAATTTTTCTACAACATAGGAGTTTTCACACAATGGTGTCTATCTGTTTTTAATTACTCCTCAAGCTCCCCTCACATTTTGGGCAATCGTTTCAACAATGTGGCAAGTTTGGATGCATACCTATAAACTCCTCTATCTCTAGAGTTGCTATTAGTAGCCCCTTCCACTTGACCTTGAACATTCGCGCAACCCAATTCTACAACTTTCTAAGCTCCTCTGGACAATGCACTTAGGTTCCAACACAAGCTTACCTACTTCATTTGTGATAAATACAAGCCTATCTTCTTCTTCAACCAAGATACATGGAAAACATTCTACGGTCTTCCCTTGTTTGGAATGTCCAGTCCATATGCAACTTCCCCCACCCCTACCTTGTCACTCAACCTATATGGACCATAATATTTTGGATGCAACTATTACTTCCCTACATGCTTCAACGCGACCTATCCATATGGAAATAGCTGAACAAACACCATGTTCCTGATTTCAAATGTCCTCTCTGTCTTGTGCTGATATGCATGTTGCTTCCTCTCGTTGGCATTCCCTACCAAATTTTCCCTAATATTTTTGCTATGTTTTGCATCTCGTCTAATAGTTCCTTTGTCTTTGGTACCTTGCACCTTTGAATTTTCCAATCCAATGGTGATGGTTGCTCATACCCATATAAATCCATAAAGGGTGTCATTTTGATGGTAAAGTGCTACGTAGTGTTGTACCACTCCTTAGTCACATGTAACCATTCCAACCAACTACTCAATTTATCCCCTACCTACATTCTTTGATACCCTTCCAAGCACTTTTCATCGCCTTTGTTTGACCATTAGTTTGGGGATGGTATGCGATGTTCATGTTAGATGTTACGCTTGCATTACAAAATAGTTCATACCAAAAAGACTTTGAAAGATCCTATCTTGAATGTAGATGATTTGCTTTGGGATACCATGTAACTTAAACACATGTTCGAAATACAATTTACCAATTTTAAGACCATTGCTTCCTACCTTTATAGTGTGAAAGAAGTGGGCATACTTGGTCAATTGATCAACCACAACCACACAAAATCATCCTTACCTTCGAGTTTGGCAAACCTAAGATGGAACACTCTTGGCCTCATTTCGTTGGTAAGTGTTTGCTTCATGTGTTGCTAAAAAAATTAGAGACGATGTTTTTGAGGTTTATTGGAATCTAACATCGCACGAGGACGCATGCATGTGCTCAAGTTCCTTTTGAACTAGGGGGATTCATCCCTTAAGTAAAGGTTTCCTCGAAAAAGATGATTGCATTAATCAAAGCAAGTTTTCTCTTTTTTACATCTTCAATTTTTGTTTGAGCTTTGTTGTGGCAAGGTGAGTTGAGTAAGCCTATAGAAGATTGTGTATCCAACCGGGTTGACAAATGGAAATGGCACGAAAGACAAGGGATTCCTCTAGGCGTCACGGTGCATTTGCCACCAAATCCTCATTCCCTTTCTTAAAAGCGATCTAAAAGTCGTAGACATTTAAGTGAGATGGTTAATCTTAATAAAAAAATTGCTCCCCCGAAAAGAAAGTGACGCCCCTTTTCATTGAATGCGGGATGGCAAATATTTCCTTGCGATACATTGACATCAATCATTCCATGTGATTCAATTTTTTTCTTTCAAATGCAACGGGATGGTCATCATGAGAAAGCACTACACAAAGTCCAAATCCAGAAGCATCACATTCAATGACAAAGGTCATGGAGAAATCATCGATAGCTAAAACTAGAGTGAGACAAGAGCTCAATTGAGATCCTCAAATGAATTTAGTGTCTCAAAGGACCACTTGAAGGCATCCTTCTTTGTAAGGTCAATCGGAGGACAAGCTAACGTGGAGAAGTTTATGTAGAAGCTTGTGTAGAATCTTCCCAAGCCTATGAAACCATGAAGTTTCTTAAAAATTTTAGGCACAAGCAAATCACATATGACCTTGATCTTTCTATAGTCGTTGTGCACCCCCTCAACAAAAATAATGTAGCTAATGTATTCCAAACATGCCTTAACAAATTCAAAAGTAGTTGCCTTGGCATACAACTACTACATGGTCATCATATTCAACATAGCATAATATGGGATGCCGATAAATTATAATAAACTAGGATAGCATCAAAAATACAACTTACATTAGAATTCATAAAATACCTTATTCATCCCAAAAGGCATGACCCTAAATTGGTAGTGGACACGATGAGTTATGAATGCAATTTCCGCTTGGTCTTGAATCTAAATTGGCATCTAAGGGTATCCAAAAGCTGAAAAGCTATCTTTGAGAAATACTTCAATACGCAACTCATCAAGAAAATCATAAATCGCTGGCATTGGAAATTTCTTTTAAATTGTGATTTTGTTTAGGGCCCTACAATCAATATGGAGTCTATTTGACCCATCCTATTTCTTGGCTAGCACCATTGAAGTAACATACAAGCTATTATTAAGGACAATGGTACCGGCCTCAATAGTTTCATCAATGTTTCTATCTTAGACATCTAAAAATGCCTATCTGTAAGGATGTATCACAATTGGACCCTTACTAGGTCAAGCTCATCAATGTGTTACAATTGCTTGTCGGATGGCAATTTCCTTTGTGTATCTCGGAAAACTATATATTTGCAAAGCAACTCTAATATTCTTGGAGCTTCTTCAAGTGGGACCGATGAGTCTACACCCATACTGATAAAGGAGAGCCATAAACCAAAAACGCCCTTCGTAATTTTGCTCATTTGAATAAAATCAACAATTTTGATATCCCTTGGGAAGCGAGGACTTCATAGTAAACCCACGGTCCCCTTGCTTCAATGTCAAGCATCTCCCCATTGATCGGTAGAATATGTTCCATACGAGTATAATTGTTGGACCCTAAAAGAACATCCACTTCCTCAATACAACAACATACAATTTATACTTGAGGACATAATTTGCCACTAAAGATCCAATTATGCACTAATCCTAGGCATTGATGCATAAGTGTCATGGAATCCAGATGATGAAACTCTCAAAGATGTCTACACTAGCCTACAAACTTGTTTCTTATCCAAAATATTTGGTGTACTTTTTGGATCAACCATGACCAAAAACTTGAAGGTGTCCAATCCTATCATCCCAAAAAATGACACGGATGGTTCTCCTATTTCTACTGTAGAAAACATATTTTCTAGCACACTCTACAACAAGTTGATCGGGGTATCCTCATTATCCAACTCGACTCTAGTTCAGTTTGAAATGCAACTTGCACTATATAACACTTTTTGTGTTGCATACATGACCCTTGCTCCATGGTTGAGAAAACTTACAACATGGGTTTAGGATGAAGATTAGGGTTTTGAATGGTGCGATTCAAACTTTCCCTCATCCTTAGATTTCTATTAAAAATAAAAGACTTTTAGGCAATAGTTCCCATCATTTTATTTTTAGCGTATCAATATATTTTTATGCTCTTTAGCTATAATAATAGCTCTTTTAAACGATTATAGTACAAACATCAATACCTATGTTTAAATCACAACCCGCAAGTCAAAAATATAGATCTTTGGCACCAAGTGGAAGAAAGCTTGGCCTTGGACTCCAAAACAAGGAATTTTTGTGTGTACGCTCCCACAAACATATCTTTATGAAATAAGTGCATATTATATATAGCTTATAACAATTAATATCTGATTTCTTAGTTTTAGCAAAATTAGTGAAACCCACATCAAGTTTTGTAAACATCCATTTCTCTCCTTATGTGTGGGCAGCACCGTTAAAATGTTGTAGGGAGACATTTAACTTGCCATCTTACCATTCAATCTTTTGCACCCTTCAAAAACCGAGCTTGCTCAACCATGCATGGACCTCCATCCCACCTCCAAAGTTGTATTGTGGGATTTCGACTTGTAGAGGTTAGAAGAGGGACAACAATAGCTTTTGCCACTTCCTCTTCATCATTTGGTGGAGCGTGATCAAGATCTGCCCAAGGGTCGATATCCTTATCTTCATCATCCTCAATATTTGTGCTCTAATAGGTGAATACCTCAAATCTAGTTTCTCTGGTTATTTTCCCAAGGAATTAATGTCCTTTCAAACCTCGTTGGCGATCTCCACAAATAGCCTTTTCATCTCATCCTTGGTCATGAACTTCAAGTTGTTTCTTGGAGACTCCCCTTTGCATTTAGGCAACAGCTGCAAAAAACTTATGAGAAGCTATGCTACCACTTGCTGCATTACAAATAACAACAAAAACATAACTGCAAATATAAAGTAGAATAAGTAATAAAATAGAAAACATGGGGCACCTACTCACCCAAGAGTGACTTGGCCCTACAAATCTTTTCGTAACACGGGAGTTCGCACACTGATGGCGGCACACCGTGTGCATTAGAAGTTGAAATGGTAAAAGATACATTCTTTAGGGTTTTGTCCACCTTTTATATCAAAGCCACAAGAAACTCTACTAACTTATGACTTAACCCTTCCCTAACTCTAGGCACCCTAAATATAACTTGATAATAATACTAAGACTGAAGCAAATCTAGGGACAAACATCCTATAACATATGTTGTGTCTAGGCATACAACACCCTCTTGAGGAATATTATTATCCCTAAAGGATTTTTATTTGTCCATTCTGCCTTTTCTATAGTGGTGAATGGTATTAAGCTTCTTAAAGAAGATATTTCACAAGTGCCCGTCATAAATAACGGATTTGATGGAATCTTACATTTTTTTCTCATTAAATTTGATCTTTTCATTTGATCCTAAAATATAACTTGATAATAACGGTAAGACTGAAGCAAAATCTGGGTAAAAACATTCTCTAACATATGTTGTGCCTAGGTATATACACCCTCTTGAGGAATCTCATTATCCCTAAAGACTTTTCATTGTCCATTCTACCTTTTCTATGGTGGTGAATGGAATTAAGCTTCTTAAAGAAGATATTTCACAAGTTCCCATCACCGATAACAGATTTGTTGAAATCTTACAATTTTTTTCTCATTAAACTTGATTTTTTCAATTGATCCTAAAATATTAATTGTCTAATTGGGTTGTTCTATTAAAAAAGTTAGCCAATAGTTTTTGTAATGTCACTCTTTTCGGATGGTTCTTATCGAAGACCTTTGGCCCAATTTTGTCTACCCAATGGCCAAAGGGTGAGCTTAAGGGTGACTTAAGTTTATTAACTTTATTATATTGTGCTAAAATTAAAATATAATATTATAAAGAGCACATATAATAAATTAATAAACTTAACTTTAAAATAGAACTTAGGAAAGTGCAATAAAATAAAAGCACTTAATTAAAATGTACTTCCTAAGGGAGAATGTGATTTGGAAGTCCAAAGGTCACTTTCATTGGAAGTCCAAAGGTCACTTTCATTGGAAGTCCAAAGGTCACTTTCATTGGAAGTCCAAAGGTCACTTTGGGTCCCATTTCCTATATAAAGAAGAAGTCGACCTATGTAGAGGCATTCCAGATTTTTGATATGATATTTTCTCTTGCATGTGAGCTCTGAGCTTGTGCAAATAATCCAAGGACGAAACCCCTTAGGATTATATCTCTTTAGGGACGAAAACCCCAAGAGTATTGTGAGAGATTTCCACTCAGGATTTCTCATTGATTTAATCAGATTTTCAGTCATTTCCAATAGTGTATTTGGAAGGCATTTTGGAGAATAAATTGCAGCAGTATTTCTTGTTGGATCGACCCAGTTTGGGACATATTTTGCATGTTTCCTGAGATATTTAAATATGATTTCTATTGTCAAATCATCTACATATTTTTGTGAGGTGAAGCAAAGAAATTTCATAATTTTTAGAAGGTTTTTTCAGCGGTTTATTATTCACATTTCAGATCTGATTTCTAAGTAATTTTGGGCTCCATAAATTCTGGATTTTATATGTTTGGATTCCTAAAAATAGTAGCAATCATCTAAGATAGAAAGATAAAATTTTGGAAGTTATTTGTGTGGTTTTCTCTTCCAAACCTTAGTCGACTTGCCCAAAATTAATTCAAATCTGCCCTAGGGTAATCACCATATCCTTTCTAAAGTTGGTTTTATTGTTTGGGGCGAGAAATGATTATTTGGGGCTGTTTGGGTATGATTGCATACAAAACCCTAGTCACATTTTGCAGAAATTAATCCAGTTTGCCCTAGTTTATTTGCCCTAGTTGTCAAAAGTATATTTTGTTATTTTGTAAAGTGGGAAAATTCATATTTGGGCAAAAGATCTATTGGGGATCTTTCAGTGGTATCAGAGCAATGTTCCTCCCACCTAGAGGGTTTTGATTGATGCAGCCAAGAGAAGTTGGGCCCCACAAGTATTACACAAGGAGACAAGCACGTCTTGTAGTAGGTTTGGATATAGGTAATAGAGCTGAAATCATGGGTGATAGAAGAGAAGGATCATGTAGCCCTCCCCGGATGAGCAGGTAGATCCGGATCGTGAACTTTTCAAGACTATGGTCGCCACTCAACAACAATTGATTCGGTCCATGGAGCGGATGGGAGCTACACTGGACAAGTTGGCCTTGGATAGGCCAAGAGACAGGCATGACAAGAGGGATAGGTCTATATCGTGCCGCCCAATCACAAGCGACATACAGATCACCTATAGAGATTGGTAGCATGAGGGATTCCCCTCGCCATGAGAGGAGACACACACATACAGAGGAGAGGAGATCTACCAGGACTGCAGATAGACCTATGCAGCCTAGCTTTCTGCCTAGAGACGAGCCACCAGAGGTAGAGGATCCACTTGAGGGTACAACTTTCCAAGACAATGTTATGGCAGCTAGTGATGAGTGGAGGGATTTACCACAGCATGTGAGGGATGCCTTTCCCCTTCCACAATATTGTGCCCAGAGGAGAGATAGCTTGAGGGCCAGACAGGATCGAAGACCTAGAGCACATCAAAATAGGGAGCTAAAGCAGGCCACCAACAAGGTGACCCTTTCCACCTTTGATGGTAGTGGGAAGATCAGTGCCAGAGCATGGATTCATAAGCTCGACACATACCTCACCCTTAAGCCTATGTAGGAGCGAGGAGGTTATCCAGTTTGCCACGTTACACCTTGAGGGAGTGGCGTATGATTGGTGGCATCATGGGCTAGTCACACAGAATCATGATCTTCTACGGTCTTACAGGGAGTTCAGTGAGAGGTTGATTGCGAGATTTGATCGCAAGGACGTAGAGCTTTACTACAGAGACTTGGCACAGCTCCGTCAGAGTGGACACGTTGATGCATACATCAACGAATTTCAGCGTATAGCAGTGATGGTGCCAGAGATGCCCGAGAAGAGAGTAGTGATGCTGTTCATTGAGGGGCTTCATGATAGATTGAGAGGTTTTGTCAAGGCTCTTAAGCCTATAAATTTGCATGAGGCTATTCAGAAAGCTATGGACTTGGATACTACTCCTCCATTTCAGCCCCAAAAGAAGAATGTCAAGAATGAAAAATCAGAGCAACATGGAAGTGAGCAGCCCACTTCTTCAAAGGTTGAGTCTACACCAAAGATGGATCAGGAGACTCGTAATGAGTTGAGGAGGAAGAAGCTTTGCTTTCATTGTAAGGATCATTGGGAGCCTGGACATAATTGCCTTGGTAAAGGCAAGATACATCTCATAGAGGTTATTTCAGATGTGGATGATGATACTGATTCAGAAAATGAAAAGGAGCAGCCAACACCAAACATTGAAAGTGAAGGTAAAATCACTTATCTTTCAGGAGCACCAAGGTATAATCCATTCATGTTTGAAGGTACAATGTTTGAATGTAAAATCATGGCACTTCTTGATAGTGGATCTACACATAACTTCATGGATGAAGGATTGGTGAACAAAAGAGGTTTGCATTATGATCATTTTGAAGGCTTTGATGTCACTATAGCAGGTGGTCTCACTATTCCTTGCAAGAAGAAAGTGAACAAAGTCAACATTCTATTTGGTGAGTACACACTTTGTGATGACTTCTATGTTATTGATTTGAAAGATAACAATGTTGTGCTTGGTATGCAATGGCTTCATTCATTGGGAAGAGTCACCCAAGATTTGCAAGCTATGGAGTTGAGTTTCCAACATGAAGGGAAACAAGTTACCATGAAAGCACTCAAATACACGCTGCCCCATCAAATGACAGCCATGTCTATGATAGTTGTGGACAAGAAATCACCTAATGAAGACATATATGAGGATTTTTCACTACATTTCAGTATGGGACAGCAAGGACATGATGAAGAGTACAAAAATTTGGGGCATACTTGAGGAGGATTGTGGCACTTTTCATGAGTAAGTTGCATAAAGCATGTGAAGCCATTCAAAAGGCTTAGGCTGATTTGGGATCCGGGAAGTGATGAGAATGCAGATTTACTACTTGAGATTGCTTGGGGGCAAGCAATCCCGAGAAGGGAGGATTGTAATGTCCCTCTTTTCGGATAGTTCTTATCGAAGACCTTTGGCCCAATTTTGTCTACCCGACGGCCAAAGGGTGACTTAAGTTTATTAACTTTATTATATTGTGCTAAAATTAAAATATAACATTATAAAGAGCACATATAATAAATTAATAGACTTAACTTTAAATTAGAACTTAGGAAAGTGCAATAAAATAAAAGCACTTAATTAAAATGTACTTCCTAAGGGAAAATGTGATTTGGAAGTCCAAAGGTCACTTTCATTGGAATTCCAAAGGTCACTTTCATTAGAAGTCTAAAGGTCACTTTCATTTGGAAGTCCAAAGGTCACTTTCATTGGAAGTCCAAAGATCACTTTGGGTACCATTTCCTATATAAAGAAGAGGTCGACCTATGTAGAGGCATTCCAGATTTTTGGCTTGATATTTTCTCTTGCATGTGAGCTCTGAGTTTGTGCAAATAATCCAAGGACGAAACCCCTTAGGATTATATCTCTTGTGAGACGAAAAACCCTAGAAGTATTGTGACAGATTTCCACTTAGGATTTCTCATTGATTTAATCAGATTTTCAGTCATTTCCAATAGTGTATTTTGAAGGCATTTTGGAGAATAAATTGCAGCAGTATTTCTTCTATTGGATCGAACCAGTTTGGGACATATTTGGCATGTTTTATGAGGTATTTAGACATGATTTCTATTGTCAAATCATCTATAGATTTTTGTGAAGTGAAGCAAAGAAATTTCATAATTTTTAGAGGGTTTTTACAGTGGTTTTCAAGCAGTTTATTATTCAGATTTCAGATCTGATTTCTGAGTAATTTTGGGCTCCATAAATTCTGATTTTATATGTTTGGGTTCCTAAAAATAGTGGCAATCATTTGAGATAGAAAGATAAAATTTTGGAAGTTATTTGTGTGGTTTTCTCTTCCAAAGCCTAGTCGACTTGCTAAAAATTAATTCAAATCTGCCCTAGGGTAATCGCCATATCCTTTCTAAAGTCGGTTTTATTGTTTGGAGGTGAGAAATAATTATTTGGGGCTGTTTGGGTGTGATTGCCTACAAAACCCTAGTCGCATTTTGCAGAAATTAATCCAGTTTGCCCTAGTTTATTTGCCATAGCTGTCAAAAGGTATATTTTGTTATTTTATAAAGTGGGAAAAATTCATATTTGGGCAAAAGATCTATTCAGGATCTTTCGTTTTTCCAGCCATCTTATGTGGGCCCCTTCTTTATAAGGTTCTTTTAATATACATTTGATAATGTTGGAAATGTGTCGTATACTTAGCATGATTTACACCCCGTATAAATTGTACACCCTTCCGTGATGTATTTTAGGTTCTTATGGATGATTTTGCATCCATGAGGGTGGTTTTGGACCATGGTTTATAACCCATGGTATTGTATGGAAGGTTTTTGGTTCTATGCACGCACATGGATTAGAGTAAAAAAGACTATGGTGAAATACCTTACTGTATTTTGAACAATTGAGTTAATTAGCGAATATTGTTTTATTGGGTTTTTCCCAATAAGGTTTCCCTAGTTAAATCTCGTGTATATTGTAAGTGTGCCATTATCTCTCTACTATATTTTAAGATTTTGATAGTATTACTTTTCCCGCATAGATTTATCAAGTATCATTCTCTTCAAAGAATATTCTAATATTCGTATTAGGAATTTGTAAATGGGCACGTTCCCATATATATTTTATGTATGGGTAATTTTTAAAAAGAAATCTTTGCCTAATCATTGGCCAACTCATGTGGATAGAGGCACATTTCCTAATATTGTGATATTGTGTGTGTTTATAGTTTATACTACCATGAATTTGGTTATATTTGAATGTCTTTGAAGTTAAATTCTTTTGGCATGAAACAAACAATTTGTAAAATGTTGTATATTCAACGATTTTTCAATTTATTAGGTCATTTCTCAACAGGTGAGCTTTTGCACTGTCCATGTCAGCTTGGGGTTAGTTTTGTTGTAGCCCAGCTGACTTCAATTCTAGAAACTATGTTTTACTTTGCTCTCATTCAGTTCAGATTGCATGCAGCATCACCTTTGTTCTTCCATTCTTGCCCACATCACCATCAGGTTTCAAACTCACATGGATCTCTCTAACTATGAAAATAATCTCAGAAACTATCCATTATAATTTTAGTGGAACCATGCATTCTCCTTATTTACAACCACATATGCAGTGTGCACATATCAAACACTCACCGTCATATTTTATTGATGGGTAATTTTTAAAAACAAATATTTGCCTAAACATTGGCCAACTCGTGTCGGTAGAGGCACACTTCCCTAATATTGTGATATTGTGTGGGTGTGTCTGTGTTTGTATACTACCATGAATTATGTTATATTTTAATGTCTTTGAAGTAAAATTCTTCTGGCATGAAACAAACAATTTGTAATATGTTGTATATTCAACGATCTTTTAATTTATTAGGTCATTTCTCAACAGGTGAGCTTTTGCACTGTCTATGTCAGCTTGGGGTTAGTTTTGCTGTAGCCCAGCTGACTTCAATTCTAGAAACTATGTTTTACTTTGCACTCATTCAGTTCAGATTGCATGCAGCATCACATTTGTGCTTCCATTCTTGCCCACATCACCATCAGGTTTCAAACTCACATGGATCTCTCTAACTATGAAAATAATCTCAGAAAATATCCATTATAATTTTAGTGGAACCATGCATTCTCCTTATTTACAACCACATATGCAGTGTGCACATATCAAACACTCACCGTCATATTTTATTGATGGGTAATTTTTAAAAACAAATATTTGCCTAATCATTGGCCAACTCGTGTCGGTAGAGGCACACTTCCTAATATTGTGATATTGTGTGTGTGTGTGGTGTCCCAGATTTCACCCTGAAATCTGAGACTACCCCATGTTAAAAAATTTCGTTCTTTTAAAATAATGGGTCGTTTTGTGTGTTAATTGCCAAAAAGTGTCTGTATTGTGTCAAGATATTCCCAGAGAGTTATATTAGCCAATTTCACCAAATACCCAGATGCCCGAAATCGTTATATTTTGTCGTTGGGGTTTGCTGCAAGAAATTTTTATTTAATTATTTTGAGCCCCGTTTGAGGCAAATTGTGCTCTGGTTTAACCCTGTTGTGGTCTTACATGTCAATATTCCCATATACCAGTAGGGTTTTAACCAGGAATGAATCATGGGCTTTATCTGTGACTTCTGGCAACGTTTTGCGTTTTTGGTGTTTTCCCGTTTTGTTTTCTGTGAAATTTCTCTAGGTCAATTCCTTTGTCGGTTTAGTCTAATTTCTTGCCTGGAGTATCTGGAGATCATAAATGGACGTTATGCCAGAAGGAATTTGCCACAGGAGGTCTGGTTCTCTCTGAAAAGATGAAGTCATGCACAAAAAAGCTTCTTAAAGCGGAGTCGCATTTTGGGGAAATGAAGGTTTTAAGTCACAATGGGAAAATTGGAAGCAAAGCAGTGACGGTGGGAATTTTATACTGCTAGAAGGTACTTTTCCCATGGAAGCAACGCCACTTAAGTCACAATGGGAAAATTAGAGGCAAAGAGGAGACGAGAATTTCTTACCTGCCTTGCAGGATGAAAATTCTCATTGTAAAATAAAAGAAAATCACTTAAGGCATTGATGGGATTTTCTTACTATCTAAGGTAAATAATCCCATTATGAAAGTCAAATAGCTTAAGTGGATCATGGGATTTTTGGAGCTGCGGTGCAGGGTGAATAATCCCATTGAAAATTAGCTCTTAAAAATAGAAATGCCTTCATGTCAAAAAGTGCGACCCCTTTTGGGAAAAAGGGCAGCTTTAAATGCATTAATTAATTAATTATTTCTCCAAATTTGGCGCCCAAGCATGAGGAAAAGTCAACAAGGGTGAAGAAGATAAAGGGAAATTAGAATTAGAATTCTAAAATTAAATAAATATTATTTATTTAATGCAGCCCCTTCATGTCAAAAAGTGCGCCCCATTTGGAAGAAGAATAATATTTTTTTAAGTATTAATTGATGTAATTAATTCCTATTTTTAGTGGATGAGGTCAAAGCACACTGTGAAGCTTAAGTGAACTGGAAGTAGAGAGCTAAAATTAAATAAATTTAATTTATTTAATGGCAGCCATGTGCATGCACAAAATAGGCGCCCATTTGAAGAGAAAAGCATGTTAATTAATTAATTAATTGCCAGGAATAGGAGGGGCAATAATTAATTATAGAATGATGAGGGTTATATAAGCATGGGTTGCCATAAGGATGAATTAATTAATTCTTTAGCAAGGAAGTGCAGCCCAGGCAATTTTGGCGCCCCATTTGAAGAGAAATTTTGCTCAAAAGGTATATTTACTGCTGGAAGCTTCAAAATTTGGCGCCTAGGTTTGAAGGAGCTTGATTTGTGTTTGAATAATTGTCTGCATAGTGGTATAGGTGCTCAGGTGAAGTTGGTAAAATTCATGTTTGCTTTGCATGCAAACAAAACATCAAATTTTGGGGCAGCAGGCTTGATATATGCAGATTTTTATAATTAAAATCAAGTGTTCATGTTCCGATTGCCATCTTTTTATCGAATTAATTGCAGGAATTCATTACAAGTGCTTTTATAAGATAAAGGGAGCTTAAATTAATGTCCAATACATTGAACATATCCTCTCGAATCAAGAAGTTCTCGAGATCTACACCGGTTGTAAAAATTCGGGCTGAATAAAAAGAAAAGAATTGCTCGAGAAAAAGATCGTTCGACCATGGCAAAGCGGGATGAGCGAGAAAGATTAGCGAGAATCATCCATAGATCCAGATCGAGATCCTTAATTGCAAAGGCTTCATCCTTTTGTTTGAATGCAGCCGAGTCGGTGCATGGACCTTGTGCATGTTCTCCCAATCTTCCAGTTGAAGCCTTCATTGAATTTGCATTCACCCGGAGTGCTTTCCAGAATTTTTAATTGCTCATATGCAATTAAAAATAAAAAAGATGAGTTATTTACTACAAACATTGCCGATGCATGTATTACAAAAGATTCAAGGATAAGAAGGAAGACAAGACAAAGGCAACACCCGTAAGCAAAATTCCAGATCCAGCCGCTTCCAGATCCAGTTTGGTGAGAATCAAAGGCAAAAGAATCAGTTGCATGCAGAATATGAAAAGGACAAGACTGAAGCTTTCCTCTTTCTTCTTCTTTCTCTTATTTTCTTGACAAATTAATTGAGCAATCAATTAAATTATAAAACTTAAGTGATCGGTTTAAAAGCTATTACTTGAAGAAGTCAACTACTTGGAGATAGGTGGCGAGACATGCAAAATAGAATGTTCTATCTTCGATACAAATCATGCATGTCATGCAAAGAGGAATTCAGGAGGGAGATTGTCAATTGTTTCCTTTCCGACTTCCACATGTGTCAGTTCACTAAAAGTTTCCAACTTGTAATTGTCCCTCTACATTCTATAAGTAGAGGAAGAACCTACGTGTTACAGCATCAGAATTTGTAAGCAACATTCTTGTGTTCCAGACTTTGTGCTGAAACCCCGGATAGCTATTTGAAGCAAAGGAATAGAAAGGAGCAGATTTCCAGAGAACTTTGTGTCACGGTGCATTTTGTTTCTAGCGTTCTATCTTAGATCTTCTAATAAACTTTGTGTTATTTAGATCTAGATCTGGAGTTGCCTTTGCTTATAATTATGTGTGTTAATATCCATTGGTTTTGTCTATGTGCATGCAATCAACTCTGTAATCTATTGATTGGATTGCACATCTTCCCTTTCTTTCCTATTTTTATTATTTCCTTCTTCATAAGATATTTCCTTTCTTTAAACAGTTGTTTACTTGCTGCAAAACTATACAGCTATGGTTCATGAGCTACATGGTTAAACTAATACCCCCAAATAGATACTAGCATATATAATTGACAAATCTTATACGGGAGCCTCATTGGTAAATGAGGGAGCTTTATCTCATGATCTGCCTAGGTTTTCAGCTATGCAGAAAATCTAGCCAACAGTGTGTTTGTATACTACTAGGAATTATGTTATATTTTAATGTCTTTGAAGTAAAATTCTTCGGCATGAAACAAACAATTTGTAATATGTTGTATATTCAACGATTTTTCAATTTATTAGGTCATTTCTCAACGGGTGAGCTTTTGCACTGTCCATGTCAGCTTGGGGTTAGTTTTGTTGTAGCCCAGCTGACTTCAATTCTAGAAACTATGTTTTACTTTGCACTCATTCAGTTCAGATTGCATGCAGCATCACCTTTGTTCTTCCATTCTTGCCCACATCACCATCAGGTTTCAAATTCACATGGATCTCTCTAACTATGAAAATAATCTCAGAAAATATCCATTATAATTTTAGCGGAACCATGCATTCTCCTTATATACAACCACATATGCAGTGTGCACATATCATACACTCCCCGTCAACTTTAGGTTGGGCCACCACATTACAGCTTATAAGGACAATCACTAATCATAAAAAGCTTCTGTTTTTGTTGCTTGATAAAACATGAGATTGAATGATAAGAGTACAATTTGTTCACAAACATGCATATCACTCTCCACCCTCTTTTCATGTGGAGACTAAAGGGGTGAAACCATCATCCTCGATAGCGAATTATAACAGATTAAGTTCTTGTGAAGGTGAATTTTTAAGAAATAAAATTTTGAGATTTTAAAAGGAAAACATATTGAGAAATTTATTCAGATACAACTGTGTTTTAATCCCTTTTTACCATCATTTGGGGTCTAACTTATAGACCTTCACATTGATTTTTCAAAGAATTATTATGATGTTAAATACGCTTAAGTTATATTCACAAATACATATCTTCTATTTTTGGCCTTGATGGATAATTAGAGTGAAAAAATCCAGAATATGACATGATCAATTTGAGCATTACAAATAATCCTTCAAATTATTTCCTATCTTGTCACATAAATGACTGTATCTTAACTTCTCATCATGCAATAGCAAGTAAGCACATTGTAAATCAAACTTTAGTTTCTAGGCCGACCAGCATAGCATATAATCAGAATTGTTTCCTGAAAAACATTTATATATCAGCACAGCCTACAAAAAGTTTGAGCATAACCTTGGCACCGGCAGCTACTCCATTAACAGCTAGTGTCGCAATCACATCATCAGCTTCTACACCTGGAACCTGCTTTTAGAAGATAGCCTCAACAGATAAAACAAAACAAAAAATCCTGAAGTCATGTATTCTCACTCATTGAGAACGCACACCTCAATAACTTTTATGGACATGGCCTTCAAAGCTGCCTTCAAATATTGTAGTGCCTGAACTACAGTATCAGGTGTAGGAATGCGGTTGCTCTTGTAAGCAGGATACACAGTATGCCTGAATGTCAAACCTTCAAACATAACACAATAGCCAGACAAATTTAAACAAAATTGTTTATATGCAAGAAATCTACCAAACAAAAAAGCAAGTAGATTATAATCATATAAAATTAAGAATCTCTTAAATACCAAAAATTAGTTTTAGCTAAAAGTAAAAGTCTATGCCCCTTAGACACATTAAAGTTTTTACCCAAACCATCATAACTGATTATGTATGTGACTTCAACTTGGCCATAAAATGATACAACTAATAGAATAAACTTTACAGACATCTTATAGAGTTGACCTTCATGTAAACATCTTATAGAGTTGACCTTCATAATTACAATTATAAGATAATCATTTGAAGGAATATTTAACTCTAGTTTATGAAAAACGAATTTTCAATTGACAAACACTACAGAAGGTGCTTAAGGGTGAAAGTCTTTTGTATAAGCTTAAAGTAAAGACCCTGCTCAATAGAGGCATCTATTATGCAACATTTGATACATATATCTGGTGCCTGTTTACAGACTGTTGATAGACTAGTAAATGATGAAATAACACAAACAATTGCACTCAGAAATTAGTTTGTGACCTCGCATTGAAATCTTCATCGATATAAATTAAACAAAATGTGAAGTAATTCTTTGAAAAAAATTTTGTAATTCCAACTATACACATAAACATCCACTTTTTCCTTAAATTCAGAGAAAACAATGAAATATTGTTAGTGAAGATAATAAAGACATGATCAAACATATATGTCTCATGCCTTGTTACAAGAATGAAACAAATAATGACTGCTTGTATGATAGACCTCATTGTTGACTTATAAAGTTATAGTTACAAAAAAACGAATAAGAAAAATAAATAGAAATAGTCCTGATTGAGAATGATTATGCTGTAACCAACCCACAGACTACAAACATTAAGTTATTTAGCAATGTTTAAAGCTGTGGTAACCCAAGTCCAGAAATATGCAAAGTTGAAATGTAAGACAAAACACAACATCAAACTATAAGCTGATACATAGCTTCTCTGGACATTATAATAGGCCAAATATAAACAACCCAATTAAAAATTCAAAAATGCAGCCTAGTAAAGCCAGTTGCCAAGGTTGGTTTTAAATACTACGTGAGACTCAGATACCAGGAGCAAATATCTATGATTTTTCAAAATTAGTAGAACTTGCATCATTATTTATAGCAGAGTTGCTGAGAAACTCGTTTCAAAATTAACAAAGTCCTGATAAGTTATGACAGATACCGGCATTTGAAGAGCTAGACAACGTGCTCCTTTCAGAATGTCACCATAGTGTCAACTGGGGAGACTGAATCCTGTTGGATACCCCCTTTCTCCACTTGAAAATCACCAAACATACAGCTTCATAATTACAAGCCAAATTCTTGTAACTTTATTTAAAACATACTTGTGATGTCAAAGGTAATTTTGAATAACAATAATTTAGAAATACTAAATCCCAAACTAGCTGAAAATTATAGATAATAATATTTAAATCCTTTAGTGACCAAAAAATGTTCGATAGCATAGTTACAAAATGTATAAATGAAAAAGAAAAGAAGTGCACATAAAATCTCTGATTTAATCTAAGTGTAAAGCTTGAAGATAACTACAAGAACAAGAAGAAGAAAAAAGGAACATAAATGGGCATTTATCTAAACTAATCCACTTGAAAATCACCAAACATACAGATTCATAATTACAAGCCATATTCTGGTAACTTCATTTAAAATATACTTGTGATGTCAAAGGTAATCTTGAATAGCAATAATTTAGAAATCCTAAATCTCAAACCAGCTGAAAATTAAAGATAATAATTTTTAAATCCTTCAGTGACCAAAAATGGCCAATGGCATAAGTTACAAAATTCATAAATGAAAAAAGAAAAAGAAGTGCATATAAAATATCTGATTTAATCTAAGCATAAAGCAATAACTAAAAGAATAAGAATAAAAAAAGGAACATAAATGGGCATTTATCTAAACTAATATAGCAGGGCTAATGGCATGTCTACTTATCATCCAGACCATAAAGTCTCCACGAACTGTCCAAATATGCTGTCCAGAGACATGAGACTTCCCAGAGAGGATAACTTAGAGAACGCTGTATGCTCTTGCACTTTGCACGTTGTATGCACTTGCACTTTGCAGTTTAACTTACAGAAAGTGAATGTCAGCTAAAGAGAACACTACTACATGAGGTAGAGTAGAAGCTGCCATATATTAAAATTAACACACCTGGGTCCCAAAGCCTTAATATATAGCATGACAATATTGTTGAAAAGCCTCAAAATCTACATTTGGTAAAAGTCAGCATCATACCTTTTGACATGTGAACTTGTTGGCATGAATTGTAAGGTTGGAAGCGACATGGTTCTCCTAAAAAAATGAACATCGACGTGTTACTTGAGGATCAATAACTTGGAATCCTCCAACAAACATCAGCTTCAACCAATGAAAGAAAGAAAGAAGAAATAGATTATATTAATGTCCACAACTGACCATAAGTAGGTCAATGGGACTTAGAGTACATTCAATTTTAATAGAGTACTAGGGTGAAGGGACCTTGGAGAGAAAAAAGTAGCTAACAACAAGCACAAAAGAAAAGTAAAAATAATAAGAGTTAAACCTAAAATGGTTAACAAACCCAAATCGTAAGAGCAAAGTATAAATAGCCCTCAAGAGGGTAGGATTCCCCAAGAAAGCATGAAGCTGACAAAGATGAGAGCGGGAAATCATTGCATGAGACTGACATGTCTTGTTTGTATCAAGGCTTGGGCCTGAAGAACCAATAAGATCATCTTCTATTACTGCAAAAGGGCCGTTGGAGAATCTAATAATACTCATAGGGAAATATCCAAGGCTCTGATGGGCAAGGCTGTACAATCCAAGAAGGAAGTCAGTAGTCCCTCTGAAACTTCTCCCAACATCCATGGCTGATGAACCCCTGCTGGTAGACAAAAAGGAGTCCCAACAAGTGTCTAAAAGTACAACAAACAGAAATGGGATCAAAATGAGTGCCTAAAGCATCTCCTACTACAAAGCAATAAAAAGGATTTTGCAAAGGTAATCTAAACCCTAGAACCAATGTAAACCTATAGAATAGCATGCCACAAAACGAACCAGAGGGTATCATTTGTAGAGTGGGTCAGAATGAAAGCAGTCAGTACAGCAATCCTTGATGGCGTAAGGGACGAGGATAAGGCTCTCCTAACATCCAAGGCCAAATATTTCTTGCAAGACATAAAGAAGCTAGCAATATGCTCTGTCAAAAACACTGGACTGGGTGTTGAAGTACACTGTTTGAACAGTCTACCATTGTCCGCCTCAATACATTATGCATCATACCCGTCAACAGCCAACCCTCCACCAAAGAGAATGGAATAGAACAATATGGGTTGCCTTCAAATTACCATGTCATTATGTTGCCTCTTTTAGACTTTGTATTATAATATTACTGCATTATATAATGACTTCTCCTACCTTGATCATGTTGGGACATGTTATATTATATGAATTAAGTTGATTTATAAACTTACAATTATCAAATGATTTATCTTCATATAGCATATTTTGATTATATCATGATGGATGGTAATTGATCTTTATGTTGCAGTCTCTTGATTATATTGTGATTGATGATGTTTTGATTTATTCAAATTGTCGTGAGATATTGAGATTTATTATACCTTGTTATACCATGATCGATCTGGTTTATGTGTAATGGCAGGACCGATGCCAACACTTAGGGGGTACACAGTTCCATAAGGAGGTACAAGAGTCGACCCAGCAGTGAAGTGGCTCCAGAAGCATGCATCTTCAGTCAGCAAGGTGTTCAGCATTGCATTCCTTGTGGAAAGAGTTATCTAATGACAGTAAACACTGCATACTTCAGAGACATGGAGTCTCGATTAAATTTATTTATCAGTTACCCGGGATGACAAATAGTCACTACAGTGATAATAATCTATTAAATCCCTCTTATGTTTCAAAACATAAATTTTTAAAAAGGCAAATGTGATAAAAGGGATGAAGGCAAATCAGTATATGAGAAACAAATTAGATTTGAACCCTCGATACACATTTCAAAGATAGTCATATGGAGAAACTTGAAAGGACAAAATCTGATAAATATTTAAATGGAAGGCAATAAAGGTTGAAAATTATGTTGTATGGAAAATCTTGATTTAAGACCACAAGATAAAATGAAAAAGTCAAAATCAGAGGTAACATAGCATAAGACAGACTAAAAAGAGTGCGTAGAAATTTAAATTAAAACCAGAGAAATCAGTGATAGCCTGAACACTTCCCTTTCATTTAAATAGGACCTGCAGATTTGTGCAAGGGGCAGAGACCATTCCTCATTTATGAAATCTTCCTGATAGACTGAGAAAAGCCATAGGGAAACCCATGCTGGAAATTAAATGCAAGTCGGAACTTTCAGGTTGGATCAGATTTTATTTATGGGAATAAGAACAGCCCTTTTAGATGTTGAGTGGTTGTTATAGGTCTCTGGATGTTCTTCTTTAGTAGAAGTGCGGAAAAAGTGGAAAGGATATTGTAAACTTGGAGTCAAATCTGAGGTTTTACTTAGCTTTTGGGTAAAATGTTTTTATACTAGCCTTCTTGAGCTAAACTTCATTTGCTACTGCATAATCTCAAAGATGTTTGGATGTTCTAATTTCCATTGTGAATGCTGTTATATTCATTTATGAACTAATTGCTTTATTTTGGATTTATACCCTTCCTTTTCTTTACTCCTCGGTTTTTTCCATCTCGTGTGTTTGCAGTGGGAAGTGGGAGAGAGAGAGGGAGTAACATGTTTACCCAATAAGCTCAGAGGCCTCTGCTGTGATTTCTTGTTCATGCCAATATCTTGTGCTTTGACTGTCGAGTACAGTAGCTCTTGATCATGTTATGCCGAGTGACGAAACTCTTGGCAATGTTATGCCAAGTAGGGAAATTCTTGGCAATGTTATGCCGAGAAGGGCAGAATGTGAGCTATCATTTAGGAAAGGACTATATAAAGATGAACCATTTGGCTTGTCCACTTGGCTTTTGTTGTTATTGAATACGTCTGTGTTGTTAATATTTCAATAGCTTAATACTCCATTTGTGAAAGCTTCCCTAGTTTAGATTTCCATTTGCAAAAGTTTCTTCAATTTAGCATTTTTGTTTGAAACTGAATCATGCTGTTCCTTTGTGAAAGCTTGAAAATTGATAAGGTAGCCACACAGCGTATTGATTTTCTGTTATACATTTTAATTCATGATTGCTGCATACTCCCTTGAATCCCCAGCCTAGTGGAATAATCTGGGTATGAAATATATTCCAGGAAACAACTAAGTATTGAGAGAATGAGCCAAGTTAAGGTCAATATCGTATGGGTATCCGTTGGGATAGACAGATTTTGAACAGGAGAGAGCAGAGATTCCTCTTACCTTTTATGGACCCTGCACCCGCTGTGAGGGTCTCTAAAAAGATCATAGCGTACCACCCCTCTCAATCTTCATATGTACGGAAGATTGGGGATAATCAGCCATCCAGATTTTGGAGCACATTCTTCTACCCTCAATCGTTCTTAAGATATATATATATTGCTGTTAGATTAATCTGTGATGCCAGGAAACGCCTAGGAGGGTGGCGTTTCACCCCAGAAATGATTTGGAAACAGAGAAGCGTGGGGAAGCGTCACAAGCGTTTCGGAAACGTTTCCAACGTTTTTTTTTAATTTTAAAGCATCAAAAAATTTTAAAAATAAAAAATAACTGTATTTAATGAACCTAAACCTAATCTACCTACCTAGACTTGCTAAAGACACTTCCTAAAAGCTATATAATGACATCTTGGGTCTATTCTAAATCACACTCTCATTTTTCTCTTGTTAAATTCAGTTTTCGTGGAGATGATTATGAGGAAAATCTGGATGATATATTCTAGAATCTAGATTATTATCATGTATATGTGAATCATTGAAATTGTAACCATGTTGAATGATGAGTCACGACTCTTTAGAAGTTCAAATTTCAATGAATACAAAATATTTTAAGTGCTTTATCAATTATCTCTTATGGTCTACAATTATAAAATGAGTACTATATATATATATATATATATATATATATATATATATATATATATATATATATATATATATATATATATATATATATATATATTGTACAGACGTTTCGCTAACGTTTCGTATCCAAGGTTTTTTGAAAATTGTCGTTTCCGCGTTTTGTACCCGTTTCTGTTTCCGTTTCCTGGCAACATAGAGATTAATTTAATTAGGAAGATTTGATGAATTAGGATGCATTTTTGGAGTAAAGATGCATTGTGAATAAATTTGGAATATTTATATCAAATCAGGCATGATTGATTAGCATTGAGCAAATCAAAACAGTTGTTTAAATCTTGTGAGAGATAGTGTAATCTGCATGCTGTTCTAATCAATGTTTATATCTGGTAATCTATATGCACTTGTTTATATCTGCTGTATATTTAATATTCTCTGTCACTAATATATGTGGAGATCCCTGAAGCATTATTATCTATAGTTAAACCTGCACTTGCATCCCTATGTGCTAAGATTAAATATTATTATATCAAGATTTTATCTGTTGTTGCATCCAGGCGGATTGCTAAAGAAATGGGCAATAGGAAACAGCTTCGACTGATCCTATTTGTATTCTCTCTATTTGAGCTTATATATCATGAGATAGGAATGCTCGGATATTATCTATAACCTCTGTATTTCTTTATTCATTGTGTATTCCTTGATAAATACGTGTTGGACCAGAAATTATGAAGGATTTGTGTGGACATATCATTTGGGCACTTTGTATATCGGCTTTTCATCGTAACCTGTGTGTGATGCCAGCTTGAAGCTCAAGATTATTAAAAAGGAAAAGCATGAAGAGTCTTTGCCATCATATTATGTAGACTTCGTAATTGGATTTAAAAACCAATGTGTCGTGAGTTTAGCTTCTGAGCAATCAAATCCGGTCATGGTTTCAGTTTTATTTGTTTCCCCTCAAAACTGTTTGCTAGTCCATCCTTGGTTTAGACGTTTAATGCTGCTTGCAAGTTTTCCCTTCAGGAAACACATAACACAATAAGAATCTTTGGGAATTTATCCCACATTGAAAATAAGACTTTCATCTCTTATGTTTTTAAGCCGAAACACTTTATCACTACGTGACCACAAGTGGGTGTTTTTATCAGTGCAAGTTAAAGCCATGTGACCTTGTGTAGGAGAAAAAGAAGCTAGGTGATTCGACCATAAGATTGTGCCATGGAATTATCCCTCATTGAAAAGGAGACTTCCGTCTCTTACATTTTTAAGCCAAAACATTTTTTTACTAAGTGACCACAAGTGTATGATTCTACTCGGCACAAGTTAAAGCCACGTGAAATGTCCCACTTCCTAAGATAATCTTGTCGAAAACCCATAGTCCATTTTGTCTCCCCAACGGCTAAGGAATAAACTCAAGGGGACTTAAGTTATATGAATTTATTATAAAGTGCAAATAAAAAAGAAAATATTACAAAGGCACTTATAATAAAGTATTATAGACTTAATAATAAAATAAAAATAGAAAAAGGGTAAAAAGCATTTGGCAATATTTATTTATTAAAGGGAAAATGTGACCTCCTTGGGAGATAAAAGCAAGTGGGAAAGGCATTAAATAAGGAGGAAAAATCTGATTGGATGTTAGGGGGGCAAGTTGGTCCATTAGCTCTATATAAGCAAGTTGACTTGCTTGAGGAGATCATCACTTGTCTATTTTCTAAAATCAAATTTGTATGTTGAGCTTTGAGCTTGCATCTTCAATCTTCTAAGGATGAAAACCCTTAGAGATTCACTCTTGAGAACGAAAACCCTTCTCGTAGTTGAGAGAATTCTCCACCCTGGGGTTTCCATTGCAGATCACTTGGTTAGCAGTATTTTTCAGCATTTTTCCAGCAGTTGAAGGCGGTAAAAGTGCAGATTTTGATCAAGGGTTTGAAGAGAAAATTGTTGTTATATTCTCTACCCTTTTCTAGGTGGAGCGACCACCTAAGGAGCTGATATAGGGTGTTTAGGGGCTGTTTTTGGAGTTGTTTTCAGTTGCTGATCATACTCCTGATTTTTATAAATCAGAATATCTATTTTTCAGAATTTTTGGAGTTGAGGAAGTGCCATTTACAGTTGTGTCTGAGGCAGCCATTTGTAGAATTTTATATAAATAAATTCAGCCTCTTTTACAAAATTAATCTGGTATTCCGTTTGTGTTTCATCCTTGTAATGTTTATTGAGTCATTTGAGCTAAACATTCAGAGGGTTTGCATCAGTTTTAAGTGATTTTCCTAACCTAGGCAAGTCACATTTTTCTTTACTAAATTAAGATCTGCATTATATATTTTATCATAACTTCTATAATCTGCAATTTTTAGTTGGGAATTGCCTAAAATCCATTTAGGGGCAAAAATAGTCCATTTGGGGACATTACAAGTGGTATCAAAGCAATGAATCCTCCCAGCCTGTGAGGAAAAGAAACTGAAATCAAATTTGAATGGAAGCAAGAAAAAGCCCTTTAGTATATCAAAGGAGTATCCCAAAGAAGGTGACAATCGAAGAGCATGATCAAAGAGCTCCTCCCAATGATGGGTTTAACTACATGCATGAAATCATCACTAGAAGTCAGAGAGAGCTACAACAAACTATGAGGGAGAATCAAAGAGAAATGCATGAAGCATTTACCAACTCCATTAGAGACTTGGCCAAGATTCTACAAAGAGAACAATGCATCTATCAACCAAGGAGAAACCGACAATGGAGAAGGAAGCTCTACGAAACCAGTTACGACTTCTTTCAAGCCTACACATCAAACTTTCAGAACTAAGTTTCTCCAAAGAGAGGAACCAGTTGAAGAGAAAGCACAAAATGATGTTGATGATATGGAAGCATGGAGTGATGAGTATGCAAATCTGAGCTATAAGGTAAGAGAGATGTTATCCTTCCGTGACTATTGCCAAGAGAAGAATAGCAAAGGTCAGGGAGAAAATTAAGAGTTTACCAAGAGTCACAAGAAGAGACATTCGACAAAGGTTGGGTAAGATAACTCTTCCTTCATATGATGATTTAGATAAGTGTTATCGCTAGAGCTTGGTTACAAAAGTTAAATCCATATTTTTCTTTAAATCCTATGTATGAAGAAGAGGCACTCAAGTTTGCAACCTTGCATTTGGAAGGAGTTGCACATGAAGTGGTGGTACCATGGAATCATCACCCAAGGGCATGGATCTATCACCACCCTTGAAAAATTCAATATATGTTTGACGGAAAGATTTGACAAGATGGATCCAAATTTGCATTTTAGGGAGCTGGCCCAATTCAAGCAAGAAGGAACTCTAGATAAGTATATTTTGATTTTCAAAGAATTGCAGTAATGGTGCCTGATATTAGTGAAAGAAGGCTTGTTTTATTGTTTGTTGAAAGGTTAGGAGAACCACTAAAAGGCCTAGTTAAAGCCTTTAATCCTCCATCTCTTCAAGGTGCCATTAAGAAGTCATTGGACTTGGAGAGTTCAGTCCCAAAGGGAGAAATTTGCAATGTGGGCAGCAACGAGAAAGCGCCTTTGGGGGCAGCAGCGAGCAGCATGAGAGCAGCCAATAATAGCTCAAATTGATAAACAAGGGGCAGCAAATAGTGGGCAGCAAGGAAAGGCACAAGAATGGGAAAGAAACAAGTCCGAAATTGAAGCAAGGAATGAGTTAAGGAGGAAGAAATTATGCTTTGATTGTAAGGACCCATGGACACCCAACCATCGTTGCAAAGGTAAGGGATCTATCCACTACATTGAGGTAGTTTCAAATAATGATGATCCAAAAGACCAAGCAAAGGAAGGTGAGGTGGTTATCACAGTGCAACACTAGCTACATTGATGGTGTTACCTAGTTTCTATGTTTTCCATGTTAGAGGTGATCTTCATGGGCAAAAGATCACCATATTGATTGATAGTGGAGCAACACATAACTTCATTGATGAAGATTTGGTTACCAAGATGGGATTGCAAGAAGAAGATTTCAAGGATTCAATGTGATTGTGGCAGATGGACATTCAATCACATGCACAAAGAAGGTTCCACAACTCCATTCACCATGGGAGATCATGAGGTAAGAGATGATTTTTATGTTGGTATTGATGGATTGGATTTAGTACTTGGTGTACAATGGCTTCAATCTTTGGGTGAGTTCATCCAAAATTATCAAACCATGGAGTTGAAGTTCAAAGTGCAAGACAAGAAATTGTTTTGCAAGGTATGAGGAAGGGATTTCATCAAAGAGTGGCAACCAAGAGCATGGACGGATCATTCCAAGTAAGGAAGATTGCACAGCATGAGCGAGGAGGGAAGAGAAAAAGCATGTTATAGCAATTGTCTCATGAAATAATTCAGCCCATTGTTGATCATGAAGACATCACAAGGTATGGGACAAGTGAAATAATGTCATATATATTATTGCATATTCAGATTTGTTTTGAGAAAAATGATGAATTAGAAGATGAAATCTGCAATCAAGTATGTGATACCTTGGATGCAACCTTGTATATATGATTATCTTGAGAGTGGTAGATGGTGGCAAGATTTAGCTCACTTGATAGGTACAGGGGCCAAGCTTTTGGATCACTTTAGCATGTTTTGTCTCTTGTGCATGGCACTTGGACAAACAAGTTTGGAATTGCTCGAGGACAAACAATTTTGGGAAGGAAGAACTGAAATGTCCCACTTCCTAAGATAATGTTGTCGAAGACTCTTAGTCCATTTTGTCTCCCGACGGCTAAGGAATAAACTCAAGGGGGACTTAAGTTATAATAATTTATTATAAAGTGCAAATAGAAAAAGAAAATATTAAAGGCACTTATAATAAAGTATTATAGACTTAATAATAAAATAAAAATAGAAAAAGGGAAAAAAGCATTTGGCAATGTTTATTTATTCAAGGGAAAATGCGACCTCCTTAGGAGATAAAAGCAAGTGGGAAAGGCATTAAATAAGGAGGAAAAATCTGATTGGATGTTAAGGGAGGCAAGTTGGTCCATTAGCTCTATATAAGCAAGTCGACTTGCTTGAGGAGATCATCACTTGTCTATTTTCTAAAATCAGATTTGTATGTTGAGCTTTGAGCTTGCATCTTCAATCTTCTAAGGACGAAAACCCTTAGAGATTCACTCTTGAGGACGAAAACCCTCCAAGAGTCTAGTAGAAGGACGAAAACCCTTCTCCTAGTTGAGAGGATTCTCCACCCTGGGGTTTCCATTGCAAATCACTTGGTTAGCAGTATTTTTCCAGCGGTTGAAGGTGGTAAAAGTGCAGATTTTGATCAAGGGTTTGAAGAGAAAATTTGTTGTTATATTCTTTGCCCTTTTTCCGGGAGGAGCAACCACCTAAGGAGCTGATATAGAGTGTTTAGGGGCTGTTTTTGGAGCTGTTTTCAGTTGCTGATCATACTCCTGATTTTTATAAACCATAATATCTATTTTTCAGAAATTTTGGAGCTGAGGAAGTGCCATTTACAGTTGTGTCTGAGGCAGCCATCTGCAGAATTTTAAAAAAATAAATTCAGCCTCTTTTCAAGGTTAAATCTGGTATTTCTTTTGTGTTTCCATCCTTGCAATATTTATTGAGTCATTTGAGCTAAACATTTAGAGGGTTTGCATCAGTTTTAAGTGATTTTCCTACCCTATGCAAGTCGCATTTTCCTTTACAAAATTCAGATCTGCATTATATATTTTATCATAATTTCTATAATCTGCAATTTTTAGTTGGGAGCTGCCTAAAATCCATTTAGGGGCAAAAATAGTCCATTTGGGGATATTACACCAAGATTGTGCCATGTGGCCACATCTCATTGCCCAAAAATGGTGTCAAATTATGTCAGAGCAAGTTTCCAAGATTGTGACAGATGGACAAACACGTGGCAGCATCCTGTAGCAAACAGGTTTCTGCAGGTTGCGTCAGAACTGGAGATTCTGTGACGGTGGCACACAGGTTTTTCATTTTTGCAGGTTGTGTCAGATCTGGAGACTATACAATGGCGACGTGTAGGTTCCTCTCGTCGCGGAGAAGATTGGCAGCTAGAAGACAGGTAGTGTAGGTGCCCCAAAGACTGATATATTAATAGATCAGTATCAATGCGATCACATTCATAACGTCTTTGTGGGACCTTTAAATAAAGCCCATAGGCTACTGTTTATAAAGGCCAGAGCCTATAAAGGAGCGCACATCATAGCCTATAAACGAGAGCACATCATATTAGTTTCCCCACTGTCAGATGGACGACTAAGCTGGAAAAATGAATGGAGCTTGGGACTCCTAGAAGTTGTTAGCGAACTTATCAGGGAAATGTTCCCACTATCGTCGGGTTAGATGCTTGACATGGCCCACAGGCCATTGATTTAAGAAATGCCCTTTTAAGGCAGTGAATTTATACAAGGCAACTACCTCTATTTTATTATATATATACACATATATATAGGGTTTGCCCCTTCAAATGTAATGTTTTTCCCACACTTACCTACGGGAATGAAAAGAATTAGAATAATGAAAGGGGGCCACAGCCCATTGTGCTTTGAAACGTATAAGATGAAAAAATGTTTCCCAAGGAATTAAACAATTTAAAAGAGGCGTAGCCTCTAAAAAGAGAATGAGGGTGGTAACTAAACAAGGTTTTTAAACCCTGATAGATAGTTTATACCCGAATTTCAAGGAGATGATATTAATGAACCAAGGGCATACTTATATGATTGTAATTATAAATGTGTGCAATAATGACACTAGGAGTGTGCTATGATACTTTTTGCATCGAATGTCTGTTTCAGAAGAGCAAACAGTCATTTCATAGGTTTTTGGGTCCTCTAAAGTCATCGGAAGACTTATTGAGAACCCTAGACAAACCCTAGACCAAGTTCACCAACTTAAGCTCTAAATCAAAGGAGGTCATGGAAAATATATATAAGGTTCTTTAAATATGCAGTAGATAGCATGGTAGCGAAGCAAAAGCTTGAGGTTTAACTCCAAGGTTCTAAGTTGGAATGTTGAGCGATCCATATTAATCCGGAGGATTAATCATGGATATTATCTATTCTGCTGCATCTTAAATCTGAGATGCACAATGTTTAAGTTGTGATCTTTCCACTATTGCACGTTAGTATCAGACGGGTATGTTCTTAAAAATGAGCTTTACATCTTGACATCAGAGATATGTCTTTAGTTAAGAAAGAAAAAAATTGTTGGCCATTTTGTGTGTTGGGTGGATATCAATTGGTGGCTCTGAGATGGGTGTTACACTTAATCAGTCTTGTGAGCATGGAAGAACTACATATTAGCCTTCCTATGAGAGTTTTTATTTCTCTAATAAATAGAGACAAGCATCTTTTGTATATTGTTGGAATATTATAGAGTGGAAAATCTGTGAAAACACAATACTACATTTGTTGTCCTCCCCTCCTAGAGAAGAGGCAATCCATAACTCCCGTCGACCTTAGGGATCATGTTAACTGTCTCAACTCACAACTGGATTGACTGCTCTCTGCTGCCCAAGTCAGCAATTTAGACCATGACAATCATTTGCCAATCATTGAAAGGTTTGAAATGGTGAGTTTTTTTAATATCTCTAACAGTTATAATCTATGTTATATAGAAATGCCTTCCTTCTGCTGTTTCTGGCTGGCAACGTAACAGAAATTGCATGCAGGTACAAAACAGCCCTGAAACGGCTCTGAAATGCTGCTTTGGCCAGGATATGTGCTGGAAACTGTGGAGAAATGGCAGTGCCATTTTCATAGCTATTCCAGCACATACCCGGCGTTTCCAGTGGCACAGGTCATTCAAACATCCCAAAAATAAAAATCAAAAGCTAAAACATAAAAATCAAAACCATAAACTGTAGATCTGCTGAATTTCAGTCTGGGACTGAAGATTCGCGTGGTCTGCTCACTGCTGAAAGCCTTAACATGGGTTTGAAGATTCGTATAGGCTTGCTAAAACTGAAAGCTTGGATGTGGGCCTGCAACCATCTACTGATTCGCTGAACCGTTAAAATATTTCCAGATTCAAGTTGTGAGCTGAGCCATTCAAGTTTTGTGCAGCACCATATCCCCAAGCGTCAAGCCTTATTTGCTATTCTCATTTTCCTTCCATTCAAAGTTTCAAAGTTTAGCACTTAGAAAGTAAGAAGTTTGGTTGGCCGTTTATCACTTTGGTTATGTTTTCATTTTTATTTTTTATTTTTTAATTAAAACTTAGCAATGATTACTTTGTAAGTCAGTTTACATTTTTAATTTTGTAGTATACTAGTACGTTAATGTATGTCAAATTTAGCTTTACATTTATTCTATTTTTTTTTTTAATGTTTTACTTGTTGAAATTTGTGTCAAGTTGAACGCTTTTACAAGCAATTTAATTAGATGATTAATAAAACTCAATGTTCTCTGATATGAAATTGAAAGCTTATCTAATCTAAATAAGCAACAATTACATTATAAAATTGTACAAAGCAATAAGAGATAAAATTACAGAGCACAAATATATAATAAACACACTATATTATTGATTAATAAATCTGGAGCAATTACATGGTGAGAGAGCTTACAATATATAGGAGAATGATCTCCTTAATAGAAGGATTCAACTCTAATCTTCAATCCTCTTATCTCTCCTAGAATCACTCCAAAACCCATAAATCTCTCACACAACACTCAAATAGCTACGTGAGTTGTTTATTCAACAAACTGAGTTTGTTGAATAAACAACTCACGTAGCTATTTGAGTGTTGTGTGAGAGATTGATGGGTTTGGGAGTGATTCTAGGAGAGATAAGAGAGTATATTGTGGGATTGAAGATTGGAGTTGAATCCTTGTATTAAGGAGATCATTCTCCTATATATTGTAAGCTCTCACATGTAATTGCTCCAGATTTATTAATCAATA
Organism: Taxus wallichiana var. yunnanensis; assembly: GCA_018340775.1. Classification (NCBI taxonomy): domain Eukaryota; kingdom Viridiplantae; phylum Streptophyta; class Pinopsida; order Cupressales; family Taxaceae; genus Taxus; species Taxus wallichiana. The sequence goes on along the minus strand of CM031243.1, from coordinate 523,622,580 downwards.
ATATAGTGTGTTTATTATATATTTGTGCTCTGTAATTTTATCTCTTATTGCTTTGTACAATTTTATAATGTAATTGTTGCTTATTTAGATTAGATAAGCTTTCAATTTCATATCAAGAACATTGAGTTCAATCTTTATTTTCCACACACATGATATTAATATAACAATATTAATATCTCACTAATATATGAATATTACATTTTACAAATAATAATGTGAGCACTAATCCTGAGATTATTCCTAACAGTTCCGTTGTTTATATGATTCGAACTTATTGGTGAATTTTTTCCCCAAATTTTATTGACTAGTGATGTTGTTTCAAATTTTATGTTTGCTGATCTTTACACAAACCTTGTAACTCAGGTTAAACCCATATAAACACATTACATGCATGTTGAATGTTTTGAACTTTCATGAATACTATATTTTTTAAGTGTTTATCTTTTTATAGAATAAAAATAGGTACTATGTATTTTTTTAGATTTATATTTTTAATAATGTATTGTACAAACATTTCTGTGTTGTTTCGTACCCGAGGGATTTTGAAAATCTGTGTTTTTGGATTTCGTACCTGTTTCCTTTTCTGTTCTTGGCAACGTAGGTTATAATAATCTTTGTAAATGAAAGCCACAAAGTCGTGATCAACTGTTCTTTAGGCACATTTTCTTTGTATGCAATATAGCACTTATCTAAGCTTGAATTTGGCATACAACCCGTTGAAGGCATATGTTTTGCAAGGGTAAGAGGTTGCTATGCTATCAATGTGGAGTTGATGAATAAAACTATTAGATGTTTGCTAACAGAAGTTTGGTGGTGTGTCATTTATAAAAGATCAGTACACAATGCACAGCACCCTCAGCTGTTGCTGTTTGCTCAAAATGAATCCTATTGATAGACCCTGCCTATGTGAGGCAGGCCTCCCAATAGTTTTATCATTTATAACCAGCAGTAATAGTATTGGCATCTGATTTAAGTCGCAGTATTTATAGTCGTAAACCTTTATGCTGACCATACAGGGATAACTCGAACCATGGATCAGTCCATTCTGCCCATCTATCCTGGTGTGATGATATGTTGTAATCAAGGTTTGCACCAAAATTAACTCATCCATATGGGAACATGGGAAATCTATTAGGTATCATTTTCTTGTGAATCCCATGCATAGTTACCAGGGTTCGCCCCACCCTCCCGTACCCCTTGGATACGTACCCAGTACGGATACGTCCCAGGTACATACCAGGTACGTCCGGTGCGTTTTGACGTATCCAGTACGTACCCAGGATGTATCAGTACTGTTGGGCAGTGGGGGGGCTCTAAATTTATTTTTTTAATTTTATTTTGACTCAAACAAACTTCAGTTTTATTGAGGACTCGACTAGGAGGGCATGGCAACCACAAGGAAACCTGGAGATTGTTTAAAATCCCTCTAGTTTATTGAAGAGAAAATATTCAAAGGATATCAAGAACGTTTGAGGTAATTATTTGGGATCATCACAATTGGCCAAGGAAAGAAGCTATTCATAGAAATTTGGACATATATCTGAGCCTCCGTACAAGTTATTTATGAGATCAAATCTCAGGTGATCTTCAATACTAATAGAAAAATTTGGAACCACAAATTGCATAGCTTAAAGTTTCAAAGAGCATCTTGTCCTAGAAACTATTAAGGCACAACATTGACAACTTCCTGCATTCTTAAGGAGGATTAGAAGGTGATTTTGGATAATATGAATGCAAGAACCAACCAATGGACTGACCTCTTTAGTTATCATTGGCAGGTTAGAGTCAGCCTAATTAAATAGGTCCTTCAGGAGCTCCCTATATACATCTTTTATGGTCACCGTCACAACACAAAAATTAATCTCAAAGGAAATGGATGAAACACAAAGGAATATAATATTCATATATCATAGACAATGTAAAATCTTAAGTATATTGAATGTTTTGAACATTGATCGTACTATATTTTTCAAGTTTTGTATTTCTTATGGACTAAAAAATGAGTAAAATGAGTATATGAATTAAAAAAAAATTAAATATTTTTTTAATATATATGTACGAACATATCCAAGACGTATCGTACCCAAGGGTTTTTTAAAATTGATGTATCCGTGTATTGAACCCCATCTGCACGTACCCGTATCCTAGCAACATAGATCCCATGTAGTATAAAAATTCCTGTGCCAAGACCTCTGCAATCTTGAGTCTAATATTCATCTAAGGCAATACAATAAAACAAGTCAATTTTGTCAGTTAGTCGATGTCAACCAATATGGCACTGCATCCATTAACTGCTTTCGGCAGGCTAACTATAAAATCAATGGATATTTCCTTCCACATCGAAATAGAGATATCATGTGGCTTTAACATTCCAACAAATGGTAACGCTCGGCTCCTTCCTTTTGAAAATTTAGATACCGGCCCACATACACTATAATGCCTTGCTTCATCCATAGTTGATACAGATTCTGCTTCAAGCCGATGCTCATTATTCTACTTCTTGGATATCCTGCAAAAACTATATTGTGAGCTCCCTAAATAATCATTCACCTTAGCTTCTCCGATTGCAAGACAAATTTTTCCTTGACACCAACAAACTATCTGCTTCTAAATATTAATCTTCTGGTGACATCTACACCATCAACTTGCAATGCGAGAGGACAGAGTTCTCACTATTCGATTTCCTTCTGCAGGTTGGTCCTTGTAACACCCTCCACAGGTAAATCTCAGAACCCACTTGAGGAATCAGCTACTTTGTTGCCTTTCCCATTTCAGAACATCACATCAGTCATATTCGCTCAAGAGCTCCATCCCTCATCATTCTCATGTATTTGTGTCAGTTGAGTAGAAAAATACCACATGATTTGGTAATCAGCCTTTAGCTCATATTTTCTCCCCAAAAGACATGGCACCACATATTCAGCGTGGATATTACAATCCCAATTTTCAACATTAATAGGCCAATAGTAACTTTCCTAGAACCTTTGACATTCAAAAAGAACCTTCAAAAGGTAAGGGAAGTGATAGAACTACACCCAAAGGTCGTGAGGATTTGAAGCATCCTTGGGAAGAACTATGAGAACCCAAATAAGATTTATTTGGAGTACAACATGTACAGGTATGTTGTCAAGGGTTATGTCACAAAAAGGCACAACAAGACATCGTTATATACTGAAACATCCCCAAAACAGGATGTGAATGGAAACATTCCTTGCTGGCTGCCCTGTCCCACTCTAGGCGGGCTAGAACATTTTTTAAGAAATGGTTTCTATTTCTCGCAAACATTTTCTTGAGAAAGAGTCATTTCCGAGTGCTGCTCATCTGCAAGAAACAATCCGCCAGAAATAGGGGGAAAAAGGATGAAATTTATCAAGAATACACCAAAAAAACCAAGAAAATATGGTGGTACCCTGAACCAAATCCTAAGGAGTAAACCAACTCTCTAAAACAATACAACAAGAATTGAATTGGATTCAACATAACTCGTTGATGATGCTCGTGCTGGACTGCTAAGTCAATCAATTATAGGATTCTTGGATTGGACACAAATAAACCCGATTTTGGATGCTTGGTATAGGATATTTGGCAAATTTCCTACTTAACAATTACGATTTTTTCGAAGTTTTTATTCGTATTTTTAGGATGAATATTTTCTTAAGCCGACTTTATAAAATATCTTCAATAAATGTCCTATATACTGTTTTAACATGTAGTTTCCTTGCTGGTTTTGCAAATTTAACACTGAACCATCATTGTGTTTTATCTGTTTTAGTTAAAACTTATGAATTAACAAGATTTTGCATATTAATACTTCATCAATGGTTCTTTGGTCTCTTTTTAGTTGATAGAAGGGTGGATTTTTATCTTTGTTGTGATGATTTTGTGTTGTACAACTATTCTAAGATGTGACAGAGAGGGATTGTGTACGTATTTGAAAGACAAAACCTTGACTAATGGAAACCATTCCACAAATGAGCATGACTAATCACAACATTCACAAATTGTAGAGAACTCTTTTTCAATATTGTCTTTTATCAAGTTGTGATTATGCCAATGATTCAAAATGGGCTGCGCTAATGTAGTTTATGTTTCTAATTATCGTATTTAATTGAACCAGTCAGTAGTTAGTTTGGAATTCATACTGCTGATAAATTAATATATAAATTCCAATGAACCACATTAGAAAATTTAATACTGAAGATTGCCCATTCTTGTTATGATTCGTGAGTAAGAATATGATATGTAATTGTATTTGTAAAAATTTGAGTTATGTAACATTTTTTTATTCTGAGGTAGTATAAAATTTAATTATTCATAAATAATCATAAGCATTTCTTATTACCAAAACCCAAGATCTCTTATAGTTATTTCTTGATTTGAACTTTTTTTTTTTGTCTGGGTTACCATTTACCATTTCCGCGTTTCAGGTAACATAGGTTGATGGTGGAGGAGACTCTCCCAAAGGTCACATCTAGCCAAATTCCAAGAGTCATAGTGACTGCTAATACTCATTTAATATATTATGTTGGGTTGAAATCAGACTTGATATCTGAATGTCTACGTAAAATATTTGCCCCTCTAGCATAGAATAAAATCACACACTTTTCTCCAAGTTTGTTGGAAAACATTTCCACTTTAGAGAAATCTGGTAATGTTGTTCCGGATTCTAAATCTGCTCTTTTTCTGCTGCCAGTAGCCCATAGAAAATGGCAAAAATTTTGGATTACACAAGGAAAACCTTGACCTGATGGCATCGCTAGCACAACTTTCAACATGGATTGCTTTCAGTGGCAATAGTAATTGTGTACTACATATTTGGCCTCGTTGCATATAGCCTTGCCAGATGACTTACTTCCAGTGGGGAGGGCCTGTGCCAAATCATACTAGGACTTGCACGCACTGTGCATTTCCATTTTCATAAATTATTATGTTTTATCTACATTTATTTTGAGCGTGATGAGAGTCATAAGGTGTTAGCTAAAGATGTAGCAATAAGGTCGTCTGCTGACATGGAAATTTGTAATGTCCAAGTAGCCCAATTTTTTTATTCTTATCTACAGCTAAGGGAGACATGCTTTAGCACACTAAGGATGAGCCTTATTTGCCCCAAAGAAATGACATACGGGCGGAGGCAATAGGGACTCATTGTTGTGAATAGGGTATGGTCTGCATGGACAAACTTAAACAGTGTTCACTTTAGGGGATGATACTCATTACAAAAATTTGATGTCAAGTGGCTGCCAAAACCTCCAAGTTGTTGGGTTACATTGAAGTCAAACACTGATAATTCCACAATCAAAACACAGAAAATCTTAGTGTCTTGCATTGATTATCAACTTCTCAAATGTTCAAGTTATCAGAACCTCGCACGATTGTATGACCAATAACGAATATCACTTGGCTCACCGAGGCTTGTTGCGTGACTTAAATTGTCTTAGGTCCCGACTAGTTCCACGTCAACAGATAATTCTGAATTACATGCAATTGGTGGTGGAGGGTCCCCAATAGACTACATTAAACTCATTCAAGTCCTTAGGGTCTTACTTATGTGACATAATATTATATCATAACATCATGACCGGCACATCAACATCAAATTAGTTAATGGCATTTTCTAATTATCACATTATTATTTTCACTTATTAAGAATTGGAGATGGTAGTAATATCATTCTCAAGTGCCTGGTATTGAACCCTAGTATTTTTGCACTTGAACATTCCCTTTCCCTTTCTAATTGAATCGCATAAATGATGTTCGACTTGTGCTAACAGGTTACACCATTGAGCATAAGTTACAAGGATGATTTATCCATTCACTGCGTAGAGGGCAGTTCAATCTTCTGTTGTCTAATTCGCCTAATCAATCTAATCTTCACAGCAGGTTGTGATTAGGTAGATTGTAAGGCTAATCCAATTTGAGCATATGGATGGTGTCCATATTACCCAAGGGAAGCAAGAAGTAATACTTATGGATACTTTTCAGTTATGTTTATGGTGTGTGATTATTACGTCTGCATAGGCTCTGAGTCTAATCTATCTAAGCAGTATTCAAGGGGTAGGGTTTTGACATCTTAATAAAGGAAATATGAAACACTGGTCTGGCATCAAACATGTCCCTTGAAAATGCATTATTTTTGCAGATTTGAATCCATTTACATGTAACATTTTGCTTTCTGCAAATTCTTTTCAATTACAAAAATATACTCAAAAACATGGGACAAAACAGCTGCATTGTGTCATATGTACATAAACAATTTTAAAGCTAACATACGCAAATAGCAAACAACAATGGCAAATGTTAAATTAAAATGTAAAATAGAAAAGGGGATAATCAGATGCCATTTCTACTTGCATTCCACCAGACACAGAAAGTGTTCAGCTGTTGGTGATCATTCCATTATGATCATCAAAATTTAATTGCAAGCAAATTAGGAAGATAGGTTAAGTTTTCCATCACTTTGTAGAATCATTTATGAACACAAAACCACAAGATGTTGAGCCTTTCTCAAAAAAATAGTGGGTTAATCCTTAATTTGAAACCCAATATGATCATGAACAGTTGTTTTGTACATCTAGGCCTTCTTGGTAAAATTATTTGGTAGACCCAATTCTGAAACTGATTTAAACATGTCTGCAGATACTGAAAGTAATGCTTCTAGCTCTCTATTTAAGAGTTATTTATACAGGATTTCTATTTCACACCTGTCTCCTTTAGAAATCCATACCCTACACATCACCATCACTACGACACTTGTATAATGTTGGGTACTTCTGTTATGAATAGGAAAGCATCTGTTTGGAGTTCAAAGCAGGTTGGCATGAGTGGTGGTGAACTCTGGTAAAGATGGAAGGGCGAGCCTTTTGAATGTTGATACAGAATCCCTTTGATGTCTTGGTGGAAAAATTTAACCATCGAGGACTTGTAAGCACTAAGGATAGACAGTTGAGATGTAGCAGTGGATCCATCTATGAATCATCAGTACTCTCAGCAATTTGCCAAGTTCTCACAGAACTTCTTGCTAGGCAAGTTTTTACAGTTTTAAATTGTGAGTCTTGTCTGGACATGTTTCTGCCAAGTTTTGCCGAATTTCTGTAAGACCAAGATTTAAGTAATTTTTAAGCGGCCGAGTCAGGAAAATTTTGGTTTGCCAACTTCAAATTGAATTCGAGTATGCAGACTATGCATCAGACCATGCAATGGAAACACCACCAAATTACGCAATGACAACAGACTCAAATGGTTTGGAAGGCTTATGTTGGTGATAAGTGATAACTCTCTATTCAAGTGGCTTTGCTAGACATGTTAAGTCTTCCTGGGATTGTATTGTGTGGCAGTGATTTTGTCATTTTATTTTCCCAACCATATTTCATTTGCCATCATGTTCAATGACAGGTATTTCTCAGTGTTGCTGTTTTTATACAAATGAACAATTGACTTCAGGATGTACATTGCAGACACGAGTACAAAGCTGTTCTTTAGATAAATAACAGAATTGATAATCAAGCTACCCATTGAGGCATGTCCCTCTAGGTATAGAAAACCTGTTGTATGAAAATTGTGGCCTAGAGAGAGGTGTACGTTGTATACCATGCTCAATCATCAAATTAGGCACAATTTGGTAAAGTCAAATTAAGACCGTGACTGATGGAAGCTACTCCTAAGCCAAAAAAAAGCCTGATTAATTTTCCAAAATTGTTTGTTATACATAATATATACACACATAGATCACTTGTATTTTTCAAAATTATCACAAGGACGCAACTCAAAAATTCCTAAGTGAGATACATATGTCATTTTCATAAGGTTTATACCTCTGAACTTTGAGAGAAAAACAACGTAGTCAAATAATAGGAGAGGAGATGTCATGCGCTAACAAAAGGAATAAGCACCAATGATAATGAAGCCAAACAAACTTGGGAACCCACCATCATAGTCAAATACCACCTGCAACATACAAATAAGAATTCAGCACTCTAGATTGGGGATATTTACCGATAAAAATAATGAATTCCAAAAGCACAAAAGATTTTAGAATGTGATTCTCAGAACAATATACGAGAAAACAAATCAAAATAATATGAGATACAAAAACAACAGAATAGTTCCTAACTAGAGTGAAAGATAAATGTAAATGAAAAAAACATGTGCAAATAATGGATTAAAATATAATGACAAGTAACATATGTTAGCAGGAGGCTTCCTTAACCTTCTTAGAAAAAGTAAAAAAGAGAACCCATCTGAAAATAAGATATTCTTCAATGGGATGAAAGATGATTATAACCATGCAATATGAGTAGCACAACAAAGAAGTCTTGGAAAGATATTATTTTACTCAAGGAAAGAAGGTTGGCAGGCCAGAAGTGGAAGAGACGCTAGGCATGGCTGATTGAATCTGAGAAGGGGTTATGGCATGGAAACCACCACCAAAGTCAGAGCTAAGCAGAACAGTGAGCCTCCACCAATGGGGTAGAGTAACCAAGACCACGTCTATCATTGTAGCACTTGTGTAGGCCATTTCTAGAGACCATGAAAGGAATCCCAAATGACTGGTACATGGAGAATAAGGAGTTGGTCAGCTGGGAAAAACTTCAAAAAGTGTTTCAGTGAGATAAGCACGGGGCTTTTTAAAACATGAAGCAAGGAAAAGGTGGTCCTGTCCACACGAAAGAGGATATTGAAGTAGTTGATTACCAAGATGGAAAATCCTCTTGTTAATGGATCAAAGAAGAGATGATTTATCTAATGCCTTAGACCAAAATTCAAGACAAAGCTATAGATCGTCCCACTAACAACATAGAATAACGTGTATGATAGCGCAATGAACTTAGAAAGTGAAGGGAAGATCAATGCATGAGTCAAGATGCCAAGCAACCTCAAGGATGACAAAGAATAGTCCCACATAATAAAAACCCTGAGAAAGGAAAGGATGAGGATATTCAAGGAGTTAAACAGTGAAACGAAGAAACAGAAGAAATTAGTATAGTGCGTGACATGCTGCACAGAAGGGAATTCAAGTGTAAAGTGTCCAAGCAAACAGTTTTGAGAGATATATAAAGTGATACAGCACTTAGTGAAGGACAGCCTGTTCAACATAGAGAACAACAAAGAACGGCAAGTGTTGGCCGTGGAAGCATCAAGCTCTAAGGAAGCTAATACTGGGGGATACAGCAACTGCTGACAAGGAGGAAGTGGTCAATGATTGCTCAAGATGACTACGTTCAATCACTCCGAGGGATCAAAGTTTGTTTTAGTGGAATAATATATACAAATCATTTTACTTGCAAATGGAAATAAACACCAACAGACCATATTGGGGCACTTGTTGAGATGCTTACTTTCATTTGAATTTATTGTTTTATTCATTAGCCTTTCTCAGGCAGAGGTGAACAGGTTAGGAAGTCAGCCAACTTTGTTATGTTAAGGCTCACTTGAAATCTTTCAATCTCATGTTGACTGAATGAATGAATGAGCGATTGTAACGAAGTCTGCAAGACCAAGCAGTCTATGGGACCCAAAGTTAAAACTGAAGTGTACAAAGCCACCCCAAGAGCTGCCTAACAGTTTTGCATAAAATCCATTGCCTTTTTGATGTTGCATCTCTTGTTGTGGATCTTGACCAAAAGATTCGTTGTTTTGACAAGTCTTTCTTCTTCAAACAAGGATGGTAGGTTGTCTACTTTCAAACTGTCCTCATACTTGATACAAATGTCATTATATGTTGTGCACTCCATGATGTAGTGCCATTTTGTTTCCACAAGAAAAAGAAAGAAAGAAATTATATTAATGTCCACAGATGACCAAAAGTAGGTCAATGGGACTCGAGGATACAGCAGTTAACAATAGAAAGTTCTAGGAAGAAAGAATCCTAGAAGCAAAATAAAGGAATAAAAGTACATAAGACAAAATAAAGCAGTGGGCCACTAACACAGGTGGTAATGAAACCAATACAAATAGCAATGAAGGGCATGCAACAGCCCCAAAAGCATGTGCCAATGAACACTAGAAGGGAATCTCATCTGATATATCCGCATGTGCCTCAAGTGGAGGAGTCAACTGGGCCACACTAGAAGACCCTAGGGGTAAGTAGAGCGCTTCCTCTAGAATCTCCCTAACATCCAAGGCCAATGTAGCTCTTGTAGTAGAAAAGGAATTTGTAAAATGAGTCTACCCATGTGCTCTGTGGGCAGCTAGTAAGTACTAGATGGGAAGGAGCAGAGCCACGCCGACAAGGAGAGTCATGATGCCAAGAAAGAGCAGGCTTGGGGATCTGTGCAATGTGAGTAGTAATAGTGTGCTAATAGAAGTGTCACCCAATCAATCAATCAGCTCTAATATGTGAATTACCAGTGCCCAAAAGGGCGCTTAGTGTTCCCTGTTGCCTAGGTGGGTTGGAAAAACGAGGTGATCAACATGGGGGCTCTAAAACCTTTAGAATCCCCATATAGGGATCTACGTTGGAAGGTGACAGGAAATGTGATGATCAATTTCAACTTGTAACTGGTGCCAGCACACTGTCATCTAACCAAGGGGGAATATCAAACCATGGGACCGGCAGCGCTGGAGATAGTGAGGGCGACAAATAATACCACCCACCATTTGCAAGAAATACTCAACGTAAAAAGAGCATTTGGGGTTTAGCGGCTCAAGGGGGGATACTCAAGTGGCTTGGTTTTACTGCCTGTTGATGTCCTCTATGGCAGCTCTAGAAATGATGTCCTTTGTGGGGAGGAGCCCTGGCAGGGGGCGGACATAAAAGAGGGTAGACTATGAATAGAGATATCAATTGAAAAAATAAGTAACCTAGTCTCAAAGTACAAACAATCCCAGTGTCTGGTGGGGATCAGTGCGGATGAGTTAAGCAAACCTCTCTGAAGAGCAAAGTGCTAAGTATGGATATCTCTCAGAAGTCCAAACCAATCAAAATAGATAATACCCACACATAGGACTCACTCCATGTCTTGAGCAGATAAACATCAAACAGAATTAAGCTTTACAGATTTACAACAGTAAATTCATTATTGAGTGTGATGAGAGTCGCAATAAATCACAAGGAGCATAAAAAGTGGTCCTATGTCAACTTCATTTATAGCAATAGAGTTTTAAATTTCATCTATGGCCAGCTATATTACACATTTTTAGTGTCTTCTGTTAGAATTTGTTTTTCTGTTAGTTGGTCTACAAAAATTAGATGAATAGATAAAGTTCAGTTTCTGCAACAGAACATTAAAAGAAGTGGCAACTGAAATTTGCAGTTGCCAGCACAAAAAAACATCTATGGCTCTTTGTCCTTAAAATGTTCCTACATTTATGCTTTCCGGCTTTAAAAATATGCATGCAACAACAGGAAAAAAGAAGAAGTTTTTTTCAATTCTTTAACTTCTCTCAACTTCAAGCAGGATAAACTTTTAGAATATTTACCGCTAAATGGGATGGAGCCAACTCCAGCATGTCAACCATCTGCAACAGAGTATCAAATTCATATAATCCATGAGTAAAAACCAAAATACTAGCCATGAATGAAAGCAGTGCTTTCATTCTATCATTAATTACTAAGCACAAATACAAGCATACCCGCAAGGAAGCTTATTTTCAAAAATATAAAAATCCAAGCCATTAGTACTCGTCTTTGAATGACAGAGAATTATTATTTTTTTGTATAATTGCCTGGCATCATTTGAGTGTACATTTGGTTGCAAAATATCCAGAGTTCCAGTAAGCAGACCTCCAAGGCCAATTACCCAATCGTTTTCTTCATGTCTAAATAAAACACAACTGGCATTCACCGACCAGCGATGGTTCTTTATCTAAAGCTAAATATCCTTGTATTGCACACCAATGCTAAGGCTAGCATGCTAACACCGTTGAAAAGTCCTACGACCTTGCAAATGGTTACAAAGATAGTTTTGTTTAATTCAATTATCCACAGCAAGTTTATTACAAGACTACATGATTAGATTCAAGCATTGTTCAATGTACCCCAACAAAAGTCATTCTGACTATACACTCAACAATCCTGGCACTTAGAATTCTTCAAAACATACACTTACAATCATTTTCCTTACCCATCTAAGATCTTGATTAAGGAGCAGACATCAACTTAATAAGCAGAGAGCAGCATGGTTTTCATTTGTCCTTTGATTCAGAATAGGATTTATAAACCGAGTTTGGGAGTTTTCTGCTGCAGAAAAACAACATTGACAGGGCAAAATGATTCCAGCATGACAATCAGAAGTCGAGCTCGATGCAAAACCAGGTTTTCACATGGATAAAATTTGAGCTTGATGCAGAAACATCTTTTACTAGGACTGCATCTACATTATTCATCTGAAATCCACATTTCGATCTAGAATTGAGCAGCATGTAATTAAAAACTGATTGGATTTTGATCTTAAATTTCAGAGAAATAGTATGAATCTCTCCCAAAGTCATTGAATAACTACTTTCTGGTCATTCTCTATTTGCTTGTTTATGTCTAAAACATGTAGATATGCATTTGCAGTTTAGATCAAATGAAACAAGTAGTGATTTCAATTATTGTATGCACGCATTCATGATAAGAAAATTGAATTTAATTAAACTTACAATTGAGATGGCTTTGAAGATTGTTAAAACCCAATCTCCATTCCCATCAGCATGCTCCAGTCCACCATGGCGCAACATTGCTTTGTTGATGGCAACACATAAGGTATCAAGTTAGCACTCAATTCAAAATATTAGAAGACTCGTGCATTCAAGTAAAAGGAATCCAATATTTGAATATACATGGTGTGCCACAATGGTGGGAAAGAAATCAAAAATGCAATCCTACCTTAAAGATAATCCATTTCAGTATTTGTGATTGGTATCTTTTGTCAGTCATTAAAACTTTTTGTAGTCAATTACATCCTTGTTATGGACTTTGTATTCACGTTGGTCAGTCATACAATTTGTTAATATGCAAACAGGAAAAGGGCTAAAACTAGGACATAAGCTACAAATAGCCTCTTGGGTGTCAGGGTGGAGACTATTTTCAGAGCAAGTGGATTTTGTGACCATGCCGCTGGAGACCATGTTATGGCAAGTCCGGCAACCACATTCTACCTGGAGACTTTCTCGGGTTGAGTTGGCACCCAAATCTCCTAAAACGTTATCTTCTAAGCATTGCCTGAGCTGATATGCCAATGCTACTCCACCATTAGTATTTTTATCAAATTTAAGAAATCAGATCACCCATAAATATTCTGGTTTTTATTTCAGTTCTATAAGATGCAAACGAAAGTCTTTTTGGTATGAGCATCCAGATTTTAGATTTTTATTTCTACAATTTAGACTCAATTTTTTCAGACCTGGGTTTTATGCTCTAAGATTTCTAGAGTTTATGGCTAGGCTCATAACAGTAGTATTTGAGCAACTTCCTTGGCCTTATATGTTAAAATCAACAATGTCTTCATTCTCAGCTACTCGTGGTGAAGATAAATTGCCAATTAGAAATCGCATAATTGATGAAAAACAGAAATTGCATCATTGGTGAAAGAAACCATAAGAGTTTCAGTTCTATAAGACACAAAAGAATGTCTTTGTGGTGTGAGAGTCCGGATTTTAAATTTTTATTTCTACAATTTAGATTCAGTTTTTTCAGACCTGGGGTTTATGCTCTAGGATTTACAGCAGTTAATAGAGTTTATGGCTAGACTCATAACAGTGGCATTTGAGCATCTTCCTTGGCCTTATCTGTTGGAATCAATGATGCCTCTATTCTGAGCTACTCGTGAAGAAGATAATTGGAAAATAGAAATTGCATCATCGGTGAAAGAAAACCATACGAGCTACGTTGGATGGATTAAGGGCCTTCATGGAACAAATGAACCAAGCCATACATGCATTAATAGTGACTATGGACCAAAGGAGATGGGGTGGCAAGAGTTACAGTGAAGAATATTTTAGAGACACCGAAATTGGGGGACGAGGATAGGATGTTCTGATCAAACAATCTTTGAAGTCAAAGAAATCAAGTCAACCATGGTGGGGGTCACATAAACCAAAGACTAGTGGAGAAGATTAGCTTTCTTAAGTTTGATGGTTGTAGAGATGTTTGTTGGCTAGATTTTCTACACAGTTAAAAACCCAGGGAGTCATGAGATAAATCTCCCTCATTTACCGGTGAGGCTCCAATGTAAGATGTTTTTCAATCTAGTAAGTATGAATCCTAATAACTATTTGCAGGGGTTTTACTTTAATTACAAATCGCAAACCATAGCTTAGCAATTCTGCAGCAAGTAAGCAATTGTTATGAAGTATTTGCAGAAGGGGAAAATAATAGAATTTGGGAAAGAAGAAAGGAAGATATGTGATTCAACCAATAGTTTTCAGAGTTGGTCTCATCCACACAGATCAAATAAACAAATAGATCTCACAATAATTGCAAGTAAAGGAAATGAATAGCTTCTAACCTAAATCTTAGATAACACAAAGTTTATCTAAAAATTAAAATAGAAGAAAGAAGCAAAGCACCGTAGACACAAAGTTCTCCGGAAATCCACCCTTTATTCAATTCCCCAACTTTCACAGAAATAACAAAAGCACAAAGTCTGAAAACTCAAGAATGCTCTAGAAAAATTGTGATTATCTAACCCGTAGGCTCTTCCTCTATTTATAGTGTATAGAGGGTAACTACAAATAGGAAACAATAACTGAACTCACACATGTGGAAGCTATAAAGGAAACATCTGGCAATCTTTCCCCGAATTCCTCTCTACGTGACATACATCTGAAGACTAAATCAAAGTTGTGCATGTTTGCCACCTATTCTTAATTAAAGGACCTTTTCAAATAACTTAAAGTAATGGCTTTTAACCAATTACTTTAGTTTTACAATTTTGTCCGAGAAAATAAGAAAGAAGAGAGGAAAGAGGAGAAGAAAGAAAATATGTCAGTTGCTACACTTCACGCTCTCTCTTTGTTCTGATACTAAATGTACATGTCAAACATGTGATTCAATATCTTCCCATCTACTTCAAAGCAATAGCTTCTTTCTCAGTCTTGAACCGCAGCAATCCCCTGGATAGAGTATCAATGCTTGCCTTTACTTTTTCCAAACTAGGCCCAAATCCTTTGATATTTGCATGAAGTCTCACTAGTTTACCAATCGAATCCAATGTGAAAGGTATGACAGCTTCATCAATCTTCTTTTGGACACCTGAACGAAATTCCTCAAGAGAAGCAAACAACTTGTCGGAATATATCTCGTATAGTCTTGAATACCATCAACTTCATTTTGTCTTCCAACAATTGCATTCTTTTTAGCATAAGCTTGAGAATCTCCATGCGGAAAGACACTTGTTATCTCTAATCGCCTACCCTTTTCTATCAACCCATCAGTACAATCTGTCAATTAATAATATATTCTCTAAAGCAATGCATTTATCTTGGCCAAGGTATCCAGGTGGCTCTCAGCAACTATATTCTCATCTTCTATACCTGTCATCAATTGCTTCAGCTAAGATAATGCCATGTGCATATCCTCCAAGCTAGTTGGTACTTCCTCAAACTGCTCTGAAGCTTGGTGGATGATTTGCTCTTTCCATTTAGCAATAGCTTTGACCTGATTTCCCGCATCCTCAATCTCTTCAATCAAATGGCAGCTCACTGCTCCTGTGCTAGCACTGGTTGAGAAGAAGGTTTAGCAACCTTGGCAATAATCTCACATAATTGGGAGATCTGTATCTGAAGTTTGGCTTTTTCTACCTTCTCCCTGTCAAGCTTGAGGAATAAAGCATCTATCAATGTCTGAGTATCCTGCTTTAATCCCTCTGTGGTGTTTTGCCCAGTGGCACTTTGGTTACTGATATGTCTGCATCCGTTAGCTCTCCCTTTTGCTTCCCTTCGGTTGGAACTGATAATTCAACAAACGTTTGCCTTGACTCTTCAATAACCAACCTTGAAGTTACTTTAGCAGCGTTAGGTCTTTTGACTTTTCCTAAGCTCACGAGTAGCTGCAAGTCTTCTTCTCTTAGGTTGATTTCTTCCCTAGCCTCTGGGATTATTTGCAAAGCCAACCAGGATGCAAAATTACTCCCCAAGGAATGAGAAACCTCGGTATGCATTACCATTTCTTGCTCAAGTTATGCTGCATTTGAATTCACCATTGTATTGTGACTTTCTTCATCCGTGCAATCTAAGGACAATGCTCTTTCGAATTTTACCATTTGTGCCTTCAATTCCTCCATAGGAGGAAGTGGAGAACTAAGTAACGGAAGAGGAGTGTACACGAATGATGTCAACTTTGGTTGTGGAAAAACTGTTGTCACCCAGAGGTGCACCCAGATAGAGAATGGTGTGTACTCTCTCTCCTGTTGACAAAATTGGAACACCTCAAGGTTGTGGGTAACCTATGACTGAGGTGAACCTCCAAAGTGGGTTGGTTCCCTTGTGAATCACCTAAAAACTAATAAAATTGACAAGGAAAAGGGAGAAGGAATGCGGGAAATATAAAATGAGGTGATACACCAATGATTTGACACACACATGTACTACTGCATACAGAAAATATAGAGATCCACACACATGCACAACTCTAGGCTAATCTGCAAAATTAATTCAAAGGTTTAGGTAAGGGACAGCAGTATAGGGAAAAAATTCCACAACAAAGCAATACAATACCCTGATAAACACAATGAATACTCAGAAAACCAACGATATGAGAAGGCAAAAATGGAGCTTTTCTATTCAGAGATGCAAGTACAAGCTAGGATTGCCAGAGCAAAACAACTGGAAGAGTGTGTATTCTCTATCAAAAATCAACCCATATATATAGGCTGCCCCTTCTTTGCATGCAAGAATAAAATAAATATTTTATTCACCCCCTTTGCCTCTTTCAAACATGCAAGTGTTCAAAACAAACACAAACTCCTTTTGTCTCTTCCAAACATGCAAGTGTTCAAAACAAACACAAACTCCTTTTGTCTTTTATGTTCTCTTTTCCACTTTATCCTTTTTCTTTTCTACTTGTCTTTTAGCTCCTTAATCCTTTTGTCTTATCTCCTTTTGTCTTTTCTCCTTGATCTTTTTGTCTTTTCTTCTTGTCTTTTCTCCTTTATCCTTAGAAACCTCTATTTTAGCACTTTGTTAATTTTAGCCAATTTTCCAAAAATAGCCAAGTGTTATTCAATGCTTTGCGTGGCAAATTTGGTAACATTTTGGCGACATCACGGGATTGTTTGCCTACTAAACAATGTGTATGCAAGCACTTCTTGGAAAGAAAACTAACTAGAAAACTGGAAAACAATGTGCATGCAAGCACTTATTGAATTGAAATCCTAAACTACCTTACTATAACCAGCTAGAAAAGGAAAGCTAAACAAAACCATGATCAAGTTGAGAGAAATAACTCCCTTTCTTTAGAAAGTGGGGCCATGAGATCAATTTTGCAACTAGATCACATGGTATGAGTGCAGACATGGCTTGCACTATCGATTTGCCCAAAATATCAGCCCATAAATGAATAAACACCTCTGTAGGATCTGAATTTTGTCTTTGTAGATGTTGTGGCTGATTTTTGACAGCTTGAAGCTCTCTCTTATACTCTAAAATGAGCACAACTAATGGCAACTCTGTTTGTGGCTCTAAACTAGCCAAATACCTTATTGGACATGGTCTTTTCATGATTGGCAAGCTGATTTTTCTGATCTGCCCCTCCTCTTTGTGTGAAATTTCATCATTTGGAGTGTTTAAGGCCCTATCCTGCTCATATTGGATGCTTGTAGACTGATCTGCAACATTTGCTACCTCATCTTTTGCAAGCAACTTCATATTTGATTCCTTTTCAAGCTCAAAGGAAGATTTAATAACCAGAGACTATTCATGGAAGAAGATAGATGATGGAGGTGTAATACTTACAATTTCAATTGGCTCTTCTTCATCATCAGATCCTTCTGAGTCTAATAAAACCTCATCCTTTACAAGTTGATCGATATTGTTGATCTCGATCTTAGAAACACTCACATGCTCCTTCAAAACATTGTGTGTACATCAGTATCTCAAGAGATTTGAGAAAAATTAGTCTAACCTTTGTATGTTGGTCATATTCCTCCTGTTGCTCTATAACTTCAACCACTTTCGTGCACTCCTCTATGGTAGGCTTAACCAACTGTGGAATCTCTATGCCCTCAAACTGTAAGCTCCATTTTGTCAGATTTGGTTCATTCCATAATGGACTTGGGAATATGAGGGAAGGGGTGGGTTGGGTTGCTAACTAATTTTGCAATGGCTGAGATGATTGGAGAGGTGTAAGATCTTGTGGAGGAGAAGCTTTAAGAAAGCTAGGAATTGGAAATTGGGCTCTAGTTGAAGTGGTTGGAAGGTAGAAATAGTAGGGTTGCATGATGATAGTAAAGAATTGCCCCATTGACAGGATTTCTCAACACTATATTGGTAAGCTTCCATCTCTTCATTCCACTTTGATATTTGTGGTATCAACTGCATAGTCTATCTTCTCTTGAGGACTACTTGGTACGAGTAATTGTAATGTCCCCATTTTCTGAAGACTCTTAGCCTATTTTTTCCCGTGGGCTTTGGGATGTTGCAAGGGGAAAATTATATTAAATAATTAAATATTATTGCCGGGAGAGTGATTTTTATCATTTGAAATTAGAAAGCAATAATTATTTAATTATTTAATTATGTAGATTATTTAATTTAATTCCCAAAATATAAAATTAAATGGGGAATTAATTAAATAAATATTTAGGTGGCTTTTATTGATAAAATCACCCTTTGAAAAGGGGACACCACACCTAGGGAAAACAAACTGCTTTTATTTAATAATTTCCCTCTCCTAGGGATTTCGAATTTTGTGCCTCCTTGCTTATTTCATTATTATGATTATGTTATGAAAAAAGTTATTTGATACTCCATGCTTGGAGTTGGGATGCATGCCCATTGATATTTTCCTTCTCTCTCTCATGCTTGGGAGATCTTTGTAGCTGATCTTTGAATATCGAATTGAAAAGGTTATTTGTTTTGGTTGAGTTTGCAAGTAGAAATCTGCATGTTTTTACTGTAGCGATTCACTGTAGCAGTTGGGTTTTGGGTGTGATCTCTTGCTCCTTGCATATCGATTTGGCTGATTTAATATTCCTTGTGATAGTGGTTTATGCTTGTTTGAATGGTACACCCTGGTTCTATATGATATTATTCAGCTCCTATATTGCAGCGACTTGTTTATGATGTGTTTGGGGATTCATTTGAATGCAAATTCCAGCTAGTTAGGTGTGTGATCTTATTTCCCAAACTGCTGCGACTTCCTGGGGAAGTGATTTGAATATTTTAATGCATGATTGAAGTGCTAACTGCCCAGCGACTCTTTCATAATAGTTGTGGGCTGTTTTGCATATATTTCTGGGTGATAAGCGACCAGCCTTTTGTCTATTTTCATGTTATATATTGCAGAGATTTCCTTTCATGGTATTGAGGTCTGATTTAGATGTATTTACTGCTGTGAATCGATTGAATTAGTGCAAGGGTTTTGTAATGCAATTGTTTAGTGGATAAGGTTGGTAGTGAATTTCACGCTTAAAGACTTGATCATTCCTTGCCCAGCGACCTCATTTGGAGGGCCATATTGATTAATAATTGATCTGATCTCCCCCTCTAAAACAGCGACCAACCTGGGCATGTTTGGTAACTATTTTGGTGCATTTTTAGAAGCCAATCGATTGGTATTCTCTGCCTTATTTGCAGTGATTGGTTTGAGGCATGTTGGGTAGTAAAATACTGTGGATAATGATCTAATTATTGCCTTAATGATCTGCTGTTGCAATTCCAGTTTTGACGTCTGATTTTGGGAGTGAACATTGACTGATTATTACATTGCCTCTTTCAAACATGCAAGTGTTCAAAACAAACACAAACTCCTTTTGTCTCTTCCAAACATGCAAGTGTTCAAAACAAACACAAACTCCTTTTATCTTTTATGTTGTCTTTTCCACTTTATCCTTTTGTCTTTTTTGCTTGTCTTTTAGCTCCTTTATCCTTTTGTCTTTTCTCCTTTATGTTTTTGTCTTTTTTGCTTGTCTTTTCTCCTTTATCTTTAACAAACCTCTATTTTAGCACTTCACTAATTTTAGCCAATTTTCCAAAAATAGCCAAGTGTTATTCAATGCTTTGTGTGGAAAATTTGGTAACATAACCATAACTTCATGTGATGCCGGAACCATTGTTTCCCCTATTCCACATGTTAAGTGGAATTCTCGCCATGGCATTGGTTTTTGAGCAGGTACTTCATTGGGATCACACATTGACAGAGCTCTTATTTTTGTTCGCTCAACTCTTTCCGAGGATCATGAGCAACACATGAGTTTTGCACCTTCACTCAGCTTGAGAAACATGAGATTTCAAATGTCAAACATGATCAACTCTGACACACATTTTGATGTTCCTTTGCATGCACCCATTGTGCATTTTGCACCAAGTCATATGTAAGCATCTTCTTCATCCATCCGTGTTGATTTGGGGTGGATATTTGATCACTCATGGCGATGACATAAGCATTTGTTGAGAGGACTCTACAGCGTGGCTCCTCCACCATTCGGCCTCTTGCTCCACTTTCTATACCTTCTACATTGTAATGCTCCTTGTTTTGAGCATTTTTCTTAAGCAGGTGTAATGTATCTCTCTTGTTTGTTGAGAGATTTTGTATCTCGTATTTTCAACACTTTTGGCATGTTGATGAGTCTCTTTTGTGGGCGAGCTATTCGGTGAAGCTTAGTGTTAATTTTTCGTTGTTCGAGTAGTTGTTTTGACAACTCATACAGATTTTGTAGCGTCACTCCACCCATTCAACAGTATGGGAGGGTGTGGTGTTGATCCTACTTCTTCGGGTTTTATGTCCTTGCCTTGTTACCTTGACTTTTCTTGGATCGTGACACTGGATTTTGTGTCATTTCCTTATTGCTTTGGTTATTGTTCTTGGATCGTGGCACACCTATTTCGCAAATGATTGATCGAATCATGTTTGGTGTTTTTGCACTTTCGACATCACTCCGTTGACAGTCTCCTTGTATGGAGTTGTTTTGGTGAAGCCCAATGTCAATTGTTTTTGAGTTTTATGATCGAAAGGTATTCTGCACTTCACATCGCACACCAAACTTCTTCAAAGATTGCATTTAATTTTTTGAGTTGAGCTTCTTGGGATGCCTTGCAGGTGGGTTTTTGTTGTCTCTATTTTGTTATTATCGGGTTTTGGGTACCTTGTGGCGTCCCTTTTTCCCAGTTATTGTACATGAGTACCTTATCAGGCCTAGTTGTCGGGACTCATATTGTGGTTATGCCACTTTTATTTTGGGCCCCTAGCTTCACTTGAGGGGGTGTTAGAGTAGGTATTTACCTTAGCTCATGTTCATCTAAGTACTTTATTTACTTTTATTGTATTTATCATCACCCACTTATGTGTGTGGATATTTCTTTTATCTTATTTAGATATTATCTAGTTGTTAGGTAAATTCTTTCCTTAATCTATGGTATTGACTAGATCCTTAATGACTAGTTTTTTCCTTGATCTATGGTATTGACTAGATCCTTGATGACTAGTTTTTTCTTAAATCTATGGACTTTACTAGTTCTTTGATGTAGTTATTTCCCGATTTATGGCTTGATCTACGACCTTGACTAGTTCTTAGATTGTTATTCCTTGCCTATATAAGCAAGGCCCATTCTCATTGTATTTCATGGATTTCCATAATAATATATGATATTGTTGCTTATTTGTTTTGCAAAGGTTTATGTAAAGTTATTCTAGCGAATTGCTTTCATCTTATTGATCGTGGTGTTTGATTAGCATCTAAATTCTTGGCTTGGTACGATCCGGTTATCGTTCCTTTTATTTCCAACCTTTGTGATTTTTTTGTTGTAAGGGTTTTGCAATAAAAATCAATTTTTATTAATCTTGCCCTAGGGTTTTTGGTGAATCCGGAATTATTTTAAAATGTTTGCTTAGGGACATTACAAAGCATGGATTGACTTCCACAGACATCTGCTCATCAATCATGCCTGCAATGCTACATGACCAATCCCCAAATTTACCATACGAGCTCACTTTTAGGGACAAGTACATCCACACTATCTACCACAATATACATAAATCGATCCACCCCAAATGAAATTATCCACCAAACAAAGAGCTTGCTCACCACAATTAGGTTGAGCAAGCGAAAAAAAAAAATTGCATTAACACATAGTTGTTACTAGTGTTGGGTTAAGAGTGTTCCACGTCAACAAAAACACAAGAGCCTCCACTCTTTTCGGCTTTTGTTATTGTACAAAGAGCAAGGTTTGTTTCCCCTAAAGGCTTTGGTCCATCAATTTCGTCTATATGTCTCTTCCGACTCCAAGTGCAATGTCTATGCCAACAAACCAAGTTGACATCACTGCAATATCGTCCTACAGCCCATTTTCTCCGCACATGTCTAGTGCTAGAAGTGCACCCAAGCCACATAACAGCCTCTCCTTCTCAAATGCCTTGGCTATTTGATTCAAGATTGCCTCTAAGGTGGCTTCCTTTTTAGACATATCTCATCACCAATTTTTTGAGTAAAGTCGGATTTGGATTTCTTCCTACCTTTGGATGAGAAGTTAGTGCAATGTCTAGGCCAACGAGACAAGTTGACATCACTAACACATGTCTAGTGTCGGAAGTGCACCCAAGCCACATAACAATCTCCTTCCAAAATGCCTTGGCTATTTGATTCAAGATTGCCTCTAAGGTGGCTTCCTTTTAGACATATCTCATCACCAAATTCTTGAGTAGAGTCAGATTTGGATTTCTTCCTACCTTTGAATGAGAAGTTGCTGATTGCAATGAAGATCCTTGTTTCCTTGCTTGTAACCCACCTTTTGTAATTGATGGATTCCAAAAGAGGAAGAGGTGAGGGAAAATGGCATAGGTCCATGTTTTTTATTAAGAAAGTGGTGACCGCATTTGAGAATTATTTCCATCATCTTTAAAGTTGATCGGTAAACATTAAACCCTCCTCCCTCTTATTATTTTTTATGTCATCAAATGCTTAACATGAAGTAGAGCTAATCGTGACAATCAAGATGGTGCCCGCAACAAACAATTGAATTCATCGGTAATAACTATCTCTTCCCCACATTTTTGGAACATATTATGCACTATAAACATGCGTAAAGGAATAAACTCGAATATCCAAAACACATGCCTTTATCCATGAATTCAATAACTAACTTGCTTTCAATTGTCACTTTCACTTATTGCCCATCTTCACTTGAGTGTTTTGCATTAAACATACATGGCAAGTATTAATACAAAACCACCTCTTATACATTACATGTAATTGTCTTTAATGAATACCTTCACAATTTAAAATAGTCCTCTCATGGGCCATTTCCCAAGAATCTTAATAAGAAACCCTAATTTACTTATAAATGATTTAAGTGTTATAAATCAATGTTATTTTAAATAAAATGCCAAAGATAACTTACTAAAACATAAGCATAGTAAATAAGAGATGCATAGTGACAAATCAAACATATCACTTCCTTGTATTAAGTTGAGGGATTCAAAAACATATATTTATATAATCTCCGGAAATACCCTTAGATCGCCTCTCAATAGTACTTAAGCATCAGAACAATGGCCAAGTAGCATGTGGGTAGGGGAATATGGATTCCTATTCCAAGAATCCAAACACATATGCACACACCATAAGCCATGGCCAAGACAATCAAGGGTGTACTTTGTACCCCTTGTTGGACACCCTCTGGGTGCCCCCTTCACAACTCTGATAGGAGTTGTCCCCCTCTTCCCACCACTTTTACTAAACTTGCCACTCTATTCGACACTTTAATATTTGAGAGTCTTCAATATAAATATTACTTTTTTCACGTCCCCTTTGTTTGAGAATTTATCCTATATAAATAATACTCAAGAAGTGGTTACAAATAACCATCACACCTCTTCATATCACAATTGGTTTAGATTAATACGGTGTTTGTTATTTACCCGCATCATCAAGTGTACATGTATGGGAGAGACTTTATTTGATTTAATTACATCTTGATTTATTATATATACCCACATAACCCTTGGGTATTAATTTATCTCTTTATTTTCACCCCTTACACAAAGCTTCATGTAATTATTAACACATGGGGATTTAGTCATATAACAAGTTCCTTTCTAAATGCACATCATGTGCTTAAAACACTCCATGCTAACTATTAGAATAATAATAATACCGTAATATTATTATTATTATCTTCATGGAATCTTAGCCATCATAAGATGATGTCCACAAGTAGTCATTACTCTATTGACATTTTACCTCTTGTATTTTATTTAGTGAAATAATCACTAAATGAAAACAAGGCAAAAGAACCACTTAGCACACGAGCATTACAAGTAATTGCCTACTCATACAACTAATTTGGCATCACCATCAACCATCATGGTCCTTTTTCATAGTGACACATCTTGCCTAGAAAGGGAGGATGTGGTGTCCCCGTGATTTCACCTTGAAATCTGGGACTACCCTATTTAAAAAATTTCATACTTTTAAAATAATGGGTCGTTTTGTGTTTTTATTGCCAAGAAGTTCCTGTAATGTGTCAAGATATTCCCAAGGAGCCATATCAGCCATTTTCGACAAATACCAGATGCCCAAAATTGTTTTATTTTGTCGGCTGGAGTTAAATCTTCACGGAAATTTGTATTTAATTATTTTGAGCCCGTTTGAGGCAATTTGTGCTCGGTTTAACCTGTTGTGATCGTACATATCATTATTCCCATATACCAAGAGGGTTTTAACCAGGAATGAATCTTGGGCTTTATTTGCGACTTTCGCAACATTTTGTGTTTTTTATGTTTTTCGTTTCGCTTTTTTGTGAAATTTCTTTAGATCAATTCCTTTCCGATTTGGCCCGATTCTTGGCCCGGAGTATCTGAAGATCACCTATGCACGTTATGCCAGAAGGAATTCGCCATCGAGGTCCGGGTTCTCTCAGAAAAGACAAAGTCGTGCACCAAATAGCTTCTTCTAGGTTGGCCGCATTTTTGGAAAAAGAGGGTTTGAAGTGAATCATGGGATTTTTGGAAGCAGCAGACGGTGGGAATTTTGTACCTGCCTTGCAGGATACTTTTTCCCATGGAAGCAACACCACTTAAGTCACAATGGGAAAATCAAAGGCAGCAGTAAGCGAGAATTTTTACCCGCCTTGGAGGGTAAAAGTTTCCATTGTGAAATAAAAGAAAAATCACTTAAAACGTTGATGGGATTTTATTACCTGCATTGCAGGGTAAATGATCCCATTATAAAAGTCAAATAGCTTAAGTGAATCATGGGATTTTCGGAGTTGCCTTGCAAGGTAAATAATCCTATTGTCAATTGATTTTTTTTAAAATAGAAATCCTTGGTGTCAAAAGTGCGACCCCTTTAGGGAAAGAAAGGCAGCCTTAAATGCATTAAATTAATTAAATTCTTCTCCAATTTTGGCGCCCAAGTTTGTGGAAAAGTCAACAAAGGGAAAGTGGATAAAGGAAGTTGGAATTAGACATGCTAAAATTAAATAAATATTATTTATTTAATGCAACCCCTTCATGTCAAAAAGTGCACCCCATTTGGGAGAGAAATAATACTTTTTAAAGTATTAATTGATTTAATTAATTCCTATTTTCAGTGGCTAAGGTCAAAGCATACTGTGAGGCTTGAGTTAACTGGAAGCAGAAGTCTAAAATTAAATAAATTTAATTTATTTAATGGCAGCCATGAGCATGCACAAAATAGGCGCCCCATTTGAAAAGTAAAGCTTATTAAATAATTAATTAATTGCCAGGAATAGGAAAGGCATTAATTAATTATAGAATTATGAGGATTATATAAGTAGGGGCTGCCATAAGGATGAATTAATTAATTCAAAAGCAGAGAAGTGCAGCCCAGACAAAAAGTGCACCCCATTTGAAGAGGATTTTTGCTCAAAAGAAGGTGTAATTAATGTTGGAAGCTTCCAATTTTGGCGCACAAAGTTGAAGGAGGTTGATTTGTGTCTAGATAATTGTCTGCATAAGTGATACAGGTGCTCAGGTGAAGTTGGTAAAATTCATGCTTGCTTTGCATGCAAATAAAACATCAAATTTTGGGGCAGCAGCTTGAATTATGCAGATTTTTATGATTAAAATCCATTGTTCATGTTCCGGTTGCCATCTTTGTCTGAATTAATTGTAGGAATTCATTACAGGTGTTTTTATAAGAGAAAGGGAGCTTAAATCAATGTCCAATACATTGAATATATCCTCCGAATCTGAAGAATTATCCAGATCTGCACCGGTTGTGAAGAATTCCAACCGAATAAAGAGAAAAAGAATTGTTCAGACAAAGATAGATACGGCCATGGCAAAGAGGGATGAAAAAGAAAGCACAACAGAGTCATGCATCACTTCTAAATTTGCAGACATTGGAGACACAGATTTAGGTCCGGAACCTCTTTCCGAATTGATTGAAAGATCTAGAGCAGGAAAGACTTCCCTCATGCATGCAGTCAAAAGCAGTGGAATTATTCGAGCTGCAAGCGTTTCCATACACAACCCAGTTGTCAGAGTTCGTTATGGAGTGTGCTAGGTCTTACCATCCATCATCCAGATCATCCTAAGATGCTACGGGGAAAACAATAATCCAGTTGGACGCACAGTTCATCAATTATTGTTTGAAGATTCCGGCACGAAAGGTGGTGACTTCTATTAGCATACAGGATGCCGGAAGCAGTGGGAGAAGCATAGAGTTGACTGCGTGAACATAATGAACAGCAGATACATGAAGAAGCCCAGATCTCCTTCCAAGTTCCCAAGAACTCTTCCGCGGTCCAATCTAGTACAAGAGGTGGACCATATTGCCAAGTTATGCAGGATAAATGACGAAGCGAACGCTCACACCACACCTTCGCACATGATGGATGTATGCTTTCATCAGGACCATTGAAATCAACAAAACAGATTCAATAATCAATTGGTCGGAAATCATTAGCGAGAACATTGGTGAGCAGCTCCGAACGTGAGGCGTACTTTCAGCTTCAAAATGACTTCCTACTTGGTATATGCAGCAGCTTCACAAGGCATCTTCTCCAAGCTGGATAGATGTGGTGTTCTTTCCAAGGACCCTATTTTCGATGCTACCACACTTATTGTACCTACATGCAAGAGAGATTTGAAGTGGTCAACGATGGATTCTTCTATGAATTCATTTCGTAAGCTAGACAGGATCTAAAGGCCAACAGGTGAGCAAAGAAGCGTGGGAAGTCGTGTCCAATGGCGATCTCTTCATTCGGTTTCATGGATTTCACATACCTCAGGGTCACCGGCTTTTCTGGAGAACCAGTTAAGTTGCCCAGATATCTAAATGATAGATTGGTCACCATGGAGCTGAGAAGACAACTTGTGGAGATGCACGACCTTCAATAAATCGAAAGCGGCACAAGTCTACGGACTTCTTCCCGATCACCGTAGGCCATTATAGGCTGCGGAGCATTCATAGAGCTCGAGGAGTGGAAGTGGAGATGTTCTCGAGTACGAACAAGAGATCTTCCCAAAGACGGGTGAACTTCGATCCATTGAAGTAGCCGTAAAGACGAGCTCCAAGAGTACGCACATGTGCCTTCATTAGAAGATTTTGGATGAAGTGCAAAAGTGAGTACGAGGTTAGAAGGAAAGATTTCAGCAAAGCTATCAAGACACAAGTGTTGGACTTTGGATTAGCACGGATACTTGCGGATCTTAAAGATGATGGGCCTATGTTACTTGACACATACCATCAAATGGGAGGAGATAGAGCCGTACTTCAGGAGAACATAGGGGCTGCCATATGATTGAGGAAAGGTCTCCATTTGTTCTCGTGAACACTTCAAATCTGTCTTAACAAAGGGATCTTGCCTTGATGAAGCATTGATTAATCAAATCACGGCAACTTCGGCACATGTAAAATTCCTCAAGAGGAAGCACGGAGAAGAAAGCAAGTAGAAGGCCTGAGAAGATGAAAGTGCACAGAAGGTCTCATTCGAAGGAGAAGATCACTTCTACGGCTATGATGTTAGTTCCGACTTCTCCAGCACCAAGTACTTCACCAATGTTGCACTCAAGCAAGATCACTCGACATTCCTTTGTTGAATCGGCAACATTCATCTTCTCTCCTCGCCCACTCCGTTCGCTGCACTTCCTCGAAGAAACGTTGAAGTGCGCAGATGGCAGAATTAAAGAGCTTTGTCTTTGGATGATTCAGAGGATGGCAGCCACAACACTGTAGCGGTTTCAGATGGGGAGGAATCAGAGCGAGAGATAGTGGTACACTCAACAACTTCTCATTCTCCAAGAAGTAATTTCTCATAATGGTTGACTTCGCAGTTGGTTCCAGAGGCTAGAGAAGAAATCAACTTGGAGGAACACGACTTGCAGTTGCTCCTGAATCTAAGCGGAAAAGACAGAAAACCTAAAGTTGCTAAGGTAACTTCAAGGTTGATCATTGAGGAGTCAGGGCAAAAGTTTGCTGAGATGTCGGCCCAACAGAGAGGGGAAGAAAGAACATGAGCTCACGGTAGAAGACATACAAAGCTGACCAGAGTACCCATAGGTCAAGCCACTACAGAAGGATTGAAGTAGGATACACAGACATTGATAGATACTCTATTCCTTAGGCTTGGCAAAGAAGAGGCGGAGAAAGTTGAACTTCGTAAGGGGTATCTCGGTTGTGCGAGATCATTGCAAGGTTGCTAAATCTTCCACTCGGCCCATTTCAACACGAACGGATGAGTGATCATCCGATGCAAGAAATGGAAGATGCAAACAACCGGTAAAAGCTATCGACGAATGGAAAAGTCGATTATTCGTCAAGCTTCGTGACAACTCGAGAGATGTGCCGCCTAAAGGTTATGAACCACTTTAAAGGTTATGAAAGATGCATTAGACAAGCAAAGCAACCGATAACAAACACGATAGATATGAACACGATTCTTTGAGAGTAACCCGAGTACTTTGGTCGAAATCAATAAGTTGCCGAGAGAAGTGTTGATTACGGAACAAATTGTACCTGACGGATCAATTGAGAAGGGGAAAGCGTTGGAGTTTGCAGTATCTTTCCATTTGGAGATCTGCAAGATTATGCTGAAGAGGATGCAGACACTTGAGAGTATGGCATCGTCTTTACCAGACAATATCATTGCTTTCACTCATGAGGAAGTGGTCGGAAATGTTACTTCATACACACGGATCATTCCTAGCAGAGTGCCTAATTCCCTGGAAGGGTCTCTTCTGATGGTGCAAGGGAGAATTGATGGAGCCGTTAAGCCTTTCACGATGAATTCTATCAGCAGACTGGTGGCACTGCAGTCGGATATTGAGAAGTTCGGGCCTAGCTTGGAGGAGGTAGAAGCATGTATCAGGGTGTTGAACGAAGGATTGTTGTAGTTCAGGACATAGAGAAGGAAGTTGTGGCTAAGACAGATGGGAAGATGCTGAATTACATGTTCGACAAGTATATTCAATATCAGAACAAAAAGAAGATATAGATGTTACAGCTGGCGTGTCTTTCTCCTTCTACTTTTTCTTCTTCTATTTTCCACGTTCCCGGATGAAATTGTAAAACTTTAAAGTTATTGGTTTTGAAACCATTACTTTAAGTTATGTGGAACCATTCTATTAGTTAAGTGACAGTTGTGTCACTTAAAGAGGAATTAGAGGAGGATGATTGCCAGATGTTATCTTTACCTTTTGTTTATGTTTCAGTTCAGTTGAGTTTCCCATTTGTACTTTCCCTTCTACATTCTATAAGTAGAAGAAGAACCTTCGGGTTAAGGATCAGAATTTGTAAGCAGCATTCTTGTGTTCCAAACTTTGTGCTGAAACCCCTGATAGCCACTTGAAGCAAAGGAATATAAAGGAGCAGTTTTCGGAGAACTTTGTGTCACGCTGCATTTTGTTTCTAGCTTTCTATCTTAGATCTTCTAATAAACTCGTGTTATTTTAGATCTAGATCCAGAGGTGCCTTTGCTTATAATTATGTGTGTTGATATCTATTGGTTTCTTCTATGTGCATGCAATCAACTCTATTATCTATTGATTGGGTTGCACATCTTCCCTATTTCTTCCATGTGTGTTATTATTTTTTTCTTCTATAAATATTTCCTTTCTTAAACACTTGTTTACTTGTTGCAGAGCTATACAGTTATGGTTCATGAGTGAATAGTTAAAGTAAAACCCCATATAGATACTAGCATATTTTTATTGCCAAATCGACACAGAGAGCCTCACCGGTAAATGAGGGAGATTTATCTCATGATTGCCTAGGTTTTCAACTATGCAGAAAATCTAGCCAACAGGATGTTACACTCGCACAACTCTAGACCATTCTAGAGATGTTATTGGTTTCAACCTTCGACACCATTAGATATCGCCTTTCATACCCCCGCGGCTCGGGCCAAGGAATCAGACAAAGCAAAGAAATTGCTCTAACATATTTTGGAAGTACACCAACAATTTCAGCATATCTTAGCTCACCAACAACAAAATTGCAAGAAATGACATGATGCACACCTTTCGATTTGGTGACAAGGTTTGGCTCCATCTCCAAAAAGAATGGTTTGTGGTCCTCGCAGTAAGATCAAAACATTCGTTATGGTTCATACATCATACTTCGCACTACTGATGAAAACGCATTCATTGTCGATATTCCTCAGTACTTGGGCATGCGTTCAATCTTCAATGTTAAACATATAAAGCCCTGCATACCACCTTCACAAAAGTCTTTCTCAATTCAACATCCTTCAAATTTGGATTCTGCACAGCTCAGCCCTGACATGTTGACCGCAAATTGTTCCAAGTTGTGGAGTAGTATGGGAGCCAATAAAGCGGTACACATTTTCACCGCTGCAAGTTCAACTTTCCACAATTGGCCTCCCACTCAATGGGAACAATTGTTTTTCAAGAATGGGCGAATGCCCAAAGCATCACCAACACTGGGACCGGTTCCCAAGACACTTTTCAAACCTTTATCAAGCTTTTCAAAGCGTTAGCAAGCTTCGCAAATCTTTTGTGATGCTATCAGAAAATTGCTTATTGTTGTTATGAAGCAAGTCCTTTGTAGCCAAGTGTATTCTTCTCTGTGAATCATCCCTTTGCTGCAAGTACTTTAGTTTCGCACACATACTTTGCAAATACTTGATTGTCAAGCTTTCATTTAGTATGAAGCTCTTTTCCTTCACAAAGCTGCTTCTTTTCACTGCGAAGCACAGTTTTCTCGGCAAATAATGCCATGAAACAGACCATAAAATTCTCGAGCTCCACATGCAACAAGACATATCCTTTCTACAACAGATTCCATGTCAGATGGAAGATCAACAACTCATCCTCTAATATCAATGACAATTGGGAAAGATGAATTGATTGGAACACGGACATTTCTTGTAGCCACTAGGATCATGTACACATAATGTACCATATATCTTTTCCTGGTTTCAGAAGAGTTGATAGAGATAGTATTGATGAATAATCTACAAGTATCAATCTGCGTTGATCTAGTACATTTCTATAACATCCAAAAGACCAATGCAATCCTCTTTAGGTTTCATTACACGGGATACACACATGCTGATACTTGCATTGTATATCTCATTCCCTTTTTTGTTTACAGTAGTAGAAGATCACCTCTGCTCACTTTTAATCCATGAATGAGTAGTGGTTGTTTCACATCCCTTTGTTAGATTCCATTGCATGTTCTTATGATCTGCAAATCTAATTAAACAGATCCATCTAGCTTAATTAGTTGTAGATTGTCCTTCGTGCACCTCCATTATATAGATGTATTAAAAAAATTGAAACTATAGACTACTTGTAAAATACTGCCTACATTCAAACAGTGTACAATTAAAAATAATGGACTCCTCCAGCGACTATGGCTCCTCCGACCATCTCCCATATCACCACCCCTGCAACTCCTCTCTCTACTGGGTTTTTGCCTTAAGCTTCTGACAGATCGCTTGGATCTCTGTGTCCTCCCTATTTCTCTTCCTCTGCTGTCACAACCACCACTTCTTATTCCCTGACTGGGAAGCATGCACCGACTACTCTAGATTATTTCTCTGCAGATCCGTCTGACAGGACTGGGGCTCACTATCGCTCCATTCCTCTCTGTTTCACAGGATCACCCTTCCTTTAAAGCTGCTCTAGGACTGTGTCTGCCCCAAAAGCACACCCTCAGGCCATTTCATTGTTGACCTTACAGAATTTAAATCTTGTCCTCAAACTAGGGCACAATGCAATCAAGCAAGAAGCCTTTTACAAAGATCACGGGTTCAATTGCCATTTCAACAGTCTCTGGCGTAAATTATCCGACCTCCACAAATGGGTTTTTTCCTCTTGGAAACCCCTTCTCTCTCAGGAAATTTACATCTATCCCTGTGCAAAGGGTTTTCATTGTTGAATGTGATGCTGCTGAGGACAGAGACTGCATTCTTAAATCCGGTCTGGGGATCTAGAGTGGTGCTGGACTTTGTCTGAAGCATTGGTACCCTACTTTTGATCCTTCCAGAGATATTATTTCGTCAGCCCCTGTTTGGGTAAGGCTCCCCAATCTCCCTTTCCATTTCTGGACTCAGTCCACCACCTCTTCTATTGGGATCGTTCTTGGTAAATTTCACTTCTGTTCGGATGAAACTGCTCAGAAGCAGTTCAATACTTTTGCCAAAAAGTGTGTGAAGGTTGATATTGCAAAAGGCCTTCTTGATGAAATCTGGCTAATGATCAAGAACCTGGCCTGGATGCAAACTCTAGCCTATGAGCAGGTGGCATTCAGATATAGGTGACTGCCCAAAGAAGGCTGCTGGAAAAACTTCAGGTCCGAGTGGAGCAAAGAAGAAATGCAGAAAACCCACTCCTACCTGGTGGCATGGTGCAGGGGATCGACACCATTTTGTGGACCCTTACCCTGCTCCAACCATTAAAAAGTTGTGCCTTGCCTCCCCACCCTCACCCAGGAGAAAGTGGAAATCCTTTCTTCTCGTCACACACTAGAGATTTCAGCTTCTCCTGCTAAAAGATCCCCTCCAATCAATGGCAATGTTGATTCCCTTCCCCAATCTCAGGAGTCGGGCTAATGTAATTATTTTGCCTCTCAGTGTGTAGGTTCCTCTCTTCCCTGGAAATTGGGTGTTGGGACCTCCTTTAATCTTCTGCCTACTGCCTGGGTCACTATTCCTTCTTGCATTGAGCCCCGTCAGCGATACAAAGCTCCTGAAGACCCTCCACAAGTTTCAGCAGATCAAGAAAGGACAGAGGTTAAGGAGCCCGGCCTCTCTTCTAGCAAAATGAAGCTGAGATCAATGAAAAATTGATCAGGCCTGTTAATGGGCTCATTGTTTTCTTGCCCCTGTTCTCTCTGGCCTGTTAATGGGTTATGCAGCTTTGCTTCTTATTCTGTTTGTGCTGGCCTACTTATAGGCTCAGTTGTTTGACTATTTATGGAGAGCTCTGTGCTGGCCCATTTATGGATTTGTATTTCTTACTCTAATGGTCTCTCACTTCTTTCCTCTCTCCTCTCTCCTCTCCTCTCTCTTTTCTTCTTTCTAATTTGTCTTTCTTAATTTCACAAGCACGAGGGCCCCAATAAAAACCCTCAATTTACCAATCAAAAAACAAAACAAAAATACTGCATACATTCACTAAACCAATTGAACTTTGTAATAATGTCAACAATTAACAGTGTATATTCACTGGACAGAAAAAATCTTTAATCCTATGAAAAGAAACATTAGTTGCACACTGAAACAAAAAAAATGCTGGGAGCTATGGCATACCCATTATCTTGTAGTATGCTCTATATACTACATGTGTCCCATCTATTAGCATCAATCTATCACTTGAAGCCACTGATCCAGCGCCATTTAAATTTATTTCTGAAGCATCTGGACTGTTATTGATTTTGCAGCTGTTGCTTGTTTCAATGACTACAGGACTTGTGGATTTCTTATTAGTTGGTAGTTCACAGCTTCGTGGAGCATTTTGATAGTTTGATACATTCAAGTTTTCCTGTTAAATGTGAAAAGAATAAGTAGGTTCATCTAAAGCATCACAAGCACTTGCTAGCATTTCCAACTGAAACATTCTTCTACAAAATGAAGATTTCAGTTCCAACCTTCTCAAATAATAATGTTTTTATTACCTTGAGGTTTAAACTCACTGAAAAATATCGCTCTTGAACATGCACAGAAAAATGGCTTCTAGTAATTGATTCTTGCCTTCCGATGACTTGAGGAAAAATGCCTTCTAACTTTGACAGTGGTCTCCACAATGTGCGGAAGTAGTGATGTGAAACCCAGCAACATGCCATCCTCCAATATCAGCAGAGAATGATGCTTAAAATTACCTGATAACCAAAACATTATTAGAGAGAAATCTCTAGCACCAAACCATGAAAAATATGCATTAGCTATTGTTGTTTGCCTTGGCAAAGCACATTCTACCAGAGAAGTGACATAAAGTGATTCACCAACTCCAAAAAGACAATAATCCTATTTTTATTAACTAAAACAAAAGAGTTGCCAAAACCAGTGTTTTCACTTCAGTTGTCTATTACATTAAAACGGGTAAGGATGAAGGCCACCAGCCATAGTTGGACAAAATCTCAATGAGCAACGAATAGTAAATAGATTTTGTCTCAAGAAAAAATAAAAGAAACTACTTAGACACTCTAGCCTCTTCACATCCAGAACAGTAAAACATATAGTTAGCCAAGATCAATTTAACAAATGTTTCTTTTTTTTCTGATGAGGCTCAAATCTCAAACACTAACACAAGCTTATTTGGACACCCAAGTTCAAGGCTTGTTAGCACAGAAATTCTCTAGCAAGGAGTACAGACCAGTCATCAGAGACCAAGCAGTCTAGGCAACCTAGGGATTGCACCTGTAACATACCAGTTTTTAACACTGACATTCTCTTAACCGATATACCCTAAGGAAATAAGATAACTGTTTACAAAAGTAACTACAAAACAAAAATATATATTTTGTTACGATCATTCTAAGGATCAAAGAGAGATGAACACTTTATTGAAGCAAGATTAATTTGGTTTGATCTTCTTCTACTTCTAAAGTTCTACCTCTACCAGACATGCTTCAGATGTTTATGGGACCTGGATGTTTCAAACAAGCAGTATAATTTTTTTGATATCTAAAGTGTCCAAGTTGTTTCACTATGCTAATGTAAGATCTCTACCATACAAACGATGTGCAGCTTGCCTATAATCTTTAAAAATACCGTGCTCTTTCAGAAGCTCGGACTGTAATATTAACTGGTATAAAAGAAGCCATTTTAATTGACTTGTGCAACATACCATTATTGAATCACGATGGCTCCTTAATTTAAAATATAGAAATTAAATGTTTCCCTAACTTGGTACATTCTATTTTAACTTTATATGAATTAGAATTGCTCAGTGCTAATGAGTTTCTTTTAAAGATCTTTGATTTTTCTTAGTCCATTCCTACCATTTGATATAGAAAACATTCCACATAAGTACTTGATTAGAAAAATAAAAGATATAGATTTGCTCAGATTTTGAAATTTATTTTCTAGGGTAAAGTTTTCACAAGTTTAAAGCTTGCTTGAACTATTGCAAAGTTGCCAGTTCGGGTATGGCAGTTCCCTGATTTTGTTTTGCCCCAGGTTCGGTGCCATTTGGGTACAGCCGTACAGAAAATATAAATAATTTAACAAATGAACAACAAACCATAATATGCATAAAATAAACAAAATTTACCACAAAACACTATTGATAATTGATAATTCAAAGCTGGGTGTCAACTGATAGATCACAGTGGTTTATAATCTCTGTTTAAAACTAGGATACCAATAAGGCCCCCCTGCACCCCTGATATGGATATGATCCATACCTATAACAGATACAGATATGATACATCTGTGGATTCGTCTAGGATATGTCCTGGACAACACAGATACAGCCAGATTCATCTGCGGACAAATCTGGGCATATCCAGGACAATTATGAGATGTTTCCGGGTTAAAAATGGAAGCTTTTACTTCTTTTCTTTCAACATTAAAACATAAAGTGACACAAAAAAAATTAGAAACATAATGTAAACCCTGAAAAATCAAAAACATAACACAAAACACAAAAGCCTCCAGAGAGGAAGTGAAGACAGAGGAAGACAGAGGTGTTAATGCATAGTTTTGCACAAATGGCATCCAGCTTCTGACCTGTAGAGATTTAATTGATCACCAAGGCTATGAGGAGATTCCAAATCAATGCTAAACGACAGCCAAGATGGAATCCCATTAGCCCAAAATTCTCATGGATGGTGTGCATGTTGTTGGCTCCAAATAGCACCATCTAAACGCCAATGAGTTGAGCAACCAGAGAATGAAACCTAGGAGTTGATTGCCCAGGATTCTTCACCAGTCGACCGAAGCTGCAAGCACCTTCCCCCATGTGAGCAGCAATTTGAGCCCTGAAGAGGTTGGTTGTTGTCCATACAAGAAGCTTATCATCCTTGTTCCCCTCAATGGGAACAAGGTTAAGCGAGATGGGACAACTCAGTTCCCATCTCAGCGAGCTATGGTTGAGTTCGAACCAAAAGGAACACTACACACTTTGCACAAGAATTAGACCAACACTTCAAGAACTAAAAATTGACTGCAAGAAGTTGCAAAACACTTGTAAATCACGCAAGACCAAGCATAAAACCAAAAATAACCAAACCAATCATAATACCTCCAAGCATAAATGAAATAAACCGAATTAGTGCAAATAACACATGAATGGAATAACGATTACGAAGCTTGCACAAGAAACAAGTAAGAACATGAAACCGAGAGTACTAGGAAATGAAAAACGGAGAGTGGCGTGGATCCCAACAATGTACTTTGATACCATGTGAGAGAATGGAAGAACAAGGATCAAGCGGGATGACATGCACATCAACCGAGTTGTACTTGAATGGAAGTGTGACACAGTTCCATGTAGTAAGAAAGCATTCAATCGTGAAAATGTGCATGCAAGAGAAAACGGTCTACTCATTATCATTGATAAAAAAGAAGGGTACAAATATGAGTGCTATATAATTCCCAATGCAAGACCATCATACATCCATAAGGGAGAAGAGGAGTTACATTCCAAAAATTTAATGCACACTAGTGCATATGACATAATCTATGACGGAATTTGTCATTACCCTAAGACACCTAAGACATATGACCTCACCTAAGTGAGATGACTCACAACGTCATGTGGAAAATTCACCGAGACGATAAAACAAGTACACGCACCAACACAAGCATGCTGAAGGAAGACAAGCTTTCAACAACAAAGTGAATAGCCCACTAGTTCGCAAAAAAATCGATGCAAGAAATTGGTGATACATCATCTTTGGATGGGTTTGGTAAGAAATTTCAAAGATGAAGTAATGAGATTCCACCTCCTCATTCTTACCATACTCATAATAAAAAAATAAATTGTTGTAAAACTTATGATCCTTTCTTTCAGTTTAAGAAATATGAATTTGATATTCGAGAAAATGCGGCATGCATTTCCCTCCCTTTTTTTGGGTTAAGTAACCATTCTATTGTCATTTGTTGGAAGAGAAGGACATTTTTGAAGAAGTTGATTTCATTCATCAAGAACAAGGAAGATGAAAAAGACCAATCTTGTCATTCAAAAGCGAGAAATGGAAAAAGTGATTCCTCATCCCAAAAGGAAAATAAGAGGAATTTTGGCACTCATTGTTGTATGAGTGGACATTGGGTGGAACATTCTTTGGAAACTTCATCCATCACACCATCAGATTAATGGTAAGATGAAGATGGAATACAAGCCTATTTCAAAGGTATATAAATTTCTTAATCCATCGAAAGTTGATGAGTCAACCCTGGATCAAGTAATAATTGAAAATGAAAATCCATTAGAATGGGTTGGAAAACAATTTTCAATTATATATTGCATAACAAATGGATTTTGAATGGCATGCAATTAATTCAAAGATTTTGGTTATGGGATTCTTGTTGTATTGTTGTAAGGAAATATTTTCCCATTTATGTAGATTTGAATATTTTTGGAGTTCATATTCATGAGAAAAATTGAGAGATAGGTTAATCATACTCAATGATTTTCTTACATTGAAAATTTTGAAAATACTCCATTTACATCTCCTTGTTTATCTTTTGAGTTCTGGTACATCTTGGGTATAGTGGATTAAACTCATATTTTCAGTTTTCGAGGTTTGATAGCAGTTTACGCAAATTAATGGGCACATTGACAATTTTCAGTTTTATACTTGCATGGTAGAATAACTATTGTTTTTGGGAATGCATCTATTTTTGGCATGTATATGTTAGGTGCATTTTAAGACCCATATTTTGGGCATGTTTGTAATTGTGCTCACAATGTGAAATATTGATGTGGCCATACTTATAAATCACATGTCCATGAGGGAAATAAATGTGATTTCTAAATATGGTAACAATGTCGAGCACATTATGGTCACACCGACAAACATTTGCGTTGCGTAAAGTGATCTAGCAATTTCACAGGTCGGTGGAAATTACTCTATCTATTGGCTTTTGGCGTATAAACTACCGATCTATATTTGGGTGAAATCGTATTTGCGGTGATTGTCCATGTCATAGGGAATCAGTTTGATAGTTTCCTCTTTAGACGTGAATTGTCTATTTTTAGCTAATCAATTTTGTGATGGCATTTACGGTTAATGGGGTGACAGATTATAGGTGGATTGATTATACATTTTCCTATTATTGGCATTGGTTTGTCTTTTTAAACTGATCTAAGTTGTTTGCAAAGATTGGAAGAATCACAGAGTATCAATTGGACAGTTGCCTCTTTTGGAGAACAATTGTCTATTTTTAAATCTAATCAATTTTTGTGATAAGATTTTCAACAATTTGTAGTAATAATTCACATAATGCCACTTTTTATGGATCTTGTATGCGTTTGTGATATGCGGGATGTTGATTGGAAACATTTGTGGGTGAAAACAAATTTTGGCGGAACAAAATCCTTCTCAATGGGGAGGTTTTATTTAGAGGATTTTACATGCTTCGTATGTTCCCTAAATTTCCTTGAACCATTTCCTTATGAAAGAGCAGTCGATATCTTTCCGACAATATATTAAACACGAAAATGGATATTGTATGCTCCAGACATACGATCCATGAAAGAATAAGAGTTTCGCAAGATAAAGCTAGGGGCACGAGGACGCAGTGACTAGACACGTTAGCGAGATTGGAAAATGGGTCATTGTGGCATCGACAAGTGGCATGAAGCAAAAAGAAGATCATGTTTTCACTACCGGTCTTTGACGATCGACAAAAGGTTTCACAACAATGGGATCCACTCTTGTTTCGGATCATGACCGAGTTGGGGATCGAGCGCAGGGTGGGTTACCAAGCCAACTCACTAAGTTCTTCGACCGAGCCCAACATATACTATGCATCGATCGATTGATGTGGCAAGCCAAACAAAGTCTCCACACCGGTCCCTGCCATGTGGACACCCAACATAGGCGAACAAACCTCACCGACCAGGGACGAGCTACACCGTCACCTGACCCACAAAAACACGGTTGCCTGCAATAACTTCTAGACACGCTATATGATATATCAAATATAACCACCACCCAATGTGCCAAAATAACATAGCGGCCGAAGCCACACACACCAACCGGCCTCGCTCTATATTTAAATATTGTTGCCATCTCTATCCCGAATGATGTGGGATATATCCCCACGAGGGTAAAAGGCATGTCGGTGGTGGTTGGGGTGATTCAAACCCCAACCACCGTGGTACCAAAAATAACCCCCACCTTGTCATGCCATTAGGGTTCACCAAGCATATATAAAGGCTCATTTGTATTTGAATAACCAAAGTATGGTGACCGTGTGTATGTAATCATAACAAGGAAATTTTGTAAAACTCAAGTTTTGAGACACTTAGGAGCTTTTAAGGTCTTTGAGTAAAATAGAAATTTGTCCGAGTCGAGACACTCCTTGTGCGTGTATTTTTTCCCCGTTTTGGTGTTTTCATGATGTATTCGCACAACTGGAAGTCATGAAAGATAAAAATCCAAAGGGAGGAACCTCTGCAGCAAGTGCTTTGGGAAGGTGAAAGACAAACATCGAGATTTGTTAGGGTCTTTCAAAGGTGCAGAAGACACAACATTACAGGTTATGGATTTATTTGTGTTAATTATAAGTTGATTGTACTTTACAATTTGAGCAAAATAGCGCCACTTGCCAATGCTTGACATAGTACATATAAGGGATCTTATAAATCTTCCAATGCTTGACCTTCTTGAGAAATGGCTATTGAGTTTTCATCGTGTTGTTTTCAAACCTTGGTTTATCCTTGTTTTGATTGATCAACATTGCTTGCAATTCTGTTAGTTTTGAATCTTGACATTTTGTGCAGTCATCTTGAAGTCTCATTTGATTCTGAAGTCGTTATTTGAGTGTTTCAAGAAGATGTTTGCACACTTTTCCTTGTCCATGTATCCTACTAGGTTCAAGAGACTCTTGTTCAACCTCTACTCAAACAACAAAAGAAGGGGCCAGATTCATTCATAGAGAAATTAAGAAAATTACAAGACCAGTCTTTGATGGAAGTAAAACAGGAGTTCAAGCAAAGGTTTGGCTTCAAGGAATGGAAAATATTTCAGTTTACAAGAATTTTCAAACAACATAAAGGCTAGATTAGTGATCTATCATTTGTCGAACACAGCCCGACTATGGTGGACCCATCAGAAAATAATGGAAACCCTTGACATTGAAACTATTGCTTGAAAACAATTTGAAAAGAGATTCAAGGAGAAATATTTAGCAAAATGTTATTTTCATCCAGAAGTGAATAAATCTCATAGTCTGAGATAAAGATCTGCCAGCCGCTGAGTATAAAGACAAATATCACAATACATAAATACATAGATTATATGCAAGCTGAAAAAATAAGGTAAAGAAATTTAATGTTGATTTGAATTCTCATATTAGTGGTTAAGTTTTGGAACGTCAAAGCTTGTATGAAGGTAGAGCTATTAAAATCTGAGCTCCGTGCTTATAAAACTAAATGTTCTGCAATTCAAGCACCCAATTTGGACAACTTCAATTGTAATAAAAGAAAGAAAGATAGATAATATGTTAATGTCTGCAAGTGTCAATAGAAAAGTACAGGGACAGAAAGAACCCAAGGAGCTAGAAAAGAAACTAAAACACATACAACTCAAGGGGAGGACCCATCAAGGGAAACAAGGAACAAATGAAGACCAGGACTGGAAACCAGCATTGTCACGTGTCTGCATTAACACTTGGAGCAGAAGAACCAACAATATCATCCACCCGCACCATAGTGTTCAAGACCAATGCAGCATCTGATAACATTAATAGGAGAATGTCTTTAGGTAAAGGAAGGCAAGTCTGACAATCCTCAGAGAAATCAGGGTGCTTTCCTAGAGCCTCTCAACAACCAAGGCCAGCGAAAGACGTAGAGAGAAAACTGGTGATCCAAGCTGCCCATCTGCCCCTTCTCTGGACCTAAGTCACCAGGTTCGAGTTCGAGTTCGAGTTCGACAAGAATAAAATTCGGTTCAAGTTCGTCCAGTGGATAAAGTTCGAAAAAAATTTGACATTAAGTTCGACCAAAAAATAAAATAAAAAATAATTATTATATATTTATATATAAATAAATAAATAATAATATAATAATTATATATATTTAAATAAATAATATAATATAAATATAAATATAATAAAGATTATAAACAAATAAATTTTCAAATAAAAAAGATAAAATATTAATACATATTAAATACGTATTTAGAAAAGATATATAAAAAATCAAATAAAAACTAAACTTTATAAAGATCTAACCATTATCTAAAATAAAATTAGGATAATCAAAAGAATAAAAACAAAACAAAAAACAGCGATGAAAAGCCCCTTTCAGTGGACTCGTGGAGTATTGATGAATTCGTTTTTTGCGTTGTTTTTTTGCAGAGGTGATGCTGGTCGCAGATTCGCAGTGTGAGCTCCTCCCAGTCGTGTACAGCCTGCCATGCCATGCTCGAATCTCCTGTGGCGAACTGTTTTGCGTTGTTTTTTCTTTATAGTCTGTGACAGGACGTATAGGAAAAAGAAACCCTTCCCGCGAACGTGAGACATGACTACCTCCTTGTTATGCAGCCCACACATCAGCAGAAACCCTAACCGAACTCCAACGAACTTGGCCGAATTTTTCATTGTCGGATTTTAATTGCCGAATTTCGAATTTTTAGGTAAAAATTCGGCGAACCTTGTGACATAGCTCTGGGCAAAGGGAACTAGATGGCACTCAACGTTGAGTACAAGCAAACATCTGGTATATTGTGCCTAGATAGATGAAATGTTTTATTGATGAATTGTTGTATTGGTGCACATATAAGCAAACAAATCTTTATGAAACAAATTTTCCCAAGTTGGCTATATTCATCCTTGATCGTGGTTTATTAGAATATAGATTTTAAATTTAGAAAGTTTTGAGTAGTAGCACTTCTCAAAAAATGAGGGGTAAGCTAGAGAGAGTTAGTATACAAAATTAAGATGTCGCGACACCTAATCTCAAGGGAATCACCCCAGCCGAGTTTAGTAAAGGTCCAATGTACATGCCAAGAGACTATGTCCTACCCGTGTAAGGCAAGTTTGGTCGAGTGCCAAATCACACTCTACAAGTTGCACTTAAGGTCTTCATAATTTTTAGTAAGGCTATGGTGCACTTGTTAATTTGGCATTGCATGAAAGATTAAACAGGTTTTCCAAAACAAGAATGTCATATATCTATTCCAAATTCAAGATTGGGACCAAATTACTAAAATGGCATTTTTCAAATAAAGAGGATGTTATGAAACAATTCAATGGAGGTGGTCCTTCACTATGTGATTTAGATTAGGGGCAGCCTTTGCCTCCAAATGTGGCCTTCATCAGCCCAATCTTCTTTGGCGATGGGTCTTCCTTTCTTGTAGTTATAACGCTTGTATTACATGGCATTATTCTCTTGCCATGCTTAGAATTTACCTACCTTAGGTTCATGGCCCCTTGTTAGCGAGGGTCTGTTGTTGCTGTGCTCTTAGTTTAGATTTATCGTGTAGCCTTTTTGGAGTTTGCTTTCACTCCCTCATGTTATTTCTCTTCGTTGTACGCGTTTGAATCCCACTAAACTATTTTGACAAATGCATAATAAATTAATAAAATGTAATTTCTTTGTTTCTTTTTGTGTAAAATGCATAAGAAGTTAATACAACATCTTTCTTTTTTGGCAAAAGCATTAGAAATTAATTCGATGTAAACCTGCCAAAGAATCAGCAGAACATACCCATTGGGAATACATAGCCAAAAAAATGAATTATTTGGTTGCAGGTCACATCACTCCCCAATGTTGCATTGCTGTGCTGACATGGTGTACCACATTATCAAGGTCCAAATTATAGTAAGAACTTGAAATTTTATTTCTAGATCACATCCAAGCCAGTGCACCTCACAAGCACATGAGACCACCTTGTGGGAGAACAGAAACATTGCATTTCCCTCATAAATTGTTCAATTATGTAAATATTTCTGTTTTCAACATGACAAAGATCATAAAGCCTGTGTTACCAAGAAACATGTGGAATCGTTTGTACAACAAACGTCGAAAAAAAAACAAATAAATAAATTTTAACATAAAATCCATGTTTTATGCATTAAAAGTCAAAAAAC
This sequence comes from Taxus wallichiana var. yunnanensis, assembly GCA_018340775.1. Taxonomy (NCBI): domain Eukaryota; kingdom Viridiplantae; phylum Streptophyta; class Pinopsida; order Cupressales; family Taxaceae; genus Taxus; species Taxus wallichiana. The sequence goes on along the minus strand of CM031243.1, from coordinate 523,578,807 downwards.
ACACAAAGTATACAAAAAGACATAATACACATAGGTTATATCTATACATTATGCTTTATAAGTTTAAGAACTAGTCGAACAAATCATCATATTTTTGTTCGAAGTTCAGCTTCAAACTTGCAGCACTACCTTTTCTGTAAAAATTTGAAATGAAGGATTGCAATGAGCAAGGGAGTGGGCAATTGCACTTTTGAGGGACTATAATTGCTGCAGCAGTCTCTGTTCGGAAATAGGCTGTGGGATATAGAATGAATATGGTTTTTGTGTTATGTCAGTCAGTGTAATAGGGTTTACTGGTGCGGATTAGCTTGAGAGTAAAAGCTTCACCAATCAATCTAAGCCTTGATTTTACATTTTTAATTCAACAAAAGAAAAAGAAAACTAATGTTGATTGAGCTTATTATAGTCTATTGGCCCTGAATGAATAAAATCCAGCATAGGCATGAGCTGCTGTGTTCAATAGCTTGTAAATTAACAGAGATGACATAGATAACAACCACAAGCTAGATAACTCGCACATATGAACATTTTGAAGCATGCTCTCGGGTAAATTTGTTGACAGCTGTGATAACTTTGTAAGCGCCTAGGTTTACCACCAAAGACTGCGGAACCCTAACGCATCAACCTAGGGACTTGCAGACTGCTTCCCAAAGATAAGCTCCCTACACGCCAAATGTGTGAACATTAAACATTGTCATGCCAAGATTGGGCTCTCAATTTCTCGACGATAAATGTCCTTAAACATCGGAAGACTCAAATTAGGCTCTAGTGAAACCTTTCCTGCGTTATATTTTGTTTTGCTTGAAAATGGGTTTCAAATGAGGATTAAAAAACCCTTTGTACAGGCCTTAAAGACTTTTAGATTTAATCATTCAGATTATAGCAAAATGCGTGGTTGAGGTTTGCCATATAATTCACAGGTCTAGGCTAAGATTATGGTAAACAGAGCATTTGAACCCAAGTACGTATCTGATAGGCTAGAAGAGAAAGCGAAATAAGAAAGAAAAAGTATGAATTACCTGGATTATATGCATTGCATTGGCTTGAGAGTCTGCTGCTGATCCTGCTCAGAGAATAAGCAAAACGCATGCCTACCGCACCTCGAAGATTTACATAATGCCATGGAATTGAGTGATTCGAGAGCGCCAAACGGTAAAGAGGATGTTATATATTGGGGAAATACGTGGAGATTTGAGTGTTTTTTTAGTTTTAGGTAGAGTGGGGGCGGAGAGGAGGGGTCGGAAAAATAATGATAATAATATTAACTGTTTTTAGTCTATTATGTGGGGCGGTCTCTTTGTTGGCCTCTACATGGTTTATAGTATAAGGGACTACCTCGTACTCTTAATATGCAAGAGCCACGTAATTGTGTTTCAAATATCATTTCATTCCAGTATGAATGGAATGAAATGGAAGGTTTTAATGACATTTACAAAATTGAGTAGTCGAACATAAGTAAAATATGTGATAATAGTTATTGTAATGTTTGTTCATTTTGTGCAAAGTTTTTTTCTTTTATGATGTTATTTCTTTTCTTGTGGATCATGATTAAAAATATATTTTGTTTTGTAAAGTGTCTTGTCCTCAAACAACTTAGGTTGTCAACTTTTAGGTTGTCTTCAAAATTGATTTGTATGTCATTGTAGGTTGTGCACTCCATGGTGTGGTGTCGTTTTGTTTCCTTCATGTCTTGACTGTAAAATATGTATATTCTCGTTTTCCATTATTCCATTGTGTAATGTCCCTTTTTAGGGACTTAAACAAAATATCAAAAATTTGATATGAAATTGCAGCAGACTATTGTTTTATAATAACAAAGAATTTCTATGGAAATATGCATGTCAATTCAACTGAAAAGGATCTCCAAATATTATTAAATCAATTTCCAACAATTTGAAACAAGTTGAACGATCCAATATGTACTAATTATATAAATCTGGAAAAGTAACTGCAGACTGGTAAATCGCAACACTTCAATTTAATTCGATTTGGCCTCAAAATGGTATAAATTTGCGTGCAAATTATTGTTGTAACTTTCTAAGACCCAAGCGATCTGATTTAGATTAGATTTCTGAGTTTATTTAAAAACAATTGAATTTCACCTCTTATGCAAATCGTACTTCTTGGAAATACACCATTAAAATCTGATTTGATAAAATAATAAGAATTTATTAATATGCAATGATTACATAATTGTTTTAAGACAAATACAGGGGTTTTCGTCCCTTATATTGGTCCTCTAGAGGGGTTGCATCCCAATAGGTTAAATCTGAGATAAATCTCTCATATTTGGAAATTTACAAACAAGTACATATCTGAAAATGAATCTCATAACCCCTATATATACTAATTAAAAGGGTGGTGCGAAACTTGGAAAGACATGTCCTTTCTTTTATGTCTTCTAATTAACCTTAGCCAACCCATTCAGTATAATTATTTGTTTATAAAAATTATAATAAAGATAGACAATAAGCATTGCATACTTTCTTCTTCTTCTTCGTTTCTTTCTTTTAACCATGAAGAAGGTCTTGCCCAGAAATCCGAATGGTCTTCAATTTTGGAGAAAAAGGGACATTACAGTCCTCTGTCCCCAAGATTGCTTGCCCTCAAGCAATCGCAAACACCTAGGTCCCATGTGATCCTTATTGTCTTCTTTTGTGTATCCATATAAGGAATAAATTCCTTCGTAAAAGCATGAGTGTTTAATAACACTCCTTGAAATCTTGTCATTGTCTTTTTCTTATGCTGACCTTTAAGCACTTGATGGTTGTCCCTTTCAAGCATTTCCTTTTTGTGAATCCGAAATTAACGGATGCTCTTTCCATCCCATCTTGCAAACAATCATCATGATAAATCTATTAACCGAATGATGAAGAGTCCAATTATGGAGGAAATTAAAGAGCTGGAAACAATTGAGAAGTTATGGCAATACATTTGTCATGTTTCATACTTATTATGTCACTATGCATGAAGAACACTTTAAAGGCTATAATAACTTGATCTTATTTCCAATCATCCATCCTAGCATGTTGATCAATAACCCAAAGAGATGACAAACTAAAAATAGAATATACGGTATCACCAATCAATAAAGACAGTTCATATATTTCCTTATTTTTATCAGTTTCCCATATTTATATGACCCTTCATGCTTTGGTCAATAATATATAATAATGCATGTTACCGATGATGGACAACATATAATGACCAAATTTAATGATCATCACATACATCCTTGTAATCCTTAAGTATAGAAAAGATATTTCACATGCAAAGTTGATACCTTCACATATCTTGTTATTTTGATGCCACATATGTATTATCTTGACAATGGTTTCTTGAAAATCCTCCCATTGTGAAACATACCCATCATGCACACAAAGGAATGATGAAACAACTAAAGATATGTGGGTGAAACTTACCCAATCAAAAGTTGCCTCAAATTTGCAATATGATAATCTATCTGATGCCCTTGGAATAACGTTATGTGTTTTACTTCCATGTGATTTGCACAGGCTGCCCATTAACTCTCTTGTCCACAGAATTTCTGATTTAAAATCAGACTTCTTCTTCTTGCAATTCTCCCTCAACAAGGCATCTTTTATCTTGAAATCATATTTCCTTGATTGGTAGCTATATGGGACATTCATGGGGCTCATGTCTCGAGATGAAAACATAATAAATGGCTTCAATTGTTCAAGCTCGCTATGTACAGATCAGCGAACTTACCAATTGCTCCTTCTTCATGGAATGATGCAAGGGTGTTGCCTTCTTCCGTGGTTTCTTTATGGGCCTTGTAACACAAATTCTTCCATGCTTCATATCTATGGCTGACAATTAAGGAGTGTGGGATTCTTTGCCAATGATCCGGGGCTGCCTCAGAAGCATCCTTTACTTTGCTTATATAACATCCATGATGAACAAAGCATAACAAATTTTTGTTATCATAGTGTGTACCTTTGGTGGCTGCCATAATAAATCCCTTCATCTTTTAAACAAGTTACTTCTCTTGGCTAGCTGCCCCAAGTCCCCCTTGTTGAGGTTCTTCATGAAGGAAGAAGGTAAATGAGACACAACATACCTTAGGCTGCCTTCAATACTCAGAATTTCTGAGTTTAAATCTGCACTCCTTGTGGATGAGACACCTCCTTTGGACATCGAATAAATGGCTTCATACTTTAGGAACTTCATCTTTGCTCCCTTAGACCTTTTCTTCATTATTTCCCTTTCATTATTATGCAACCCTCCATTAGTTGTTAACAATTCATCAACAAATATCAAAGGACTCATACCTTGCATGGAGATCTTTATTGCCCATGAAATAAGAGGGATTCTTTTTTGACATAAATGATTCCTTATGCCCGGATCAAATGAATAGTATTCATTCCACATGTGCATTCCCAAAGATAGCTTGTATGATTGATATGGTTCATGTTCTTTATGAAGAATTTTCTCCTTTTATGTGCCTTAAAAGAACCATTTTTATCGCAACTCCAAAGCATATCAAAAGAATGGCCAACCAAATTAGGAGAGGAGTTGGTTACCTTAACATACAATTCATGGTTTTTGGAGAGAAGATTATCTTCTACCTTAATTCTAGGAAGTAAGAAATCTGAAATGTACCCGATCCTCGGACCTTCAACAAATCTTTCGTCTTCTTCTTTATTATCTTCTTCATTCACTCCTTGTTCACACACCTTTGGAACCTCATGGTGGCTCTTCTCCCAATTTAATTCTTCATCTTTAGGCTCTTCAGGGTCTGCTGTTACAAATGGACCAGAAGGCTGCCTTTTATCACGTTCATCTTGGAAATGGGTGTCATCCTTACCCATTGTTACTGCTGCTTGTTCACATCCCATGCTTTCTTCTAATTTATCAAATGCAACATTATCATGATTAATGTGACACTGATTAATACTTACTTTTGGAGAATTGACAGAGGTAGGAGCTGATGCATTCTTCTCTTTGGCTCTTTCTTCGAATTGTTCTTCTTTTTCTTCCAATGTAATTTGGAAGTTCTTCTCCTCTGACTTCCTTTGTGGCTGAGTGTGTCTAGGCTTAGGCCTAGATCTTCCACTATTCAATTTTATGAATTCGGTAAATGATATGGCTTCACGAATTTCCTTGGAAAAAGCCATGTATTCCTTATAGCTAGCTTCGAGATCTTCTTCCGGAATGGCTTCATCTTTGGATACGGAGGTGAGATTCCAATTCGTTTCTCGAGTTGTTCTAAAGGATCGCTTCAGATTATCTAGATTTCGAATAACTAGATCCAAGGCTTCCTTGAAATTTGTTTGTCCTGCCATGATATCATCTACTAGTTTCTTCCAGGCCTTAGAGGAGAAAGCATTGATACCAGTGTAATGTCCCTTTTTAGGGACTTAAACAAAATATCAAAATTCTGATATGAAATTGCAGCAGACTGTTCTTTTATAACAACGAAGAATTTCTATGGAAATATGCATGCCAATTTAACTGAAAAGGATCTCCAAATATTATTAAATTGATTTCCAACAATTTGAAACAAGTTCAGACCCAAATTGATCCAATATGTACTAATTATATAAATCTGGAAAAGTAACTACAGACTGGTAAATCGCAGCACTTCAATTTAATTCGATTTGACCTCAAAATGGTATAAATTTGCATGCAAATTATTGTTGTAACTTTCTAAGACCCAAGCAATCTGATTTAGATTAGATTTATGAGTTTATTTACTCAAAAACAATTGAATTTCACCTCTTATGCAAATTGTACTTCTTGGAAATACACCATTAAAATCTGATTTGATAAAATAATAAGAATTTATTAATATGCAATGATTACATAATTGTTTTGAGACAAATACAGGGGTTTCCTTCCCTTATATTGTTCCTCTATAGGGGGTTGCATCCCAATAGGTTAAATCTCTCATATTTGGAATTTTACAAACAAGTACATATATGAAAATGAATCTCATAACCCCTATATATACTAATTAGAAGGGTGGCACCAAACTTGGAAAGACATGTCCTTTCCTTTATGTCTTTTAATTAACCTTAGCCGACCCCTTTAGTATAATTATTTGTTTATAAAAATTATAATAAAGATAGACAATAAGCGCTGCATTCTTTCTTCTTATTTTTTTCTTTCTTTCTTTTAACCATGAAGAAGGTCTTGCCCAAAAATCCGAATGGTCTTCAATTTTGGAGAAAAGGGACATTACACTTTGGTGTTGTTAATTTATCGGTTTCGCATGTAAGATGATGCGAGCTAGTCCTTCACTCAATCATTATCATCTTTGTTTCCCATTTGGTGTCCGCCCATATGTAAGGCTTTTGTCATGGTTCCATGTGGGATTAAAGACTTTGACATGTTATTCTTTTTCTACCCAAGTTTATCTAGCCACATTGTTGTCGTGAATTTCCCTCTCACATATTTATTTATTTCCTTGTTAGTGTTTGGGCATTCCAACATGATGTTCCATTTGCTCATTTATTGTTGTTTTGTTTCATCTATGTGGTTTTCCTCCTATTATCTATGTGTTTTTCTTCCTATTTACCTTTTCCTCTACCAAAATTTTGGGCCACCAATGTCCTTCCATGTTTGTATTTTCTTTAGTTAGCTTAACAATTTGAGTCATCATTGTTGCCTCCAACGGGAAAGTGCCAATTTCAGCTTAGAGGATTTCATATGGAATTAATTTTTTAATTTTAAGGTTGATTGTGATTAGATGATTTTTAATTCTCTCAATCTATCTCCATTTTATATCTGACACATTTTTGCCCCAAAATTCACACTCATATAGGACCGGTGGTGTGATGAACAAGTTGAACAAGGTTCTTTTGGTTTTCCAATCCCATAGTTATGTGTTCCTACACTGTTTTACAATGCATATGAAGTCTTTCATCCCCTCGTATTCTTTTTGGTCTACAAGTATCCTAACTAATCTTGTTGTGAAACTCAAGCCCCAGGTACTTGTATTCTTCCACTACCTCCAACAAGCTCCCTTCAAAGAAAAAGGTGATTTGATTTTTCCACGGTAAAGAGAAGATCATGAATTTGATTTGTTGGTATTTACTTCAATTCCAACCTTTTGACAAAAGATCTCTAAGGACTTAAAATGTTCTTTCAAACTATTTTAAGTCTCTCGTGATTAGGATAAGATCGTCTGCATATAACATAAGATTTACCATGTAGTTGGTTAGGTCAACACCCTCTCCACCAATTTTATTTATCCACTCCTTTAGCTTATTGATGTATAACTAAAACAAAGTGGGGGATAGTGAATGTCCTTGTTTGACCGAATGTCACTTCTGAGCATTTTGGCATTCCTTTATTTGTTTTGATTTTAGATCTAATCTACTCATAAGGTATGTGCATTCTGTTTTATACTCACTTGGGATCCCGAGTTCTTCCAACTAGCTCATAAATTTACCTCTTAAGACAACGTCAAAATCTTTTTGAAGTAAACAAAGTAGCAAAAAGCTTCTTCCCTCGGGTATCCCATATTTTTTCAACCAAATGCGTAAGGGTGATATAATGGTCGATAGTGGAATGCTTCGGTCTATAGCTTGTTTGTCCTTTTACTCCTTTCCCATCTTTTTCTACCCAATTACTAATTATATGCTCTACCGTGCTCCCAAAGAATTTTCCAAGTAGAGAATTAACTATGATGGTGTGATAGTTTTGATAAATTATTGATGTCACCTCTTTTATAGAGAGGAATGAGGACGTTGGCCATCAATCAATCGGGAAGCCTTCCTAGATGATTCCACTAAACGTAGTTTTGATGTGTGGAGTGAGAACCTTCAAACCCCACTTTAGATACACTGCATGCAACCCATCTATGTCTTGTGATTAACCCTTTTCCAGTCTCTTTATACCTTAAATAATATCCTTAATTGAAAAAAACTTGGTGTTGGTGTTGAATATGGGGGAAGGGGAGATTGAATGAGAAGTGTTTTAATCATAGATAATGCAATAACAACAGGTGGAATAAAAGAAGATTTTAATAATAGGGCTAGACTAATTTTTCTATGGGATCATAATTTGTAACAATGTTATATTGTGTGAGGATAATTGGTTAAAATAAGGGCTACACCACTAAATTTATGAAACATCTATTCTTTAATTGAGCGTGGATGATAAAAAAATGTTGTTTTTCAACGTATCCTCTTGAAATAAGGTAGTTAAATTTTCCACATTTAAGTTTTCATCGTATGTGATTAAGATGTCACTATAAGTCAAAAACTCCATGATTTAGTGACATTTTGTCTTCGCCTCCTCAAAGTACAAAATAAGCATAGTATTTTTCCCGCTCCTCTTGAGGTGTTTCTCGTTTGCGAGTTTTGTGTCTAAGATGATATGAGTTACTCCACAAATGTGTTATCAACATTTTCACCTTTCACTTGATTCCTACCCCTTTATAGGGATTTTCATGTGATCACATACACAATTAAATTATTTGATATAGTATTCTTTCTTCCACCCAAGTTGTTTTTTTCACATGGTTACTCTAAATTATTCTCTCACATACTTTTTTATTTCCTCATTGGTGTTTGGGCGCTCTTGCATGCTGATACCCCACTTGCTCATCCATTTATCATTTTGTTTCATCCATATGTTCTTCCTCATGTTTAAATCTTCATCCACTAACCTTCTAGGCCACGGATGTGTCTTCATATTTTGTGTCTTCTTTAGGAAACTTAGCATTTAAATTGTTATTGAAGGCTCCAATGGGAAATTACTTGTTTTAACTAGTAAAATCTCATAAAGAGCCAATGTTTTACTTTTGACATTATTGTTTATCAAGATTTTTTTAAATCTCTTTATTTATTTCCATGTTAGATTTAACACATTGCAATTCCAAACTTCACATTTGTAGAACATCACCGACACGACTAACAACCCAAACAAGGTCCTCTTGGTTTTCCAATCACGTAACTCTTCACTCCTACATTTATTTTGTAGTGAGTATATATTATTCCACCCCTTTTGAGTTTTTGGTCTGTATGTCTCCCAATTGAGCTTAGTGTGGAAATTGAGACAAAGATACTTATATGCTTCCACTACCTCCAAAAGTCGTTCTATGGAAAAAATAAATTGATTTCCTTATTTTTCTACATAATGAAAAGATCATATCTTTGGTCTTTTTAGTATTCACTTGCATCCCAAACTCTTGAAAAAAAGGTTTTCAAGTGTTCTTTCAAACTATGTGTTGTTTTTGCCATTAGAATAATATTTGTAAACACCCAATTTCAGGTCATTTGGCATTTGATAATTTTAGTTTTGGCTTATATCCCTTATAGATGAATTGTGCATATAAACTAAGCTCAAACACACTTTTTTATGCTATCTTAAGGTTTATAATCCCTCATATAACTATTTAGACATGTACAAGAATACGTGTCATTCAAAAAATAACATATATCTCTTATATAAACCCTTCTAGATCATCAATTAAGATTTTTTCCTTTTAGAAAAAACCATCCAGTAGGGACATAATCAATTGATCAATTTTTTCCCTATTGGTCGATATTATCTGCAGCCTTCAAACAATAATATTTTCAAATGGGAAGTTTTTCAATGAGTGGCAGTTTCCCTCTTGGTCGGCCTTAGTGCCAAATATTGCCTTTGGAGCCATATAAATACAAGACAAGCTCAATTATTTACTCATGTGGAACTTATCACAAATTCTTGTGTGTGTGTGTCAAGCATCAAACAAGTTACCATATTTTTTCATGATTTAAGAGCAAACACTAAGAGTAGCCCCTATGCCGGTTTGAAGAATTTTAAACTAGGTTAAGAGTAAGTAAAGCCAATCTAAGAAAATTCACAACCAAGTCAAATTAGTCATTATAAAGTGTTCAAGAGTAAAATTCTAGTTACATACATGTAGATGAAAAAAACATAATTTCACTTCCTATGGGAGAACTATGTGGGTTTTAAGCCTATTCAAAGTAGTACTATATGCAAGTAGTGCAAGGGTGTCTTAACCCAAACCTGTTGACCCTTTTTATAAGACTTTCAAGGAAACTAGGTTTCACAAAGAAAAGCTTGTTCCCAGTAACTTATGTGCATCTTTTGGATCCTAGAGCATGCATAGAGTAGTGCATTATGGAGTTGCAACTAATCATACAATGACATATTAATTTTCATGAGTAAGAAAGATCTATGCAAAATTGAAAAACTTTTAACTAGTCAATTTTGTCCTATTGAGAATTTTTTTCTGAAGTAGGCATGAATGAAGCACATATATCATATTTCTAGCTTGTTCCCTCTAGTTTCACATCCAAATCGATTACTACAACACATAAAATTTAAGTGCACTATTCTCTTGTATTTTTACTATATTTATCATATGCCCTAATCTATTAAATATCTTAATCTTTTTACTATATGTTCATATTTATATGTTGAAGGCTGATTTTATAACTTATATAAATTATTTTTATATTCCAATCTCGAATTAGGGTTTCATATTTATTTTAATATACACTTGAAATTTAGGGTTTAATCATATGCAAACACATTTATTGATCTTACACACTTTTTCCTCATAGGGTTTGTTGATCTCGCTTATTATCAACATAACCTTTCACACCTTTCTTCCTAAGATTTGGCCTTTCATATTTATTGTAAGCACTCTATTGTCTAGTGTTATAATCTTTTATGTTTGAGGCACCAAGGTCCCTAATATGGCTATAAAATCTTATCCATTCTATGATATCAAGTAAACACCCCCATTATCAAACACTCTCTTGCGATGTTATCATGGTAGTCCAAATGAACCTTCTCAAAATAAATTTGATCAAGATGATACCATTCCTACCATTGCCTCAAAATAGTTCGATCCTATTGATGAGTAAGAGTTTGCATAAAATCTCAATCTTAATTTTCACTTTATTGATGCATTATTATTCTCGGCCCAAATACAAAAAGAAGAAATTGTTTGCATCCATAGTGTCTACATTTGCATCTAGTATGGGGGCACTTGATGTCCTCCCAAAAGTTTCAATGCCCACTCAAACTCTTACTATGACTACTACACCACCTTTTTTTGCATAGGCATATGCCCTTTCTTACCCCGTCATTTTACACTCCCGGAGCAAACCAATCGAGATATACAAACCAAGGTGTTTTAATTAGAGCAAGGTGTATCTAGGGCCTTTCATACAATGGATTCACATATCTTACTTCACAATACATTAGCACCCAAAGTGGAATCCCACCCTTCTCCCACAGAATTTGTCACTCATGAACTTATAATCTATGAAGGTAAAGGGTATCTCAAGTAATATCTTTGATCTTTCCACACATGTTTAGATTATGCTTACAACGACACTATTCTCAATAAGATGTTCCTAAGAAGCCTCAAAGATTATGCATTACAATGGTTTTATGATCTCCCTCTCCGATTTGTGAGGGCATTGATCCTTTGGAAGATCAATTTCTAGTGTATTTTTAATCAATATTAGTGAAAAAATTCTCAAATTCATAAATGACAAAGCTACAACAAGTATCCAATTTTTGTTTCAACGATTGTGTGTTAAGATACAAAACTATATTTTCTTGAGATAACTAGTTCACTTATAGACAATGAACTTCAAGATTTAGTTACACAAATTTTAGTAACACCTTTGTGAGAATCTATCATGTTTGACAAATTTTGACATTTTTATGAGTTGTGTCGCACCCTTACAAAAAGATATTTAAAGTTATTGACATTTAATAAATTCAAGTATGTGCATAATGCATCAAGTACATACAAAATTGAGTTTCAAGGCAAACTAAGTTGCGTAAATGAAAATCTAATTAAGGAAATAATAAAACGATGCTAATATTAAATTGTATGTCTCAACCAACAACTAAGCTTCAACTACAAGCTCCTCCTATGCGAAAAATCAAACAATTACCATCACCTCTATATGTTACACTTCAAATTTTGCTCAAGTGTAACATGTATCTCTCCCTTCACACATGGAGGTTAGTACGAGAAAATTATTTACACCCTAAAAATATAATGTATGAATGCATTGTGAAAAACAATATATAATATGTAAGGGTTCATTACACATGATTATTATGAATTAATTAATTTACAATTAACCATACATAATAATCATATTGAATCAATACTTGTAATAATGATAAGTGATAGAAGGATAGCTCAAAAACACAAGAGGAGATGAAGACTTAGTTATACATAGTATAATGAGGATATATGGATGTGTAAACTGGGTAAACAATTTTATCTAAACCCGAAGATGCCTTGTTTCTGATACTATAACTAGAAAATTCTTTGTTACATAACTATACAAGTATTTTATGGTTTTACCCTTCCTCTATACATCCTAAATTCTATTGACCCTCCTTGTACCTACATGCAATGAGGTCATGTAACATTTATGCCCTTCATCCATCAGAAAGCTTCGTTGATGTATGTTTCTCTAGCTCACACAACCTATAATGAATTACAACAAGTGGGTGCCCTAGATAAGTGTAATGCCCTTCATCAAAACATTAAATAAAAAAGGAAAAAGTAGTGTGTGGGTGAGGATGGACCACCCTTGGCATTTAATCCCTACTAAATCAATCCAAGTTTTACACTACATGTCCTCGAACGAGATCAAACCTCATGTATTTTTTTGGGTGCTTTGTGTAAATGTGATTGTGATATAAGAAAAACCCTTATATGTTCCCTCATGTCTCTTAACACAAAGATATTGGGCTAACTATACGAAGAGAGAATGTACCTAGTGTGGTTCATCCAGTAAACAATTTTCACCCCCACAGTCTTGTTTTAAAATTTATTATGGATACTTTAGAATCGATCAAGAGATGTTATAGATTCAATTTAAGTGTTTTCAATTATTCTCTTATTTGATCAATTTTAATTTCACATCTATTTTTTGTGATTCAAGTGGATCAATTAAAAATCATTAACAATTGATCTTATAATGCCCAAAACTAATCACAAGTTGATTAATAATGTATTTCAATCTGATTTGATCATCCAAAATTGATTTGTGCAACACATTTCTGATTTTGAAAACTTATATAAAAAATGCAACTTTTAAAAGTGGATTTCCCATTAATTGCCTTGCTTATTCAATCATTCTCATGAAACTGAAATGTAAATTGAAATAAAATAAGAAGAAACTCAATCAAATACTCCACAAGTTGATAACGGAGTTCACCAATTTAGGCTACGTCTCCGGATTCAATTTAAACATGTATCGATCTATTAGTTTATCACTTGAAGTACAAAATTAGTGTTCCAAATGAATATTATATCATGTCACGTGCATTTATAGTTTTTATAGATTTGAAGACTTTGGTCATCTCTCATAATTCGTCTCCAAGTTCATATATGGCTCCACCAGGGCTTCCAAGTGCATTCTCTCGTGGAAACCGATCCAGGAAAAATATTCCACCTAGAAAATTACAACACTTCATGAAAAAATGAAGACATTGTTTTCTTCGTCTCAGAATTTAGAACAACTCTCTAGTTACGGATGAAGCTTGAAAATGTCTATAAGTGCCTCAAAATTAATGATTTCCAAAACTACCGATTTTCCTATTACAGTCATGACCAAAAGCTTGTTTAAATACAAAGCGAGCTCGTATGGCTCTTTGGAGAGGCTATTTCTTAGCATGGGGTTGGTCAAGGGTTTGATCCCCTTATCCCCATCCATCGGGATTATTTTATTTTGTCGTAATAATCCCACATTCACCGCGGGTTAGGTGTGAGGCTTGTTTAAATATTGGTTGGTCACTTAGTTATTTGTGGTTGCGAGTCACATTTTTCTTGCCATGTAGTGGCAGGTGGCATGGTTGGTTATGCCACATTGTGGTTGTGGAAAGGTTTAGATGCCACGTATGTTGGCCGGTGCTCGGCATTGCATTGTGTTGCCAAGTGGGATGGCCACGGGGGTGGCGTAACAATGAGCATTGTTGACATGCCACGTGGATATCTCTATTCTAAAGGGGCTCGGCTATTGAAGATAATGTTGAGAAATGTAGTTGTTTGTTGGATACATTAAACATAACATGTGTTGGTATCTTGTGGATGTGGCGAGCTGGTCATATTGACTCACGAGTTAGCTCCAATGTAATATTACACTTTGTTTAGTAAATAATCTCACATTCATCCCTCGGATGCATATAGTGGCATATATATACAAAATCATTACAATGATATAATGAAGAAATGACGGAAAAGACACCCGTTCGATAAAAAAAAGTGTGCCAAACTTGGCTGAGGGCCCCCAACAAACAAATAGTGGGGCCTAATTGTTTAACACGAGTGTTCAAGACAAACGTCGAAAAACTAAATTTTACTCAAATCTTCATGTGCTACTTTTAGCTTTGTGATTGGTCCACTTGACGATTGTGCATGCATCCATGTCACTCAAACCTACACACAAACCTATATTTTTCCAGTTGGCCAAAAATTTAGTGGACAATATCTTGTGTACGAGCTCTATTTTCACGTTTTTTATACGTGTCGAAAATCTCTCGAAATGATATTCTCAGTATTGTAATGGTTAGGAGAATTTGGGAACATCTGAACTTCAAAATGTCCTCTAGATCACACCTCCCCTATAAGACCCTTTTGGTCCCCAAAAGTAAACTCACCCAACTAAACTGCTAATAGGTCCTCTGCATAACACCAACATATAGAACCTAGTTTATAGCATGGCAAGTTTAAAAATTGCAATATATTGAAAAGCCATCATAGAAATGGATTAGTCCAAATAGAAAAAAATGTCAACACCAAAAAATATGTCCAACTAAATCCATGGCCAATATTGTAACTGATATGACAACCAAAATGCCCATAATAATATGTTGTTCACTGATCCTACACCACTGTCAACTCTACAAAATGCAACTGCATAACAGTTTGTTAGTGCAATGAATGTACATACTATTTACAACCATGTTTGACAGTTACAAATAATAAATCCCAAATTGAGGGACTTATAAAATGTGTAAAAATCATGCATGGCTACAAAAAGTTTGTATAATCATTACAATTACAAACAATGCTCGCTAAGGGTCTTATAAGCCACTGATACATTTGCACAACTTAAACAACAACATCATATTCTGAATACAATTTTCCCAAAATAGACATACTAATCAACTGACCATGCCCCATAAGAAACACTTATATATGTTGTTGTCAAGATTCAAAAATGAAGTTTTCCAAAAACCATAAACAAGAAAGTCATCCAAGTATGATAAACCTATCACCCGAATTTCCTCTTCAGGTTACTTCATCATAATCAAAGCTAATATGAAATATGGGAAGATATTTCCTTTTTATCAATCAACAGAATCCCAAAAATGCTTTGAAAATTTGCATGCTAATCAACTATTACAACTATGCAAACATATAACTAAGGAACTTGTTTTCCAATCCACTTAACCAAATTATCCTTTTTAGGTGATTTATTTTCCTTAGTATTTTCCTAAACAATCTGAGAGTCATTTTTAAGATTGTTGGTTTTTCAATGATTTCCTTATTAAAAATTTTCCAATTTTGTCTAGGATGAAGTTACCAACATTTATCAATCTCATGACCTTTCTTGTTATAATGAGTACAAAATCTTTTGTCCATGTTTTTAGGAAACTTACCCAAACTGCCATTCTCTAAGCACTGTTTAGGAGAGTGGTCTCTCATAATCTTTCCCAACAAAGATTTTCATTTCCTAAAATTGGCTACACAGTGGTTAGACATTCCACAAAAGTACATGGATAATTATACCACATTTTCGAATATCATTGCCAAATTTCTTATATTGAAATAGTGGATCAAAAGTTTTACCATTTTCTTTATGTTTATGGTAAGAAAGAGGTAGAGGAATCTCAATACCTCATCTTTGTGATTTCTTACTAAATCATTCTTGGGATGAAGAATCACCATATGTTAAGGGGGAAGTCACTTTGTTGTCAGAAGCTCATCTTCTTTCAATGGTTTTGGATCCTTCTCCAACTTCCATTTTCCCGCCATTAGCGTAACCTAAACACGAAAAACGAGGACAATCCTCAAATTGTATTGGGTTAGATATACCTTGATTGTCCTTATCAAGGTCATTCCCATTAATTTCCATTTTAATTAGAAACAAAGCTCCAATGCCCTTAGTGTGCTTTTCAAAATCACTTAGAACAAATACGAATTTGAATCGAATGGGAAGAGGAAACAAAAGGTGAAATACTTACAAAGTGCACTCATCTATCATGATGTTTGCATCTGCAATGGAAGGAAGATCCTTATTCAACTCACCACATTACAAGACCATCAAGAGCTCATCCTTGGATTCAAGCTCCGATTTCAATGTTATGGATTCAATTTTAAGTGTTTTCAAATCCATTGTTTTCAATTATTCTCTTATTTGATCAATTTTATTTTCACATCAACTTCTACGTGATTCAAGTGGATCAATTAAAAATCATTAAAAACTAATCTTATAATTCCCAAAACTGATCACAAGTTGATTAATAATGCATTTCAATCTAATTTGATCATCCAAAATTAATTTGTGCAACACATTTATGGTTTTGGAAACTTATATCAAAAATGCAACTTTAAAAAGTGGAATTTCCGTTAATCACTTTGCTTATTCAATCATTCTCATGAAAATGAAATAAAACAACAAGAAATTGAATCAAAGACTCAACAAGTTGATGATGGAGTTCACCCAGTTTGGGCTACGTCTCTGGATTCACTTTAAATGTGAATCGATATATTAGTTTATCACTTGAAGTACATAATTATACCTCTTCCAAACGAATAATAGATCATGTCACATGTATTTAGAGATTTTTAAATATTTGTAGATGTTGATCATCTCTTAGAATTTGTCTCCAAGTTCATATGTGACTCCAGAAGGCTTCCATGTGCATTCTCAAGGAAACTGAGCCCGAAAAACTATTCCACTGGGAAAATTACAACACTTCATGGAAAAATGAAGACACTATTTCCTTTGTCTCAAAATTTGGAATAACTATATAGTTATGGCTGAAGCTTGAAAATGTCTCTACGTGCCTCAAAATTAATGATTTCCAAAAATTATCGAATCGCTTATTACTCGGTCATGACCAAAAGCTTGTTTGAATACAAACGAGCTTGTTATATAACTCATCCAGCTTGTATGGCTCAACGACAAGGCTATTTTTTAACACGGGTCGATCAAGGGTTAGATCCCCTTATCCCCATCTATCGGGCTCATTTTATTTTGTGGATAATAATCCCACATTCACCACGTGTTAGGTGTGAGGCCTATTTAAATATAGGTTTGTCGCTTAGTTATTTGTGGTTGTGGTCACATTTTTCTTGCCACGTAGTGGAAAGAGGCATGGTTGGTTATGTCATGTTGTGGTGTGGAAAGTTTTTAACACCACGTATGTTGGTCGGTGCTCGATTGTGTTGTGTTGTGTTGCAAGTGGGATGACCAACGAGGTTTGTTGGAATAACCAAACATTGTTGACTTGACATATGGATAGGCTTGTTCTAAATGGGCTCAAAGGTTGAAGATAGGGCCGAACAATGTGGTTATTTGTTGGATGTGCTAAACATAACATGTGTTGGTAACTTGTGGTTGTGGCGAGCTAGTCATATCGACTCGTGAGTTGGCTCAATGAAAATATTACATCGCTTGCAGTAAATAATCCCACATTCATCCTCGATACATATATATATATATATATATATATATATATATATATATAATAAATCATTACAATGATATAATGAAGAAATGGTGGAAAAGACACCCCTCCAATAAAAAAGTGTGTCGAACCTAGTGAGGGCCCCAACAAGCAAATAGCGGGGCCCATCATGTCTCGAACACGAGTGTCGAAGACCAACATATAAAAACTAAATTTTACTCAAATCTTCATGTGCCACTTTTTGCTCGTGATTGGTCCACTTGGTGGTCGTGCATGCATCCATGTTAGCTCAAACTTGCACTTGCTTGAGACTCGGATGTTTTCCAGTTGACCAATTTTTTTGTGGATGATATCTTTTGCGTATGAGCATCGTTTTTCACTTTTTATATTGTCGGAAATCTCTCAAAATGATCTTCTATATTGTAATGGTTTAGGGATAATTTGGGAACATCTAAACTTTAAAATGTCCTCGAGACCAGTGGTAATAATGTGATGTGGTGTGCTTTGAAAATTATACTAAACCATTTTTCCCCTTGAGGACCTTTATTAACGCTTGTAGTGGCTTTTCTCTTTTTAAGACATGGCTTTAGAACCTTTGCATGCTTAGAAATGGAGGAAGCTATATTATTTGACTTGGTTGAGTGTTTCAAACCTGATGTAGTGGCTTCTCCGAATGATGTGCAATTTATTCAGGAATATTTAGGAGAGCCTTGAGTGTTTTTGTTTTGACATTCGCACTAAGAGCTTATGAAAGTGTTAGGTAAGTTATGAAGTGATATTGACTTGCTTATATAACCTTTTATGAATGCAATATCATATTAATATTGAACCTCGGAAGATGAAATGTCATACATAAGATATTCAAATTTAAAATAAAATCATAAGATAAAAGGGGACAAGACCGTACATGTTAGCCAAGATCATAGTCCACTATGGACGAAATATACAATTTTGCCCAAACATGTAACGATGCAAAATTATAAGTTCTAAAAAGATGCATGGAGATGATTTATTAATTTGGTTAATTAATATTTCTGAATGAATAATAAAACGAAGTGTGGAGACAAGTAAGTCAAAAATGAGATAGAATGATATGTTGATTGAGCTTAGAATGCGAACATTTGTCTTAGCAAGGGAACATAACCAAACTTATCATTTCCAAAGGATAAGTTACCAAATTTGAGTGTCTATATTCCCCCCATAAGTGTGTAATTCAAAATCACATCCTCAAAGGAAAAACATACTTGAGTGTGTGACCACAATTTGTCTTTAGTCAATAATTATCTTATGATGTGTTGGTATTGGCATGCTCCATAATGAAACCTGCAACAAAAAGCGTAGTCAATGTCTATGATAGAAAATGAACCATAATTCAACATGTAAATTATTTTTTGTAAAATTGAACTTTCACATAATAAAGTAAAGAAGATAAAAAACATGGTAGGAATAAATCAATTTGTTGTGCGAGAGGAGGAACTCTCATTCTTATTGTACTTTGGAAACTTGGAGTTGTTGAAATTCCAAAGGATTGGGGGTGATTAGTCCCCAATTGTGTTGAAGGAGTATCTAGAGTGCCAGTGCATGCAACCCAACACTAAAGAGGAGAGAGAGAGTAATTGAAGCACCTTGTTAAGAGAATATAATTTTTTTAGTAACCTTAACATCTTCCCACATAAATGTGAAAAAGAGAGGAAGGGCAACCGATGAAGAAATTGTCCACTTCAATACCTTCCACAACCCCATGGAAAACACCACTACAAATGGATATAGGCCCAATTTTGTAAATAATCCACACCATAAAAAGGAATGAATATATCATTCTCCCACTATGTGTTGTACAACTAAGTGTGATTATGTAAATCTTGAAATAATGTGAGGGAAGAGAAGCCTCATGCCCCAAACCGTGTTCTCAGAATGCTTGTATCCAAGTAGTGTAGTGGATAAGAAATTAAGTACACATGCCCCTTTATTTAACACTTTGAACTACATCATTTGTGTTTGAATATGTACTAGAAGTTTATATATAATTGTAATAGTCTAAAAGCTGTTGGAAATTTATGAGATTTTTCCTTCAGGTTGGGAACGCCTAGTAGGGTATGGACCATACTACGATCTTGATCTGAAGCGTTTTATTTTGAATAGTGTTTATTTATGCCACTTTTTGGTGTTTTTACCTGTTTATGAGGATTTTGACCCTATAAAACATGGGTATGTGTCCTGATATGCATGTAGATGTAGAACGTATCTAGATGAATACCCCATCTGTTGAGGCACATGTGATAAAGCATTTTAGCATGTGCCTCAAAAGAAATGACGTGTACCTATGTTGGATAAGTCTAATAATATATGTTAGATTATATAGAAGGATGTAATGGTGGCCATCATCGAGAACTTGTTCTGCAAGAGGGGTTGTGTATGGTGGATACCATGATACAGAAAAAACAACAACATGAAACAAACAATAACAAAGTAATAGTGTATGTATAGAATAAAGAAAACACAAAAATGAAGATATATTCAATCATGTTAACATAAGCAATATTATAGAAATAGTCACATCAAGGCATTGAGATGCAAACATAGGACACCCATGGTGTTATAACATAGTCACATAAGGCACTCGGGCCGCATGTAAAGAACCAAATGTATACATTATACATGCAAGATAATAATAGAGCCACAAACATGGGACACCTACGATGTCACAAAACCATCAAGCTACCCAAGCCACATATATTAAGCAATGAAGTAATCAAGTAGTCCATATAAGCAAGAAAGAAACAAATATAGCCAACAAGTATGGAAAATAGTAGTATTGAAAAAGAGCACATAGAGAAAGATAGGTTAGCACTATACAAGGCACATGTGTTAGTCACATTAGCTCAACACATAACATGTGTAATCAAATGTAATGAGGAATTGTAAAGTAATTGTAATGAAATATGAACACATGTATAGTATAGTAGATGCCCCTAAAGATTAGTTTCATTGGGAAGGGATGAAGGTGACACTTGTCATTGTGTATAAACCTATGTGTGTCTTACATCAAGATCAATATACATCATGAATGCATGTGTGTATGGACTATATGTTTATAGGAGAAAATTCAAACAAGAGAAAAAAAACAAATAACAAATGAAGTGTAAACCTTTCACAAACAAACTTCCTGCAACCTCATATTGGACTAGCTGAAAAGTGGGGTTGAATGACACTCTTGTTGGATCTTGATGAGAGATTGATTTCATTTGATTCGTGGATGCTCCAAGATATTCTCGAATGGAAGTGAAGCTAAGCTATGAGAAATGGGGATTGGTTGATGATTCGATGATCAATTAGACAACATAATTGTATGCAAGAGTGATTTTCAATATCAACTTGGTAGAGTAACATTGTAATTTCTTTAAGCTTCTAATGATGATTTGAGAGGAATGAAGCTTCTTATTTATAGATGTAGAAGAAGCCATGGATTAAGGAAGGTGGAATTGACTGAGTTGCAAGCTATTGATTTCATTTTCCTTATTTAGCGTGGTTGATTTATTCTATGTAGTTGTCTCTTTTAGTGATAAATAAAGAGGTTTTATTTCAAATTACTTGGCTCTTTAATTATTCCAAATTGTATGTGCATATTTTTTCGTGTTTTTAGGATTATAGAACTTGAGTGGGGTGACTAGTCAACTTGAGTGAGTTGGCTAGTGAAGTGGAGATGAGTAGATAATTAATTTTTATTTATTTAAATAGCTAATTGAACTAGCTAAAGGGTGTATAGTATATAGTGAGTGAAATAAAATTAATTAAATTAATTCCAGAATTGGTATATGGGTGAATAATGAACCAACTATTATTGTTGGACATTGTAATGTGTAATGGGTATTTTTAAGGTGTCTACATTTTCCCCTCTTTAAAGTGTTATCACGAAGTAATAACATTTTAAATATTATAAATGCATGTAGATTAGTGAACGAATGATAAAGAAGTGTTATGGATCGCCTAATTTTTCCTAATGAAGCATTTGGATGCCCCAACAGATCTAGATTATGTTAAGAGAGTGTCCCCTCGAGTGGATGGGTGTCACGATAAAGCAATGGACAACCAATGATTGGAGGTTTGAGTTGTTCGTGAAAAATGGGCTCGAGAAAATGAGAAACAAAGGGTCAAAATTCAAAAGTCAAAAGTAGGGTGTTAGGATGTGAATTAGGGTTGGAAAAAGGGTTAAATAAAAAATTGGGTTGGTAGCAAAAATCATTTGTCATTTGAGATTTGCACATAGTTATTATGTCATGGATGTATGCCATTTGATTCATGATTTGATATGTTGTTGAGTGAATGATGGTAGATGATATATGATAGACATGATGCGATTATTTGATTTTGATTTGATATTGATTGTGATGAAATGATGATGGGATTGACCTTGCTCATAGCTTTAGCTTCCATTCAGATTTTGTAATTTAGAGAAACCTACTTTGCTTTTGCACAATATAGTTTGCACCATGATTATTAAAGAACCATGATGAGTAACTCATTATGTGTGCGCACGCAAGTCACACATGATAAATAAATACTAAAATACAAATTTGACACAAGCAATGAGCTAATGGAATATGAGATCCTAAGTGCAAGAGAGAGAGAGAAATGGACTTAAGCTGATTTGTGCTTATTCAAGGATTTGGTGCAGATGGGGAAAACTGTTGAATAAGAAGTGATATGTGTCGTTATTGCTTTGAATAAATTATGTAGGTCACGAAACATGCTAGACACATGGGACGCCCACGATAGGATAGGGTGCACGAGCATTGACAACCTCTACTTGGCACATGTGTGAGTAAAAAAATGGTTAGAACCTAATTTTTGGAGTGTCGCACAAGTGTCACAATTATTCACTTTTAATCGCTTGTGTGTTGCGTAATATGATTTTCGAGGTAACTATGACTGCAAAACTCACTTGTAAAACCCACAATACCACATCAAATCCAAAAAAGAAAGATGCAATATGGGGATTTAGGATGATCTCGGTGGTCACCCGATAAATGAACTTACAATGAGCACTGCACTACATCTCAGAATCCATGTAGTTCTTGTGAGTGTGTGAAAGAATCATGCCCTAGGATGCCCTTGTGTAAGTGCACTTGATAGCGGGTTATCTAGATGTAGCAATGTAGATAGATGTGTGGATGGAATAAAGAAACTTCCCCTTCCTATGTTGTGTATGTAGAAAATACGAGTCCCTTGTCCCTTGATTGAATGCCAAATGGATGCTTTGAAGTGCTTTAGGTGCCTTTTGAGTGCAAGCTTAGGTGATAGTAATGATGTTTAGAGTTTGGTCCTTTATTTTGGTCACATAGCTATGTATTTATATGATTCCCTTGTTTGAATTTTGTAATTGACAACTGGAAGGCCGACCCATAAGAAAATAAGATGCCCAAAAAAAAAGAGGCCCAAAAGAGTGAGTAAGGTGGAAAGAGGTCGAGGGCACCAGAGGGGATGAGGCACCTTGGCATTTTCATCTGGTTTGGAGCTGATGTTTGAAGTCATACAAGATAAACGAGGAAAAGTTTTAATTGGGTTGTAGGGGTAAGAAAGATCAAAAAAGAAAAAAAGGCCAAAAAAGATATGTCAATTACTAGTTTTCTTGCTTAGGAATCATATGAATGCTAGTATGTGTTTATGGACCTAGAAATGTACCCAAGTGCATAATTTTGTGTCTACATTTCCCCCACTTTATGTTGTTGAGTGAATACTCAATAACATAAAGTAGATAAGAGATGTGTACTTGATAACCATATAGAATGTGATGGCGATAGCGTGTCGAAGAGACAAGTGAAGCGTGGAATGAATGTAAAAATGAAGCGTGGAAACTAGGAAAGGAAAGTGACCCTAGGGGTGTATGTATGTGTTGCATGTTGTGTGTTGTATTTTGTTGTAGCTTGTTGAAGGCTTATTTCTTGTTGTATTAAGGATGAACCTACAAAAGAAGAGCGAAGAAGTAGTCAAAGATGTGTATATGAAAAATTTGCATAAGTATGTAAAAGCATGTGAAAGTATGTAAAAGTAGTAAATGGAAAGTGTGCACTGATTTGTGAAGAGTGAAAAGGATAGAAAATGTCTTGAAAAATGTTGTAAAGAGCGAGTTTTTTTGGGTGATCTCATGCACCAAGAGTGATTTTTTTGGGTGATCTCATGCCAAGTGTGAGTTTTTGGGTGATCTCATGCCAAGTGTGAGTTTTTGGGTGATCTCACGCCAAAGAGAAAGTGTTGGGGAGAGAGGTCTAGTGTTACTCTCCTTCCATGACTACCCTTGATTATACACCACTGCAGATGGTGTGATCTTTTTTTGTCCTCATGATGTCCTTGATTTGTTCTAAATGTAATATTTGTTCGATTGAAATGGAGATAGAATGCATTCTACTTCTTTGGAGGATGTGTCTCATGTATTGTGAAATTCTCTTTGTAAATTGATGTGAATTATGATGATATGAGAATATTATTATGTGTGCCCCCAAGACATTAGCGCCTAAGGGAGGACACAAGCAGCCAAGGCACTCTGCCCTCCTGAGCCTAGGTTGGTGTTATGTGTTGTTTGAGGACCCAAGTCAGATTTTAGGTCATTTTATGATTGTACTTTGATTTTTTCTATATTGTGTGGCCTTGTATTATAGCTGAGATGATTGTATGGGGTGATTGATTCACCCAATGTATGCCCCCTGTTTGGGGTGCATGTGACGTCGATAGGAGAATGTGGCCCAAAGAGAGGACTTGATGTTGATTTGAACTAAATGTATCCCTATAGGGGGAGGGAATGTGCATGGTAGAAACCAAGGCACATGCAAACAAAGTGGCTAGATATATATGTGTTAGTAGAAAAAGTAAGTAAACATGTCATAAAAAATAGTGTAACAAGAAAATGTGCATACAAGATGGACCACAAAAAGTGGGTTTCAAACATGGGACATCACTCACAATGTCACAAGACAATAAGGCAAAGTGGCCAAAAAAACATACAAGCAATGATCAAAAAAGACATAGGGCATAGCCCACAAACAATGGCATATAAGTAGAAAAAAAAAGGAAAGAAAAGTGTATAGACAACCATGGTGGAAAATAGTTCCTACAAGGAAAATGTTGCACATGAAGCACCCGTTAGCATGTTAGAAAGATAAAAGTATGTCAAAGCATGTATGTATCAATAATAAAGTAGTGTGCTAGAAGTAGAAGTAGTAAATAATGAAACAATAACACATGTAATGTGTGAGAAAGTAGATGCCCCCAGGAGCCTCGGTGGGATTGGTAAGAGGTACAATGCCAAACATCATTACAGTGTGTAAAGATCTTGTAAGAATTTGCATTCAAAACTAGAACAAGTGAATGTGCATGTGTATATAGAAAAGATATTGACATACTAAGTATCCATTCTAGCATGGGAAACAAAGTGTACATGTAAGTATAAGCAAGCAAGAATAAGTGCAACCAAGATATGTAATATATATGTATGTATGAGTGTGATGGAATGGTATGTAATATGAATGTGTGATAGGAGGGGCAGAGTGCCCCCCAAATGTGTATGATGATGTATGAGATGAGGTTCATTTATAAAATACCCCTCAAAAATCAAGAATGAACCATAGAACAAAAGTGTGTCATCGGGAAATGGTTTGAAATGTGTGCTAGAAAGATAGATCATGAAGCATAGAGTGTAAAGAGTGAATGTGGTGAGGTTCATTTCAATTTAGACCCTCAACGTTTGAGTATGAACCATGGAACTAGAGTGCATCATAGGGTAATGGAGATAAAAGTTGTGCATGATGTGTAGAGAGAATAGAGACTAGATTCAAAGCATGGAAGTGTAATGTGTATGTGTAGAGATTAGAAAGAAATAGTAATGATTGAAGGGGGAATAAAGCATGATGCCCCCAAGTGTGTGATGAAAAGTATGTTATCAATGAGAGTGAAGGGAAAGGGTCCTCCACCCGATGTCGAGGAGATAAAGGCATGTGACAATGCTCTAAGATCGGTGGTGTATGTGAAGAATGATGGATATGTGAAGGAAACCTATGTGGAGAAAGAGGTGATGAACACCTATGTGAATAGACCTATGAGGAAGAGGAGGTGATGAGCACCTATGTGAATAAGACATGTGAGGTGAAGGAGGTGATGAGCACCTATGTGAAGAAGACCTATGAGGTGAAGGAGGTGATGAGCACCTATGTGAAGGACTAGTGGACCTATGAGGATGAAAACATGTCATGAAGTAGGAGAATGTGTGAATAGGAGAACTAGGTGTTGAGTATGCCTTAGATTTGAGAGGTCCTGGAGGCCTAGATACTATAGTTGGTGGAAGAATGTCATTCAAGAGGAGGTAGAGGTAATGGTGTGTGTGGTGGAATGCCTTTAATAGTGAAAACTTGTTTATTGTGTATGAACTTGAGACACATATGATTCATGGATGGAATAGCTTGAGTGGCGTGGAGCCAATGGAGACCTAAGAGCATGTCACAACCTTTGATTAAATGCCACAATGAATGGACACAAACATAGTGAGAGGCCCAACTATAATGGGCAACTGAATGTAGCCAAAAGATTTAGGAGCTAGATATGAAATAGTAGAAATTGGACATTTGATAGCCAGAAGAAGTGTAATAGAGCACACACAAATAGGAGCCTCTGGATAGATCATGGTATTATTGACAATGTATGAACCAATAGAAGCATTGATGTGTAATGAATAGATGTGAAAGTAGTGTGATAATCGTGATCTAAAAATGTAATGAGTGGTGGAGATGTGTCAACAGAAGTGACAAGAAAAAATCAAGGGGCCTTGATGAAGGAGGGGCACAACATGATATGTATGATTAGTAGAAAGCATTGAGTAGCTTGTGGTCATGTCTTAGGAAAAGGGTCATTAAATATTTTGATCTTTTTATTATTATTGACTGGTTGAGAAGAAGAAGAAGATGGAGGAGGGATCTCGTGAATTATTGTCAATGAGATCTTGTATGAGATGTCTAAGTTTGAAAAAATGATCGGTAAATGCCCAATACATTGATGATAATCACATTTAGCATTTTTGTCATAATGATGGTCCATGAGGCGAGATGGATCAAGATTGAGAGGTGGTGGAAGAGTAATGAGATTGCTTTCAAGAAGTTGAGGAAGCAAAAATGAGTGCATATGGAAATTTAGTGAAAGTACACTTTGGAGGTTGTCATTGAAGCTTTTCAGGAGGAGAGATGGACATTGATAGTTGCCTTTGCTTAGTAGGTTTAGGAGAAGGTTTGAATGTTGACTTAGATTGAAACCTAGTAGAAGAAGATGAAGAAGAAGAATCTTGATATTTGAGCTTTCCCATAGAAAGTAATTTGACTTCACGCATTTTAAGCATATGACATAGTTGATCAAATGAAGGAGAGGTCTCAAAGATAACACTCTCTGTAATGGTGGTAAGAGAATTTGAACAAATAGATCTTGTAGTTCCGAATCAGCAACACATTTGTCATCTTAGCTAGGTTATTCTTATAGTGTAATACATAGTCAACTAGATGTTCATTAGATCTTTGTTTAATTTGTGCAAGTTAGTTGTGCATAAGAGATCTTAGTGTTGATATTGATTGAAAAATGAGTGAAAGAAAAAGCATCGGCTAAATGCATGAAATATGTTACCGAATGAATAGGTAGATCATAAAACCAATGCATAACATAATCTTGAAGACTCCTAGGAAATAACTTAGCCAATAATGTATGATCATGCATAATCTAGACATGCCACATGAAAATCTCAGAGATTCTCTTGAGGGTCACCATGGCCATTGAAAATGGGAAACTTAGGGGTGACAAAGTTGAGAGGAAGTGATAAGTAGAAATGGCAAGTCTGTAAAAAGAAGTGTGGAGGAATAAAGAGATGAGAGAGGAGCGTGAAGTAGCCTCTGTGCAACTAATGGATTTGAACTTGTAAGTCTGATAGAGAGAAGCAAGGTCTTGTGTACCAGAAGAAGAGACTTTTCGAGTGTGAGAAATAAGAGGTGGAGTGAAGTGGTTGGTAGGAGTAGGAACAAAAGAACAATAAATTAGGTGGAAAGTAGAAGGAGGTTGTGTTGGTAAATAGTAATAGAAGAATCATTAAAAGTGGGAAGGTTAAGCTCAGCTAGATTTGTGACCTCCTCATGAGGAGTGAATAAAATCATATCTAAATATTGCAGATGTTCAACAATATGAGCATTGAGATCACAAGGTCTTCATTAGAAAAGGGGGGATAAATTTCAGCCATGTTAAGAAGATGAGAATATGCCTAGAAGCTAGGTTGGGTTTGAGCGATGGGTTCACCAAATGATTTAAAAAAATAGAATTTTAATGTTAAACCCTACTATTATAGAGTCACATATGATAAATAAATACTAAAATATAGATTTGACACAATAAATAAGCTAATAAAATATGAAACCCTAAGTGTAAGATGATTTGCACTTGATCTAGGACTAGAGCAAACCGGGAAAATTGTTGAACATGAAGTAATATGTGTCATTATTGCTCCGAATAATTTTAGTAGGTCACTTAAACGAGTTGGATAGGGGCACTCTGATAGGATAGGGGCACCTAGGCACTGACGACCTCTATTGGGTGCATGTGACTATGAAAATGATGAGAACCTATTTTTTGGAGTGTTGCACAAGTGTCGCAAGTGATTTAAAAATATAGAAATATGTTAAATTATAATTAGAGTCACAACGAAATGATAAAAAAATAAAGTACTGAGATCGACCTAAGTAATAAGCTAAATAAAAAAGAAACCCTAGGTGCAAGAGAGAGGGTATAATACTTAGCTAATTTCGTAATAAATCCAGAGGTATCTTTGAACTAGAAAACTAATGAAATAGGAGTGCAGACTGTCACAACCGAACCTTAAAATTATAGAACTTTTGGAACAAGATGGACTAGGGTGCTGGACTAGGTTAGGGGGCCTATGAGACAAGACTTCTTCCGAGTCCCTGTGTTTAAGCAAAACCTCAAAAAATGATTTGTCTTGTGTCGTAAGTCGTTCACTAACCTTCATTATTGATTGCCTATATTTCACATTATGTGCCTCGTAGAATTCACATGTAACCTACAAAACAAAATACCTCTTGTAAAATCCCAAAACATATCAAATCCTAAAAAGAAAAAGATGCAAATAGGAGTCTGACTGACTTCAGCGATCACCCGATAAAGTGAACTTACGACCGAGCATTGCACTACATCTCAAACTCCATGTAGTTATGTGTGTGTGTGTGTAGAATCTTGCCTTAGGAAGCTCTTATGTAAGATGTACCGAATAACGAGTAATAACTAGATATAACAATGTAGATAGATGTGTGGATGTCAAAATGAACTTCCCCTCCCATGAAGTGTATGTAGAGAATGCAGTCCTTGTCCCTTGAATGATAGTTATATTGATGTTTTGATGCTTTTAGCATGCCATTGGATGCAACCTTAAGTGGTGATAGTAGATCCTTAGAGCTTGGTCCTTTATTATGGTCACATGGATTTGTATTTTTATGATTCCCTTGTTTAAATTTCATAATTAATAGCTAAAAGTCCGACCACCAAGAAAACAAGATGCCCAAAAGATAAAAGAGTCCTAAAAGGGGCGAGCAAGATATAAAGAGGTTGGGGGCACCTAGAGGGGATGAGGTGCAGCGCCGACATCTAGAGTCAAGAAAGATAAAGAAGTGAAGATTAGATTGGGAAGTGGGGTGTGTAAGACCACAGAGAAAGCAAGAAAAAAAAGAAATGTCCAAATATAGATGTCAATTACTAGTTTTCTTACTTAGGAATCATATGAATAATGTATGTGATTAGGACCTAGAAATGTACCCAAGTGTGTGATTTAGTGTCTACATTTTCCCCCACTTTATGTTGTTGAGTGAATACTTGATAACATAAAGTAGATAAGATTTTCATACCTAATAACCATGTAGATCGATGGAGAAAGCGTCTTTGAGGAGACATGAAAAAGTGTAGAGTGATAAAATGAAGTGTGGAAGCTAAAGAAGAGGAAGTGACCTTAGGGGTGAAAGCGTATGTGTTGTGTCATGTTTATACCTGTTGTCGTTGTCACTTGATGTGTTTGATGATGTGATTGTTGCTTCCCATAAGAATGGACTTGCAAAAGAGAAGACCAAAATAGTAGTCAAAGTCATGTATATGAAAAATTCGATCCAAATATGTAAAAAGTGTAAAAAGTAGTAAAAAGAGCATGTGCACTGATTCGTGACGAGTGAAAAAAGATAGAAAAGATCTTGAAAATGATGTAGAAGAATGATTTTTGGGTGATCTCATGCCAAGAATGAGTTTTTCGGGTGATCTCACTCCAAGTTCAAGTTTTTAGTGCGATTTCACACCACCAAAATGATTTAACAAATATAGAAATATGTTAAATTCTAATTGCATAGTCACGATGAAATGCTAAACAATAAAGTACATATCTCGACCTAAGTAATAAGCTAAATAAAAATGAAACCCTTGAGTGCAAGAGAGAGGGTAGAATACTTAGCTAATTTCAAATAAATATCAAAGTATGTCAAACTAGAAAAGCGATGAAACAAGAGGGTAAACTGTCACGATCGAACCCAAAAATTGTAGAACTACGTAATGTGGACCAGGCTCTGGATGGATCAAGGGCGACTAAGCGCCGAGATCGCTTCAGGCACTTGTGTCTATGCGAGAACCTCAAAAAATGATTTTTCTTGTGTCATAAGATGTTCGTTGACCTTCACTGTTGATCGCATGTATGTCACACTATGCCCATAGAATTCACATGTAACCTGCAAAACAAAATACTTCCTATAAAATCCCAAAACATATCAAATCCTAAAAAAGGAAAAGATGTAAATGGGGAGTCAAACTCGATTTCGATAGTTACTCGATAGAGTGAACTTACGACCGAGCGTTGCACTACATCTTAGACTCCATGTAGTCATCATATTACCTTAAATTATTTAATAAGGTAATTAGTTGATATATTGTTATATAGTTTTATAACAATATTTGTTTTATTATTGCATAGGTTATATTGTTACAAAAATTATTATTTGTTTGTATTTAATTATTGTTGCTTCCCGATGTATTTTGGAAGCTATTGTGATTATGGTTGTACATGTGCAACCCATTTATTTGTTCACATGGTTGTTCAATTCCTATAAGAATTGCAACACTTCATTGTAATTTTGGTTGATTGAGTTTAATATATTTTATCAAAGCTTCCGCCCTATTTCTCAATCTACATTTGGTACCAGAGTGAATGAAGCTCTTCTAGCAAGGTTGGAGAAGGTTGCAGAGGAAGGAGAATTTGTGGAGAAGAAATCTGCACCAACGGAGAGCCAGTTGCCTGCCTCCGCAGCTTCCCAAAACTCCCTACAAACTCACAACCTCTTGTGCGTTTCTCCAGTGTAAACGTAAAATATTTTTTTGCCTTGGTGCCTCTCGCACGCACAGGAAAATTTCTCCTGGAATTTGATTATTTTAAGAATATTAATTAAAAAATTTTAAATCCCATTAGGGTTTTTTCTCTAAATTTAGAGGTCAATATTTAATCTCGCTACATTTGGAGGGGACTATCAAATTTGGAGGTGTCTTCCCCCATCACGAGTTATTTTTGTTCATTATAGGTGTGTCAAGAGCTCAACACCAAGTTACTTCGCATATTGGCAAGATCGAGCTATTGAGCTACAAGAGATCAGTTGTTTCACAAGCCATTCCATTGAACGAGTTTGTATCCATTGCATGCATTCAAGAAAAATCCCTCACATTGGTTGTGTTTTCAAAAAAGAGTCTTGGTTGGATATGTAAAATGGTTTGAAACAACACATTTCATTGATTCAATCTCCACGCAACATTACAATCACAAACAACACATCAACAAGAGATTAAAATCTCATCCTCAAGCCACGCCAACGAGAAAATTTCAATTAGGTTCTAGTTTTCATATCAAGTGTATGAGGCCAAACCACTGGCAACGTTCTCACACCTTAAAACCGACTTGCACTCTCGCCACAAACCGATCTCAAATAAGCGGTGATCACTAAAAAAAATCCATGAAGAAAAAACAAATGGCACTATCACATCAAAGCACGATCAATCAACGTCCCTACTCCACGCAACCCGAAACCTAAAAAAAAGGGGAGGAAATCCATTCAAAACCAATCAATTAAAAAAGTTAAAAAGATAAACAAATAAAAGTGGTGGATGAATCAAAAAAGCATGAAAAAAAAAAAAAATGATGGAAAACAAAATGGAAAGGAGATAGAAGTTGTTGATTAGATTTCGGTGCAGAAAACCCTAATCACGCATGCATGCCAGTGGATCCTCCACTGCACTCCAACATCTCATCTCAAGTCACATTTTCAAAAGGTGAGTTCAAATTTTTTTCTTTAAATATAATTTTTTCATTTCATATGCTAAGTGCACAAGGTGCCTATGTGGATAGAGGAATAGACTTAGAAGTGTGAAGTGCATGGTTTGAATCACACAAAACACAACAAGTTTTTCAATTTTGAAATTTGGAGGAAAATTTAGAGAAACCGCCACTAAATTTAGAGGTGATTTAGTGGAAAACCACCTCTAAACAACTTAGTTATAACTAAAAACCCTAAAATTTTTAGTGAGAAAACCCTAATTTAGGGTAAATTTTTTTTTCTCCTATTAAGCCTATTTTTTGATTTAGGAAACATTTTCCAAAGGAAGACTATCCAAAAACTTCATTTTGGGCCACTTTTTAATGATTTTGGCATTAAGGGTCATATTGGGCTCCGGAGGCCACCAGGCCCAAAACAAAACAATTTTTTTCCTGTCATTCAATTTTTTTCTAAATTTTTGAATGTAATTACATGCTTCAATATATTGTACTAATTTAAAGTTATCATAGTCAACCAAATATCAGAATCGCTCAAAAAATGGTAGAAATTGTAATAAAAATAGTAAAAATTGGTTTATAACACTCACGAGATCCTAGATCTCATTCGCAAGTGTTTGGTATATATGGTGCCTCTGGGAAGCACTTATGGGTAAAGCCATCATGACTACTACTGCACTTAATGCCTAATATAGCTGCAACAACATCATCTGGGCATCGACCCTTTAAATCGATGGGAGTAATAAGGTCACAAAGTGCACACACTATGAGCCATCCCATCCATCTGTGAATGATTGCACGACATAAATCCAGACTGAGAAATTATCCAAGTATATAGCGAAGTTACACACGCGTATGAGGATATTTCTTTGAGCGATGTCAATAATCACACAAACCCCTTTCAATATTGTCTTGGTACCACGTATTGAATTCTTTCACATACGTTAATGCCTCTTTCATGTACCACCAGGTATATAGAAAGGGTGAGCTTCTTCCACGTACCACCGGGTATATCGAAGGGCGCGTATATAGAAAGGTTTGGTATATCGGACTGATGGTATATAGATTGGGAGACCTTATACCAGAGTGATAAGAGCCAAACCCTGTCAGTGTTTTCTTGCAAAATGGGCACCAATGCCCCCAAATTTTTTCTTCCAGATTCACAACTACTCAGAGGAAACAACTATGTTGCATGGAAGACAAAAATCAAGACACAACTTGAGTTTGAAGAGATCTGGCCTGTTGTGAATGGTACTATGACCAGATCAACTATTGATACAACACAACAATAATAGTTTGATAGAGAAGATCAGAAAGCCAAACTCATCATCTTGTTTGGAGTGTTTCGATGATGTGCAACCCCACATTCGATGATGCCACAACAACCAAAGAAGCATGGGATAAGTTGAGCACATGTATATGAGGCCAAAAACAAGAATGTCATTCTGAATTTGCAGAGTCAATTACACACACTAAAGTTCAAACAAAATGAGAAAATGAAGCTTTCTTAAGAAGAGTTGCAAAATTGAGGGCTTCACTTCTAGCCCTAGGAGAAGTGGTCAAAGATGATGCTCTCATTCCCATTGTTTTGAGAGCACTCCCTTCTTCATACCATATTTTTGTAACAACACTAAACTTGTTAGATATGATAGTTAGTTTTGACAAATTGGTAAACCTACTGCAACAAGAGGAAGTAATGCACAATAAGGATGATGAAGAGGAGCAAGCACTTTCTTCACATCAAAAATGGAAAGGAAAAGGTAAAGGAAAACCTAATTCCTATCAAAAGTCCCAACATCAGAATCAGTATCATGGGGACAAACAACAGAAGAAGCAATGTCCAATTTGTAAAAGAGGACATGACTTAAAATATTGTTGGTATAATACTTACAAGAAAGGTTCATCAAGTAACTCTGGACCTCCACAACAATCTCACAAGGGACATTCTAACTACAATCAAGGGTAGAAAAAGGGGAACTGGAAAAGAAGACCCCATCAACAAGGAAATATTATTGAGCAAGAAGAACATTCAGATAATGAAGACTTCTTTTGTACACTTGCTCGATCAAGTGAACCATCCACATCATCTAGTGATGTTTGGTATGTTGATTCGGGAGCCACTCGACACATGACCAGCCAGAGACTAGTTTACTTCAATGAGGGACACACCATCAAAAACCATGTTTGTTGGGAGATGATTCTTCATATATAGTTCAAGGGATTGGGAACATTTCTCTACCCCTTGGTTCATGCAACTGCAGACTATCAGATGTCTTATATGTCCCTGGGTTGACAAAGAATCTACTTTTAGTCAGTCAACTCCTAGATCACAACTAAAAATTGACTTTGATAGTCATTCCAAAAAGAAAACATGTTTGATTTGAGATAAATCACGAGGCTCAAAAATAGTTGCAAAAGCCTCCAATGTGGGACACATGTTCCAACTTGATTTTTTCCACAGAGATGATCAAGAACTTGTGGCTAAGAACTCTACCTCAACACATTGTGGCATCAAAGACTTGGTCATGTTAGTTTCAAGTATCTCGAGACACTTCACCGGTGTAATATGGTACATGGGCTACCATCTCTTCAGAAGGATACAAGACAAGTGTCCTCACTGCCTAGCAGAAAACAACACAGAGCTTCATTCCAGAAGAGTACATATTGAGCTCATGGTAAGCTTGATCTAGTTCATACCGATCTTTGTGGTCCGATGCAACCAAGTCATTTTGGATTTCAAGTACTTCATGCTATGTGTTGATGACTATTCAAGGAAAATGTGGATTTTTTGTCTTGCAAGAAAAGTGAAGCTTTTAAAACTTTCAAGAAGTTCAAAGTAGTAGTTGAGAATGAAACTGGTCATCACATCATAAACTCTCTGCTCAGATCGAGGGGGAATTCACCAGTAATGAGTTCAAAGACTACCTACAAACTCATGGGATTCATCGACAAATGCCTCCTCCACACACACCGCAATAGAATGGTGTTGTTGAGAGAAGAAATCATACTATCATGGAAATGGTGTGATGCATGATCGATGACTCTGGACTTGCAAAGACATTCTGGGAAGAAAAAAAGACAATAGTGTATTTGTTGAACAGAGTGCCCATAGTTTCTCTTGAAGGAGTAACACCACAAGAAGCATGGTCAAATGGAAACCATCTATTGCACACCTTAGAGTATTCGGGTGTAAAGCAAGTATGCACATACCCAAGAAAAATAGAAATAAATTGGACATGAAGTCACAAAACTCATCTTCATTGGGTACAATGAAGAGACTCTTGGGTACAGATTGATGGATCCAAAGACTAGAAAAGTCTACACCAAGCAGAGATGTTGAGTTTTTTTGAGAAGAAGGAAGCAGAGTCTCCTCCTCCAGACTCACTAGATGTAGATTTTTCACCAATTGTAAAAATTGAAGCTGATGTTCCCACAGATGATGAAAGTGAAGATGGGGATGATGGTGTTGATCAGATAGAACCATGACCCATGGGAATAGTTCAACGTATGCCCAAGTGGTGTACTAGCACATTACGAGATGCAAGAATGGATGCTCCACAGATACATCCACCCCTAGACCACATGGACTCACAATAAAGCAAGAGAAGAAGTTAACTTTGCTTTGATGAGTAGAGTTATTGAATCTGATGAGCCCTCTATAGTCCAGAAGCCCTATAGTCAAAAGCTTGGAAAGATGCCATGGATTCTGAATATCAATCAGTGATGAAAAATAACACTTGGTAGCTTGTCGATCTTCCACCAGGAAGAAACCCATTGGATGTAGATGGATATTCAAAATGAAGTACAAAGTAGATGGGACAAGTGGACAAGTATAAAGAAAGACTAGTAGCAAAGGGGTATGCACAAAAATAAGGCATTGACTATGAGGAGACATTTTCTCCCACAACTAAGATCAAAACGATCAGGATGATCTTTTCTCTAGCTACATAGTTTGGATGGAAATTCCATCAGATGGATGTAAAAAGTGCCTTCCGAATGGAGATTTACAAGAAGAAGTCTATATGACTCAACCTGAGGGATATGTAGTACCTGGTCAAGAAGAAAAGGTATGTAGACTCAGGAAATCTCTGTATGGCCTTAAACAGGCACCCCGGGCATGGTACATCAAAATTGATGAGCATCTCGTATAACATGGATTTGTTAGAAATCCATACGATCCCAATCTTTACCTCAAAAATCAAGGGGGAGATTGTGATTGTCATTGTCTATGTCGATGATCTAGTCATCACGGAAGTTTCAGTGAGGATGATCGATGCAATGAAGAAAGATCTTAATCGATCATTCGACATGACCGATCTGGGCTAATGCATTATTGTCTTGGATTGGAAGTATGGAAGAAAGAGAATCACATTTTGTTTCTAGATGAAATATACCAAGACAACACTCGAGAAATTTAGGATGATGGATTGCACACCAATTACTACACCTATGGAGAACAGATTGTAGTTATCTCATTCAGATCCATCTCCTGAGGTAAGTGCCACTCTCTATCGGTAGTTGATTGGGAGTCTCATTTACCTGACCTACACTAGACCAGATATCAGCTTTGTAGTAAGCTATCTATCCAGGTTCATGCAGGAACCCAAAGTTTTTCATTGGAAAGAAAGCAAGGCGCATCTTGAGATATCTCAAAGGATCAAGTGGATCTTGGTCTAGAATATAAGAAGAACGATAACTTCTTCTTGTAGGATATTTAGATTCAGATCATGCAGGAAATATTGATGATAAAAATCCACTTCAAGATTTGTATTCTTTATGGGATCTAGACCAATATCATGGGGAAGCAAGAAACAACACTTTGTTTCTCATTCTTCCATAGAAGTTGAGTATCATTCTATAGGAGAAGTTATTTCTGTGAAGTGATTTGGCTACGTCACATACTAGAAGGACTTGGAATACCACATAGAAAAACCGACCACCATGTATGTTGACAATGAAGGTGTTCTCAAACTTGTTCACAATCTAGTGTTTCATGAAAGAACAAAGCACATTGAGGTACATGTTCATTTCATACGTGAGCATGTGTTGAAGCACAACATCCAACTTCAATTTTGTCCAATAGTTGAACAAAAAGTAAATATTTTCACAAAGTCACTTGCACGTGACAAGTTTGAGTTGTTCAGAGAGTTCCTCTCCTCATCCCTTGAGGCAATGCAAAATTAAGGGGGGGAATGTTAGGTTAATTTATGCATCATATTACCTTAAATTATTTAATTATTTAATAAGGTAATTAGTTGATATATTGTTATATAGTTTTATAACAATATTTGTTTTATTATTGCATAGGTTATATTGTTACAACAATTATTATTTGTTTGTATTTAATTATTGTTGCTTCTCGGATGTATTTTGGAAGTTGTTGTGATTATGGTTATACTGTGCAACCCATTTATTTTTCTGCACATGGCTGTTTAATTCCTATAAGAATTGTAGCACTTTATTGTAATTTTGGTTGATTGAATGTGATTAGGACCTAGAAATGTGCCCAAGTGTGTGATTTAGTGTCTATAATAAGTATTCGATTTTGATCACCTATGTGTCACAATATGATTAACGAGGTACCTGTAACCTAAAAATAAAATTCACCTGTAAAACCCATAATACCACATCAAATCCAAAAAAGAAAGATGTAATATGGGGAGTCGAATTGACCCTGACGGTCACTCAACAGAGTGAAATTACAACCGAGTATTGCACTACATCTTAGACTCCATGTAGTTCTTGTGAGTGTGTGAAAGAATCATTCCCTATGATTCCCTTGTGCAAGTGCACTTGATAGCGGGCTAGCTAGATGTAACAATGTAGATAGATGTGTGGATGGAATAAATAAACTTCCCCTTCCTATGTTGTGTATGCAGAAAATGTATTCCCTTGTCCCTTGATTGAATGCCAAATAGATGCTTTGAAGTGTTTTAGGTGCCTTTTGAGTGCAAGCTTAGGTGATAGTAATGATGCTTAGAGCTTGGTCCTTTATTTTGGTCACATAGTTATGTATTTATATGATTCCCTTGTTTGAATTTTGTAATTAACAACTGGAAGGCCGACCCATAAGAAAATAAGATTCCCAAAAGATAAAAGAGGCCCAAAAAGAGCGAGTAAGGTGGAAAGAGGTTAGGGGTGCCCAAAGGGGACGAGGCACCTAGGCGTTGTGTCTTGACCGGGCACCAGTGTCCAAAGTCATAAAAGATAAACAAGTAAAGCTCTGATCGGGCTATGGGGTATGAAAAACCAAATAGAAAGAAAAAAACAAAGACAAAAGGCCAAGGACGATTGTCAATTACTAATTTTCTTACTTAGAGTCATATGAATGCTAGGATGTGTTTATGGACCTAGAAATGTACCCAAGGGCATAATTATGTGTCTACAAAGTGAATGTATGCACCCTCACTATAAATGAACCAAGATGATAAATAATAAACTTGTATTTTGTTAACAACTAACAAAGAAATTTAATAATGTAACACAACTTTACATAAAAATACTTAACTTTATCCCTAATGTTTTCCATGTTGATGATTGATTGATTTTTTCAACTCCCAGGAAGGATGCATGCAAGGTGTTAGAGGATTTGGGATTAATTGGGTCATTTCCGCAAGAAAGGATACATGCAAGGGAAAAAATGAGAGCCGAGATTTCTCCAGTGAGGATACACACAACGGATTTAGATTAAGATGTTTTGATGTTTATAGGATATTTGGAACGGAAACCAGGATAAGAGTCAATGTATCTATTTTTGGGATTTTTAGTTTTTACAAATGTTTAATTTTTTTTATGGTTTTATCAAATTTTCGGTAGATTTTTGTCAAGTTTTATATGTTTTTGGTAGTTTGTGATTTTTTTGTTGATTTTTGACTAGGTATCAATGTGAGGGACCTAGTTCTTTATATGATCATGAGAAGTGAAAGTGATCATGGAAGCATTTTGAACTCCCGTATGAACTAAGAGTCTCATCAAGATTTAAAAAGACAGATAGAGTGAATAATTATGATACAATAAATGGTAAACGTCTTAAATGTTTGTATTACAAGACAATAGAATACATGAAAGGTGATAGGATATGATAGATAAAAGGAGATAAGGGAACATACATGTGTAAACGTTACATGTTGGGAACTCATTCTCAAACAATATTAAATATTTCATTCCATTGGTAGAATGTATTGTAGATGATATAACGATCGGATGTCTTACTCCACCATTGACTCCATGCAACTAGTAAGATGCAAGGGTTCAACACTAAGAGCCAAGAAGGACATGAGATACGTGAGACAATGACGAAAAAAATGAAGATGATGGATGTAAAGACATGAGATGTAACAATGGTCCAATTGGGAAATTGTGACTCGTTATCCGATCGATTACAATATGATTTTGATTTTGTATGTCTTGACTAGACTTAGACCCGTAAATGGCCTAGTGATGGGCAAGATCTAGTTTAAGGAATGGTTGTCTCTCTTAACATGAACATCTAAATTATTTCTTTGGAATTTTGTATGATTAAGCACCTTTGATTCATATTGTCTTAACACTTTCTTTCTCTTTTCTTTTGAAATTACCCCTAAGTGTTGCCTCATGCCACCAAGAAGAGGCGGTGGCTCATCACCAAAGACAAAAGTGGGCGAGTAAGGGTACCTTACTCCTTTCCCAACCTCACACTACTAGTAATAAGTAAGGGATCATCACCAAAGACTGTGAAGGATGAAAGGTTAAATTATTTGCATTTTTTTTTATTTGTGATTTATTTTGCATTGATTTTGTATTATGTTTGTTGGGAATGAATGTTTTCCCCCAAATTTTAGCCTCACACAACTAGTAAGACATTAGGGCTCATCACAGAAGACTAAGATGGGTGGTCAAAAGATCTAGGTAATCATTTTTAAAGCTTCCTTTTTAAGGAGAGAAATTCTTTGGAAGGAGGATTTTCCATCAGTTAGATTATAGATAATACCATAGGTGAAAATATCCGAAATGGGAGAAACCACAAGAGGGATGAGATGCACTATAGTGAAGTAGGAGTAATTTTAACTCTTGTCTCATGATGACATGAAATAAATAGGTGAAGAGTTATAAGAATTGTGAAGATGCTATGATTGGGATATTTGCTAACGTATAAAAAGTTTAGAATTGTTTTTAGATGAGCTAAAGGGAAAGATCGTATAAGTGGCCACCACCAAGCAGGTGTAGACGCGATTTGATTAGTATTTATCAATAAGGGCGGGGTAAAAATGTCCAAAGTGATAGTTCAAATGGAAAGTTTTAAAAAATTATCAGATCGTGAGGTCCTCGAAGAGGTCATGTGTGGAACATATCTCAACATCAGTTCAATATCGTCACCATTAATCATTGTATCAACAGATACTTCACATAAGGAAGCGTCAAGTTTGTAACCTAAATCATAAGATTTAAGATTTTATAATGGGTAACAAGATCTAGATGACCTTGTTCATTCTTTCCAAGACCTTTTCCCTTCCATTGCATAAATTTCATGATTTTTTCCCATGACATGTTTGAGTGATTGATAACATGTAGTGAACCGATTATGTACAACTAAGAGCTCTCA
The DNA here is from genome assembly GCA_018340775.1 of Taxus wallichiana var. yunnanensis. NCBI lineage: Eukaryota > Viridiplantae > Streptophyta > Pinopsida > Cupressales > Taxaceae > Taxus > Taxus wallichiana. The sequence continues at coordinate 523,538,188 of CM031243.1, read as the reverse complement.
AAACTCTAATTATCTCATCTTCTAAGTATTTGAATCATTGAAAAATGTTTTTTCCAACTTTATAGATGTGACCTATTCGTATATGGGAAGCATTTGATTTTCCATAGTTGTGTGGTGATAAAGGTACGTTTCCAATGTGAAAAAAATTTCAACAATTTGAAATTAGTACTCACCACATCCTTTATCAATGATTTTGAATGTGGATGTTTGCTTAGATGAAGTAGAAATTAGATGATGTAAAAGGTGGATTAACAAATTTAGAAGGTGGATCAACTAATGTAGAAGGTGTATTAGTGGATGCAAAAGGTGCAAAGTCATTATTAAGACTATTTACGACAAGTTTTCTAAGAAGCTTTCAAAGTGTATCAAGATCAATACATGTGGTTTCGAAAATGAGATGATAGGGGTGGAGCGAAGTTATCTCGTGAACATGAAATAATTGTTGACTGGAAAAATCTATGCCTAAGTAATAGAGGCGTGAAAGGATGGGGCACATAGAAAAGGAGCACATAGGTATGCGCGGAATTCCAATAGGTAAAGGGCACTTACTGGGAAAGTTAGAGTTCGGGACTTAGTTATTTTGCATGCCACGAGCTAAGAATAGGATTGAGTGCAGAGCACACATTGGATAAGAACAAGAAGACTTGAAGGATACACTAAGCTATTTTGGGAACAAGAGGAAGTGAAGAGTCATGCAAAGTTTGAGCTAATAATAAGATTAAATCTAGAGTTAATTATAGGTAATCTTTTATTAGGTGAAGCTTGCATGCTTCCTTACTTAATTTTGTAAAGAACGTATGGCTATTTTGATCATGCAATATATAATGATTTGCATGGTTTTGGCATCAATGATCATTAGACTATATGTGTTAAAGTTATGCTATTGATTTATGAGTGTGCATAGCTTATGATAGTGTTATTTGTATGTACTCAGCTACTAGTTTGTGATGAAGTAATATAATGGATCTTTGTGGATGGATATTGATTGTTGATGTTACTTCTCGTGACTATTGTATGGTGAATCTGATCTTGATCATTTTTTGATTTATTATGCACTATGGATGCGAGATGATTCTTGTTATGTTTTATATTTAATTACTTTTGGTTTTGGAATACATAAATGATCATGCTAACATCTTGAAAAAGATGGTATAAAAAGAGGGACCTAGTACCTTTGCACGTTTTGGGTGAGCACCTTTGTTGCATGATGAAGACATATCGGTTGACTTTGGACAACATTGAGAGTTGGGTTGTGGACTTAGAAGACCAGTTTGCTCATAGATATAATATTGGACCCGATTTCAATTCTCACACGTGGGTTGAAGAACATCGTATCATGAAATCTATGAGATGTTCTTTTGTTGTTTTCCTATAGAATTATACGAGTGGTTGGTAGCATATGCATCAAAGAGGAATTGGAGGTATAGAACAATTGTTTAGACACAAGAAGATTACCAGACTCTGTATGATGTTGATGTGACTTGGACATGCACTATAGATCATTGGTGGAGTGGTGTTTTACATAGTTATACATTGGAGTACGTTGTTTCTACTTATTCTTGTCTAGAGATTACTTGAGTTTTAGTTCTTGCGAGAACCTAGAGGATCTGATTTGCAGTTATCCCTTTAGTGATTAAGATCTTATTGGCGATTCTAGATTTGGAAGAACGACTTATGGCTAGCTAAACCTCCACCGCACATGGGGGCAGGAGCAGGTGTGGTGAAATATGGCATACCTTACAGAAGAAAAGGAAAGAGAGGAAAGGCATCTTAAGTATAATGAAGCACGGGAGAGGAATTAGCAAAGAAGCACAACATTGATGAGTTTATGGAGTTGTGGAGGCAAGTGATGTGCGAAGGATTCAATATTCATGTAAAGGTCGTGGAACCGAGTAGTTGGTTCTAACCCATTTAGGAAAGCACGGAAGAGAATCCCCTTCAGCTTTAGATGAGAGCACGTCAGAAGAAGAAAGAATAAGGACCGTAGGCATGCATCTGATCCCACCTGGCGACCTTGCCCTTACGCTTGGTGTTCCAGTTCTGAAACAATTATTGAGAAATAGGCTAGTGTTGGTGATAGAGTAACAACAGGTAGATTTCATTTTTGTTAAATAAAGAATTTCATCGATGACAAATTCAACTATGGTTGCGATAGATATATTCTTTATTTTGTGGTTTGATTGGTGGTATATTGTCGGCATGTCATTAGGACAGAGCATGGGAGTGTAGAACACCTTTGGTGATACATATGGGAGTAGCACAACTTCGTAGACTATGGGAGTTCAATTTAGTATAATAGTTGGAACACAAAGTAGCTCATCCTCCGGTCCGATGCCTACTACATGAGGTGGATGCGGAGGATCGGGTGGTTTTGGATCTAGTGGATCTGGTGGTGATACTATGGCGCGCTAAGGGAATCACAGATCCAAATTGTAGGGCAAGCTAGTTTACTACTTCTTTGCAAGGGCATGTGCATAGTTGGTATAGGAAGTATGACCCAAACCAAACATGAGATTACAACGCACTTACAACTCACTTACAATGCATTGCATGATGCTTTCTTGGCTAAGTTTCATATACCAAAGTTTGAATAGAAAAAAGCATTAGTGCGCTGAAAGAGATTAAACAGGGCATGGTCGAGAGCGTAAGGGAGTATGATGATTGCTTTAAAACTTTGCTATCAAAGTTGTCTTATGCTATTTACCCTAGAGCATGGAAAATGATTTTTAGCAAAGATTTAATAAGACATTTCAGAAGGGCACTCTCTCATAAGATGTTTACAGATCCACATGAGGTGTTGGAGGCAACTTTGCACGCTGAGGTAGTTGGGAGTGTAGACACTAGAGTTAGCCCATTATTAGATGCACATATTACATCTATGATGAAACAATTGGAAAACTATCGACCAATTCGGCTCATGAGACATGTAATGGAATATGGTGTATAGATTGCGAGGTTGAAGGACATACTAAGGATAGCTTCCCTCGTAAATTGGTGCACACCATATTCTTTGGATTGTGAGATTTGTCATTTGGATCATGATTTGAGTAGGTGATCGTTGTTATAGTGCATGATTCAAAAAAATGTTTCCTACTACTTGTAAGATTTGTAACTCTCACACTCATGATACAAAGAATTATAGATTGATTGATCAGATCCATGATGTTATTCAAACCGGTGTTCTCTAGACTCAAAGCATTGCAAATAATTTAAAGGAGTAGGAAGGAAAACATCATGAAGGGTACTTTGATGGAGGTGGTAGAGGTAGAGGTTACCATGGAGGATACAAAGGTCATGGTCGCGCGGTGGAAGAAGTGACTTCCCTTGTGGAACCTATTTTACATGTGGATCCCTTAATCATTATAGGTATGAATGCCCTCAAAATGTAGTCTGCTCATGGTGCGGGAAACAACATAATTTTGAAGAATGTCTTGAGTTATATGAGTACATGAGTAAGAACTATAAGAAGAATGATAAGGTTGCGGGGATTATTAAAGAGCGAACCGTAGAAGATTAGTGGATGCCTAAGATTATGCACGATCCCGAGATGTTGCCTCGTGATAGTGACTACACGCACCTTTGGAGGCATGCATGCTCGTGAGATCCCGAAGCAAAACCTATTATTATAAAGCACGAGGTGATAAATGCAAAATATCCAGACCCTACCCACTAGAAAGAGGTATTTCAAGAGACTATGGAGGTTATTACAAATTTGCAGGGTGAGATACAATGCTCAAGAAACAATCACGGAAGATGGAGCAGACGAAGACAGTTGAGCTTCCTCGAGAAAGATGTTGATGACTTGAAGGAAGTGTGTAAGATGTTTGTGCCAAGAAAATATCATTCCATTATTAGGGGAATGAGTGAGGGAGAAGATATCACGTGTTGGATTTGAGCACGAGAGAAAAATATTACATGCGAACTTACCTCCTCATAGTCTTTAGTATGATAAAGAGATCACTTTGAATGCAGTTGTTAATTAACATATCTTGATTGATATAGGTGCAGAAGTAAATGTAATCACTTTGGATACATGGAATCGAGATGGTGACACCATTATTACATGACCCTTTTCAAATGTGTTGTATATGGCGAATCGACTAAAGCCACACCCATGGAGTATGAAGGATGCCGCTATTACTATACAAGGGCCAAGTTCACTGGGGACTTTGAGGTCTTGGTGCTTGCAGAAGCAGATAGTTTTCTAGCATTTCTTGGGTGCCCTTGGTGTTACGTGAATAATGTTGATATGCATTTTAATAAAGGTTATATCAATTTTGAGAACAAAGAGGAGTGCGTAATTATTCCTTTGACAGATGGGAAAGCTACGCCTTATATATAACCCTTGAGTGAAGACGACACGAACATGATATATTTGTGCCTTTGTTAGGGATCTTGAAGTTCTTGAGTGGTCTAAGGAAGGTGTTATACAGTGGGATGATGCTCATTCTATGAGTGATACAACCAATGTTTCTGTGATAATTAGGTGCATGGAACATATGAAATGGTCAAGCGAGAGATCAAGAATACAATTACTTGCGTGATCAAAGCTGCACACTATTTTGTGCTTGAGTCATAACTAGGTACCTTGATACACTAGTGAAGGAAACCCTAATGTGTTTCTACGTGACATGGAAGCCCAGTGGAAGGATGAGGGTGACAAGAAATATTTTGATTTATACCCTGTGCGAGACAACAATGCGTTGGTGGACTACACATAGAGATAACCTATTGGAATGGCGAGAGGTGAGAATCACCTTTTCTACTAGGTTTCTAAGGAATAATGTACCTTCTTAGATATGTGAATTCCATGGAAAGGATTTTGCTTCACACCACATTCAGAAGTGTGAGAGACTCTGGATGGAGGGGTAGGAGGCCTTGCCACCATCACTCTGGGTACATAAGTTCTATGCCACTCTAAGTATTTGTGTGTGTACATGGTATGTTCATGCAGAGCTAACAAGAGCAATAGTTAATTGGCAGGAGATGACCTCATGTATGATTCAGACCTTTGACTATTTTTCTACTAAACCTCCATTGAATGAGCATTACAGATTATGAAGTTCATTATGTAGGGAGATAGTGCAAAGGTTGAGGAACTCCTGTTAGATATGTTTAGAGAGTTAGATTTGGAGGCACGCTTTGAAGAAGAAGAGACAGAGATGAGGAGCAGCTTGGGCATGCCGGTTGGAAAAAGAGAAGGGTAAGCTAGTTTACATGATTGATGATGAAGAAGTAGATAATTTGTATATTGATCACACTATAGGTATGCGCGAGGTCTTAGATAGTTCTAATGAGAAGGCACATGCATATCATGATCCCATGAAAACAAATAAGGTCAACATTGGGATAAATACAAAACCTAAAGAAGCCATTATTGGTGACTATTGGTCTGAACAAGAGGTGGTAAAGATTATTGAGCTATTACGTGACTTCCAGGACTTATTTCCACGAGGCTATCATGAGTTGAAGGGAGTGCATCACTCTTTGGGAGAGATGAGGATCAAGTTAAAGGAAGGTGCGTGCCTAGTTAGGAAGAGGCCTTACATGATGAATCCTAATCCAATGCGTCAAAGTCAAGGAAGAGATTGATAAGATGTTGAAATCTGGAATCATTGAGCCCATTAAGGAGTCAGATTGGGTTAGCCCCCTTGGTGATAAGTATAAAGAAAGATGGTAGGATAAGGATCTGTGTGGACTATAGAGAGTTGAATGTTGCTTGTGTCATAAACCCTTTTCCTACACATTTTACTGAGGAGATCTTGGAGGGTGTTGCAAGGTGCGAGATCTACTCCTTTGAGATGAGTTTTTGGTTATCATCAGGTGTAGATTGCTAAAGAAGACCAAGAAAAGACAACTTTCACCACTGAGTGGGGAAGTTTTTCATATACAATTATGCCCTTTGGGTTGAAGAATGCACTTGTAGTCTTTTCGTGCATTGTTGTATAAGCATTTGAGGACTTTATACACAAGTTTTTACAGGTTTATTTAGATGATTGGACTATATATGGGATGGTAAAAGATCACTGTGATAACTTGAGACTTATGTTTGAGAGGTGTCGAAAATTGAGCATCTCTCTCAACATTAAGAAGTGTATCTTTGTGACACCCTTTAGGACTTTGTTGGGACATATTATATGTAAAGAAGGTTTGTTGGTAGATCATACTAAAGTTGCACTTATCTTGGGTTTGGAGGATCCTACCAATCAGAGCAAGGTACGTGGATTTTTAGGGCACACACGTTATTACAGGAAGTTCATTAAGGGATATGCTAAGATTGTCACACCCTTAGAAGAATTGTTGAAAAGTAAAGGAAAGTTCCATTAGAATGAGGTGTAACAGCTAGCGTTTGAGACATTGAAGGAAAGACTTACTTCTTCACCCATTCCACACTTTCCTTCTTTGCGACAAATCATTTCATGTATATGTTGATGCCTTTGGTATGGCTATTGGCACAGTGTTAACACAACGTAGTGATGAGATTAGTGATCATCCTATCTGTTTCGCAAGGTGAAGTTAACACTAATGAGAAAAATTATATAACTACAGAGTGCAAAGAACTGCCCATGATTTATGTGCTACACAAGTTTAGACAATACTTGTTGGAAACTCCTTTATATTTTATACAAATCACATGACACTTAAGTACTTGGTTAATAAGCCTGTTTTGCAAAGTGGTACATATGTCGATGGATTCTCTTATTTCAGAAATTTGAATTTACCGTGGTGGTAAACAGGAAGGAGTAATTCCAGGCACCAATCATTTGTCAAGAATTAACTCAGGTGAGGATGCGCAGAGCATTGAGGACACAATGTTGGATGCACAACTATTCAGATTGAACCACGTGCCCTCTAACTTAGAAGATATTGTTATAATTATACATCGGTGTGGCACTGAAGGGATGAAGAGCTTGGAGAAGAAACAACTTGCCATACACGTCATGTCTTACATGTTAATTAGTGGAGATTTATACAAGTTAGGCCATGATGATATTTTGTGTCGGTGTGTACTTGAACATGAGCATGAAGCTATAATGGAGGAAGCTCATGGTGGGATTGTAGGAGGACATTATGCAGGAAATGCTACTATGCGCAAGATTTTTTTGGTTGGAATTTGGTGGGAAACACTATATAAGGATTGTAAAGAGTATGTCAAGGCGTGTGATCATTGTCAGTGCCTTAGGAAGCCTGGGCATAGAGATGAAATGAATTTGAGACCGATAGTGAGTGCATAACATTTTGAGAAATGGGCAATTGACTTTATGGGTCATATTTCCCCACCAACGCGTAGGACTGGATCATGCTATATTATTACATGTACATATTATTTGACCAGGTGGGAAGAAGTAGCACCTACGAAGGATTGCATGACAACTACAACAACAAGGTTCTTATGGGAGAACATTATCAATAGGTATGGATGTTCGTTGAGCTTGACAAATGATAGGGAACACACTTTTGAATGAGACTATCAAAATATTATTGGCTAAATTTATGGTGGCACATCAATAAGACAACACCCTATCACCCACATGCCAATGGGAATGTTGAGGCTTTCAACAAGATATTGGGACATACATTAACAAAGATCTATGATGTTGGAAGGAAATACTGGGATGATAAAGTATCTGATGTACTTTGGGCATACAAGACTACTTACAAAATATTGAACAAAGCCACACCCTTTCAGTTGGTGTTTGGCATAGAGGTTGTTTTACCGGTGGAATTTATGTTACCCTCCCTATGTATTTCCCACGCAAGAGAATTAGATGATGAACAAGCACTTGAAGAGCGTATAGATAAATTGATGTAGTTGGATGAGAGGTGCGCGCCATCACACGTTGGAGCTAGAAGACAAAAAGGCTAGGCAGAAGGCATGACACGATAGGCATATTAAGAATAAGTAGTTTGAGGTTGGACAAATGGTTCTTCTTTATGACTCCAATTTTGTGCGCCACCCTAGGAAATTGAAGGTGCATTGGTTGGGACCATATGTGGTGACATATATACTTGATTCAAACACTTGTTAGTTACAGAGCGTTGGATGACACTCGGTTTCCCAGTTACTTCAACGGGAGTAGGCTGAGCCCTATTATAAATAAGTCTTCTTGGTGTTTGTAATAAGGCAGTGGTGCCACTTAGATTAGATTTCCCTTTAATGCATTTTCTTTATATGTGTTTCCTTTCATTGTTGTTATGCTTTGTCAATTTAGTTCAGTGTTTTGTTGTAATAAGTGTGCTTACACGCCGGAAGTTGATTACTATCTATTGAATTCATGTGCAGAGGACCACGAATAGTGGAGCAAATACAAGTGGTTTATAGGTATTCAAGTAAGATGGGTGTCTTTTGAAAGATGACACGCATACGAAAAAGGTTATAGGTGCCCAAATTAAAGCTTTTAAGGAAAGATTGCTCATAAATGAAGACCACATGTAGATGGATGGATGCACAGTGTAACACGAGGTAGGTAGCAACATGGGAACCTACTTAGTTTTAGGCATTAAGGTTTTGTACTTCGGCGCATGAAGGCACGTGAGAGGAGGTCTGTGGCCGAGAAGTAGTGTGCACGCCAGAAGGTTACGAATGGGGCATGGAAAACTCATAGCGGAAAAATTATGTCATTTAATGTTGAGTATAGTGGTAGATGGAGAGTAATAAATGCGGGAACTTTGCAAAAGTTATATAAGGAGGGGTTGCGATATCATTCTACCTTGCATTGTCGAAGTGTTTGAGTGAGCTAAAGAATGATTTGCATGGGAAAGTGTGTAAAATAACTATTATAAACATCGAACCAGAGTGATTTGTGCACGACATTCATTAGAGATCCATTAGAGAGGGTGTTTGAGCGAAGTGAAAGTGTGTGGGGGAGAAAATCTATGAGTTAGGGTTTGAGGAGAAGCTAAGGCACGTGAGTTTGAAGTTGCAGAGGTTGAATCTAGTGCAAGAACACATTTTTATCATCACAATGACACCAAAATGAGCACCTAGGGCAACCATGAGGGGCAAAAAGAAAAATAAGTGGAAGTAGAGATGAAGGATACCCCAAAAAGTAGATTTTCGGAAATACGCAAGTACCCAAAATTTATCATAATGGGATTGTATTGGGAGTATCGTATTAGGTGAAGTAAAGTAAGCGACTACAATCATCACATTAATGATAACAGGGGGTTAGTTATACAAATAATTGGTAGTAAAAACAAAATTTGTGAATAGAGAATGACATGGCCATTTATGACGATGCAAGACAACAGTTGCTGGTAAATGTTGGGGTTATGCAGCTGTATGAGCTGCCATATTTTGGAAAACCATATAAGTTGTATCAATGGGTGATGTCTTGAGTCCACGAGGACTTATTCTATTTTATAGGGCAGCGAATACGAATTAGTGCACCCTTGATTGGAAGGTTAACATGCTTAAGGAGGTCGGGTGCAGAGATTGACAATGATCTTAAGGATGATGAGGGCATAGAAGCCACTTCTATTACACTAGATTATACAAAGGGAGGGCGCATGATGGATATTGTCAAGTTAGAAAACTTGATCTTAGATGATATAAGTATTAATTCAACAAGCTTTTCGGTTGGGAAACTTGACGTGGCTAAGGTATATATATACCTTAAGCCCAAATTGGGAAAAAGGTAAATACATTGAGAATGAGTTCAGGCTCCCTAAATTGCCCAAAGGAAAGCATACGGTGGGAACATTGTAGGATGAGGAGCCCAATCCTCCCCACATAGATGAAGAAGAGGAGGAAGAACTAAAGGAAGACAATGGTGGCCTAGATCATGGAAGAAAGATGTAACCAACTATGGGGAAAATAGAATGCGTGAAGCAACACCTCTAGGACAAGAAGAAGGTGGAGAAGTGAGAATGGAAATGGGCACTATGGAGATAGATAAAGGTGAGGGCGCGAGGAGCAAGAATTAAAGAGGGTGTTGAGAAAAACAAGGCCACAAGTCACAGGCAAGGGCCCTCACAGTGCCCCAGAGATCACCTCGAAACTCCCTAGTGAAGACAAAACCGTAAAAGAAGAGGCGCAAATATATTCCCACTAAGGATAGTGAGGGTGAAATATAAGATGATAGTGCACATATCATTAAGGAGAATCCTTTTATTACCATTGATGAAGAGGAGCCTCGTAACGAAGAAATGTAGCATGATACAAAGGTGTTTAAAGAGTGAAAAGTAGTGAGTGACACTACAGTTGTAGGGTAAGAAAAGGATTAGGGTGAACCATCTAGTGAGCCTATTGGTGCACATACAGGGGAAGGACTAACACTTGATGTTGAAGTACACATTCCAAAGGGTCGTCATTCTGAGAGGAATAAGGATGGAGAGATGTATATGACTCCTACTTGCTAGATATATTTATGATCCTACAAAGATCATTCACGCCAAGTTCCAAAGCACTTTGGAGCCTGAGGAGATTTATGGATGGGAGCTAATGGACCCTGAAGCGGCCAACTTGCACATTAGGAAGTAATTGTCTTGGAGTTTGTAAACACATATCAATGAACTTGAGTTCAATGTGAAGGAGGATGTGTGCCTTAAGAGGAAAATGAAGAAAAAGGCTCAGAGCACGCATTGGACCGTTAGGCCAATAGATTTTCTTGAAAAACATGTGAGTAATGCATTGAAAAAATGGTAGCTAAGGTAGTGCGTAGGATCATAGATAAATTGGCCAAGCTAATAACACTAATGGAGGAGAAAAAGAGCCTAAAATAACAAGGTGGAACCTCATTCTCATTCGGAGTGAATGCATTGGTACTAGAAAGCCACTAAAGAACCTCGAATTATGGAGGGCTTAAGGTGCTTTGGATGTGGATATATATCTCGAGGGCATTGTACACACCCAAAATTGCATGTGCTACATTGTCCGGAAAATGGTTACAAAATTTCCCAGTGATGATTCAAAATCCTTTCAAGAAGGTGTTTGAGCTCCAAAACCCATTCACAAGTATATTTATGTAGCCTAGATAGCCTTACTTAACTTTTCCATGCATTTTTCCATCTCCCGCTTCATTTTGGTCTTCACCGCGAAATGCCGCCTTTCTTGGGTGGCAGCTCACAAACCGACACCTGCCACAGGTGGCGTCATGAAACCACCACCTCCTGCCCAGGGGGGCAGTGGTCCTGCCCGCTTTTTCCAGATTCTTCACGCATGTTTTAAACATGCGACGGTTCACTTAACTTTGCTTTTTACATGCATCCGTGAGCTGAATTGTCTAAAATTAGCTTTGATTGCTTGGTTCTCCTTCCTCCTTCTATTTTTAAATATATTTAATTGGTTGGAACTCCTCCTTCTTGCCTTGTGCATGAAGTAACCTCCTAGCCTCCATTCCTATATATTCCATGCTTGTATTCAAGCAAAAGGGCCTGAGAATTTTGTGTATCTTGTATTGTTTTTGCTGCCATAATCTTGTTAGGAATTGCATAGCCAAGCTCAGATCTCTTGTGCTATCTCTCTTCTACTTGCATTGCGTCCAAATTGCTTCCAAGCTACCATTGCTCAAGCACCATCCTCTTGTTGTTGTTCTTTGCATTCCCAATCCCTTGGACTCACATGAACACTCAGAGAAAGAAAGGAAAGAACTGAGGGGACAGATACTGATACTACTAGATTTTCCAAGGTTCTTGCTCTTCCAGGTTGGAGTTGTGTATTTGTTTGCTTTGTTTATCAAATTGTCAATTAAGAATTGTTAATTTCAATTGCATATCAAATAGAGTAGAGAAATAGTTCATTCCAAATTAGCTAGATAATTTCAAGTAGATCAAATCAATAGGAAGTTGTCTCTTCAACATTACCAGGGAAGTTGTGGGGAACAATAGCTCTATTAGGGTTATGATTTGTTCTTCACTTTTGAGGTAGGGTTGGAAAGATCTTTGATTGAGTTAGAATAGGTTTTAATTTAGATTCACACATCTACACAAATAGTTAGCTACATCCGGCTAATTGTTTGTATTTAATTTTTTTATTAGATTAGATGCATTGTCTGAAAAGTTAGAAAAGAACAAAAACATTTACTTTCCATAGATTAGCTTATTTTATTGCTTTGTTATGATATATTGAGAAAATACCAAAAACATAGGTTAGATCTCCTTCGATAGATAGTTTGTTTACTGAAAGAAAATCAGTTCATCTTGCATGACCATCAACGGTCCAAAACAAGAAAATAATTACGGTTGTGATCCCTGGTTCCATAACCCAATGTGCCAGAGCTAATAACTGACATTGACACAAGCTTGCGTTTAATAGTCTTGCACACACCTGCAACATACGTTGAGAAAATAGGACAATTAAATACATCTGAATATCACTGCTAATTGAGCCTACGACTATTGAACGACTCGAAATAGGGTTTGATTGCATGCATGACCATATAAGGGCCTCAGCCTCAACGAGTCTTTGGTTGTGATCCGTAGGTCCCGCAACCCAATAGGCATGCCAGTAGCTAGATATTGACACTAGTTTACGCACATTGGTATTCATATCTTCACCACTTCCACTTGATATTATTACACAACTTTCATTGTTGAATATATCAGCCGATCAGGATAATACTTTATGGACAAGACCAAAAATCACCCATACTTCTGTAGCTCCACTACACCTCTTGTCTCCACTTCCATGACCTTTTCTAGAAACCCATACGAGGAACCTATAGGTTACTTTCCACGTATTCCACAACCACTCAATAGAATCTCGGTAGAACTAGACATCGATTGGAGTCTCTAAGTAGCTATCATAACAGACCATACCATCACACACCTTCAAGTTACGAGAGCATTCCTTGCCTTAGATTCACATATTCCTAGTATTGCGTGTCGAGGGCATAAGGTTTCCCAATTAGATTGATCACCGTCATCACTTTAGTTCCCATTTCAATTCCACACCAGCTGTCTCGGAACGACCTGAGAGGTCGGGTGTGAAGAAGGTCACGTGTTGATTTTCTATAGTACAAATTGGTGAACCCGACGTGAAGAGATAGTCTCTAAGCGTTTCCACTTTCTTCATCCATCCTTTATTCTATGGGTATTCTTATACCCCCAAATATGTCGGGATATAACGAGTACGGTCGACCCATCCTAGGTTTCGACATGTACCATTACCAATCAAATATACCACAACAATCACCTCACTTTCAACATGGGAAGACAACCACTCATCCGCTCAAAACCCTTGCTTTAGGAACCAATGTTGGTTCTTCTATATGCATTAAGGAACTTGATCAGGTCACTTAGACTTATCCCCTTGAATAATCAAGTTCAAATAACATGACATTCATTGGTGAAGCAAGTTCATCTCCTCGGGTGTTGTTTTGATAGCCCATTAGCATGCAATCCGATCAACTCCCCCATCTAGATGAGGAATATTTAGCATGCTATGCTAGGAGTGAACAAATTCCAACACATGAACCAATATTTTCGATAGGTTGCAAGGACAAGGTGATGTCCTGCTTCAAAACAATAACGCTACCCCACCACCAACTGACAATACAACCAATGAGGGGTGGCAACATCGTGAACAATTCATAGCAGGATACCATACTCCTCAACAACCTCCAAGGGTTCAACCAAAGGTACCTAAGCAAGGTACCACCCGTCAATGGGTGATGTCATTTCAGATTTGGTTGATAAAGTCAAGGAGTTAGAGCTTGCCCAAAATACACAGAATTCATATGCAGGGAAACAAACTCCTTCCTACCCACATAATTACGAGAAAATCCCTACTGCATAGAATCCTCCAGTTTACATGAATATTCAAAACCCTGGAGATCTGCTTACGGGGATGGGCACCTTGGGCATGCCCCCAAGCCATGTATGGATATCTACAACAGGCACCAACCGGAAGTGCATTCTCAAACACCATACTAACCGGAAATGCAACGTTCCCTAGCTTTGTACCTTTGATTCCATATCAAGGTAATCAACCTCCCTATGTACACATGTATTCTAAATTTCTGCAGGGGGACATGTATACCTACCCGAGTCCATATGGACAACCTGCAGGGGGATGCCATATGCCCCGCCAAATGTTTATGCTGTCCCATTTCAGCAACTGATGTAGCCCCCACCTACCCAACAAGGGTCTTCAATGGTGGAAACATATGCAATGGGACTTATTCTAAATATCTCAAGGATCCCTTAGATTTCTCCATTCGGGCAATCATGCTCCCGAGACCCTTGCCTAATCTTTCAAAGTTCAAAGGGAGGGTGATCCTAATGCCCACATCAAGGCTTATTAATGGCCATTCGAGAGTTTACTCCCATGGAACACAATCATTTTGCAAAAATTTTCCTAAGACATTAGAAGGTATTGCTCTCGATTAGTATTATAGATACCGGGAGGCTTTAATACACTCGTTTAAGCAAATTGTATCAGAGTTTATCAAAGATTTTGATATGAACAAGCTTTTGTGAACATGAATAAGGAATTCCTTCATATCAAACAAGAACATAACAAATCTGCAACCCACTTCATCTAGAGGTGGTGAAAGGTTCTCTACTCTTCCGCAAGTGCTCCAAACATGGATCAAACAAAACTTTGTGATTTGTTCCTTCACTCTCTCAACAAAGAAATGAAAGAAGAGGTTCAAAAGTTCCCACTAAGGAGCTATGAAGAGGTGCTAGAGGGTGCTCTTCAGATTGACCAAGTGGCCATTGACAAAGTGGTCGTAAGACCTATGGGGCAAATGGGAAGTTAGTCACTCCTGCTCAAAACACTCCGATTACTCCAACAACACAAATAACAATCAAGGACCAAAAATCCTTAATAAGAATTATGGAGTCATGACCGATAGTGTGACTGATCAGCCCAAGAAGCCTAATGTTGTTAATTCTACTAGTACATGTGCTACAAATAACAACAACAATAATGGTAACAATCAAGAGAAACAACAATTTTTCACCCTTAGTAAACGCTATGGATTTTAATCATCCCCAACAATAAGCAACAACCTCAGCAAAAAGAGGAAAATGCCGACCCCAAGCCCTAGTCAATACCCCAACCAATTCCAGAACCAAGGGCAAGGGTTCCAAAGTGCTAATTATAATAATCAACAACCAAACAATAACCATAGTTTTAGACCACAACAAGGAACAAACCAAAGGCCTCGAGATTACGATCTTGACTTATATTATGGTTTCCATAAGGTCGAGGGCATGACGCAAGAACTTGTTGTGATTGTAATAAGTTTTTACACATTTTCAGAAGACCAAAGACAATTATTTGTTGACATGTTTTTGGCAAACCCAACTACACCTAGTCAAAATGCCTATATGGGACTAGTGTCTCCACAGAACACACCACTAGGATCTTCAACGATCCTCTCCCCACACATCCAAAGGATGGTAGACTAGATCCCAATGGTTCAAATAAGGGTATTGTAATAGGGACTCATGATCGTGAAGCCTCAACTTCATCTAACCCATAGGTGGCACCTCCTTTGGATGGTCGCCAACAAATAAAGATCGTGGGCTTGGTTGAGTTAGACGTTGAACCCCAAATTAATGCTGCTACAAGAACCAAGGATTATTCTTCGCAGCCAATCCCAATTTATCCGATTTTGTCAGAAAATGCTCATGATACATTAAGCAAGCCAAGTAGGGGCTTATGATCTAATCAATGATCTGACCAAGACCTTTTCACATATTTCCTTCTTAGATCTATTGAAGAATTCCCCTGCTCATCGAGTCGCTGTTAGAAGTGCTAGGTCTCACCATTTGATTAACATTACCCCTCCACCGAAGGCATAGATAAATCACATAGACTTTGACATTAGTCCTCAGGGCAGCCTGAGAGAGATATTGGGTTCATGTTTGACATAAGTAAGATGCCTACGGATGCTGAAATAGCTCGTAGAGGTGATCCGACCTTGTTTTTACAAGTTTGGATCTACAACAACTACGTAAAACACGCAATGATCGATGATGGGGCAACAATTAACATAGTCCCCTTCTCTTTTCTTCGAAGCTAGGGTATGGGGAGACCAATTGCTCCTCTACGTGAAACACACTGAGGGGCTATGATAGCCTCAAGGACAACCTCGATCGGAACCATAGTATTACTGGTTACTCTTGGGCCCAAGATGGTACTCACTGAGTTTTATATTATAGATCGGGAAACCAACTATAACATGATCCTTGGCCATCCTTGGATCCACCGCATGAAGGAAATCCCCTCCACTCTATTCCAAGAGGTCAGATTCTTGCATTTAGGGAAAGTCTTTATGGCTCAAGGTGATCTAAAACCCTTTGATATACATTTGGCCAACTTGAAGAAAAAGCCAGGGGTCCACTCTGAATTCAAACTTCCTACGAACTAGTTAAACAAACCTACAAGCATGGTACTAGAAGAAAAGCTAGTTCCCACAATGGAGTTAGAAGTTATGGGTTTGATCGAGGGTATTCCGGTGGTCAAGGATGAAACATTGTTGTAGAGACAATATCATTAGGAACTACAAAAATATTGTCGAGCTATTAGAAAAGGATTTGCCTATCCTTCTCCCCTTTGATTCCATGGGTATGGGACATGCCTTGGGACTTGGCTCCCTTCCAGTAGAGATGAGGTTTGCATGGTGGAGGTAACCGAGGTAAAAGGAACTTACAAAGGATGACTCAACGTCCATCTTTTGAGTAGTTTTTGGACTCTCCATTTTGATGGAGCCAAGTGTCACTTCGGTGCAAGGTAGCAAGCGCGATCCTTACTTCACCCGAAGGAAGGATTTTACCTTTTGCTTTCAAATTGAATTTTGAATGCACAAACAATGGGGCTAAGTATGAGGCTCTCCTATTAGGTCTCATTATAGCTAAGAGAATGGGAATCCTCAATATTAGGGTGTTGGGTGACTCACAACTAGTCTACAAATCAAATATCCGAGGTATACGAGACTAGGGCTGAACACCTACAACTCTACAAAATAGCCGTGTTGGGCCTAACAAAGGGGTTTGACTTTATATCAATCGAGGTAGTTCCACGTGAACAGAACCTTCTGGCAGACTCTATAGCAACTTCCGCCTCACGCTTTACCCCAAGTAGTGACCTAGAGGACACCAACTTCACGGTTTCAATCCACGTTGAATCCTTGATTCGCAAAGTGCCAGTAGCATCAATGTTGACATATGTCGAAGTTGAGGATCAACTTGAATTTTTAGACCCTATTGATGGTGATGAGTCAACTTTAAGTTATTTAAATGCTTTGGCAGTAACTACATCTTACCAATCACGAGATAGACCTTTCCCTAATCCCATGATCCTCTTCTTATTTTGGGAATCCCATGATTGAGTCTTCTCTAGAAAGGATCTTGAGATTTATGAGGTAGACGAAGAAGGGGACTTGGAGTTGCCTCTATCCCCGCCTGAGTTTGAGGAGGGTAATGCCTCCTTAATCGAGGGAACGATTGATATAAACATCAAAATAGAGGAGGAGCTAAAAATCTTAAAACTAGGGTCCTCTTTAACTCCAGAGGAAGTAGAAATTCATACCAAATCCTCAAGGAACATCAAAAAGCCTTCACATTTAGCTACAAGGAAATGATGGGAATTGCACCACACATCGCAGTTCACAATCTCATCACCAAGCCGGATGCCAAACCAATTAAGCAGAAGTCAAGACCTATGAAGCCAAAGGTGGCCCTTATGGTAAAAGAAGAAGTAATGAAGCTTCTCTAGGTAGGATTCATCAAGCCAATCGATTATTCACAATGGGTATCTAACATTGTCCCTGTTCTAAAAAAGAATGGAAAGATCTATATTTGCATAGAATTCTAGGACATTAACAAGGCTTGTCCCAAGGATGATTTCCCGCTACCATCCATTGATGTTATCATTGATGCAACAACTGGATTTGAGTTGTTATCTCTCATGGATGGGTTTTTGGGATATAATCAAATCAAAATCTCCATGGAGGATCAAGCTAAAACTATGTTTATAACTCCTTGGGGAACTTATTGTTATGTCGTCATGCCATTTGGTCTTAAGAATGTTGGCGCTACATACCAATGAGAAATGACCTACATATTTCATGATCTTATTCATAAGATTGTGGAATCCTACGTAGATGACCTATTGGCCAAGGCCAGAAAAGTGTTACGATCACCCAGAGGTGCTTCACATCATCCTCTCGTGCTTAATTGAGTACGGTGTCACGTTAAATCCAGAGAAATGTGTATTGGTGTAACAGGAGGTAAGCTTCTGGGTTACATTATATCTTCATGAGGGATTGATGTTGACCGACCAAAATCCTGGGTTGTGTTAGAAATGGTTTGCCACCATCGATGAGTCTAGTATTAGATATTTTCTTGGGAAACTCGGTGTAATCCAAAGGTTCATCCCTGACTTGACCTTGTTGTTCATCCAATCAATAATTTGTTGAAAAAGGATTATAGCATTGATTAGATGGAAGAATGTAATGAGGCCTTTGAGGTAGTTAAATGATTCTTGTTGTCCCCTCCTACGCTAATGCCACCTAGATCAGATCACCCTTTGATCTTATATTCATGAGCTATGGATGTTTCGCTAGCCTGCATGTTGGCTCAAGAGGATGACGATAAATGGGAACGTGTAATTTACTTCATTAGTCGACACTACTTGATTATGAGACATGCTACACATAAGAAGAAAAGGAATGCCTTGCCATAGTTTTTGCAACAAAGTGTTTAAGGCATTACATGCTCAATCAAGAAACAAGGGTTATTGTTAAGACATACCACTTACGAACATTTCTCATGCAAGGATCCTTGTCTAAAAAGGTCGGGTGTTTCATAACATTAATGGGTGAGTTCAAATTAACGTTTGTAAATCAAAAATCCGTTAAGGGTCAAATCATTGCAGACTGGTTAGCTGATAATCCATTAGATGGGGGTGATTTGGTAGATCTGGACTTTCCGATGAGTGTGTGTACTTTGTCAAACCAGCCCCCTATCTCTGTATGTCCCTGGTATACCGACATTGTCAATTTCATCATGGACCATACATACCCAAGAAGGGAAACATCATAACAAAGAAGGTGATTATGTCATTGCTATTAAATACATTATTTTGGAGTAGGTGCTCTATCGTAGAGCCTTTGATGGAATGTTCTTTGAGATGTGTTGATGCTGAAGAATCTGAAAAGATTCTTTATGAGTCACATAGTGGGGTATGTGGAGGTCACTTTAGTGGCCACACCACTTCCCGAAGATACATCGGATGGGCTATTTCTGGCCCACCCTAGAACATGATGACGTAGTAGAGTTTGTGCAGATGTCACAAATGTCAAGAGTTCTCCCACAAGATTCACATACCGAGCACAAGATTTGCAACCAATCGCAACCCCATGGCCCTTCTCCATGTGGGGCCTAGATTTGATAGGGAAGTTCTCTCCCTCGTCAACAGATGGCCATAACTTCATAATCACGGCCACAAAATACTTTACCAAGTGGGTAGAAGCCATGCCCCTTACCACCGTACCTGGCTCTGTAATCGCTAAATTCATCCTAAACTAGATCATTTGTAGGTACGGGTGCCACAGGTCATTATTTATGATAATGGCACATCTTTAAAAAATGATGAGGTGCATGAGTTGTGTACAAAGTTCAAAATAAGTCATCACACGGCTTCTCTCTACTATCCTTAGGCTAATGGACAAGTTGAGGCTACCAATAAGACTTTAAAGTCCATTCTCCTAAAAACCATTAAGGAGAATAAACGAGATTGGCACCTAAAGCTTTTTCCGGCCTTGTGGGCCTACCAAACGTTGGTTAGAACACCAATGGGGGCAACCCCTTTTCTTTAGTGTTTGGTGCTAAGGTGGTTTTGCCACTTGAAGTTGAAATACCTAGTCTCCATATTTCACTACATGGGATCCTGGGAGAGGAGGGTTATCGAGAAGCGCGACTCTCCCAATTAGAAAGTCTCGACGAGGCTATACTGAACACCAAACAACGACACAATGTTTACGCTGACCGGATGGCTCGGAAATACAATAAGAAGGTTTACAAATGTGAGATCTACGAAGGATATTTGGTATTAAGACTTGATATGGATAGACAAAAAGACCGATGAGGGAAGGAAATTCAGACCTAGGTGGTTAGGTCCATATCGAGTAGTGGAAGACTACAAAAATGGTGCATTTCACTTGTGTACACTAGAAGGTGAGGAGTTTAGCGAATCCGTAAACTCTCTTCACCTAAAGAGATACTATGCATGATCCATCAACATTTTCATATGTACATTATTGCATCTGCATTGCATTTTCATCTGTCCATTCATTTTGTAAAAAGTGTGATCAAGGAGCTTATTCTTATAGCAATTCCTAAAAACTTCTGAAAACATTGGAAAAACATTCAAATCATGTCTCTTCAAACCTTCATAGTATCATCAACTATTTCTGAATCATTTATCAATCCAAACAAGATAAGACAAAGTTTTGATGGTAACCATACCAAGGCCTGCATACTTGGTTCTACTTTTGGTCTCTTCTTAGGTTAGGTGTTTTTGTTCATGGTCTATTCTAGAAGCTTCATGGTGTCGCATCTATCCCTTATACATCTCCTTGGAAATAAGAGCATTCTAAACATTTTTCCAAATAAATAAATCAAATGCAAATCCACATAAAAATTTATTTTTACACATTTCTTTTCCCTACCAACCTTCGGTGTTGAGCCTACATCTCTTACTAGTGATGTAGGGTTGGGAAAGGAGGGAAATGCCCTTACTCATTTGTGCCTTGTCCATGGTGATAAGCCCATGCTTCCTACTGGTAGCATGGGGCAAGGCATAGGGGGTCTCTATGATAAACTTGAAAGTTACAAATTAGTCAAACATTGTGAAATCATAAATCAAAAACAAAATGAGTTAGATGTCCAAAATTCCAAGAGAGCTTAAAACCCAAAACCAGATTTTGTCAACCAAGTGGCCATCTACGGATCCAAGTCTAGATAAATGCAAAGCAATTCACATTCTAAACTATGAAGTAGCTTGAGTAGAGTAAGGTTGTAGCATCCCAATTTGGTTCATGTCAAACCTCTGTCTTTCTCTCATCACTGCCATTCAACAAATTTTCATAACTTGTGCCCTTTCTAACTCTTGGTGTTGAGCCCTCACATCTTACTAGTTGTGTGGGGTTAGGAGTGGGGACAAGTACATCTATTTATCATATCATTGTATCATCACGTTTTATCAAGACAATATGAAGTACCAAAGATTGCAAAAGAAACTAAGTTTAAGATCACATTGTGTTTGCATCATCATATATCAAGTAACATAAAAAATACAAAAAGAAATCATTTTGTTTATCATTCACATCCATTACATACATTTATGAAAAGCATTGAAAAGTGGA